>CAWUFW010006615.1:0-600000 GCA_963921515.1 Calotriton arnoldi
TACGATACCCGGCGTAAAAAATCCGCCAGGCATGGAAGCGGCAAAAATCCGCCCGCACACACCGTCTGAACACCGACCACGCCATTACGATTACACAAACCGAAACCGCCATCGGCGGAAAAATCACACAAAATACCGCCCGCCAACGTCCGAGTCGGAGTCAAACCGCCCGCCACGGACGGAAACACGCACGACAACACAAAACCGCCCGCCCTCACGGCCGACACACCGCACGTGAAATTACGATCGCACCGCCATGAGCGCGGGAAAACCACAAATATACCGCCCGCCAGCGCAAACAACGCCGATGAGAATCGACACGGCAGAAGCCATGGCGCCCACGTACCTGCACAGAAACCATCCGCTCACAAAACCAATAGCACACAACATGGCCAACAAGTCCACACAGCAAGGCACGCACAAATACACAAGCACAGTACACATCCCGAAAACACCCCCCGGACAAACAAAAATACAAAGGCCAGAACCCCAGACACAACACACCTGAAAACAACAGACCATGAGGACACACCCACATAGGTAAGTACAAAAGCAGCACTCCCACAGACCACAACCCCTTGCTGCATTGCAAACCAGAGAGGAGAGGAGAGGACACAGTGACACAGCAAGGACAGCAGCACACCACAGAAACGCACACATCACAACCACCACCACCACCACCACCACCACCAAACACCTGCACCACAAACCCCCTGCACATTACACAACACACACCGCACCAGCACCACAAACACCATGGCACCACAAAGAATGCCCAAGTTCACGCCCATTGAGCTGACGGTCATGGTCGACGAGATCATTAAGGTGTACCCACAAATCTATGGGAACATGGTCCAGCACACACCACTAGCCACCAGAAACAGAATGTGGAACCGGATCGTAGACCAGGTCAATGCAGTCGGGACCCTGCCCAGGAACAGAGGAGAAATAAACAAACGTTGGAATGACGTAAAGAGCCTGGTCAAGAAGAAGGAGGGCAAAAACAGAGAGCTGGCTGCCGTCACTGGCGGAGGGAATCCCGCGCTCTTCAAGACCCTCAAAGCGTGGGAGGAGAAGGTGCGAGTCATAATACATCCGGAGATCCTCGCCGGATTAGCAGGGGGAGTGGAGGCTGGTAAGTACAAACTAATGTATACCAGCACACCGCTATGTACTCACATGCACTACCACCATGCCACAGCTCCCAGGGACAAACACCCCCATGTCCAGCACACAATACACAACACATCACACACACATGCAACAGACACCACCACACACAGCCCAAACCGAACAACTGTAACATACGTGGGGACATGTGTACACTCAGCCAGCCACGTAACCACCAACAGGTCCCCAAATATGCCAGAAGCGCCACAACGAGCACCCACCACACCCATGTGTCCGCCACAGCTGCACTAACCGACAAGTAACAGGTAAGTGGCAGGAACACAAAGTGCAGTGGGTGGGACGGTGGACAGCCCAAGTACAACACACACCAGGCCCCTAGTCCCACAGCACAGCAAGGAGGAGCATCCCCCACACCCCACAGCCACGTGTCAGCCACCGCAGTGCACAACGACAGCCGAAAGGCAGACATCACGGTCCACAGCAATCGGTGTCAGTGGGTGTCCAGCCACCCCCACGACCCACAACACCCCCCCACCCCCACAGACCTGCAACATGGAGCACCCCCGCTTAGAGCCATGTGGCATCCAGTACAGTGCACACACGAACAACTTGCAGGTGGGAAACTGGACAGGGCTGGATTACTGGAGGCATGAGGACCGGAACACGACCAACACATGGGACATGTCACGTAGCAGACGAACACGCAGCACCGCCCACCGTCACGAACAAGTGAACAATGTGCACACGGACATGAACAACAGACTCACACCCCACATGACCCATCACAGACATAGCAACACCCAAGGAGCCACGTCTGCATGCACAAGCCACACTGAATATAGTACCACACGGCAGCCACTGTGCAACTCATCACACACAACCGAAACACCATTGAAGTCCTGTCCATGTAGCCCCTACTGCCTGTCAACCACACACCCCACAACTACGCCTATGTAAGACAAACAACACTAGACGCAACAGAGCGGAACAACATAAATGCACACAAACACCACTGAACCCATCAAACACACAGACACACCATGCACATACAACATACCATCCATCCCATCCGTCAGCCCCAGTCTCATGAAAGGCATGTCATCCGCACAGCTGCCACACATACAGCAGTCACGCTAAGATACATGCCCATGACCAACCATGTGCCAGAAGTCAATGAAGCGCACGACACACTGTGAGCAACAACACACAACATGGGCCACACCCCCGAGCACTGCAGTGATGCACATGGCACAGGGCAGCACGCACACCAAGGAGATGGGACAACTGCAATACGTTGGCTGGCACACAACCATCACTCACTCATAACGATGCGTCCAATGCCATGTCCAGTAATCACAACAGACAGCAAATATGCAGGCCATGTCAAGCATGCACACACCTCAAACCATGCACTGTCATGCTGCCACAACACATGTCACGTTCGGCACCCATGGCTCACAGCATGTACCCCAAAAGCATATTCCCTCCCAAATGCGAATCTGGGGCATGGCCCCCATGTTGCCATATGCGTTCCTAAGCGTTCCATTTGAACCCCAAAAGCATATTCCCTCCCAAATGCGAATCTGGGGCATGGCCCCCATGTTGCCATATGCGTTCCTAAGCGTTCCATTTGAACCCCAAAAGCATATTCCCACCCAAATGCGAATCTGGGGCATGGCCCCCATGTTGCCATATGCTTCCTAAGCGTTCCATTTGAACCCCAAAAGCATATTCCCTCCCAAATGCGAATCTGGGGCATGGCCCCCATGTTGCCATATGCGTTCCTAAGCGTTCCATTTGAACCCCAAAAGCATATTCCCTCCCAAATGCGAATCTGGGGCATGGCCCCCATGTTGCCATATGCGTTCCTAAGCGTTCCATTTGAACCCCAAAAGCATATCCCCTCCCAAATGCGAATCTGGGGCATGGCCCCCATGTTGCCATATGCGTTCCTAAGCGTTCCATTTGAACCCCAAAAGCATATCCCCTCCCAAATGCGAATCTGGGGCATGGCCCCCATGTTGCCATATGCGTTCCTAAGCGTTCCATTTGAACCCCAAAAGCATATCCCCTCCCAAATGCGAATCTGGGGCATGGCCCCCATGTTGCCATATGCGTTCCTAAGCGTCCCATCTGAACACCAAAAGCAAAGTACAAACCAGACCCAGGATGGGCCAGGAGCCCGCATACACCAGAGTCACAATAAGTAGGGGCACAGCAACACACCCATCGGCATGGCCAATCCGTCCCATGCCACATGTGCACAGCACACAGTTCCATTGCCAAGCACACACAACTACAGATGCTACAGCCACACACACGCCTCCAGGAAACCCATGTACGAGATTGCACGAACTGTTAATGTCAGACGACAAATACATACTTCGCCAGGTGCAACACAATAACAAATCTCATTCTCTCCACAGGTGACGAACTGCTGGATGCTGGGGATGGAGCCAGCAGCCAGCACAGCCAGCCTACAAGCCCCCAACGAGGACACACGGATCTGGAGGATCTGTCCTCCTCTTCGGACACGGACCACCAAGCAGGCCCATCTGGTGTGGCAGGGCCCAGCCGCTCCCCAGGACCCCTCCTACCCACCAACCCATCATCCAGGGCTGCTGAACATTCCCAGCCCCCTGCTGCCACTGTCGTTGCGGCCACACCCACGGTCATTGTGGCCACTACCACTGCCGCAACCGCCACCATCGCCGCACCGACCACCACCGCCGCCACCACCACCACGTCTTCGCTGGCACCAGCCCCAGCGCAGGTGGTGGCCCGGCCGACTGGATCCACCCTGGGAGCCACAGCGAGGACCGTGGTGAGCAATGTGGCTAGTGGGCAGGCCGGTGGCAGCAGGACTGGTAGGAGGAGCAGGGTCAGGGAAACGCCAGCCTCCCCTGGGAGCCATGCCCTGCCTCAAATGGCCAGAGTCCTTGGGGCCTATGAAGAGGCCCAAGGACAATGGGTCCGGTCTGCTTCAGACACGCGTGAGGTGCTGGTGGTGCTGAGGTCCATGGACGCCCGTATGGGCCAACTCGTGGACCTCATGGGCCAGCTGGTGGTGGCGGTGAGGTCACAGCCAGGGACAGCAGCTCCCCTCCGCCACCACCTGCCGGGGCGCAGGGTGGAGCAGCAGTGTCCAGTTCCCCTGCGTCCACAGCCAGTGAGCACACCTCAACCACCAGCATGTCGCAAGCAGGCACCCCCTCGCAAACGTGGAAGGGGCCGTCCGAAGTGGAAACAGATCTCCCGGGAGGACTTCGCACGCTCCAAACGCAAGTGAGGCAGCCAGCCAGCCTTCCGCCAGCCTTCCTTGACCAGCCACTGCATTGACTTGGACTACGATCCCACTCCACACAGCCATCTGGATGGCATGTGTGTGTTGGACTATGGACATAGAACCAGTGGGTACACCCTGAGCATCACGCAGCCATGACCGACAGCTCATTGTCACTGCACGCACCACTTTTGTCATCACCTTACACACAATCACATGTCACAGTTTGTAATAAATGCACCTTTTACACTAACTGCTGTTTGTGCCCTGTGTTTTATTTGTACGGAATACAACGGCCACCTTGGGCGGAAAGGCACCTGATGCGTGGCATGGCAATTGAATCCGGAGGGCCTGTAGGGACCTAGGGGTGGGAGACAGAACAGGAGCACATTCAATGAGTGTGTCACACACCCATCACACAGTACATGTCAACAACTACAAGCAATGTACACACATCGCACAGAGCAATAGGGCACAATGCCACAGCCACCAACAGTGGCATACTACCCTGGCCATGGAGCGTTGACACACAGCACGCAGTGAACAAACGGCCACCCTGACACAGCACACACACACCTGCACAGATACAGCCACATCAGCCATCGTACATGGACACTCACCGTCAAGTGAAGTAGCGGGCGATGAGCTGCTGCCGCACATTACCAGCTTCCTCCTCTCCGCTGTCCTCCTCACTCGAGCTGTCCTGGTCTGCGGGCTGGGGCCCTGGTTGATCTCCGTCATCCACGATGAGGGGGATCTGCTTCCGAATGGCCAGATTGTGCAGCATGCAGCACGCCACCACTATCCGGCACACCTTCTGTGGGGAGTACGCCAGCGCACCCCCGGTGCGGTCCAGGCACCTGAACCTGGACTTGAGGAGGCCAAAGGTACGCTCGACCACACGTCCGGTCCTCCCATGTGCCTCATTGTAGCGATCGTCTGCTGGGGTGCGAGGATTCCTCAATGGACTGAGCAGCCATGCCCCATTCGGGTACGCAGAGTCACCTGGGTGTGAGGGACACAGAGAACCGTTGCAATTCCAACTGGACAGGGGACAGCATCGCACAACCAGCACGCTACACCACTCCACATACTCACCGACAATACAGGCACGATCCTGTTGCATATTGGACATCAGTCGTGGCAAGATGCTGTTGCGCATTATGTAGTGCGTCATGGGCCGAGCCTGGGAACTTTGCACACACGTGGGTGATCACCATGTCCGCAAGGCACACCACTTGCACATTCAGGGAGTGCGTGTGCTTCCTGTTGCGGTACAGGTGCTCAGTGGCCTGTGGTGGAACAAGGCCGACATGTGTGCAGTCAATGGCTCCAACGACGTGTGGGATTCTGCCAAGGGCATAGAATGCACCCTTCACTGCCGCCAATTCACGAGCCCTGGGGAAGCGGATGTACCTGTTTCGGTACAGCATCATGGCTGCCAGTACATCCCTCAGCACCTTGCTGAACATGGGCTGGGACATCCCTCCTCCAATGCCCACTGTGTGCTGGAATGACCCAGTGGCGAAGAAATGCATGGCGGCCATCACCTTAGCCGTGGGGGTGACAGCAGTCGGATACACCCTGCGGGGACGGAGATGGGGTTCTAACATGGCACACAGTCGATGCAGGGTTGGCCTGTCCAGCCGAAACTTCCTAATAACCTCTGTATCGTCCATGTCCGCCAGCAATTGGTATGGGCGGTCAATGTTCGGTCTCCGCCTAGGGACAATGGCAGAGGACACATGTCAAAGCAACACGACACATAGCAATTTCGCATACACATCACTGACATGACTGAGCAAGCACATGAGCCACAGCCCAGCTGTCAAGCTGGGACGGCACGGCCACAATACACTTACACAGGTCTCCCAACAATGGCAATGGCTAGTGATACAAACCACTGCCATGTGCATGCACATGGGGATCTAGGCCCCAATGACTTGCGGGGCGTGCTGATGGGGACTGACTGCATATCCGTCAAGCGGCAACGCCACGGCAACATGAATGTCTGCTGAGCATGGAACTGCTTCCGCGGCTGGATGAGTATGGCACACGACGACGACGATGTGGGCACAGGCTGAGCGGCCAAAACAAGTGGGACCTGTGGCACGAGGGGATATGAGACAGTAGTAGGTGTCAGCACTGCACCCTATGTACAGCACTGTACGGATCACACCTCCCGAAACATTGACAGGTGTCCACATTGACAGCCCCATGCCAAGACGGCTGTGTGCTTGCAGTCACACGTCACAGGTGAGAGGTTACATTGCACGTGCCAGGTGGCAGACGTACATAGTGGGAGCTGGCATGTGTGTGCATGTGTCTCCTGTTCAGGATCCACCAGATGGGCGCTGACTCTGTACTGACCATTGGACACAGCATGTTCCGTGGAAGGCTTGTGTGTGTGGGATGGTGGCACTGGATGTGCCTCCGTTGGGTGGGGGGCCATGCACAGGGCGGGTACGTCGATGATTGCGCATTGTTGGTCACGGTGGGTGCACCAACTGAAGATGTGTTGCCCTGTGTTCAATTCCTATGTCCGCATGATGATGGACTGTAGATGTGGGCAGACTACACATTGGTCGATGTGCTGTCTATATGCATGTGCCTTCACACCAGGCACAGCTGCCCCTGCACATGTGACCCCTGCTGGACTCGCTGCTGGGTCTGTGGAGCTGATGCACCTTCTGCGCGTGGGGCGGACAGCTCTCCTCACTTCCCTCATTGCGCATGTCATGACTTTGCCGCAGGTGACATGGATCATGGAGGGCCCACATGTACGCGTGGGTAGGCTACACATGATTGTACACTGGTCGCCACCCCCAGTCAGTGTTTCGAATGGGAAGGTTGTCGTGCTGGTGGTATGTTCGATGTGGCGGATGGGCGGGCCTAGGTGCGGGCTTACATTCCGGACATGGGGGGTAGTTGGATTGGCGACTAGTTGCAGTACACACGGGACACGTCTCTTCCTTTCCACATCTGGGTCATCCCTTGTACTAACTGACAGTGATACAGTCATCTTCGCCCCAGCCCTCATGTCCTCCCCTCGCTCCCCCAATATGCATGCTCACCTGCGAGGCTAGCGCTTGCACAGGCAGCCCCAAGCTCGCACCAGAGAGGGCAAGGAGTGTATGTGTGGGTCCAGTTGCACGAGTGGGCTGTCTCAGGGTATGATGTGTTGCGGGACGCCGTCCACCTGCGTGGTGCCCCAAATGGAGACCCGGCCTGCATGGACTATGCATCACAGTCTTCGCCTTCCGGATCCGCCACCTGCGACACCCAGTGGCTGTGGCTGCCCTTGCGGCCATGCCGCGTCCGTCTGTGACTGATGGCCCACACATTCACTCTTTGGCTTCTCTGGGGAGGGCTCGGGGGTGGTGGCGCACGCGCTTGCACTTAGTCGCAATGGCATGTGGCGTGGTTGGTATAATGGGCAATGGATGGGATGGTGCGAGCCACCTCCCGTGATGTCAGTGCTGCTCGTGCTGTGGTGCGTCCCCCTACACTTCCATTTGACTTGTGCCATGCTAGACGTTGAGGTTCTATTGCCTGCGTGATATGACCAGGAGGAGCGCGAGGAGACCTCTCACACACCATGCTCCACTGCCATCCCGTGCCCTGTATCGCCTGTGCGGATTGACTATGTTGGGGTTACACCTGGTCGACTGGGGCTGTGTGTGCCTTGTCAAGGGGCATGGCGGGCGCACAACAGGATCCAGCTTGTCCACAGAGGGTGGGCTGAGGTGCGCCTGGTACCGCTTTGTACGTGTGCCCGGCTGCTGTGCACACACGTGTTCACTCCCCCGACAGGTGTCCTCTCACAATGCCCAGGGAAGCGGTGGTGTACTGTTCATGACCCCTCCCGACACGGCGTGCTCCAACTTGGCATGTGCGCATCTACCCGTCACACCCACCCACCTGAGCACTGCGTCCATACGACTTCACACGACACATGTGTGTCTTCCACAGTTGTGCTACTCATTTGCGTTGACATCCAATACCAGTGGACTACATGGTCATGTCACGACTGCCGTGTACTTCACATACTCTCATCCTCTCTCATTCGTACTTGTGAAATGAGTCAGCGGAGACAGTTTTGGTTTCAAACATTATATTGAGTCTTCTGTCCTCTGTGATGCAGTATAGTGGACACTACTGGCAGCGGAATACATGTTGAGGATATACTGAGCATGATTGCAAATGGGATAGGGTGTGGGGTTACATGTGATTGGCTGTTGCATGTGGGATGTGGGCTTCAGAGTGACATCTGCTTGGCCAAGGCTGTGCTAATGTACATTTACGTATAGCTGCGGAGCTGCGGACTTTGACACAGACGGTATACATGTAGCCTACCAGACCGCTTGGCATCATGGGCACAGTCCATCTCAGTTCCATGTGACAGGTTTGCTGCGGTTGTTCCTCATGCACGCGTGCATGTGAGATGACATCAGGGCATGTGCTTGCGTGCATGCAGCGGCGTGCCACTTGTTGTTGCACTGTGGTGGTTACTGGACATGTCACAGTCACTGGGGTCGTGTTGTTGTTGTATGTACTTGTCGTCCATGCAAAGGTCCTGGTATGGGATTCCCGGGGCGGGGGTGGGAGGGGTGCAGCACCCACAGACTCCAGGCGACCTATTCATGTCCACTGAGCGGTGTGTGTGTCCATGGGCGCTGGATCCATGTCGTGTCCTGGTTGTTCGTGCAGTTCCGTCCATGTGGGTGCGATACACAGAGCCCATGCCACTGCCTCCCACGATGCATGCAGTGTTCCTGGATGTGATGGGGAACAGTGTGCATGTCCCGGTCATATCCGATGTCATGGCGATGTCGTTGATGGTGTGGTTACAGTTGCCGGTCGTTTGGTATGGCTGTTGTGGTGGTGACTGGCCAATTCCGTGCGGAAGCTAAGCATGGGTGCGGGGTTGGACATCATAGGTCAATCGGGGAACCTGCGTTGTGGTCCGACGAATTTACAGGTTGTCAGGTATGCGATGCCGTCCAGCAGGGCTTCCATGTCATTGGTGGTGTACATGTTTGCCAGCCAATGTAGCGGATGGTGGCTGTCAAGGTGTTGTTCGTAAGTTGTCCCTGATGGGGCATGCTGGGTGACATTCGATGTAGCTGTTCTCGATGATCCGTCGTGTGGAGGCACAGTGGTCCCATTTCAGTGCGGGTGCGATGTTGGCCACATACGCCATGCCCCCATAGGCAGAGCAGGCCCTGTTGTGTGCGTCCAGAGGGAGGAGTAGTGGTAGCAGGTCCGCCTTCAGACATGCCGGGTTGGAGAGGCATATCTCCACGGGATGCTGGTAGGGACACCTCCGACAGTAGAAGACGGGCATGACGCAGCTGAACAATGTGATGCGGTAAGTCAGTCGGTAACTTACGTTCAGCAGGGACAGGAGATCGCATCCCAATGTATGAAACAGGTTGGTTTTGTACAGCTTGAGCTGTTCGGCGTAGTTGGGTAGGTGTGTTGCGGTTGCCATTTCGCAGCGGTGCGTTGTGGTGGCGTGCTCCGGCTGTGTGTGCAGTCTGCAATGTGCACGCTCCGAGGTTGCTGTGAGCTCTGTGTAGTCGTAGGGAGACAGGACTTGTGTTCTGTTGGCTTGTTTGGAGGACACGGGCCCTCTTCCCACATGCTTCTCAGACAGTTCAAGGTCAGTGATGTGTGACTCCTTCCAATTAACTTGCATGAGGCCGACATGGGGGAGTGTTTTCTTCTTTCTTCCCCGTCCGTTGTGTGCTTCTGTGATATGCGCTATCTGCCCTGTGGTCGGTCTCCTCGGCATGCCTGTGTTGGTCTATTCTTGGACAATGGCTGTATTCACCGGCTTCTGTCGTAGGGCTGTGGTTTCGGAGTTGGAATGGAAGGTCAGTCAGTGCTGTCTGCTCTCCCTTGTGTGGGCGGCAGGCTGCCTTTCCGCTCTGCGTTGGGCCTTGTGTGTGAATGTTATTCTTGGGCCACCTGTTGTCGGTCCCCGGGCTCTTTGGTGTTCCGTTTTATATGTCTTGTTCATATGTGCAGGGTGGTATGGGTGTTTCAGTGTGGTACTGGCGTTCCTCTTCCCGAAGGGGCCCTGCTTCTCCTAGTTGGTGTTGCCGCCGCTGTGTGCTACGCCATGTTTGTTACACTGGGGTGTGTCCTGCTGTTGCGTGTCTTCACTGACATGTGTGCGTCGGTTGTGTGGCGTTGGGTGTTGTCCGTGAATTGGGCGTTGGGGACATGTCTGTGGCAGGCCTGTCACGTGTCATGTGCGTTCGGGGTGGGGGTGATGTGTGTGCTGCTTGGTTGTGTCCCTGTGTCTGTGTGCGACGCATGCATGGCGCTGCGGTTGGCCTCTGCGTTGTGCGCATGTGTGGCGGCGTCATCGCCGCTTTGGGGCCGTGACGGGGTCGTTGGTTCTTAGTCCCAGGTGGTGTGTACACATGTGTTACGCGATGTTACGATTTGGCCTGTGTGTCATATGTGGATGCAATGGTGGATGTGTAGTGTACATGCGCTGGTGGGGGGTTGTCCGCTTTTTCCGCCCTTGCACTGTGTGCGCTGTTTGCGTGCACTTGTTGTGTGTGTGCCTACCTGCGTCTCCGCGGTACGTTGCGTCCTTGGTGGTGCATCAGCAGGAGCATGGGGAGGGCCTGCAGTGCTGGATTCATGCTCGGGGGAGCCGCTTTTTCTTTGTCCGTGCTCGGCGTCCGTGTTACCGCTTCGGTTTGTCGTACGGTATCTCTTGGCCGTGGGAGCCGTTTGTTTGCGGCATCGTAATTTATGCGCCGGGCGGGACGTGTTTCGTCAGACGGTGTGTGTCAGTTGTGCTGCGCCGCTACGTGTACGGGCGCACTTTGATGGCGGACGGTGTTGCTGGCTTGCCGGCGGTGTTTGGCCTACTTTTCGCATCGTAATTGGGCGGGCGTGTGGACTGCTGCGTGCCGGCGGTAACTGGTGGTTTTTGCATCCGCCAGCACGGCGGTTGTGCTTCCGCCCGCCATCGTAATGAGCCCCTTAATTACAAATAATTTACTTACCACCCTATTCCCCTAAAAACACACAACCCACTCCAATAATAAATTATTACAAATAAAAAAATTATCAATTAATAATAATTAATTACCAATTAATAATTAATTAACAATAAATTAATTATTATTAACAATAATTAAACATTAATAATTACTTAATTAAAATAAAATTACTTCCCACCCTATTCCCCTATAAACCCACAACCCGCTACAGAAATAAAACAAAAAATGTAATTAAAATAAATTAATAATTCCTAAAAATTATTATTTAATTTACTATAATTAAATTACTTCCCACCCTATTCCCCTATAAACCCACAACCCGCTACGGTACTAAAACGCAAAAAATTACTTTTACAAAAATTACTAATTTCTAAAAATGTATACATATATTTAAAAAATCAGTACAATACTTAACAAAAAATATAGAACACATACATATTAAATATATACTAAAATATATAACACTCATATAAATATCGATATTATTAACATCGATAATTTAACTATCGATATTACTAACATCGATATTTGCAACATCGATATTTCTTACCTTAACTTCGATATTCTGGTTGTAGATATTCTTGACTTCGATATTTTGTCCCTACGATATTTCAAACTCGATATAACTGTGCTTCGATATTTAAAAATCGATATTTTGACTATCCACCAAACAATTTATGGATGGAATGCCTGACAATGCAAACATTCACCCCCAGTCACAAGGATCTGGGTTAAATCCATCATTCTTTTGCTCACCACACCACCCCAGTTTGGACCCAGCCATATGCAAATCAGTCTTGACCCTGTTCCTTGTGGGAACAGTCCAGCCCGAACTGCCAGCCACTTTCTCCCTGGACCGGAAACAAGCATCCTGGGACCGGTTTCAGGGAATCACCCATCATCAGCCAGGCTAGCTTGAATCCAGTGGTGTAGTGAGCATGGGACCCACGTCTGGGCATACCCTTCCCACTTAGGGCGACATATGCAAAAGAAACAATTGATGGACGGAATGCTGGACAATGCAAACATTCACCCCCAGTCACAAGGATCTGGGTTAAATCCATCATTCTTTTACTCACCACACCACCCCAGTTTGGACCCAGCCATATGCAAATCAGTCTTGACCCTGTTCCTTGTGGGAACAGTCCAGCCGGAACTGCCAAGCCAGGTCCTCCCTGGACCGGAAACAAGAATCCTGGGACCGGTTTCAGGGCATCACATGACCAATGCGGTTTGTGGGATCCCCCTGCGGATCCATTGAAAGTGTACTGCAGCTAACATGAAACTGGGAATCTGGGATTCCGGGGGCGGAGGGGGCGGGGCGCCCCGGGCGGCACGAGTTTTGGGGGCGGCAGCGGCAGCTAAAATCATCGCCAGCACCCCCCAACTCCACCCCGCTCTTCAGCGCGCGGCGGCGGCAAAAGGCAGGGACCGCCACGGGCGGCAGAGTGCCTAGCTATGCCACTGGACCTACCCACTCCCTGATCCAGAGCTAAAACAGGCTGATACACACTTTGCATCCACTATTCCCGTCAGCAAACACACTCTGCACCAAACATGCCAGGTGATAACGTACACCACCGCTGGGTGAAGAGACATGCTGGCATGTTGCAAGCACAAGGTGCAATAATTGGGTAAGATGTACAGAGAAAGCACTGGGCTCTGTTTACAAGGTCTTAATTTTTTAAGACTTAAAATCCTAAATCATTACTACTCATATAGCCCGCTTCTATTTGCCTGGTTATGTTAATTAATAGCCAAATTAATAGTACTCATCTTATCGACCATGGACAGATGAAATGCTTAATGGACCCACTGGGATTCAGACCTGTAACCTTCAGGTATCTCACAGACCTCAACTATGGATACAATAGTCCACTGAGCTATCTTGCAGGCTTTTGATGGTACACGACTGCACCTGGAAAGTAATTCCTGCCACTTGATTAAAGAACAAGTTGCAATCACATGTATTGCCAAATGCTTCCACACACAACAGCTGCATCAATCTCTAGCACAGGCTCCGATAACACACAAGTGGTCCTGCACCAGAATCATTGTAGGTTTCCTTTACACACAGTGGCATACACCATGAAGCAGTAGTGCAAACTCCCAACGCACAGAGAAAAGGTACAACTCAACAGCAGCAGGCACACATTTCCTGACATAGACCATGAAGAGGAGAGGTAGAAACAGTACAACCTTCAGTCACACACACAACCTGTTCACCACAGACACTATCATTTTAAGATGGCAACATACGCACCACGAGGACAGGCAAGCTTCTCTCACATGCAAATGATACAAAAGGGGCAGATGTAATGCTAACTTCCCTCACATACTGCACATACACATGACCAACGGCACAGTAAAATGCCATCATAGACAGAACAGGAGCAGAAAAGGCAGCCTTAGGGAACATTTCTCACTCTCACAAACACACACACAAACACATATACAGTTGGTCAGGTAGGAACTTGACAGCATTCAGCATCATTGACAGTGGTTTAGGGCAAACACCGTGGATGTTAATAGCCCAACTAAGATAAAAATGAGTGTATGGAACAGCAAAACTATTACATAGACATCTCAAGTGACTTGAGCAGGAGATTGCAGTGTATAGTAGGTAAATCATCACCGCTTCAAAAAACTATATGTTAAAATGTATAATATACATTAAAAAGCAAAGCTATGAAAAAGGCATCCTAGAAGGTTGATTTCTTTTGTGACATCTGCTTGGGCTGTGTGTGGTATTGTGATCTTATTCATTGGATGGCCCCATTAAGAAATTGTTCGACAGTATAGCAAAACTTGTGAAAAATTATTATAAACCATGATAGAAGGCAAAAATGTTCTTGTTCGTAGGTAGTTTCTCAGGTCCACCTCTTACGTCAGTAGCAACATCAGGCATGATTTTTTTTTTTGCATTCTGTAACATTTAGCTGTGGTTTATGAAAAAGGCTACAAGTCTCAGAATGCAAATTAAAGCAACTGGACTGAAGAGCTAGTCACGCCTCGACCTAGGAAACATTGCAGGGCTGTCAGAAAGACTCTCAATCATGTCAGCAGCGGCGGTCGCTCCATTGGAGCGGAGGAGCGCCGCCCCCGCCCCTGCTACCGGCAGCAAATAAAACATGTTTTAAACCTGTTTAATTATCATTTTATTTTAATCCCCTGGACCCTCCCCCAGGACTCTGGCGAGTCTTGGGGGCGGGTCCAGGAGATGACACTGCTGAAGGGGACTCCATTCACTGCGCATGAGGGTTTGGCCGGCCGTCTCAGGCAGGCCAAACCCCCATGCGCAGTGAAGCTTTCTCCAGCCCTAGCTGGAGCTGGAGAGAGGAGGCACAGGCTCCCAGTCTGCCTCGGAGTGCAAGTTGCCGGTGCTCAGGTCATCCCCTATGCTACTTTCAGGCAGCGTCAAGATTTGCCGCAGTGCATTCTGGAAGCTTGTGCCCAGAAGACGGAAGTGCGCGATTCGGCGTGAGACGGCGGCGACAAGGTAAGTTTATTTATTTTTTTTATTATTTTTTTTGTACCCGAACCCTCTCTACCTCTCCACCTCCCTCCTCCTCTGGCCTGGCCCGCCCCACCACTTTGGCCGGGGACGGGCCGCTAATGCATGTCAGACTCGGTAAATAATGACTGGTGCTAATGTTATGAAAATCAACTGCTCGTGCACTGTGAACTGCAGCTTGTGAGCCAAACAACCATCCCTTCACAGTAAGTAAAGTTTGCATTTGCCTGCTTCGAGGAACAGCCCCACCATGCTGTTTTCTTCCCATGCCAGGCACAGCCCACATTACACCTGTGCCTGAAACATAGTAGTTTAATGGATCTGCTGGCCCAACACTAGCTGAACTCCGCATGCCACTTTCACACTTGAAGTAAACTTGCCTGCGGCCTGTCCATAGGGGCTATGGTGGGACATTCCTTGAAATGTGCCTGGAAGTCTCCGGAGATTCAAGACATGTACTATGAAGTTCCTTAATCTGTATACGCCTCCAGGGCTACAAAAGATAAATAAACAAGAAAAACAACATGTGCGCCTACCGTCCAGCTCCTGTCCCCAACTGCTGGCATGGAGTGATTGGGGGAGGGCGGGGAAGGGAGATGAAAAGGTGTGGGAGAAGAAAGGGTGAAGGAGCAAGACGAAATGGTGGGGGAGCAAAATGAAAGGCCATGGGAGCGAGATGAAAGGGTGGGGGAGAGAGACGAAGCAGCAATGGCGCATGTGGAGGATCGAGATAAAGTCAGGCACCATGCTGAGCCAGGAAAATGCTTGTCCCAATTAAAAACCCAGGGCGGATGCAGCAGGCCCCATAGCAGCGCACGCAGGAGAGAGCGGTGCCCCAACCCTGCAGGCTCTACAGTGCATGGCCACCTTAAACACTTATCAACATGGCACCTAGAGTTTAAAAAAAAACAGGGGAAACACTGGCAGGGGGAGGAGAGCGAGCACCTGTGGGAAAACAAATGCGGCATCCATTAAGCGGACGCCATGCTATGCCAGGGAAATGCTCATTCAAATAAAAAAAAAGTCCCTGAACAGACAGAAACATATAAAAAAGTGGGAGCCTCCAATTCCTGGGGCCATACTCCAGGGGAGTGAACAACTTGGAAAAAGGAGAGATCAGGAAGCCAAATTATCCACCAGCAAGCAAAAACTTTCACAAGACAGCAAACTAGACAAACCCAGAGCGATGGGAGGAGTCAAAGCCCACAAAGTATATACAACAGATCATCCTGACTGCGCAAACGCTGTCAAGGCTCAACCTAACAACATTGGGCCCGATTCACAAAAGTAATCTGAGACAAAATCCTAACTTTACGACTTTTGGTATTCACAAAAGGCATTTAGGAGTAGTAAAATTCGGATTTTGTCTTAAGTTTGTCTTAAGTTTTGGTCTTAAGACGAAATCCTAACTTAAGTTAAACTTAAGTTAAACTTAAGTTAGGATTTTGGCTTAAGTTTGTCTTAAGTTTTGGTCTTAAGACAAAATCGTAACTTAAGTTTAACTTAAGTTAGGATTTTGTCTTAAGACCAAAACTTAAGACAAACTTAAGACAAAATCCTAACTTTACTACTCCTAAATGCCTTTTGTGAATACCGAAAGTCGTAAAGTTAGGATTTTGTCTCAGATTACTTTTGTGAATCGGGCCCATTACCAGGAGTGGTTGAAACTAAAAACACCGGCTCATACCCAGCAATATATTTTTAGGGGGTCATGGCTCCCAGTAATGACAACAATCTTCAGGCATGGTAGTAAGAATGGATTCACTCTCTGAACTTTGTCTGGAGAAATGGCACAGTATGGTCGGTTTATAAAACATGCAATGCATTTTGGTGACTTTTTGTCACTGGTGTCCTTTCTACTCATAGGAATAGTGTGTGAAAATGGTACACTTTAAAACAAACAACCAATGACAAATATGCAACATGATGGCATTTAAAACTAACTTTAGAGGGGGTTATTATTCTACCAGTGTATGAAATTGGGTTGTTGATTGACTGGGAGTATGAGCCCTGGTCAAGCAGCAACCACAGACCTTGTCAGGGTGAGGCAAAAGCCAACCCTAAATTAACCTGGGCTCAGCCCTCTGGTAGCTTGGCACAAGGCAGTCAGGCTTAACTTAGAGGCAATGTGTAAGGAATTTGTGCAACATTTCAAACAGCAAAAAAGTGAAAAACACCACTCAAAAAGGATTCCACACCACAGAATAGAGTATTTTTTAATAAATAAAACAAGACCAAATGACATAAATCCAACCAGTGGAACCAGAGATATGCAATTTTAAAGATTTCAGTGAAAATAGTAGCAAAAAGCACAAAGCGCCAATCGTGAATATCTGGTGTGGACAGGGACAAAGTCACAAGTTTAGGCACACGGCGATGGAACAGGGGCGCCATCCCTCTTTAAGTGATGAGGCCCTAGGTAGATGTGCAGTATTTTCTGTGCATACTCCCCAGTATTGCTGTTTAGATTGGAGTGCGTTTTTGTGCACATCATTACGGTAGTCAGACCTTGTTGCTCCAACGGCAGCACCAACATGATTGGAGCAGAGAGGCTGCCTTCCTGTTCTACTAGGCACACGCGCGCAATCCCACCCAGCATCAATGGAGCAGAGAGGCTGCCTTCCCTTCCTGTTCTCCAGGGATCACACGTGCAATCCTGGCCAGCAGCCATGGCTGAGTGCCACCCCTTCTCAGTTCGCACAGAAGGATAAGATCACCAGCAGCAGGTAAAGCCTGAGTCATTATTTTATGTACAGATAACTTAAGTTTGAATGTCTAAAATGAAAGTCACGTCGACCTTTTTTTTAACACATGGGATTCCCCTCCCTTTTCCCTCTTCTGGAAGAGGCAAAATCTGTGCTTTCGAATGTTTCAGTCAGTCAGACACAAACCACATTATTGACCCCAGCAACACCACACAGCCGCATCGTGTCCTGCGCACCCGCTGCACTCACATTTTCATCTAGTACAACCCACTTGTTTTCTCTTTTCTGGGCACACTCCATTTATTTTTTTCTGCTGCTCATCCCTCCCTTCTTTGGACACTTCCTGGCTAGCCCCCAGTGCACACTAATTTTTCCCACAGTTCTATTGCTTTCTCGTGATACATTGAACATCCCCCTCCAGTCACAAATTCTTCCAGTAAATCTACACCTCTGTATTGCCTCCCAGTGGAAATGCTGAAACATTGGTCAGCTTTTCTACTTGAGCATGTTCTTTCTTTCCCTTTAATCATTCAGGAATGTGTGCCTGCCGCTCTTCGCTGCCGTTGATAAAGGGAGGAAAGTGGAAACAGTTATTGTACTTAGAGTCCTGGAAGTACTTTCGAGCTCTACTGTCACCTAGTGGATACAAATAGAGTCATAAATACATCATTTCGGATGATATCTATTGTGTTCTCAGTGCTCAGGAGTCTCAGGACTCAGAAACCCGCCCACTCACGGAAGTCTGTGGAATCCCGCAGAGTTTTTTGGGAACTCCGCGGAATTCCGCAGAGTGAATCTCCACAAGCTCCGCCCATCCCTAAATAAAACACATTTGGCCAAAGGCGCGTGTTACCCAAAAATACCACAAAGCTAGATGCCACATGTAGATAGAAACACTCAGGCAATCAGGACACGACATGCACACCACACGTAGTAAGCAAGCGCTCCCCACAGTCATCTGGACAAATTCACACTGGCCACCACTGACTCTCCCCGAGGTCAAGAGCCATCTGTGTCCTCATCAGATGCCCAAACTTATTAATTTATGCGTAAGATGCTTTTTCAAGAATGCAGAATTGTTTTAATGTATCTCACGAGATGTATATATTGTCAGCCGAACTTTGTACAATGAGAGACTGTCTTCAGATGCACTCTGTCGAGACTCTCCCAGCCACTGTGTTTAAATAAACCAACTTGTTCCTGCTATGCCAAACGCCTCTTGTCATTTCATTTCTTTAAGGGAAATTCATTACTGAGCGACACTTCCACATGCATCAGACTTCCCATTCACACCTCTCGGTGGCACATTGTAGGCAGCTAACCTTACTTGATCAGCATGAACTTGCTGAGCCTGATTGGAGCACACTTTTCCACACTTTGATTGTATTAAGCCACTTTGGTTCCCATTATCTTTTCCAAGCTTCTTCTTTCCCCTTCTATCGCTAGTTATTTGCTCTATATCCCTCTCATACTTATCCATTTCTTGTCTTGCTTTTTTCCACTCATGCCTTCTATCTCCCCCCTACTCTGACGTCCTTTTCTAGAACCCTTCTTTCTTTCTCGTCTCTTTACGTTTGACTCTTTCTCCTTCAGTTTCTATCCAGCCATCCTCTCCCTATCTGTACCTCCCTCTGTGTCTCTGCTCCAACTACCTTTTACCAGTGGACCTGTCTCTGTTTGTTTTAGGTTCATCTTAATAGAGAATAGCTGTAAGAGTTCTTAGTGACTGATGTTAGGTAAAATCAAAGGGAAATATTTGGAGAGGGCCTTGGCAGATGATAACATAATCAGTGCTGTTAATTTCATGAAACTATGCTGCACCACATTTCATGGGAGTTCAAGCATTACCTTTCTCTTAAACACTCCTGGTCACTGGCATGCAGTGCATGCTTGTTATGAAAATATAATCTTTTGGGGAGGCAATGGACTCACCTATTAACATGGTACATAGAGCCAACATGTATTTATTCATCCAATGAGGTGGGAGAACAATGCATCTGTCCATCCTATGAATACATGAAAATGAAACAAAAAGAAAAAGTTGCTAGAACGGCAAAATCTCACTATGCAGCGGTTTAATATTAACCCTGGGCGTAGTTCGCGTAGTAGTGCTACGCGCAGCTACGCGAAGTGCACTTCGCACTACGCGAGCTACGCGTAGCACTACGCGAACTGCGTAGTGCGGTAGAAAATGCTGTTCGCGATGATTGCACTGTGCCGGATGCTTGTCCGCACTGGGCAATCATTGCAAACGGCATCTTGCACAGTGCAAGCGGTCGTTTTCTGCCACTCGAGTAGATTTGTACTTGAGCGGCAGCTTTCTCAACGCGGACTGGTAGTTTCTCATCGCGAGTGGTCGCGAGCATACACGACCACTCGCAATGAGAAACCTGACCTCCCCGCGTTAAGAATCTCGCCGGGAGGTTTATTTTCCACGCTCGCGATCGGCAACTTGATGTTGCTGATCGCGAACAAGGAAAAAGTCTCGCCGGGATGTCATTTTGCTCGCTCGCGGACGCCAACTTGACATTGAGGACCGTGAGCAAGCAAAAAATGACCGCTACGCTACTCTACGCGTGTTTGCACTGTGCTATGTGCAATTCGCGTAGTGCGAAGTAGCGCAAACTTCGCAAACTACGCGAGCATAGCGTGGTACTTCGCCCAGGGTTATTCAATATCCAGGTGGGGTGTTTTATCCAGCGGTAGTTGGCAGGGCAGCGCCAACTATGTTAATGTTAATGTTATTGAAACTTAAATAGCGCCCGTATACCCGTAGGTGTCTTGGGGCTAGCATCTCCTTACTCAGGAAAAGCTCTCAATGGATATTCAGTGAGTGGGGATGGATTTACTGTCTAGAGGGGATATTCACAAGGACGTATCTCCGAGTTATCGCCACCTTAACGCAACAAAAGTGGAGATAGAGTTAACGCCCCATTCACAAGCGGTTGCAAACTGCAGACAACGCAAGTATTGCCGCGATTACTGCCTCAAAATTTACCTCCAGGGGTGACACCACCAACTAACCCTAATGAGATGCAGAGTAGGCGTTCCCATGCAAAAACACACGAAAACACCACTACACCACTTTCACAACCAACTGCCAGATCTGCGATGCGAACCCAAAACAGGCGATAAGCCGCGGTAGCACCAGGGAATTAACACCTGCCTTCTGCTGGTGCTAAGCAGGACGACTATCTGCTGCATGAAAGGGAGCCCAGCCAAGAGACACATCTGAAGACCCACAGATGCCATGGAGACAATGATCATGCAGCTCGGACACCCATGAGGGCCACAACACACACCCCCACCACCCCCAGGCCTGCCAACACCCCCAGGACCCGTCCCGCCCCCCTCCCCGGACCACCACAGAGGCAGCGTACACAAAGACAGCGGACCCACCTTAAACGCACCAGCCGGACAGACCGAATGCCAGAGGAGGACATTGCCCACTACAGGCCCAAAAGGACAACCATCCCCCGCATCCTGACCCACATCACCCA
This sequence comes from Calotriton arnoldi, assembly GCA_963921515.1. Taxonomy (NCBI): domain Eukaryota; kingdom Metazoa; phylum Chordata; class Amphibia; order Caudata; family Salamandridae; genus Calotriton; species Calotriton arnoldi. The sequence continues at coordinate 21,162 of CAWUFW010006615.1, forward strand.
CCTGCTGACGGTACCAACACAGCGCACAACGAACATCCCTCCGCAGACAAAGCTGCCGGCTGTGCTGCACATGTTGGCCTCTGGTACCTTCCAACCCACAACTGCCAGAGTCGGAGGAGTCTCACAGCCAGCCCCATCCAAGTCCATCACACCTGTCCTGGATGCCAACATCAGCCCGGTACCCCAGCACCTCCACTCCACCCACACTGCGCAGGAGCAGCTGGAGACCCAGCCACGGCATGGCACCACAGCCACACAATAGCAGGATGTGCGGAGAGGCTTGGAGCAGGCATGTGCGAGAGCGGCAAGTGACTAATGAATGTGAACCTACCCAATGCCAGGTGTGGCGTGGAGGTGCCGGACAGACTTCAGTGTGCAAACCACGGAAATGGTCATGTGGAGATTAACTGCTGGTGCATGGAGTGTAGTGGCCAGTGGATGCTACCATGTCCCCACAGGCTGTGGGGCAGAACGCGGAAATGTTGCATGTTACGTCCCCCCCTGCATGTGCGGGCGGAGTGGGTTGGCCCTGCGTACACCAGGCTTGCGTAGGGGTGTGAATGAAAAGCCTGTCGCACTGGGCGTGGTTCTCTTTTGGAATGGCCAACGTGTCTGCCAGGGTGGCGCCTCCCAGCCCGCCACGAGGCCGGCGCCGAGCGAGGCGGGGCCTGCGTCCCTGTGCGCCTGCTGCACCCCGGGCCGCTGGTCTCCAGGCCCATCATGTCTGCCCCAGCGCACCAAGGAGGCTCCGCTCACCTGCCGACACCGGCGTGTGTCAAAGAGGGCCCACCATGTGCCGGTGCAAGCTCCAAGCCCCAGTCCCGCGACCTTTGCAGCCTCCGCAAACCATCGCTGGCCTCCACGACGCTGGCCCACAGTACTCCTTTTTCATTGACATACTCCACCGGGGTCCTCTTCGGCCCAGTTGTGGGCACATGTTGAACTGAGTCGTGAGTTCTGAATGGCAGTGACCAAAGGTCTGTGGCAGTGTCCACATCACTATACTCCCTCCGGTCAGTGAAGCCAAATTCTGCATTGCAGGCCTGCGACACGTGGTGCCACCAACCCTGTTCAACGCAAGCCTGTGACACGTGGTGCCACTAACCCTGTTCAACGCAAGCCGGCGACACGTGTTTATGGGCCCCTGCAGACTACTGGCTCTGGCCTACCCTGCGCTCCAGAAGGTCCCACATATGGAACTGTGTCCTGAGTCTTGAATGGCAGTGACCCCAGATCCGTGGCAGCGTCCACATCACTAAACTCCCACCGATCTGTGAAGCAAAAGTCTGCATCGCAAGCCTGCGACACGTGGTGCCACCAACCCTGTTCAACGCAAGCCGGCGACACGTGGATGAGGGCTCAGGCCTAGACTGCAGCCCAGTAGGTCCCACATGTGGAACTGTGTCCTGAGTCATGAATGGCAGTGACCCCAAAGCCGTGGCAGTGTCCACATCCCTATACTCCCTCCGATCAGTGAAGCAAAAGTCCGCATCGCAAGCCTGCGACACTTGGTGCCACTACCCCTGTTCAACGCAAGCCGGCAACACGTGTTTGTGGGCCCCTGCAGACTACTGGCTCTGGCCTACACTGCGCTCCAGTAGGTCCCACATCCAGCACTTAGTCGTGATTCATGAATGGCAGAGTCCATACAAGTGAACGCACGGAGAGGAGTAAGAGGAAGATGCGGATCAGTCCAGATGAAAGCCGGATCCTAGTCACGGAGGTGACCGAACACTAGCAACAACAACCCTGTTCACTGCAAGTCCGTGTACCGTGGTGCCACTGAACCTGAACTACGCAGGCCAGTGGGACCATCCAACGTATGCCGGCGACACTCGGTAAATGGCCCCTGCTGACTGCTGCCTCAGGCCTACACTGCGGTCGAGTAGGTCACACATGTGGAACTGTGTCTTGGGTAAGATGTGGAGGAGTCCACACCATTGGACACGCCTCATCGCAGGCGGCATCCCCTATCAGCACTGGTGCCACTAACTCTGTGCGCAATGACTCATGGGCACTTTCTGGTTGGACTTTGGTGGCGTCTGAATCCATGGCCTGGGGGTTGTCTGCATCATCATCTGGCTGGACCGGACTTGGTGTCAGACATGTATCTGTTCCATTCACCTCCACCATAGTGACTGTTTCAGCGTGGTTCTGCCCTCTGCATCATGCCCTGGGGGTACACCTTCCACTGTTCACCGAGACAGTCCGCGACAACCCCCTTTGTCATCTACGAAAAACTGCTCTGCTCACGTGACCCTGCCACAGTGCACCGTAAGTCAGTGGCCCGTGGCGGTAGGCCCATGCAGGACGCTGTGCATCCGGGGCCACTAACTCTGTGCAGCACAAGTAATGGGGCCTTTATGGTTGAATGGGTGTGTCCTTAACGATGTACACTGTTGTTGTTTTTTGACTGCACCAGGCACTCCATGACGGCTGGTGTGCACACACCCCACACAGGTGTTACTCGACATGTGAGCCTGCTAATAAAAGTTGCTGGGCGCATGTGCCCGTAGCCATTCCCACCATCCAAGCAAGTGTGTCCGTGTGGTCATTATGTCAGCATGATGTGCCCGAGCCCTGCAACATCACAGTGTGCTGCCTTCAGCGGACGATACCATGTCACCTCAGCAGTGGCTGAGACCTTGGACATGTAGCTTCGCCTGCCCTCCCCTGCATGCACATGCGGCGTGTGCTGGTCCGGCGTCCGTCAGGTCAGCGCAGGGGTGTGCTGATTCGGCAGGGGGATCAGGACGTGGCTCTGGTCTGGCCTTGAGCAGGAAGTGAGGTAAGTGTGCCTCTGTGTTGGGGTATTGTCGCCACCAGGGCCACAGTAGTCAATGTTGCAATGTTGCATGCACCAGGAGGGCAGGCACACATGTATGGGGAAATGTAGGAGCGCAAGACCGCTCGGGGTCTTGGCACAAGCATGCCAAGTGTTATGTGTATCAGTCCTGCGGCTGCATAAGTCAGTTGCCGAGCCTCTATCGCAGCGCGGTCACAGCCAGCCATGGACTCTGTACATCTCCTGGATGCATGCAGATGGTGAAGTTACTGTAGGGATGAAAGGTCCTTTGTCTGAACTATCAGGAGGTAGCACATCTGCAGCTCCGAGCTGGAACTTGCATGTGGCCAGCACCCCCTGACAGATACGATAGCATTTGCTTGCGACTCCCACACTACGCACTGCCCGACGTGAGACCAACGTGTACACATCCCACACGCAGAAGTCCCTGGTTGTAGTTAGCGTGCGTGATATGGCCTTCACACGTACTCCCACCCCACCCCAGGTCTGCACCCGTTGCACACAGACACTGCTCATTGCTCCGAGCTGTGCCATTTCATCCACAGGACTGGCGCGGGGCAAGCCAGTGCTGCTTCAAGCAGAGCCACTGACGCAATGGCAGACCATCCCTGACACATGCTCATCTCCAGTCACGTGGACCTGTACCGTGCACGTCTGCTGCATGTACTGGGGACACTGCCGTTGGCAGTGCTGCGGATCAGTTACCGGCTGGACTTCCGCCTTGCGAACATCACCTGCGTGCAGCCTGTGTTGCATTGTCGCTCGTGCATATTCGAGTGGACCATGGATGTCTGCCTCTCCAACGTAACGGTAGCTGACCTGGATTTCGACGTGTGTGTGCGCCCCCTGTTGGCCCACAACCAGGAGTGTCACCATGATGCCCGTTTATGGCATGCCTGGATGTTTGGCATGCATGCTGGCAACTGGACCTGGGAGATTGCACGAGTCGTTGTGTGCAATGACCACATTGAGCCGCTCCCCAATCGGGCTTTGGTGCAAATTGGGGCCAGGGGTTGGAGTCAGCACATCTGTCCGGGACAGCTGATGGATTACGTCACCGACATGTTAGATGTGGAGGGCAACGATCTCTCATTGGAAATGTTGGCCTACGCTGCTGCACTCGCGTTCATGGACGAGTGACAAGGTACCTGCAGCCACAACTAGATGTGACCCATTGCACGTGTCCTGATGCCTGGTTGCATGTTGGGGATCTGGTCACATGTCCCAAGATAACAGTGGACATGGCTGCATTGGCCTGGACTCCTGATCAATGCGCGGACAACCAACGCGTGTTGGCACTGACTTGTGTTGGTGATGCACTCCCCCGGGGTGGACATGGGCGCTTTCCAACGTTCCTCATTCAGACATGTTGCTGCATTGTTCTGCATGTCGTGGCACTTCTCTTGGCCGTACTAACACACACTTGTTGATAAAGTTTCCGCACTTTCACTTGTCTCCAACTGTGTTGAGTCTTGATTTGTAAGCCAATGTGTGTGTCACGGACTATCTGGCTCCCTGCCATACGTGTATTTCTACCCCATCAGGGCTGTGGGTTTGTACTTGTGCATTATCATGTCCCTGTTTCGTGCTTTGCCAGATGCGTATGGACATTTCCCGGCCACAAGCGGGTGCACCTGTGTCCTGTGTTCGGTCGTGCACATGTTGCTGTTTGTACCACATTGTGTTCGTTGTTGGGGTGCTCTGCTTCCTCTGTGTGTGTGCTGCATTGTGTGTGAGATGTCCCTTCAGCTCTGATTTGGCTCACCCTTCTCCCTTTCAGGCAGTGTGGTTTTCACTTCTGTGCTTGTTCAGTGGTGTGATATTGCTGGGTTGTGTGACTTGTGCTCTTGGTTGGTGTTGTTGCTCTTGGGCATGGTGTGTCTGCAGTTGTGCTGTGCTTAATTGTGCATGTGTGCCATTGTGCCCATCTCCTCCCGTCCCCCCAGTCCTCAGTGTCTGGAGTTGCTCAATCTATCCCTTGCCTCGGCGGTGGTCCCAAAATCTTGGAAGCATGCAAAAGTGGTTCCTCTACTTAAAAAACCAACATTGGATACATCCAAGCCAGAAAATTATTGTCCAATTTCACTGCTTCCATTCCTATCCAAAATCCTGGAAGCTCATGTAAATTCGACGTTAACTCACTTTCTGGAAGTCAATCATATACTTGATAGCTCTCAGAACGGTTTTCGACCACGATATAGTACCGAGTCTGCACTGCTGACGGTTGTAGAGCAACTAGGATCCGCCTTGGATGCCGGTAGAACCTCTGCTCTGGTTCTGCTGGATCTGAGCGTGGCATTTGACACGGTCTCCCACGAAATTCTGCTCCACCGTCTGGAGGAGACAGGGATCGGCGATAAAGCCTTATCGTGGTTCTCTTCCTTCTTGGCCGACCGGACCTTCGAAGTGTTAGCTCCACCTTTTGCCTCCCGTGTCCACCCACTCCGCTGTGGGGTTCCTCATGGCTCTGCACTGAGCCCCACGCTTTTTAATATATATATGAGCCCACTGTCACGGTTGGCCAAAGCGCTGGGAATTTCCCTGGTGTCGTACGCAGATGACACCCAACTGGTGATCACCCTGTCTAACAATCCCAGCCAGGACAGAGCGAAATTTAAAGAAGACCTACTGGCCATTGCAGAGTGGATGACAGCTAACTTCTTGCAGCTGAACTCTGCTAAATCTGAGATTCTTCTGATTGGCAAAGACTCCCATCTCTGGAACAATGACTGATGGCCTCCGGCCCTTGGAGCCCCTCCTGCCCCTAAACCCTCAGTGAAAAATATGGGTTTTATGCTTGACAAAGATCTCAGCTTTGAGACGCATGCCAAATCAGTGGCCGGAAATTGTTTCGGGCTACTGCGCGGACTTAAACCGATACTTGGTCTATTTGACGCCCAAACGCGTCAGCTGATCATCCAAGCCTCTATACTGGCCCGATTGGACTACTGCAACGTGCTTCTCTTGGGCTCTAATAAATCTGTGTTGAACCGAATGCAGCGGGTCCAGAACGCTGCAGCACGTGCCATCTTCACCCTCCCCAAGTACAGACATGTCTCCAACCTCCTCCACCGCCTGCATTGGCTGCCCCTTGAACACCGAGTGCGTTTTAAGGCGCTCTGTATCATGCACAAGATTCTGACAGGTATCGGCCCAGATATTCCGAGCGACCTGTGCGCCCTCTACTCTCCACTGCGAGCGCTGCGCTCGGCAAACCGGATCCTCGCACGAATTCCACGCATACGAAGGACCAGATCTGGCGGTCGCTCCTTCAGGCGACTGGCCCCCGCCTTATGGAACTCTCTTCCTCTACACATCCACAGCAACTATGACCACCAGGTCTTCAAACGGCTTGTGAAGACCTGGCTTTTCTCTCAACTTTAACTCCTCGCCTGCTCCCCACTTCGTCCTGCTCTAGCGCTGGGACGCCTCATTGCCGAGGCAGCCATGCGCTCTACAAGTATTCTAATCTAATCTAATCTAATCCCTGGTCGTTCCTCTCCCTGTTGCTGTTGTGTCTGTTGATGATTTTGGGCAGTTTCTGGTCCCCGGTTATTTTATGTAATTGTGACATGTGCTATTTTTAGGTCTTCAAGGTACTATAGTTTGAAAATATTGGTACTTGAATTTCAATAATAAGAAAGTGTTGATTGTCAAATTCCTCCCTATGACCCAATTTGGACATTCTTTGCGCATGTTAATTTTCAGTGTTTTTGTGTCTTATTATGTTTGTTTTTTGTCTTAATTGGTTTGTTTTGTAGAATCCTTATTTGTGTGTCCTTATTATAAAATGGTTGTATATTTGTTTTTAGGTCTCGCAGACCTAGCGCTGGAGCGTGCATGCGCTCCTCGCTCTGCGAGGGCTTCTTGGAATCAATGCGGTTTCGGAAGGGGACTTGAAGCCCCGCCCCCTCTTCCCATTGGCCAGCGTCATAGCTTAGGCTAAACACTGGCATTCTATTGTTAAGGAGGCTTTTTAGTCCCTCCTTGTTACCGTCCTGTCCACTTTTGGCCCCGCCCACCCGGACTGGATCCTTTACTTGCGGCGTGATACTCTCTCCTGAATTAGTGGGAGAGACATTTTTTTTTGTCATTCCGGCTGTGAAGCGCGATGTTCTAAGTTGTATGTGGACACCGCGCTTCATTTATTTATTTACTTTCATTCAGAGCGCAGCGCCCGAATTAGTGGGTAAGCACTTTTTTTTGTTATTATTATTCTCGTAACTCCTCATGGGGTGCGTTTTATTTGCATTTAGTAACCGCGATGCAGTGATTTTGGCCTCAACTTGTCTCTGTTTCTGTTGTTTTAGCCCCGCCGTTTCCTCCTCATGCCATGCCTTTTTCAAACATTAATTCTTACTTTTCAACAGCGCACACACCGCGCTTTCACTGCCGTGACGTTTGCGCTGTTGAAAAGTATGAATTAATGTTTGCAAGCGTCACGGCAGTGAAAGCGCGGTGTGCGCGCTGTTGAAAAGTAAGAATTAATGTTTGCAAACATCACGGCAGTCAAAGCGAGGTGTGTGCGCTGTTGAAAAGTAAGCATTAATGTTTGCACACACTGCGCTTTCACTTTATTAAAGGGCAAGGCCACTCAGTCATTTAAACTGGGGCTGCAAAAATCTATTGTCCCACAGCCGTAAGCGGTCGGAAAGGACAACCCCCAACTTAGGATCCCGCACAACTGCTTGACATCATTCAAAGTGGGCTTGCCAGGCTTCCAGTGTCACCCGGCGACCACCTTTAATCAGTTTCTTTACTGCGGAAAGCATTATATAATATGCAGTAATTTCTTATTACGAAAATGCTATTCGATATACACCACCGCTATATCACGGACAAGATTAGGTGCTTTCTCTGTCCGTAGTCCTTAGTCACGTTCTGAACTCGTACAGAGAGGCGGATTGTTTCGCTTCAAGATGGCTGTCAGGCGAGGTCATTGCCAGCATCGGAGGGGCGGCCCTGAAGCTTCAGGGGAGGGATGCAGGGGGCAGGGCGGACTGGTTCTCGTCCCTGCTACACGTTGTTTGGTAGCTGGCAGCCCTGTGTTCTGGGTGTGACCCGTTGGGGTGTATGTGTGTGTGTGTGTAGTTGTTGTCCCTGCCACTTGCAGAGGCGCGCATTGTCTGTGCAGCTCCTGTTTGTGTATGTTGTGTGCTGGTTGGTGCTGCACACTTTATCCTGCCTCAGTGTGCGCTACCGAGTTCACTTTCTCTTCATTGTTTCCTACTCTGTGATGGAGTCGTGGTGTGTCCTTTGCGGCAACGATTTTGCACCTGTTTGGAAAGAGGAGCTCAATCTAGACATTTCAACCCAGCAGCAGCCCTATCTGGCACCATGAGCGACCCGGAGCTTCTCCACACTGCCCCCATCATCCCAGGTATGTGTGGGTTTCCATCGCTCATGCAAAGGGGTGACGAATCCGGAGAGGCAATGAATATAGAAAGGGAGATAGTTTTTTCTCAACTCTGTGTTTATTAAGCGCAACACAGTGGTGCAGCAAGCGTTGTTTTGCTCTAACTGTTGTAGATAACACAAACAAGACCTACTGGAAGTAAGTAAGTAAGAATTAATGTTTTCACACACCGCGCTTCCACTGCCGTGACGTTTGCAAACATTAATTTCTTACTTTCGGATAGCGCATACACCGCACTTTCACTTTCATAGGAGGGGAGTGGACGCGCTGGGTACTTAAAATGGCGGCTGATAAAAAACAGAAAAGAAGGCAGAGTAATAGAGGAAGAGAAGGAGGACAACTGGAAAGGGAGAGAAGTGGTGGAGGGAAAGAAGGGGATAGGAGTTAAAAGGAGGAGCGGTGAGATAATGATGAAAGAGAGATGGGTGAGAGGAGGAGAAGGTCCGGAAATGGAGAGGGGACGGGGGTCATAGTAAACAAGCATTTGCAATGCAATAGGTCTCGCATTTGCAACAGTTTAAGCTCTTGGCATTGTAAATGACAATGCCTTTTATTTATGTTTTGGTTTCTCAAACATAAATAAAAGGCATTATCATTTACAATGCCAATAACTTAAACTCTCGCAAATGCGAGACCTATTGCATGGCAAATGCTTGTTAGTGTTTGCTGCCCTGATGAAGCCTTTTTAGGTGAAAACTCACAGTAAAGCACAAGAACTATTTCTACACTGAAGAGCTACGAGTATTGATTTGATATCAAATAACTATTGTTGAACGTGTTTTATGTGAAGTATCTGTGTTGCCTCTCAAATATTCAAATATCTTTTGTATGACAAATGTTTAATATATGGTCAATAGGCAGCTGACTATTGAAGTGGGCAACATTTTCTCTCACATCTATTGTGGTGATTATATCAGGCAGTGCAGCTTCAAACTCCCTGGCTGCTTTCTCTTTTATTCTAGACCCTATTTATTCTTTGTCTACTGCTCCCAGGAAAAGATAAAATTTTCTGAAGCAAAGAGGAAAAATACAGTTAAACGGAATCAAAAACTTACTTAGATGAAAACAAAGAAGTGTTAAATTACTGTAGCAGGGAGAATCCATTCCTTTCAGACAAATGAGGGTTTGCCACATCAGTAACACAAACATGCCTACTGCAAATACAGTTGAATGCTCAACAATTTTAGCTTTTTAGGTTTTCTGTTTTTATTGCAAAATAATTGCAGTTCATTTATTTGTTCAGTTTCACTAGATTCCGTGCCAACTTCCAATGTCATTTGGAGGGGCAAAACAATAACAAAGGCTGGTCTCACCCTCACAGTTCCCCAAGACCCTTTAGGTAGGAAACAGCCTTTACAAAGCCGGACGAGCCACAGGTGCCGTTTCAACAGAAGCAGAACAACGCTTGCCTGAACCGCGCATATGCCCTAACCACGCATATGTGGTTAGGGCAATCAGCGGTCTAGATGTGCAGAACAGGAAGAGGAAGGATCAAGAGAGGAAGCGCTGGGATGCAGCCTGTTAATTGGGGTCGGGTCTGGGTTGGGGGGGTAGGTTTTAGGGCTGGGGGCCAGATTTAGGGCTCAGGGCAGGGAAGGAGGGTGGTTTTGAGGGCTCAGGACCAGGTTTTAGGGCTCAGGGCGGGGGAAGGAGCAGTTTTCAGGGGTGGTGGTCCATTTTAGGGCTCAGGGTGGGGGGTTGGGGTCAGGGTAGTTTTCTGGACAAAAGTTGGGTGTTGGGACTCAGGGTGGGGATTCAGGGTAGTTTTAAGTGCTAGGACAGGGTGGATTGCAGGGCTGGGGTATTGGGTGCTGGGGCGTGGGGGGTTGGTGGGGTGAGTGCTTTACCACGCATATCCCTTTAGCAATAATGCCTTTACAACAAAATTCATTGTAGAGGCATGTGTGGTAAAGGCATGAAAGGTAAAGATGCGGTCGTGGTTCAGACCGTGTTGTTTAGGCATGTGTGGTTTATACATGCGTGGTTATATCATACAACCCCTGAAGTTACGACCCTAACTAAAAAGAGAGCTAAAATGAAGGGGATGAGCAGATTATGCTGCTTTTAGGTTCCTTTAAGGCTTGGCCTGACATCAGAGTGTGACTGGCATGGCACATTCCTGGAGTAGATGTTTCTCACTAAACAATTAGGGTCTGATTATGACTTTGGTGGCCTGGTAGAGGGCAGCCATGCCATCGCCCTGCTCCCAGACCGCCAAAGTCGACCGCCGCATGACCGCTCACCCACCAGATGATAAATTTCCTAGTTGTCTGCTGGGTGGGAGGCGCAGGGTCCCATTGTTTTGCCTATTAAAAAGGCACCGCAATGTGAGCATCTAGGGCCGTTCCTGCCTGACACGGACTGTGCAGTCCATGCCATGTAGGAAAGAGGGTGCATGCACACAGGGGACAACAGGGGGCTCTGTAGGGCCCCCTTTGTTTCCCCACTGCCAGCCTTTTCATTGTGGACTCACTGCCATGAGAAGGCTACGGTTGGGAAAACTCGTAGTATGCTTGGTGTTGCCACAGTGTCACCACCAAGCATATTGCTTCCCGAGACTGCCGCAAGACTGCCAGGGATCGTGGATCTCTGGTGGTTGCAGCAGTCACCTGGAGGTCCGACCGCTGTACTCGTAATATGGTGGTCGGACCACTGGTGAGGCGGTCCCCACCGCCAAGCTCATAAACGGACCCTTAGTTTTCCTTTGACATCAGGTACTCACTCTGGGATCCGACATAGTGGTGGCAGAGTTCATGGTTGAGGTCTTGTCAGCTTTTCAAACTCAGGAGGGTGAGTTTGGGTTCCGAGAGGGTCACTGTAGCACACATGATACATCCCATCACAAAAATATAGCCTCCACTTAATTGACTAGCCCTAAATATTCAAGGTAAGTACATGCACAGTTAAGATGATGATGTACTGATAGCAAGAGTAATGGAATCAGTACTTTTGCAGAACAATATTGTTGCATGCATCCCCGTGCACGGGGGCAACAGGGGGCACTGTAGGGCCCCCTTTGTTTCCCCACTGCCAGCCTTTTCATTGCGGGCTCACCCCCATGAAATGACTAGGGTTAGAAAAACTCATAATATGCTTGGTTTTTCAGTTTTTAATTTCTAACCACAACAGTACTTTAACTGTGTGTCTAGGTGAATGTCTTTGTTTTCTCTAAACATACATTGAGGTGTTATAACGAGTGTTAAATATAACTTTGCTATAACCTTTTGTTTTTTCTGCCATTTCGGGCTTTTTGGATCATATACAACATCTAGGAGTTCCCTGCACCCAACCTGGCTCTGTTCTGGAGCTGTGGCAGGAAGGCTAGACCCACCCAAAGGAGCCCATGGCCCTCTAAAAGCCCATTTAGGAACAAATTGTCCTTTTGTTTTTTTGTGTGATTTTTTAATGCTTCACTTGTGCCTGCAACCTTCCACTGTGCCTATCGCCTCACTTGCATGAGAGCTGAGGTGAAAGCACTTTTTTTACTACAACCAATTCCAGGGGTTCTATAGCTGCTCACAAGAATGGGACACTGTCAATATCAGCGAGGAGAAAGATTCTTCAAATCTGTACAGCACCAATTGATAAGATTTCCCTTTCTTCCAGAGAAAAATTGAAACCATTTCTTCTCTTTTTGAGATTCTTGAATTACTGTGATCTGGGGCTTGAATATTATCTGTAAAATTGTTTGCATTCTTATTCAACCTGACATTGATTTGGTTTGTAAATCCTTTAGGAAAAGTATAGACAACTGTACAACACTTTGCGGTGATCTGTATGCTGTTTTAACTTTATGTCACGAAGTAGAAAAAATACAGGTTGTTTTTATTTTCCCATTTGCTTTCCAAGCCTTGGCATTAAAATACATGTCAAGTCAGTAAAATACTAACAAGGTGGCAACCATGCTGATAATGGGAAACAGTGTCTCTGAAACATTAATGGGGACGAGTCAGAGTTTATCACATGTCAAGGTAAACCTCATTTATATTGTCGCTTGGCTTATAACTTAATAGGCCAGAGCCTTTACTTTCTTTTAAAGGCAGCAAAGTCCGTATTTCTAATGGTGTTTTCAAATAATTATTGTGTGCTTTTTTCCCTACCATTCTCTGATCACTGCTACTTCCTCCAGTACTTTAAGTGCAGCATATTTTTTTTGTAAATCATTATTGGAGAGTTTCTACAAACCTCGTGTAAAATGATTTTTAATTCCTATTATTTTACGCTGTGTTGCTTGCCCAGTATGCATTACAATTCGCCATTCTTTAGGTTTCCGCAAATTTTTGAAGGGGAAACCCATGTCCCTCATTACTATAAATTATATAGTCAAAATTACTTGCCTATATTTTTTGAAAACCTCACATTTTAGGCTTCCTTGCTCCCACAAAAGTGAAGAATAGATGTTGATGCATGGGTTTATGAACTCTGAGGTGAAAACCGACGCAGACTAGATTCCAGTGATGGAGTGAAAAGTGATCTGTCTCCCCCGAGAGTCCTCGCGGGACCACCCTGACAGAAGGTACAGCAGTTGTGGAAAATAGCTCTAGTAATATTTCACCTCTTAAGAAACTTGTCTTTACTGGTTTCGAGAGTGAGAAACAGGAAACAGGCAGCACCTGCAAGGTCTGAGAGGAAGGGATTTGCCCAACTAGGTGCCAAGGCAAGCACTGTTATGCCAAGTAATAAAGCCAGACAACATAAATAGTAAGATTATAAATTCATCTTGGAGGTTAAATGGTTCAGACTCATTCAATAAATGGTTATGAGCAATAAATATATATGTTTGTGAGTAATAAATATTCGCAGTTTCAACTTAAACATTTGGCATTACACGGCCTCACCAAAGAAGCAAAAATGAATTATTAGTTACTGACAATCTGCAATACATATTAAAAACACAATATTGCCCAGCTAAATGGGCTTCCATTTCCATCCTCGATTTCAATATTGCATCAGTAAATTTTGGAAAAGCCCTTGTTATTTGAGGGTCTTGCCCCCTGCACGAAGGCATTACTGTGAAAGCACAGTTTTATTTGCCCAGTCTCGTGAAAGGATATTTTAGATAACTTCCTCATTTTTTTGTAGCTTGTGGCATCAACAAATTACATACATAAGAAACTATTTGACATTGTTGCATAATCTGCGAGATTTGGTTTATGCACACTTACCATTGTTCCCCGAATGAGTAAAGTCCAAACCGTAATCATATAAACTTAATTTTATTAACGATAGGAAGCAGGTCGTACATATACATCTGCAGCTTATTTCAGGAGTAGGCGGTGAGTACTAACTCAACATGTTTTCTTTGAAAAAAACTAAGGGCCTCATTATGATGGCATTGGGACTGCCACCGTCAGCCCGTCGGTAGCGGTCCCACCGCCATCGGACCGTGCATTACCACCCGCTGCATTATGTTGGCGGGCGGATGCTTGGCGGTTGGAGAGGTCCGCTATCCCTACAATGGTGGCGGTACCTGTTAGACGCCGCCGTAGGGATTACGATGTCCTTCCCGCCGGCCGTTTCATGGCAGTTTATCCGCCATTAAAAGGCAGGCAGAAAGGGACATTGGGGGCCCACTGCGGGCCCCCCTTTCCCCCTGGCCCTCCGACATGGGCCCTGGGGGGCACCTATGGTGCCCCCTACATATCCCTGCACCATGTGGCAGGCACCACTTGGTGCCTGCCACATGGTGCAGGGATATGTACAGAGGGGCAGATTTACAAGCCCCCTGCGCCACCAGTACGTCACTTTTCGTGACGTACTGGTGCCGCAGGGGGCTCCTCGATATTTACAAGGAGAGGAAAAGCCACCATGCGTGACTTTTCCTCTCCTTGTAAATACCGTCCCTTCACACGCAGCACTTTGCGGTGAAGGGGCGTTCCATGGGTGTTGCTGTGGGTGTTCCCACGCAACACCCATGGAACAAGACACATCTCCAGAATTACGAGAAATCGTAACTCTGGAGATGCGTCTGAAGCTACGCCACCCTAGAGGTGGCGTAGCGAGGCGCACCGAGGAGAAATGTTTTCATTTCTCCTCGTTTTTCTCTTTCAATGCGTGCTGCATTCTGCAGCACGCATTGAAAGAGGAAAAGCCTGTACTGATTGTTTTTGTGCAGAAAGGTGCCCCTTCCTGCACAGAAACAATCTCCCCATGGCGCAGGCATCCTTGCACCATGGTGCAAGGGTGCCTGCGCCGGCGCTTGGCAGCTGTTTGTGCGCCAGCGCAGGGGAGAGCACAGGAATGCGACATATTCTTGTAAATATGTCGCATTCCTGTGCTCTGAAAGTGCCGCAGCGTGGCGCAGCCAAAGGGCTTGCAGCGCCACGCTGCGGCACTTTCTTGTAGATCTGCCCCAGAGTGTATCTTTTGTACTGCGGCATGTGTGCTGCAGAATGCAGCACATGCCGCAATACAAAAGATACACATTGCGACCACTTTGAAGGCAGTCGCATCATGATACCGGTTGCAGGGCCGTCAACAGCTAGTCAGGCGGTCCCGTTTCTGAAGAGATGACGGTCGGACATAAGTACGACTGCCATCCTAATCAGGCCCCAAGTAGTTCTAATCAATATGACTTGGCTTTTAGATGTTTTGTACCTCCGCTTTTAAACACCTGGGGGCAGATTTACAAGCCCCTTGCGCCACTTTTGCGTCATTTTTAACATGGGAAAAATGACGCAAATGTTTTGCAAGGGGCTTGTAAATCTGCCCCCTGATGTGCCAGTCCAAGTTGCCATTCCTTCTAATGATGTACAGGAATATGAGAGAAGCCCTTAAATCAAGCAACTCTAACAAAAGCAGAGATTTTAGCATGGCTATTTTTGAATTTCTACTTTGGTGCAAGGTGCGGACAAAGCAAGCTTCCTTCCCAAGTTTGGCTTGGTTAGGCTAAGCTCCAATCTAATTTGCTCTTGTGAGGTGGAGCTAATTAACTTGTATTAAGATTCTGAACAAGCTACGTGGTTCAGTATGCAACCATTTTGAGACTTTCAATTCATATGTTTTCTGCACCATAAATGTAAAATGTAAATCCAGTATTTGTAAAGCGCGAACAGTTACCCAAAGGCATCCCGGCGCTGGGGGCCATCGGGAAGATTAAGCAAGCTATTGCCCAGAGTCACATGGTGCTGGGCTGATCTGCCGCCGGTGATCGAACCGTGAACCCCAGATTCCAGCATCAGTCGCCCTGGCCGCGGCGCCACACCTCTTCCCATAGGCCAGAGTGCACAAAAATGGTCCTTCCTGCACCTATAATTGGCTTTGCCAACGGGCCTCAGAGCTGAAGAAATAGCCTGTGCAACAAATATATTTAAGAAGCAGCTTTTAATTTCAGAAATATTGAACTAGATCATGATGACTACCTTTTTCATTTAACCAGGCCAAACTATTTGTAGGCTGGTATTCTGGCAACTCCTTGGCCATTCACACACCACCAAACTGGTTTCTTGACCATTCTGTCATATACTAAAACATTTGACTTTGTCATATTAACTGTTATCTTCTTGTTTCACAGCACTTAGGAAGAGCAATTAAGTGATACTGCAGGCAGACACTACTTCCGTTCAATATGACTGTGCCATCTGCGTACCTTAATATTAGTGTAATTGTCTCTCTCTTGCGTACTGAAATATTAGTGTCATTGTCTCTCCCTGTTTTATGGATCAAGATTTTTGATGAGCCAAAACATCCCCTATGTCTCCTACATAAAGGCTGATCAAGAGAGAGATAAGCACACAGTCTTGTTCCAATCCCCTATTAGTATAGATCCCAGGAAATAAAGTAGAGGGATTGCTAAGCTTTATTTCAACCAGGTTACACTATATAGGTGTTGGTGGCTCCGAACAGTATGCAATTCCCCACCTATTCCATTTATTCCACAGTACATTCTTATCAGCTCCATCAAATGTGGTTTTCAAGTCAACGAGGCAAGCCTTTTTCTTGTTTCTCTCTCTCGAAACCAGTAAAGACAAGTTTCTTAAGAGGTGAAATATTGCTAGAGCTATTTTCCACAACATCTGTATCTTCTGTCGGTGTGGTCCCGCAAGGTATCTTTTTTTTTAAAGTGCTTTAGTGCAATGTTTTCAAAAAGCGCTTTTGTGCTACTATTTTTTAAATTTACTGATCCATTTCAGACTGATAAATAAAAGGAATAAAAAGTCAGTGTCCTTCTGGAGGCACGTATATCTGTTGAATGCTTGCATGTGCCCATAAAATGATGCAACATCTTCATCATCGTGTACCTTTCCACAATGCCGTACAGCATGCAAAAGGAGAGACCTATTGGCTTCACCACTGGTTGTTTATACAGCAGGTTCAACATTGACACACTCCTTGTATCTGGTAAACCTTTGCTGATTTTTTCCTGCATCCCCTATGCATCTTTGAAGCCCACCTAGATGTTTTTATGGCCCTCCCGGATTGGGAACCCTGGAGTTGGGTCTGCACCCAGCCCTCCATAGGAGGTTATCCCTAGCTGTGCTGTGCACAGCAGAGTGTTGGTTGTAGGGCCGGCCTCCAGCGTGGGGCTGCAACCCACTCTCTGCATGCAGCCAACACCCATAGCACAAGGCCTTCAGTTGTGCACTGCAGGGGTTGGCCAGAGGACCTGGCTACGCCCAACATTCCATGGGGGGCTCACCGTTGTTGCAACAAGTCTGAAGAACATGCACCCAAGTGGTTGGCTAGAAGGCTTGGTGACTGCTAATATTCCATGGGTGATTAGCCCTCGCTAACCCTCAGTGCATACAGCTGTAGCACAGGCTCAGTAGGATGACAACAGTTCCTGGACTCTAAGCCCTGCTTTACACAATTTGCAGGCACCTAACCACTGTTGCACATGGTCTTCAACCATGTGCAGTTTGATCGACCTCAGGTCGTTTCCTCTGTCCTTGTCCTGCAATCAAACACTGCATGGGGAGAAAACCCTGTTGTGCATAGCCATTTGGAGGGCCCTACCTTCATACCTTTGGTCATGTGCAGTGGAGTTGGTGGCATGGCATGGCTGCATGGCGGCGTGGCTGGAAGGTGCAATGCTGCTTTCCAGAAACTAAGCATCAGTTCTGATGTGGAGCCCTTGCTAACGACTTTCTCTTAACTGTTATGTGTATGAGCTCTTTCAGTAACTAAAACACCAGTGTATCAAGACCAGTGACGGGTGTTGAACTTTGAAAGTAGTTGGACACAAATACAAACCCCAAATTGCATGGTGCAAGCGAATTATGTGACCCTGGTGTCTTCCAAGAGTAAAGCAGGGTTCTCCCTCTAAAGAACGTTTAAAGAAAAATATGAGAGGTGTTGGAAATTGGCTTAATGGTTGAGGGGGGTGAAACCCTACTCAAGCAACAACCATAATCTCTGCCAGGGTGAAAGACAAGCAAATCGCAAATTAACCTGTGCTTAACCCTCCAGTAGCTTTGCAGAAAAACAGTCAAGCTTAACTTAGAGGCAATGTGTAAAGTATTTATGCAGCACTTTAAAGAGTTATAAAGTGAAAACACAACATAAAAAAACTCACACCAATTTAGAAATATAGAGCAAAATTTGATGTCATTTGTCACAAAGACAATAAAAATCCAATCAATAGAACCGGAGACATGCAATTTCAAAGATTCAAGGTAAGTATAGCACTAAAAAGCACAAAACACCTCTTGCAATTATCTGGTTGTGTGAGACCGGGTGAAAGTCACAAGTTCAGGCCAACAGCGATGGAGCCAGGTTAGTCCCTTGAAAAATGTTACCTTCTAGAGTCCAGCCTGAAAAATCCTATTAACTGTGAAGGGGGTGACGAGCAGCAGGGAGAGTGTTGTGGATGGTCGTTGATGTAACGTGAAGAGCAGTCTGGGTGTCGCGGATGGTCGTCACTCTTGCGCAAAGATCCTGTCAGGTGTCATTGACAGTCCTTGCTGGAAATTTGCAGTCACCGCAGGCTGTCAACGTTGTTGCACAAAGTGCAAATCTTGAATTGGCGGTCAGCGCTGTTGGTGGCTGTAGCGCAAAGAGTCAGTATTATAGGAGTTTCACATTGGTGTGACCAACAACATTTTGGCATGAATGGACCCATTGATGGAAAGCCCAAAACTGCCAAATTTCTCCATTTCCAAGAGTGGGGCCTCAACTGATGCCATACAAAGGTTCCAGGACCTGAGGAGCACCACTTGGGCACTACGAACTCACTCCAGCAGAGACCAACCAGGCTCATGCAGTTCCAGTTGCAGGGCCAGGCAGCTGGGCAGATGCAGGCAGGCTTCTGGAGCGTGATATGTCTCTTTAGCTCACAACAGAAGATCAGCCAGCTGACCCTAGGAGTCACTTCTGCCTGGGATGAAGGGTGCATATCCAGTCTTACTTTGCAGCAAGCAAGGCAGACCTCAAGCATCAATGCAGCAGGGCACCCTTCATAGTTTTATCCACAGGTCCAGGAGTGTACTGAAGAGTTGGATCTGAGGGTCAAGTATTTATTCCTGGTGCGAGCTTTGAAGTAGGAGACATTTCTAGAGGGTCCCACTTACAGAGGTACTTCCTGACCTGTTCCTGGCTTGTCTGGAGGCAAAATAGACTGATGTCCTTTGTAAGTGTCCTGAGGCAGTCTTTGTGATGTGCAACTGTAGTAGACAACAGTTCCACCCCTATCAATTCAGAGATGGCCCATCCTGTCAAAACCTAGTCCCTCTTTGTCTCACTGTCTGTGAGTAATACACAGAAATCAACTGCTAGCTACACCTAGTCATGTGAGTCAGAATACAGGATGCAGGCACTAAATGGTTAGGACAAGAACATTCCCACTTTCTAGAAGGGGCATTTTCAGAATTGTGTCTTAACAGCGAACTTTACCATTAAGGAGGGTCTTAAAATAAAATATTTTAGACTCCAAACTTGAAATTTCCACTTGCTTCCAAATTGAAGCTATCACTTATTAAATGTAATATGGTAACCCACTGTTATCCTATTGGAGAGGTAGGCCTTGCAGTAGTGAAAAAAAAATTAGATTGATTTTCACTACCAGGACATGTAAAAGTTAAAAGTACATGTCCAACTTTTTAAATACACTGCACCCTGACCTCTGGGCATTTTAGGGCCTACCCTAGGGTTGACTTATATATATATCAAAAAGGAAGGCTTAGGACAGTAAAAGGCTTCTTTTTCCAGCTCAAAATGGCAGTCTAAAACTGCACACACAGGCTGTTTAATAGACTACTTAAGTGGGTGGCACAATCAGTCCTGCAGACCCACTTGTAGCATTTAATTTACAGGCCCTGAGTATATGTAGTACCAGTTTACTAGGGACTTACAAGTAAATTTAATGTGCCAATTGGGTGTATGCCAACATTACCATGTTTTAGGGAGAAAGCGCAAGAACTTTAGCACTGGTTAGCAGTGGAAAAGTGTACAAAGTCTTAAGGCCATCAGAAATGAAGTCAGCAAAAACAGGAGGATTGAAGGTAAGAAGCTGGGGGAAAACCATGCCAAGGATGTCAGGTCCAACAGGATCTATTAGTGATTCTGATATATATATTGGTTGAAGAGCTGTAGTCTCTAATGTAGCACTAATTAGGTATTCCACAACTTTAATAGTGTGCCAGGCAAGCCAAACCCTCTCCAGGAATGTTTGGAGAAAAGTTCAAAGAAATTTTTAAGAAAGGGGGAAACATAATGCCACCCCTGCGTCAGAACATTCCTTCTCTTTTCAACCATTCATTGATTGTATTATTACCATTGAATATGTACAGCACTTTATTGCCGTTAGGCTATTTTCATGCTGTACAAATACCACATACAAACACACATAAACATTGTACAATTCTCACATATAAATTAACTACAAAGTCATACATTTTACAGGCAATTCTTACATATTTCAAAATGCATATAATCCTTGTTCCCCTATTCATTTCACTTTCTTTCTTTCATTCCCATCCCGCTAATTTCAAGGCGAATACTAATCACCTACTATGACTTTAACACGTTGAAGATGGAAAATGTAAATGTAACACAGCCTATTGCCGTAAATAGAATAACTACTCCTTGAGTTAGACAGATGTTATAATCTTAGGCAGCAGAAATAGCGTTCGATTACAGAGATCTTAGGGGCATATTATCAAGAACGACGTTAAAATTATCGCCGGTTTAGCGGCAGAAAACTGCCGCTAAAGCGGCGATAATGGGCTTGATAATATGCCCTGGAGAATTCCAATAGAAGTCCATGTTCACACCAGAACATGGACTTCTATTGGAATTCTCAAGGGCATATTATCAAGCCCATTATCGCCGCTTTAGCAGCAGTTTTCTGCCGCTAAACCGGCGATAATTTTTAACGCCGTTCTTGATAATATGCCCCTAAATGCGTAAGACTACAGAAACCTCTTGCCTCAGCCAACCTTACACATAAATTCGCAAAACATTTTAGCAATCTAAATGGAGGAATACCGCCACATAATTAAAATAACAACTCTAGCAGCAAGTATCAATGGAAAAACATCAGAAATAGGTCTCTCCTACACAGCAAGAATTATTAATATTACTTAAATATTAGCTTCATATATTTTTTTTTAAATTCAATATTTTTTGGTCCAAACATACACTTTCACATTTCTTAACGTGAATATCAGCTTCTCATTTCAATTACTGAAGCGATTCTGACTCACAGTTCCATGTTTATCCATCACATAGCTTCATGCGAAGGAATCCTCTATTGAGAGAATCCCTGCTTCAAAATGAAAGAAAAGAAAAAAAAGGACCGAAAAAGACTTTGGCTCTTTTTCCTGCATAACCCATTTTTGGAAGATATTTTATCTGATTTGTTTTAAGTGTCTGGAATCAAACTTCTGCGAAGTTGCACAAGTGGTTTAAAAGCACTATAAATTAAATGTATACACTACATTTATTCAACATTAGAGAGAAGCCCTGGCTAATAGATGCCTTCTACAGCGTCGCACACAGTCCGTAGAGGCAAACAAAACACAAAATGATCTCAATGCAGATCATTTTGGGCCAGATGTACAACCCGCCAATTTGCGAGTTGCAAATTGCATCGCATTTGCGACTCGCAATTTGCGACTTGCAAATTGGTATGCACAACAGCGTTTGAGACACTGTTTGCGATTCCCAATGGGGTCACAAATTGCGAGGCTCATGAATATTCATGAGCCATTCGCAATTTGCGACCCCATTGGGAATGGCGTGCACTCCCAGGGATGGTGGCCTGCTGGGCTCAGCAGACCTCCATGTCTGGAACTGCTTTTAGATAAAGCAGGTTTTTTTTTAAATGCAGCCCGTTTTCCTTAAAGGAAAATGGGAGGCATTTAAAAAAAAGTTAAATGAAACGTTTTCGTTTAATTTTTTAAGGGCAGGTAGTGGTCCCTGGGACCACTGCCTGCCCTTAAAAAATATTTTGGGGGCCAGTCACAAAGGGGAAGGGGTCCCCTGGGGACCCCTTCCCATTTACGTCTCCATTACCACCCTCTTGAAGAGGGTGGTAATTTGCGAGTGTTTTGCGCCCGCAATTGCGGTTGCAAAACATTCATACATGACTTTGCGGTCCCTATTAGGAAGGGAACGCCCCTTCCTAATAGCGACTCGCAATTCCTAAATAGCGACTCGCAAATAAATTGGGACTGGCTATTTAGGAATTGTACATGGCCCTGTGTACTTTTGCATGTGCAAACGGGTCGCAAACCCGTTTGCGCACGCAATTTAGGGTCGTACATCTGGCCCATTATGCTTTGTCCTGTGGCTGAGTCTTGGGGGCGGGGCCACAGCACTGCAGCAGGTGGAGGAGGAGTGGTGGGTCCTGCTGTCACTGCGCATGACAATTTGGCCGGCCGTCTTAGGACAGCCAAACCGCCAGGCGCACTGACATCTCTCCAACCCAGCTGTGTTGCTGGGTTGAGAGACCAGCAGGCACAGGCTCCCAGCCCCCGATGGAGGGCAAAACAAGCCCGCTCCGCCCAATCCCGACACTGCTCTCATTGTGAGAGCAGCATCTGGATTGGCTGCAGGGGAATCTGGGAGCTTCAGCCTGTGCCCAGAGGAGGAGAAGACCGGCAAGCAGAGCAGTGGGCAGAAGACCGGCAGGTATGTTTTTTTAAATTATTGTGTCAGTCCCCTCGCGCTGCCCCCCATGCTCCTCCTCTGTGCTGCCCTACCACATTTCCCTGACGCTAACCACAATTGGCCTTTTATCATTTAAAACATGTTGAACATTGACACTGACCACCACAAAAGGGAATTATTCAGCTTCAGAGAATATTTATAAATATTTACATAATAGAATGACATGCCTCTGCACAATACCCAGATTAAATGTGTTTAACACAGCGTGTTTAAATGTTTTGCTTAACATATTGGTATTAAAAAATTATTAGGTGGTACTTATTTAAACTGCACGTTTAGACATATATTTCTTCATATTTAATGTCATTCCTCATTTTTTCAAAAAAATCATGCAAGGAACATTTTAAATAATCTCAGCCACTGGTGACCACTCTGGTCTGCATTGCAGTTCATCGTTTTTGTGCCCACTATGCTACCGGTGAGAAAATGCCTATTTTTGTGAGAGCACCACCATTTTGTTGTGGACTGATGCTGATTGTTTTTAAACTTTGCACAGTGAGACCCTACTGTAATGTCCTCAATATATGTGCTCTGACCCGTAAAATTAGCGAATTCAAATTTGAAATATTTAACTTTCCAGTATGTCTATGGTGTTGGAAACAGACCCACTGCATAAAAATTAAATCTCACCTCTGGAATGCAGCACATATTGTGCCATGAACAAGGTTGACAAGGAAAACATGGCTACAGGGCTCCAAGTGTAGCCTACCTGTTGCACCTTTTAAACCTGTTTGCAGGCTTGTCAAAATGATTTTAACAGGGGAGAAACTTATTTTTAAGTGAGTAAGTCACCACTAAGTAGGGCTTCATCAGGGCGTATCAACATCTACTTTCTAGTGCATCCGGAGTGAACCCTGATGAAGTCCTTGTTGAAGGGGAAACGCGTTGGTTGAGCTGTATGTTTCTGTTTTGTGAAGAATATATTTTTTAAGACTCACCTCTACGTCTTCTCATGTGTTTATGGATGAATGCAAGAATTTCTTAACCCATCTGGATGGACTTTGCTATGATTAAACTGTCTTTTTGTTCTTATTATGGATATTAATATAATGCCCTAGTGATTATTTTGGTAGCGCTGGCTACTCCAATTTTTCTTTTACTCTAGTTTTTCGTTTGACCTATGTGGGGAATCTACTGAAGAACACTGCACTGGGGAATCAAATGAGAGACTGTTGCTGCTACTGTTGAAAGTACGTTTCACTCAGTATGACAAAAAAAAATTCCGACAAGGATGAGGGCGATATTTGAGAAATTATAGACAACATATGCTCATTTTAGCTTTCTAGATAACTAACTGAAATTTATGAAAAATTGAAATACCTCATTTTGTTCATTTTACTACAGTCTCCTCTAAATGGAAATTATTTAAGTTCTACAGCTGTATTCCAGCAACGTGGTATCAGGAGTGCGTCACATTCTCAATGAATATAGACCGTTAGCATGCTAGTCATGGAACTTTATGGTGAACTGTAACAGAACCCTTGAGAATCAGTTGAAGGATGATTCTGCTACTGGAGGTACATGTTTAACTGAAAATATCAGATACTTATATATTTATAATAAATGTGTTTTTCAATTTTACCTTCTGAAGCATGTATCATGATTTCCATTAGAAAATCAATCAAAAGAGGGAACTGTTTTCTCTCAGACATGGTTTATCAAATTTCAGTAAGGATCAGCATTTTTCACAGGGTGAAATTATCTTAGAACTCACTACAATTCTAAAATTAGTTTGGCACCAAAATGAAATCATTGATATTGTGACTAAAATAGCCTTTTATAGATGTTCCTTTTTCTATGTAATTAATGGCCATGGTTTAGTAAGGATTTTAGCTGCCTGTTGTTGCAAACCTATTTTGCACAATAACAATGTTAAGTGGGCTTCCCATTGATTATCCGTGGTTGGATTTCTTGGCAATTTAATTTGTTTGCTTCTTATTCAATAGCATTCCTTTCCTTTTCTTGTCTTTGCCCCTTCCCTAATGCATAGCTTCTTTACCATCCCTTAAATTGGGTGACTAGAATCCTTCCTCATCAGAATACTGCTTTTTTGTTGTCTATGAGCACAGCATGGGTGTAAGAGTTCCTCTTCTTGTGTTTGTCCATTGCCTGCAGCATACCTTCTTTATCATTCTTTCAATGGGATGACTTGTATCTTTCCTCATCAGGGAACTACTTTTTTCTTTTCTTTTTTAGCATGGCTTCGTAGTGCATGTGTTTTCTTGCTAGCTCCCCCACATTGTGCTTTCCCCCACACATCCCTGTCACCTGCGCTCTCCCGCTCCATCTCCATGTTGCCCCTCCAGCTTGTCTATAAAACCATGGAATCTATTTTTGCTGGGGCTGGACAAAACACCAGACTTTGTCAGGTTGGTTTTGTTTTCTTTCTTGTGTTCTAAATGTTGCATAAAAGCCCAAGCCTTTGGATACAAAGGCATCATATATGATGCTGGGCGAGAGGTGGGCTGCTGCATGTCTGCTTCCTAGCCTGCTGAACAGCAACAAATGTTCAAAGCATTTGTTGAGTTGTGTGGAAAGTAAATTAGGCTTTGGCAAGGATTTTCCTTTGAATTCTGACACGTCCATATTCTTAGCTGTTATATTCTTTTAAATACCTGAAACTTGTCCTCCATATTATTTATAATCTGGAACACATCAACAAGCTTTCTAAATTCCGCCCTAGAGATTTCTCCATGAAATGTATTTCAAACTATAAACCATGTTGTTTAAATAGAATAAAAAAAATAATTGAATGTTAATTTTAGAGATACCTTAAAAAAGTGTTAGATTTTTGCCAGTATTTTGAATTTGTTTCCTTTTCAACAATACTTTTCAAACATGTGTTGACAAAGCAAATAGCTTTGTACTAGCATTATATAAAAAAAAAAAAGATATCTATTGGTTTTGTTAATACTTGTTTTTATTTCTTTGCATTACTACTGGTTTCACTTTTCTCTATCTGTTTTGACTAAAAGACTGCAAGTCGCAGAATGTAAATAAAAAACAGGATCAGACAGCTACTCACACTAAACATGGGATATAATTTGAGATCTGAGGGGGAAGTTGATATGAATCAATCTAAGATTTTTAGCATTCTGGACTTGCCCCATTTTTTAGGTAAGCGCATGTACATTTAGAAGGCAGACTTAATAAACTCAATATACTCACTTTTTTAAGCCCACCCTCTCCACATCCTAGGCCAGATGTGTCCAACATAGGTCTATCAGGGCAGAATAGTGCCAGATTTTTGTGATAGCCATTAAAAATGTAAAAAAATGTATTTCATCTTTCTATAGGTAAATTCTTGTTACATGGATATACTTTATGCTTGGCATGGAAGCAGCTCTACCCGGCATATGTTGGAAACATGGCAGAGATCACGAGTTATTTTGCGTGGACTAACATTTTCCTGTGCCTTCAGCCAAGTGTAGTTTGTTTTTCCCCATTACGAAATCAGGACTACAAATACCATAATTCCAGAGTTCAATACTTGTTATAGAACGACTTGAGAGTGATGTGAAATTCTCCAAGATTCTTTCTCTCCTCAGAGCTTAGAATGTCTCATGATGGGTGTGGAGCTTATGGTACTGTAATTTTAAATACCAGAATGCAAACTGAGGAGCCAGTACTGGTTGAACATCTCTAACGGAGACAAGATAACTTTAGATTTCCATCATCTTGTACCATTAAATGAAATCTGCAGTTTCTATTTTCTTTAATACAACCATTTGGCTCTTTACTACTGGGGCACCATTTCTGTGTGTTTCCCATTGTTACTTTATTTTACAAATTCCTTCTGGGAGTTGTATTGTTGGTTTTAAATGAAATCATTTGGAATAAACTACTAGATTACAATGATTTACGAATAGAAATATTGATGTTGAATTCATAGTGTACTGTTGGCACAGAATAAGAAGCTTACTATACCTATTTTTCTAAAGTAAACTAAACCTCGCACTTTTATTTTGCCTAGATAAAGGGAGACATAGGCTGCTATAAAGTGCCCTTAAGTAAACAGCTGAACTGATGGACTAAACTATTTAAAATGTTTTTTTATATTGATTTCTTTATATTTTTATAATTTTCCAATAGTCAGTGCTAGACCTGGCATCCTTAGGGTGGTCTTTCCCTAGACCTTTTGCCTTTTGCCTCCACGTTTTGCTGAATCATTTGTTGGCCTTAGGACTCTGAGTAACCCTGGGCAAAGCACTACGCTACGCTTGCGTAGTTTGCGAAGTTTGCGCTACTTTGCACTACGCGAATTGCACGTAGCACAGTGCAAACACGCGTAGCGTAGCGCAGTGCAGCGGTCATTTTTTGCTTGCTCGCGGTCCTCAACGTCAAGTTGGCGACCGCGAGCAAGCAAAATGACATCCTGGCGAGACTTTTTCCTCGTTCGCGATCAGCAACATCAAGTTGCCGATCGCGAGCGTGGAAAATAAACCTCCCGGCGAGATTCTCAACGCGGGGAGGTCAGGTTTCTCATTGCGAGTGGTCGCGTATGCTCGCGACCGCTCGCGATGAGAAACTACCAGTCCGCGTTGAGAAGCTGCCGCTCGAGTAAAAATCTACTCGAGCGGCAGTAAAAGACAGCTCGCACTGTGCAAGATGCCGTTTTCAATGATTGCACAGTGCGGACAAGCATCCGGCACTGTGCACGCGTAGCTCGCGTAGTGCGAAGTGCACTTCGCGTAGCTTCGCGTAGCGCTACTTCACGACCTACGCCCAGGGTTAACTCTGAGCACTTTACCACTGCTAACCAGTGCTAAAGTGCATGTGCTTCTTCCCAAAACATGATGACATTAGAATATACCTGCTTGGCATATTTGTTGTACTGGTAAGTCCCTTGTAAAGTGGTATACCATATACCCAGGGCTTGTACTTCAAATGCTACTAGTGGGAAATAGCACTGATTGTGCCACCCACAGAAGTAACCTTTCAAATCTTTTTCAAGACTGTCACTGCAGTGCCTGTGTGTGCAGTTTACTACCACTTCGACTTGGCATTTAAACCTAATTGCCAAGCCTTGAATTCCCCTTTCATACATATAGGTCAACCCCAAGGTGGCCCTAAGTAACCCTAGGGGCAGGGTGCTATGGAAGTAAAAGGTAGGACATGTACTCTTCTGTTTAGCATATCGTGGTGGTGACAAACAGCCTATTTCCTTTTTCATTACTGTAAGGCCTACTCCTCTCATAGGCTAGCATTGAAAATGTCTTAATACACTTTGATGCTGTAATTTCTGATCAAAGAGGAGTAGCTTTTTCCTTTTTCATGTGTTTGGAATGGTAATGATAAATTCTCCTTACTGGTGAAGTTGGGTTTAACATTACAGTTTTAGAAATGCCACTTTTACAAAGTGGACATCACTCCACACTTACTGCTCAGTGTGCCTGACAGCGTGTCTCCAATACACGTCTCGGGTGGATGACAGCCACTTTGTGCATTCCCTATAGACAGCCACAACACAGGAAGGATAGGTGTGTCTGAGTACTCAACTACATACATCTGCAATCTGATGGCCTTGCCTGGGCAGGATGGAAGGGAAGGGCTAACAACAATAGGCTGTGTCCTGTTCCTACACAAAGGACTGATTACCATCCACAGATAGCCTGGCAGACACTACTGGGTTGAAAGGGATGCAAGTGCACTTCAGGGAGCTGCTATAAAGTCACCCCCCGCATCAAAGGCACTTTTGTTTATAAGTACTGGGTCTCTGACCCCCCTAAAATCAGATGCATCTGGATCTTGAACTGAACCTCTCTCAAAGTGACTGCTGTGCGGCTTACTGAAGAATTGGAAGGCCTGCTTTTCTCTTGTGTTGCCCTGCTGCCTGATGCCCTCTGACACTGCTGAAGGAGAGCTGGAATCTGCCTTCCCTCCAAGTGATCTCCAAGAGCTTGTTGGATTGCCTCCTGTTGCTTGAAACTCAGGGATATCAAAGTCTACCCCTGCTCTTGTGCCTGGCTCACTGGAAGTGGCCCAGATACTTGCAACATGGATTTCAACACATTTCCTGTCTGCGTGTAGCTGAACCAGCGCATCGACCTAGTGGCCGGAGTAAAATAGGCACATCTTTCAGAACTAGTGGTTTCCCTCCATAGATCGATGCATCGGACAGTATACTGCCTCCGCTGCAACTTGGTGAAATTGACGCATCCCCTCAACTGCACGGCAGAATCCAGTGCATCACTTGACTCCTGCTTTGGAACTGACACATCGCCTTCACAATTTGGAGAAGATCAACGCATCTCATTGTTTGCAACTAGGAAATGTACTTTATTCACTGTGGCCTGCGTGTGTCCTGTAGCCAGCCTGCACTTCCAAGAGGTCAGTCCAACTTCACCCTGTTCCAGCATGGCCTAAAGTAACCTTTTTAGGGCCACTTACCTCTAAGTGCTTTATTTTATTTATTCCTTTAATATTTGAAATCTCATCTTCTATGACTTGTTTTTTTTCATTTTGGTCTTGTTTTGTTCAGAATATAATAATCTATTTTTCTAAACCTATGTGGAGTCTTTGTGTTGTGTATTCATTGTGTTACTATGTGTGTGTGTTTCACAAATACTTTATAAATTGCGCCATTAGATAAGCCTGACTGCTCTGTGCCCAGCAACCAGACGGTGAGCACAGGTTATCTTTTAGTATGTATCTAGCTTATCCTGACCAGAGAGGTGGTTCCTGCCTGGCCTGAGTGCATACCTCAGCCAATGAGGAATCCCATTTCTAACAGTAGGTTTTGGACTTTGATCAATAAGATGCACTTACATTCTCTTGTTTTTATTTAATTTCTTTAGATTTTACATAACGCATATTCTCTGTGAAGATGTTAGTGAGTGCTCAGTGTATATAAGGAAGAAAAACTTGGTGAGCTATAGAAGAATTTATGAAGTAACATTGGGACTGGAGCAGGTCGGGAGGTCTCACGTTACAAGTGGTGGGTGAGTTCATCAGAAGGAGGTGGGGTTGGTAGCAGGTGAGTATAAAAGGAATTAGATAGCACTGAAGGAAAGGTTGAAAGTGGGGTTTCATTCGTGGTTTGATGTAAAAACATAAGCTTGATCCAGCACTCTGGGAAAACCCTCTTCCCATTTTTCCTCCAATAGATCTTTTCTTTCCTGACTGAGAGATGATGGGAGTTAACGTTATATCAATCAATTTCAATTAACAGTGTAATCCATTTGGCTACACAATAAGGACAAGGAATCAGTGACTATAGTTAAGAAGGTTTATTACAAATGAGCAGTCAAGTTTAGGTAAATGAATCTTAGCACCATGTTATAAAGATACAGAATAATAACTGGGAAACTCAACCTCCTAAAGAAGTTTAGGTGTACTAGTGTTAGACAAACACGTAGTTCAGTCACAGCAATACAAAAGCTCAAAAACAAGATCTGTTGATCTGAGAGGAGTTTATGGTCCTCTCTGCTATACAGGAGTAAAATCTAGAATCATCTAAGTTAAAATTTAATCTAAGTGGATGATCTAAGGAATCTCAAAATTCAGGGAAATGCAGAAAAATTGGGAAAACAGGAAAGTTCTGCTTGTAATGAAATAAGGAAAGTAAAGAAAATAAGGGAAGGTGCCAGCATTGCAGAAGCTCAGTCAATAGTCTTCTTGGGTCAGGGGAATTTCAGTGTTAGCCTAAGCCACACTCAGCATGAATCAAAGGGAAAAAGCATGGAGGCTAAACATCTCAAAGTCCAAAGAAAAGTGGTGGCAATCTTATATAATGTAGACTCTAGTTATTTGCTGCAAAATAACTCAAGTACCCCCCCCCCTCGGATTTACATCATCAGGGGTTCCATTGTCCTTTTCCATCCATTTACAAGTTGTAAGCTGCGCAATTTATGAAATCTGAGCACTGAATATGGTAACAACATTGTCCTTGTTCAACCAACCCATGTTGTGACATTGTGGAATGGGACTCTTCAGTTAACACTCTGGCTCTCCATGTTCTTTTGTCAAGGTCTTTTTTATAAGGTTCTCTCACTATCGCCAGCACAGTTTTGTACCCATTCTCAAACTAGCAATGTTTGAGTATGCACCTGCAAGGGAAAAGTAATGAAAGCAGAAATGGAAAAACAGTATTTTATGCAGAATGGAAAACAGGCCTGGTAAGGGCCATGTTAGAGTATTAAATCAATAGTGAACATTTAATATGCGTGTACACATTCGGACACAATGAACATAACTTGCCAGTACATTAGATTCATATAACTTTTGGCATACTGTAAAATATTAGATACACATGAGTAAGTATGGATAAGGACTACATTTTAAATGAAACATATGAAACATTAGTGCACATATTACATAAATCCATTGTTGTTTCTAGAGTATACACATTTAAAATAATAAATTCTAAATAAGTAGGTATGGTTTACTCATCAAGTCTCCAAATAATATCTCATTTAATATGGTTAAGGCACAAAGTGTTATGTATAAATTCTCTAATTCTACAGTGAAGGGACTTCAATAATGATATAAAGTGTAACACCTTGTTATAATGGCATTAGGACACACAGGAAACATATGCTAAATGCACGTTTATGTCATGTATTTGTAACGTGTAAATGTGGAGTCAAAATTATTGCACTGCCCCAATCCCCACTCTGATGGCAAATCAAGTCATCACATCAAAGATAACAATCTTTTATCAAATGGACAAATCACAATCTGGTTGTTTTCATCATCTTTCTTCTGGATTCCTCCAGAAACCTCATGTCATCATAGCATTTGCTTTGTCTATTTCCTACTTCTACATCTGCTCTCTTTCTCTTCAATCCCTTTTTTCATTTGTATATGTTTGTCTGCCTTATAGATTACAAACAATAATCCACAAAGAGCAATTATTACTAGAGGTTTCAAGATGCTTCCAACAACTCCACTCCTTAAGTTTCCAAACCATCTGCCTATAGCAAACAATCCATTCCCTATTGCTTCTCAAGCACCTTTTGCTTCTAACCCTTTCAAATTTCTCTTTAAGCCAGTAAAGGTCTTAATGTATTTCTTCAAGTGCTTACTTTTATCTGGAACATAAGTACTGCATTGTTGAACTTTTAACATCCGACAGACTCCGCCCTCCTTCAAATATCTCTCTACAAAAAATTCAACCTCTCATATTTCTAAATACAGTCCCACCTCGTTTCCCACAATTTATAAGACAGGATTAATTCACTATAAAGAACAATGCTTTAACGGCGGACTAATGGTTCTGCACCTCATATCAGTTTCCCAAATTCAAAGTTCCTGTGCACTGAAACCCCGGCACCAGCCGTTACGTGATGCCACTGTCTTCCAGATCATGAAAGATGCAGCTGCAAATGGGTGTGCGCCAGGCAAAGAAGTCCAAGTTACTCTTGTAATTTTGAAAAGTCTTTATTTTCAATTGATATTCTCTAAGTTTTAATACATTAAGCTTAGTCAACGCGTTTCGTTCTCAACCAAGAACTTCATCAGGGCTTAAGTCAAAGCAAGCAAAATTTCAGAAAAGATAAGTTGATGTGATCCAGTGTAAGTGCTCCAGTTTAATGAGCTGGAAACACAGGGGAATTCCCAGGGCAACATAGTGCCCGACAATGGAGATCCGAACAGAAAGCTCCAAGCGCGGACCGTAGCTCTAATCTCATCAATGGCATCTCCTTAGTTGCTTCTCTCACTTCACAAACTAAATGGGAAAATTATGAGTTTAATATTCTGTTTCTTTGCCAGTCTATTATTTGTGCCTTCCGCAACATTATGAACTATACTTCTGATGTAGGGTCATGCCTTCTAAATGCCTTAATTAGTTAGACTCATAGATTACACCAAGTCATAAACTTCATCCGTCTAGTCCACATTTTCGCTCTATAAACGATGATATTATGATACCTTCAGTGTTGGACGACTAATAATGGTGCAGGAGGGCCTGTCCATATGTGATACATTTGCACACTTTTAAAAAGTTACTTAGTAGATGGTTATACCGCATATCTGGAATGGATAAGGCCCTCTACAAACAACGTTGGGCATCCTCTTTTAGATCTCACCTACAGGCAGAAATAATTGTCTATTGTAGACAATCTATTTATTGTCTGCCATACAATATAGATGTAGGCTTTGGGTCAGCTTATGATTGGATGTCTCGCTTGTCTGCCTCAGTTTTGTGTTTCCTGCACCTTATTCAGTGGCCTAAGTGGTTTTCCTCCATTTTGCGTTTGTCCCACCCCAAAGCATAGTTTCTTTACCATCACTTTCAGTGGCTGACTTGTATCCTTGCACTTCAGATGTGAGATTACTTTTTATTTCGGTTTCAGCACTTTATGGGAGTGCAACACTTACCTCCCTCTCTCATATCAGCTCACTGAAACCTGCTCTCCCTAGACACCCAACCCAGTCAATGCTTGTCCATTGATTGCTCCACCCCTTTCCACTACCTTTTTAAATTATTGTTTCAGATTTGAATGTGTGAGAACTCAGCAGCTTCCCGTGGCTGTGCGCTGCCTTCTTCCGATCTTCTGATCTTTGTACCAGTTTCCCCCATCACCCTTTATTTTGATGACGTTTTTCTGCTCACTTCTTTATTTCAACTTTCACGCCTGCATTTATTGAATTAGAATTCAAAAATGATAGTCACCATATCAGATTGGCAAGATGCCAGTTGTGTCAAGATGTAGAAACACAGGCTGACCAGGCGGTCTTCCTGGAATGATAAAAAAACTATGAAAAAACTATTTTCATCATTCCAAGATGGCCCCCGAGTCGGTTGTGACAAACGAGCAACCATTTTGAAATTTTAATTTACCATTGACAGCCATTTTAGAATGCTGAATTAAACAAAAAATGATAAAGAATTTCTTGTTCCATGAACGTTTGTCTATTTACTTGTGTGCCTCCTGTATCCATTTAGGGGAACTGCAAAGGTATGCTTTTTTTCCTATCAGAGTTCTATTGCTTCTAAAATTGCATTTGTGTTTATATTAGGCAAAAATCCCATCAAAGAAGCAAGACTACAGGGCACTGTATTATGTTGATCTTTCTTTAGGTAAACAAATTAAAGGATACAGATTCTTCAGACTAAGTGCCATGACTAACCCGAGTCCCCCTTATAACTTTCTTGCCTTTTAATCAGTGGCATGAAGAATAATCCTTTGTTGTTGCAATGTTCAAAACAAGCATTGTCAAAGCGAATAGCTGTGGCTTGTATTTTGAGTCCTGGTTAAATCATTAAAAAAGCTGTCTGCAGTCAAAAAAACAAAACAAAAACAATTGCATTCTAGCTACATTGCAGCTACAAAATAAACAATTTAAAGTATGATGGATTAGACTGCTTTTGAGACTCACAGATGTCTGCTGCGGGAGAATGGGGAGCAAGGCGACCTTAAAAATAGCATGGAGGGTCAGCAAAATGAACCACAGAGAGCAGACCAGAGGTGCAGAGGTTGCAAGCTGAGCTCCAAGAGTAGCCAGGTGGGGCAGGAAAAGCCCAACAGACCACAAGCGACAGGAAAGAGGGGGCAGGGCAGCACATGGGCCACAGAGGTTAGGCCAGAGTGTCAGGAGCAGAGAGCTAATCTCAGAGAGCAGCACAAAGTGTAAGGGGCAGCACTCCGACCACTGATGGAAGATTGGTGGGGTATGGGCAGCAAATTGACCTCATAGGGCAGCAGGAAATGGCTGGGGCAACACAACAGACCAAGGAGGCCAGACGGGAGGGGGCAGAGGCAGCACACAGACCACAAAGGACAGGCCAGGGGTGCAGGGGCAGCAATTTGTCTACAGAGGGCAGTGTTGAGGGTCAGGGGCAGCACAACAGATCACATAGGGCAGGTGGAAAGGGGTCTGGTTCAGCACATGAACGACGTAGAGCAGGCGCTGTCATGGGCAACATAATGGACCTCAGAGGGCAATTGTTTGGGTTAGCCCCCAGACTACAAATGGTGCATGAGAGGGGCATGTGCAGAAAACTTACCTCACAGGGCAACAGGGAGTATGAGCACAACATACCATGTAGAGGAGGCTAGCAGGGATGGGGAAGCACCTGCACCTCAGAGAGCAGGCTGGGCAACAGGGAGATTAACCTGATCTCAGAGGGCAGCAGGTAGGGGCATAGGCAGCATAGCGGATGATCGAGGGACGAAAGAGGTTAGAAGAGGTGCACATGCACCATAGCTGTCTGGGGGTTGCATGGAGGGACATGGGCAGCACTACAGACTGGAGGGCTCAGGGCAACAAGTGGACCTCCAAGGGCTTTGGACGGAGCAGCAAATGGGCTCTGAGGGCAGACGGAAAGAGGCAGGACAGAACACGGACCATGTAGGTCAGGCCAGAAGGGCAGAGACAACAAGCTAAACTTAGCAGGCAACATGGAGGAGCA
Organism: Calotriton arnoldi; assembly: GCA_963921515.1. Taxonomy (NCBI): domain Eukaryota; kingdom Metazoa; phylum Chordata; class Amphibia; order Caudata; family Salamandridae; genus Calotriton; species Calotriton arnoldi. Next base: position 55,851 of record CAWUFW010006615.1, read on the forward strand.
GGGCAGCACAGCCGATCATGGGGAAATAAACGAGGGGGCAGGAGCAGCACACGGACCTTGGAGGATAGGCTAGAAGAGCAGGGTCGGCACAACGGACCATACAGGGGATTTAGGAGGGGGTGAGGCAGCACATGCACAATAAAGGCCAGGCTTGGGAGCCAGGGAAAATAGGCTGATCTTGGAGGGCAGCCCAAAGTGTTAGGGGCAAACAGGCTATGGAGGGCAGGCAGAAAGGGTCAGATGCAGCATGTATTGCTCAGAAGGTATGCTGGATGGTCTTGGGGAGCAAGTATACCCCAGAGGACAGCACTTTGGGGCACAGTCAGCACAGCAAACTATGGAAGGCAGTCAGGAGGAAGTATATGTACCAAGTAGGGAAGACCAGGGGACGAGGAGCAGTAACCTGACCTCAGAGTGAAGTAGGGAGGAGCATTGGCAGCACAACAGATCACAAAGAGCAGGAGAAAGGGGGCAGTGGCAGAATACACACCATGGAGTGCAAGCCAGGGAACCAGAGCTGTAAGCTGAACCTCAGAATAAAGTAGGATGTAGTTGGGGCAGTGCAATGGACCACAAAGAGCAGGAGGGAGGGGGGCAGCATTCGCACCATGGAGGGCAGGGCAGGGGGGGCAGGAACATCAATCTGACCTCGAAGGACATCAGGGATGGGCAAAAGCAGCACAACAGACCTAAAAGGGCAGGCCAGGAACAGTAAGATGACTTCAGCAAGAGGCAGGGAGGGGCAGGAGCAGCGCTACAGACCTCAGAGAGCAGAGAGGAGGGGCAGGAGTAGCACACGAAACATCGAGGTCAGGCTGAGGTCAGTAACAGCAAGCTGCCATTGGAGGTCAGCAAGGAGGGGCATGAGCAGCATGAAATACCATGGAGTGCAGGCATAAGGGGACAGGGGCAGCAGACAGATCACGGAGGTTAGGCCAGAGGGACATGAACATAAAGCTTATCTCAAAGGGCAGCCGGAAGTCTATGGGGCAGCACAACGTACCAGAGATGTGGGAGGGAGCAGGAGCAGCACACAAACCAGAGATGAGAGCCAGAGGGGCATTGGCATTAAGCTTACCTCACATGCAGCAGGGAAGGGTAGGTTCAGCACAACAACACTATCCAGGGAAGATGGGAGAACACAGGGGAAGCACATGGACCATGAAAGGAAGTCCAGGGGTGCAAGAGCAGCAAGCTGACCTGGGAGTGAAGAAGAGGCTGCACAGGAGACCACAAAGAGCAGAAGGGAGGGGGCAGTGGCAATATAAACACCATGGAGAGCAGACCAAGGTGTAGCAAACTGACCTCAGAGGGCAACGGGGATGGGCAAAGGCAGCACAATGAACCAGGGTGGGGAGGTGGGAGGGTGTGGGCCAGCACCTGCACCTTGAATGGGAGCTATGTGGTAGAAAAAGCAAGTTGACCCCATAGGGAAGCAGAGAGAAGCAGATGCAGCACAAGAAAACATGGAGGACAGGTGGGAGTTGGCAGGGACGGCACACACATTATGGAAGGCAGGCCAGAGGGCCAGGGGCAGCAACCTGACCTCAGCAATAAGGAGGAAAGTGCTAGGCAGCACCTCAGACCACAGAGGGTGGCAGGAGGGAGTAGGGCAACACACAGAACACAAAGATTAGGCTGATGGTCAGGGGCAGCAAGTTGACCTTGGAGGGCAGCAAGGATGGGCAGCACAATAGACCATAGAGGTTAGTCCAGAAAAGCAGAGGCAGCAAGCTGACCTCTGAGGGCTGCCTCGGAGTATCAAGGGCAGCATAACAGACCACAAAGAGCAAAAGCGATGGGGCAGAGGCAGCATACGCACAATGGAGTGCAGTCGTGCAGGTCAGTGTCAGCAAGCTGACCTTGAGGGTAGCACGGATGAGCAGGGGCAGCACAACAAACCATAGAGGGCAGGAAGGAGGGAGTAGGGGCATCACACCGGACATGCAGGTTTAGCTGAGAGTCAAGGCCAGCAAAGTGACATTGGAAAGCTCGAAGGGCAGGCTAAAGAGGGGCAGTTCACTGGACCACAGAGGTTAGGTCAGAGGAGTAGGGGAAGTAAGCTGACCTTAGAGATCATCTGGGAGTGTTACGGGCAGCACAATGGACCACAAAGAGTAGAAGGGAGGAGCAGGGACAGCATATGGACCATGGAGTGCAGTCGTGAGGGTCAGGGTGAGCAAGCTGACCTTGAGGGTAGCAGGGATGTGCAGGGGCAGCACAACAAACCATAGAGGGCAGGCAGGAGGGAGTAGGGGCAGAATACAGACCATGCAGTTTTGACTGAGGGTCAGGGCCAGCAAGCTGACCTTCAAGTGCATGAAGGGCAGGCTAAGGAGGGGTAGCACAATGGACCACATAGGTTATGTTAGAGGGCCTGTGTTGTAAGCTGACATCAGAGGATATCTGGGAGTGTCAAGGGCTGCACAATGGACCACAAAGAACTGAAGGGAGGAACAGGGACAGCATACGCACCATGGAGTGCAGTCTTCAGGGCTAGTGGCAGCAAGCTGACCTCGACAGCAGTAGGGATGTACAGAGGCAGCACAACAGACCACAGAGGGGGGCGGAGGGCATTTGGTAGCACACACACCCTGAAGGTCAGGTTAAGGGACTGGATAAAGCAAGCTGACCTCGGGGAGCAGCAGGGAGAGACAGGGGCAGCATAATGGACCACAGAGTGCAGGATGGAGATGGCAAAGGCAGCACACATACCATGGTGGGCAGGCCAGGGGCAGCAAGCCGACATCAGTGAGAAGCAGGAATGATCAGTTGCAGCACATTGGACCATTGAGGATAGGCAGGAGGGGCAGTGGCAGTATACAAAACATGGAGGTTAGACTAGGGGCCAGCAGCATCAAGCTGACCTTGGAGGGGAGCCAGGTGGGGCTGGGGCAGCACAACATACCTTGCAGAGCAGGTGTATAGATGCAGGGGCAGGACAGGCACCACAGAGGTCAGGCTGAGGGGACAGGGACAGCTAGCTGAACTCAGGCAGCAGCCCGGAAGGGTAGGGGCAGCACAATGAACTCTAGAGGGTATACTGGGCAGCACATGGAACATGGAGATTAGGCCAGAGGACAGGGCAGCAAACTGACTTTGAAGGAAACCAAGGAGGGCCAGGGACAGCACAATGGACAGTGGAGTGCATGCAGGAGGGGGCTTGAGCAACACAACAGCCCACAGAGGATAGGAGTGAGGGAGCAGGGACAGAATATGCATCAAGGAGGACATGCCAGAACCAGGGACAGCAAGTTTACCTCAGGAGGGCAGCAGGGAGGGACAGGTGCAGTACAATAAGCCAGGTATTGAATGAGGGAGGGGCAGCGACAGCACACCAACCACAGATGGCAGGCTGGGGTGGGAGGTGAGATAGGGGCATCACAACAGACCCTAGAGGGAACACAGGAGGGAGTACTGCCTCCTTTTACCTGCCCTTCATAGTCTGTTGTGCTGTCTATGCCCATCCCTTCTTCCCACTATAGTCAGCTTGCTGCCCCTAGCCTGCTGTCCACGGTGTGCTGCCTTGGCCTCTGCCTCTAGAGAGCAGGGTGGAGGAGGCAGGGGCAGGACACAGAACATGGAGATTGGGCTGGAGAGCAAGGACAGCAACCTGACCTTGACGGGAAGCCATTAGGGGCAGGGACTGTAAAACTGACCAAAGAACAGATGCAGGAGGGATCATGGACAACACATGAACCACAGAGAGTGGGCCAGGGTGCCAGGGGCCACAGCCTAGCCTTAAAGGGCAGCAGCTAGGGGAAGGGGTACAAAAACAGACCACAGAGGTCAGCAGGGAGATGGGCAGGATCCGCTCTTGCACCACAGAGGGCACACCGGGGGCCAGTGGTAGGAAGCTGAAATTAGAAGGCATCATGGAGGGGCAGAAGCAGAATGATGATCCACAAAGGGAAGGCTGAAGTAGGTAGGGGCAATGTACAAACCCCAGAGGGCCAGGGGCAACAAGATGACCTCAGAGAGCAGCTGGGCCAGGAAAGGGCAGCACAACAGATGATGGAGGGCAGGTGGCAGGGGACAAGTGCAGCACAAGCACCACGGAGGACAGAACGGGGTTGAAGAATAGCATGCTGACTGCAGAGAGCAGCAGGGAAGGAAGGAGCAGCACAACAGATGGAGGAACCTTCTGTAACCTTTGACTTTTTCATTCAATGTATATGTGTGTGTAAATATATATATATATATATTCACTGAAAAAAAACACAGGTTTCAGGGACGTTATAATTAGTTGGACATTTCACTCGTACAAAACCAGAGAAATTCAGCCGTTATAGTTAGTTGAGCTAACTATAACTCGGGCCCCCGCAATGCACTGCTGATGACATCACATATTACATCACTCATGACATGGTCAGTGACATCACTGATGACATCATTGATGACATCATCCAGTGACTGAGTGTTTCTAAAAGTTTAAGAATGTTAATTATAGATATACACCAAGATGTATTGAAGAATGAGTGGGTGTATGAGTGTCTGAATGGATGATTTAGTGAGTGCATGACTGACTGTATAAGTGGGTGATTAAACGTGTCTTAGTGAATGCATGGGTGAATGACTAATCTGTGTAAATGTTTGTATCAGTCTGTCAGTTGGTCTGTAAGTGGTTGCAGGGGTGATAAGTAGGTACATGAGTGTCTATTTGGGTTATTGATTACTAGTCTGAGTACCTGTATAGATGCCTGAGTGTCTGTGTGGGTGGGTAATGAGGTATGTGACTCTCTGCATGGATGTATGAGTGGGTGAATCCCTTGGTGTATGCATTTATGAGTGCATCTGTGAGTGAGTCTATGGATGAGTGAGTGTGCATGTGTCTATGAGTGAATGGATGTCTCAGTGGTATATGGGTAAGGAACTGCATATGTATAAGGCAGTATATGTGAGTATTGGAGTATATAAGTGACTGTATGTAGAGTGAGCGATTGTGAGAGTGGCTGTATGTATGAGTGTGTGCTTGTGTCAGTGATTGAATAAGAGCGTAAGTATGTCTTAGTATCGGTATGAATAGGCGACATGGTGTGTGTATAACTGTATAGGTGAGTAAATGGCAGTGTGAGTGATTCTTTGCATGACTGAGTAGCTGTGTGAGTAACTCTATAGGTGAGTGGCAGTGTGTGAGTGTCTGTATGGGTGAATGAGTGTATATGATAGTGGCTGTATTGATGAGTGACTGTATATATGAGTGACTGGGTGAGTGAGTGCATCTGTGTGTAGACGGGAATCAGTGAGTGGGTATGTATTAACTGGTATTGGTGTGTCTATGGTTTCAAGAATGGCAATCTGTAATTTAGAATGGGTGTATCAAAGGTTATATTTGGGTGTGAGTAGGTGCATCAGATTATCACGTGGATGATGTCATCAGTGATGTCATCACTGATGTCATTTGAGATGTCATCTGTGATGTCCTCAGTGATGTCACTGGCCATATTATGAGTGATGCACTATGTGATGTCATCAGCAGTGCTTTGAGGGGGCGCGAGTTATAGTTAGCTCAACTAACTATAAAGGCTGAATTTCTCTGGTTTTGTATGAGTGAAATGTCCAACTAACTATAACGTCCCTGAAACCTGTGTTTTTTTTCAGTGAATTTCTAAGGTTTTTTAAATGCTAATTTCTAATTATAACGTCCCTTAAACCTATGGTTTTTTTTAGTGAATTTCTAAGGTTTTTTTCATGCTAATTCCTAACTATAACGTCCCTGAAACCTAAGGTTTTTTCAGTGAATTTCAAAGGTTTTTTAAATGCTAATTTCTAACTATACCGTCCCTGAAACCTATGGTTTTTTCAGTGAATTTCAAATGTTTTTTAAATGCTACTTTCTAATTGTAATGTCCCAAAAATGCTTTTTCTAAATTTTTAAACTTTATAAAAATATTGGGGCCGATTTACAGAAATAGTCTGAGATAAAATCCTAAACTTACTACTTTTGGTATTCACAGAAGGCATTTAGTAGTAGTAAAGTTAGGACTCCTAACTTTACTACTACTAAACTGAGACAAAATCCTAACTTTACGACTTTCGGTATTCACAAAAGGCATTTAGTAGTAGTAAAGTTAGGAGTCCTAACTTTACTACTACTAAATGCCTTCTGTGAATACCAAAAGTAGTAAGTTTAGGAATGTGATCAAGACCACAGGCTTGTGGTCGAAACGCGTCATCCTGACATGCTAAGACAATAAATTCTCTTTATTGCATCTTCAACTGGAGTCTGTGCCCTCGTTTGGCCCGCAGCGGTCGTTCTTTGGGATCCTGGTTTCGTATATAACTTTATTATACATATTATACCAAGAGATTATTTAACATAATTGTAAATATCATATATTTGTAACTGGAAGCAGGAGCGCGAATCCCATGTGACTTTAAAAGAAAGCATTTTATTGGTTAAGAAGCTTTTTGTTCCAGAATTTACAGCACCCCACCCAAATTTCTCATTTGTCCAACAACATCCTCAGGAGACACAGCTTTTGTGTTTGCTGCTCTTGTTTGTATTTTTTTGCAGTTTTTTTAAAAAACAACTAAAATGGCATCTTCAAATCCACCTGACAACATCCTTGGTGAAGAAGATGACTTAGAGGAACCAACAAAACAGCGGAAGGAGAGTGTCGTCTGGGCCTTCTTTTCCTTTCCACCCGTTGAAAAGAAGGTCAAGGCAAGAAAGGTGACCTGCACTCTGTGTCAACTAATCTTATCTTGGGGCTCCGAGAAGAAATACTCATGTGGTACTTCGTCCATGTTGAAGCACCTGCAAACTATGCACCCTTGTCACCTAGCACAAGAAGAACAATAACGTGAGCTGGAACGTCAAGCACAGCAAGGTGATGAGGTCACAGGGCCTAGCACCTCAGCGGGTACATCATCATCAAGTAGAGGACCTGACATTAGACCAGAGTTTGCTGGTCTTGAACAACGCTGCATCAAGTGTAAAACAATTATTCGCTATGGTGAGTAGTCAGTAGTTGCTATTGTTTTTGCAGCAAAAACCACCATTGTTAATTATTTTTTTTGCAATGATTTTTTAATTGGAAAATGTTAGAGAAAGTTTTCTCAGTTTATTCTGTTGTTTTTTGTAATTTTTTTTTTTTAAATACAAAAAAGAGTTAAAAAAACACAAAAAAATTATAAAAGAAAAAAGAAGAAAGAAAATGGTTCTTGTTAGAACCGCCTATTTGGTGAAAAATAGACAAATTTGTAAGTGTTGTATGAATTGTGGAAAGTGTAATATATGGAGAAGTGTATGGGTAGTGCATGTGTGATTGCATGAGTGCGTGTGTAGTGCCTGAGTGATTGGAGAAGTGTATGTGTACTACCTGAGTGATTGCATGAGTACATGGGTAATGCCTGGGTGATTGTAAGAGTGCATGGGCAGTGCCTGGATGATTGCATGAGTGCAGGGTTAGTGCCTGCGTGATTAGAGGAGTGCATAGATAGTGCCTGAGTGATTAAAGGAGTGCATGGGTAATGTTTCGGTGATTGCAAGCATACATGGGTAGTGCCTGAATGATTGGAGAAGTGCAACAGTAGTGCCTGGGTGATTGTAGGAGTGCATGGATAGTGCTTGGGTGATTGGAGGAGTGCAAGAGTAGTGTCTGGGTGGCTGAATGAATATATGGATAGTGTCTGGCTGATTGGATGAGTGCAAGGGTAGTGCGTGGGAGATTGAATGAATGTATAGATAGTGCATGGGTGTTTGAAGGAGTGCAAGGGCAATGCCTAGGTGCATTGAGGAGTGCATCAGTAGTGCCTGTGTGATTCAATGAATGCATAAGTAGTGCCTGGATGATGTTATAAGTGCAAGGATCCTGCCTGAAAGATTGGAGGACTGCATGGATAGTACCTGGGTGATTGCAGAAGTGCAAGGATAGTGTGTGGGTGATTGGAGGAGTGCATAGCTAATGCATGGGTGATAGGATGAGTGCAAGGGTAAAGTCTAGGTGATTGGAGGAGTGTAAAGATAGTGCTTGGGTGATTGAAGCAGTGCAAGAGTAGTGCTTGGGTTATTGCATAAGTACATAGGTAGTGCATGGGTGATTGCATGAGTGTAGGGGTACTGCCTGGGTGATTGCATGTGTACATAGGTAGTGCCTGGATGATTTTATAAGTGTATATGGGCGATTAGAAGAATGCATTGTAATGCCTAGGTAATTGTACGAGTGCAGGGGTAATGTCTGGGTGATTGCAGGAGTGCAAGGGTAGTGTCTGGGTGATTGGAGTAGTGCATAGCTAATGCATTGGTGATTCCATGAGTGCAGGGGTAATGTCTGGGGGATTAGAGGAGTACATAGGTAATGCCTGGGTAATTGTTTGAGTGTAGGGGTAATGTTTAGCTGATTGCATGACTGTAGAGGTAGTGCCTGGCTGATTTTATAAGTGCATGGGTATTGCCTGGGTAACTGTATGAGTACAGAGTAGTGCCTGGGTTATTAGACAAGTGCAAGGGCAGTGACTGGTTGATTGAATGAGTGTATGGATAGTGCATGGCTGATTGGAGGAGTACATGGGTAATGCCTAGGTGCATTGATGAGTGCATCAGTAGTGCATGTGTGATTGCATGGGTGCATAGGTAGTGCCTGAATGATTTTATAAGTGCATAGGTACTGCCTGAGTGATTGAAGGGCTGCATTGGTAATGACTAGGTGATTGCATGAATACAGGGGTAATGTCTGGGTGATTAGAGGAGTGCATACATAGTGCCTGGGTGATTTTATAAGTGAGTGCATGTGTACTGCCTGAGTGATTGAAGTAGTGTATGGGTAATGCCTAGGTGTATGGAGGAGTGCATCAGTAGTGCCTGTGTGATTGGAAGAGTGGATAAGTAATGCCTGGGTGATTTTATAAGTGTATATGTACTGCCTGGGTGATTGGAGGACTGCATGGATAGTACTTCGGTGATTGGAGGAGTGCAAGGGTACTGCCTGGATTATTGCATAACTGCTTAGGTAGTGCCTGAGTGATTGCATGAGTACAATGGTAGCGCCTGTGTAATTAGAGCAGTGCAAGGGTGGTGTCTGCTTGATTGTATAAGTGCAGGGGTAGTGCCTGGTTGATTATACAAGTGCAGGGGTAGTGCCCTGGTGATTAGAGGAGTGCATAGGTAGTGCCTGGGTGACTTTATATGTACATGGGTACTGACTAAGAGACTGAAGGAGTACATAGGTACTGCCTGGGTGATTGAAGGAGTGCAAGGGTAGTACATGGGTGATTAGAGCAGTGCATAGCTAATACTTTGGAGATTTCATGAGTGTAGGGGTAATGTCTAGCTGGTTGCATGAGTATAGGGGTTGTGCCTTGGTGATTGGTGGAATCCATAGGTAATACCTGGGTGATTGCATGAGTTCAGAAGTAGAGCCTGGGTGATTACAGGACTGCATAGGTAGTGCCTTGGTGATTTCATAAGTGTATGGTAAGCGCCTGGGTGATTGAAGGAGTGCATGGGTAATGTTTAGGTGATTACATGAGTGCAAGAGTAATGTTTGGATGATTGCATGAGTACAGGGATAATGTCTGGGTGGTTGCATGAGTGTAGTGGTAGTGCCTAGTTGATTGGAGGAGTGCATGGGTAGTGCATGGGTGATTGGAGCAGTGCATAGCTAATGCATGGGTGATTCCATGAGTGCAGGGGTAATGTCTTGGGGATTAGAGGAGTGCATAGGTAATGCCTGGGTAATTGCATGAGTGTAGGGGCAATGTCTAGCTGATTGCATGAGTGTAGAGGTAGTACCTGGGTGATTTTATAAGTGCATAGGTATTGTATGGTAATTGTATGAGTACAGGCCCAGTGCCTGGGTTATTGGAGGAGTTAGAGGGTAGTGCCTGGGTGATTGAAGGAGTACATGGATAGTGCATGGCTGATTGGAGGAGTGCATGGGTAATGCCTAGGTGCATCGAGGAGTGCATCTATAGTGCCTGTGTGATTGCATGAGTGCATAGGTAGTGCCTGGATGATTTTATAAGTGCATGGGTACTGCCTACTTGATTGAAGGACTGCATAGGTAATACCTAGGTGATTGCATGAGTGGAGGGGTAATGTCTGTATCATTGGAGGAGTGCATGGGTCATGTCTAAGTGATTGCATGAGTACAGGGGTAATGTGTAGGTAATTGGAGGAGTGCATGAGTAATGTATGGCTGATTGCATGAGTGCAGGAGTAATGTGTGGGTGGTTGCATGACTGTAGTGGTAGTGCCTCAGTGATTGGAAAAGTGCATAATTGGTGCCAGGGTGATTTTCTAAGTGCATGGGTACTGACTGGATGATTGGTGGAGTGCATAGATAGTGCTTGGATGATTGCAGCAGTGCAAGTGTATTGCCTGGGTTATTCTCTGAGTGCATAGCTAGTGCCTGGGTGATAGCATGAGTGCAAGAGTAATGTCTGGGTGGTTGCATGAGTGTAGTGGTAGTTCCTGGGTGATTGTAGGAGTGCATAAGTAGTGCCTGGGTGATTGCATTAGTGCAAGGGTAGTGCCTGGGTGATTGGAGAAGTGCATAGCTAATGCATTGGTGATTCCATGAGTGCAGGGGTAATGTCTGGGGGATTACAGGAGTACATAGGTAATGCCTGGGTAATTGCATGAGTGTAGGGGTAATGTTTAGCTGATTGCATGAGTGTAGAGGTAGTGCCTGGGTAATTTTATAAGTGCATGGATATTGCTTGGGTAATTGTATGAGTACAGGGGTAGTGTTGGGTGATTGGATGAGTGGAAGGGTAGTGACTGGGTGATTGAAGGAGTGCATGGATAGAGCATGGCTGATTGAAGGAATGCATGAGTAATGCCTAGGTGCATTGAGGAGTGCATCAGTAGTGCCTGTGTGGGCTACCGAGGTGGAGGGGCAAGATGGCGGTCGAACACTCGGCCGAGTGAGCTGGTGTCCCAGCGCTCTCCTGGTTAAACCCACCCACTATTCCTATCTGGTTCGGAACCGACGTTTTCTGCGAAGAGATTAGTTCAATTAACTATTGGGACCTGTGGCATGATTTGGCATTTGATGCTCTTGTGGTCGCTACCTGCCAAGTCTTCCCGTACTGCTTATGCGGGACCCCTATGCTCCACGCTGTTCTCAAGGACATTTCGTCGACTTACTTCTGTAATGGCACCGAAGACAGTCCCGAGGGGCACTATGACCCGTGGTCCGCTGGTGGCGTCCGGCAGGCCCGGGAAGGATGCGGTGGATGCAGGCAATGGAGGCGGCGGAGGACGCCGTTCGGCGGCAGGGGCTGGCGGGTAAAGCAACACTGGGAATTCACTATCTGAAGCTAGTGGACCTCCTGAGGTACTACCTAAGGGGGTTCTGATGCGGGGGCGGCAGACGGTTCCCTCGCTCTTCAAGGCACAGACTGCAAAGAATAAGAAGGCTGGGGGCAATGGCGAGAAAAGCATGAAGGACCTCGCAGCAAATCCTCCCGGACTCCCTACTGGGGGAACAGAAGAGCCCAGTTCAGGTACTGTACATTCACCCGTGATGGCTAAAACAAGCCTGGAAAAACTTGTTAGCAGCGGTAAGACGATGGAGAATAAAAACAGTAAGAGGAAGGCACAGGGGGGATTATATGAGGACATAAACCACACTGATTCTGTTATAAATCACGATATTGAGGATTCAAGTGCAGGATCAGTAGGAGCTGAATCCGGGACCAGTGGTACTTTATTAGAAGGTAGCCTTATGGGTGATGTAGTCCCTCGAGTAGAGTCAGTGGATGTGGTTCCTGAATATACACTTCCTCTAAACACTACCACAGATGTAGTCGATCAGCTGGTCATTCAAGATGATGATGTTACAGAGCCAGGATAGGAGGGGGAAGCAGGCGATAAATGTTACTCTATGTCTGACCCCTCTTTATCATCAGAGGACGAAAACCCGGGGAAAGACTGGGTGGATGATGATAGTGATATCAGTGGCTGGCGCTTCGATGAGGGGATGCAGGGGGGCATGCTCGTCCCTGAAACAGTTCGGAAACCTAATGAACAAAGGGCACAAGGAGATTTTTTATTAAGTGAGGCCACCAGTCTAACCGGCTCAATGGTTTGGGAGTATTCTTGTACTCCCCAATCAAATAACATTGAAGGCAATGCTGTAGGGGTGGCTGCAGGCACTTCAAGGCCAAGCCAGGATATCCCTGCTGAGGTTACGCTCGCTACTATCTACCAAATTATTATGGCCCACAGGGAGGAGACCAGGCTGGAGAGCTCACGTACCCAGGGGGCCTGTCGCAAATTGCAGAACTCTATCCGAAGGGTGGGCAAAACATGCTCTGACTTCGCAGTTAGGATTGGGGAGGCCGAAGGCAGAATCTCTGTATTGGAAGATGAACTTGCAGTACAAAAGGGCCTCACTGATGCGCTTCAGACTCAGAAAGAAGATACACTTTGGAAGTTAACCGATTTAGAGAATCGGTCTAGGAGAAACAACTTGCGGATCTTAGGTGTCCCGGAGGGTAAAGAGGGCGCAGATACTCGTCAGTTTGTGGCAGAGCTTTTCTCGGAGGCATTTCCGGACTTGAAGCAGTGGAACTGGCAAATTGAACTGCAGAGAGCCCACCGGTTTCCTTTAAACAACGGCAGAAAACTGGACAAGCTTATTGATAAGCCTCGAGCTATTCTGATTTGCTTTAATAATTTTTTAGCACGGGAGGCTGTCTATGATCTGGCTAGACCAGATAGGAAAAGGGCAGGAAGGGATGTGAATTTTTTGTAAGGCCCGACTTCTGCCAGGTAACAGTTGAGAGAAGGTGGCAGCTTCGCCAACTGATTCCAGCATTTCAGGCTAAAGGGGCACAAGTCTTTTTGTTAAACCCTTCTAAATTAAAAGTGATATCTCAAGGTCAGACGTGAATTTTCGCTTCTGAAGTACAGGCAAAAGAGTTTTTGCATTCAATGCCAGTAGGGTAAAAGCGAATATTTTTTTTTTCTTTTTCTTTCTCTTTAGTAGGAACGTGCTGACTAATATGGGTATTTGTAGTAGGGTCATTATCAGGGTCGGACCTTACTATGTGGTATTTTATGTGCTTTTATAGTCTATTTTTCTCCCTTTCTTTTGCCTAGTGGGTGGGAGGGATCCAGGGGAGAGGGGGTGGGAATCCAGCTCTACATCATAGGAGGACCGTTGGTCCTGTTGCTTCTTAAGGGGGATCAAGGGGAGAGGGGGGGCAGCCTCTCCAGGATTGGGGGAGCTGGCTAGGGAGGCAGGGGGGGGATGGAAAGTTTGGGGTGGGGTGGTAATGTTGTTGTTTTCTATTTGTTGTCATGACACTTATTATCAAAAGAAGCGAGCAAATATTGGTTTAGTACTTTACTTTTACAGACATTACTTTGAAGAAGAAAATAGTACTTCCAAAAATGGGGTCTAGAAGGAGTGGAATATCTATATGCTCTTGGAATATCTGTGGCCTAAATGACAGGAGGAAAAGGGGCTTACTGGCCAAGTGTGTACAATGTATGCAAATTGACCTGTTATGTCTGCAAGAGACTCACATACTGTGTAGCAAAAGTGGATGGCTCAAGGAACTTGGTCTTGATTTGTTGGCATACACGTGCCAGGGTACTTCAATAAGGGGGGTGGCTATTTTAGCAAGGCGTGGTTTAGGGACTTGTAAAAAAGTAAAGGAGGATCGTCTGGGACGGTGGGTGTTTATTGAATTTATAGTCAATGGTGTCCCTCTCTCAGTGTGTTCTATATATTTGGGTCTAATTTGGATGATCCGGAAGTCCTGAATTATCTAAGTATAGAATTAGCTGCATGGCCACATCCGCTAATTGTTTGTGGGATCTCAATATCCATCTGGATAGCAATTTTAATATCTCTAGCGATGCCCCATATCAAGGACGGAAAAATAGGACCTTTAAGGCTTTACGGGGATTTGTAAATGAACATGGGCTGATCGATGTTTGGTACAGACATAAACGGGAGGATTCGGGGTATACTTTTTATTCGGCCCCTCATAATAAACTGGTCCGTACTGATTATTTTTTAATATCATGTCAAATGGCTGAGGGAGTTTGCATTGAGATCCCCCCTAGGGTTATCTCAGACCATAACCCAATAGTTGTGGAGTTGCCAATTAGTCGCTTAGTAGAAAGACCGAGATTATGGATGTTTGAACTGAAGCTATTGCTGGATCAGGCATACTGCGAGCATATGGCTAAGTGGATAGCAGAATTTCTTAATTTTAATAGAAATACCGCTTCAGGAATCATAGTGTGGGACGCGTTCAAGGCGGCCGTACGCGGAGAGACTCTTAATTTCTCTAGCTACCGACGGAAGGCAGCTAAGGAGAAGATCAGAGATTGGATAGATCAGCTCAGACTTGCTGAGATAGATCTTATCAAGAAAATTAAGGAAGATCAAAATATCGAAGAATGCCAGCAGAAAATCACTATCATTAAGGCTAGAATACATCAGTATTTTGGGGAAGAGATTGCTACTACATATGTGCAGTATAGAAAGGAAATCTATGAACTTGGAGAATACACTGGTAGGGTTCTGGCGAAACGCTTACAACAGAGGGAGGTCTCAAATAGAATTTGTAAAATCCAAGATCAGTTGGGGCAGATTCAGGACTCCCCAATAAGGGTCCTGAATGTATTTCAGAATTTTTATTCCCAGCTCTACACGGAGGGAATAGATCAGGAGTCTCGTCCCACTGGGGAGGAATCCCCTGAGGAGTTCTTTAAAGACTTAGAAACCCGGGAGATCACACCTGATCAGAATACGATCCTAGCTGCCCCCATTACATGGGAAGAAATTGAAATGGCCATAACTTCCTTAGCTTCTGGTAAGGCTGTTGGTCCAGATGGGATTCCTTTGGAATTCTTCAGATCATTTCGGAATATATTGCGGCTAGATATAATATCTCTATTTCAGGCAGCGCAAAGGGGATGTGTTCCTGACTCTTGGCGAAGGACTACTATTGTGGTAGTTAAAAAGAAAGGCAAGCCAGAAGTCAGCCCATCCTCATATAGACCGATATCGCTTATTAATGCTGATAGCAAGATTTATGCGAAAATATTAGCATCTCGATTAGGCAAGGTTATCAAGCCTTTGGTTTTTATGAGGCAGCATGGGTTTATCCCTGGTAGGGACACGACTGATCATGTCAGGAGAGTTATTGCTCTCCTTGATTGGGCTCAGGCCACGGGTTCTACGCTCGGGGTGATCCTGTTGGACGCTGAGAAAGCGTTCGACAGGGTCTCCTGGCGGTTCCTGTGGTCTGTTCTGTGATGGAAGGGGATGGGTGCTGAATTTATTCAGGCGATTCAGGCTCTGTATCAACGACCGGAGGCTGGGATCCGCATCTCAGGGCCAGAGACTGAATTGTTCAGCATAAGCAGAGGCATTCGACAGGGGTGCCCGTGTGCTCCTCTTTTATTTTCACTGTATATTGATCCTTTTCTTAATAAGCTAGAGCAATGCAGCAATATTAAGCCAGCAAAGGTCAATGGTACAGAATATAAGACATTGGCCTATGCTGATGATATTGCGATACTCACTCTGATATTGTCTCTGCTTATCCAGCTGTGAAAGACATGGCTGAACGATTTGGCATCTTCTCTGGATACAAATTAAACATCGATAAGACTCAGATTCTATACTCTGGCACTGAGTCATTTGTGGATCTGCCAATAGTTCCTGAAGTAACATATCTGGGGGTTAAGCTCACAGTAGGAGTGGACCAAATTCCGGACATAAATATAGTACCAATGATTGATACAGTTGGTCAGACACTGGAGAGGTTAGACCATCTGCATTTATCCATATACGGACGCAGTAATGTTATCAAAATGGTGGTATTCCCAAAATTCTTGTATTTGTTCAGGACTATCCCCCTAGAATTTTCTGCTACCTGTTTTCCCAAGATCGAAAGGATGTGTTCTAGGTTTTTGTGGGGATATCATAGAGCTAGGAGAGCGGCTAAGTGGATGACCCTTCCAAGACTACGGGGAGGTTGGGCGATCCCCAATTTTGTGTTATATTATTGGGCATGCATGTTGCAACACATGGGTGTACTTTTAGTAGGGGACAAAGTCGAAAGCTCGGAGGCGGTTAGACCAAATATCTATGAAATTGGCCTGGGGGATAAGGCTAAGCATTGCTTGGTTAAGATCTTGGAACCCAGCTATTACAAAAAGACTAGGTTCAAAACAATTAAGGCAGCCTATTCGGTTTGGAGGAAGATACAGTACAGACTAAAGATACCGAATATTAATGGTTACACGACGTTATCGGCCTGCGGGATACTACCATCAATCTTTTAAGATCAAACCACATTTAGATGGGAAAATGCTGGAATTAGTACTTTGGGGGATTTGGGCTATGGAGGCCATATTGCTCCTTTCTTGTTTTTACAAGAAAAGTTTGGTCTGGACAAAAGAGATTTTTTTAAGTACTTACAGATGCGTAGCTTTTTAGCAAGAAAGTTACCAGGCCTAGCTTTAAATCTGGGTAAGCTCCGATTAGTGGAACTAATTTGTAGTAAACCTGTATAGGGGGAATTTATCAAAACTTACTGGAGGCTCTTCCTGATGACATGGTAAACCAGAATAACAAATGGGATAGGAAATTTGGGAAGGAGGGATAAATATTGAGGATTCACTTGTATTAGCTAACCAGGTTTTAATAACTGGAAGCTTGAGGAGTAAGCACTTCATGTCTATTTTTGACCTCTATTATACCCCGGCAAAAATTGCAAAGTGGGAAGAGATGCGGGGGGAACATGTAACAGATTCGGGGTGATGTCTGCTGATACAGTTCATATGTTTTACTCCTGCCCTAGCTTAGTGCAATTTTTTCAGAATATCGAACTCTTTTTGACTAAGGTGTTGGGGATTCCAATAAAAATCACTGCAGATCTGGTAATCCTGGGGATTGATGGAAATATGAATGCCTCTCAAGCTGTTATTGGGTTTTTGTTCATATCAATGGCCATAGCCCGACTCTGTATCACCTCCCAGTGGATCAGCCCCGATCCCCCTACTTTTTGCAATTGGCGATCCCGGCTCCTAGCCATATATAACATCGAATTTTCAGTGTACCGTCTTAAAGGGCGAAGAAGGCTGGAGCAGGGGCAAAAGCTCTGGGCTCCTATAACATAGTGGTTACAGTAAGATTGGTTGAAACAATGTTTAAATATTAAATAATATAAATATGTAAATATGTAAATACCTGCCTTCAGTAGAGGTATACTGCCAGGACTCTTAGCACATATCTTTTAACCATTTGGAAGTTGAGTTACCCGCTCTCCCTTGCACAGATTGCATGAGTTTTCTGACAGGGCTTTTCTAAATGTGCTGACTGTATATGCTTATTTTGGCCTTTTCTCCTCTTTTCTATGTCTCCTTTTCTTTTCCCTTCACTTTCTTTCAGACTCGCTTAAAAAGTACAAGGTACTGTATGTATATTATATGTCAGTGTCGCTGGTTTACTTATGTTTTTGCGTTCTTTATGAAAACAACAATAATAAAATATATAATTAAAAAAAAAAAAAGCAGTGCCTGTGTGATTGCATGAGAGAATAGGTAGTGCCTGGATGAATTTAAAAGTGCATGGGTACTGCCTGAGTGATTGAAGGACTGCATTGGTAATATCTAGGTGATTGCATGAGTGCAAGTGTAATGTCTGGGTCATTGGAGGAGTGTATGGGTAATGCCTAAGTGAATGCATGAGTGTAGGGTTAATGTTTTACTGATTGCATGAGTGTAGGGGTAGTGCCTAGGTGATTTGAGGAGTGGATAGGTAGGGCCTGGGTGATTTTATAAGTGCAAGGGTTCTGGCTGAATGATTGGAGAAGCACAGGGGTAGTGCCTGGGTGATTGCAGAAGTGCATAGGTAGTGTCTGGGTGATTTTATAAGTGCAAGGGTGCTGGCTGAATGATTGGATGAGTACAGGTGTAGTTCCTGGGTGATTACAGGAGTGCATAGGTAGTGCCTGGGTGATTTTATAAGTGCATGTGTACTGCCTGAGTGATTAAAGGAGTGCATGTTTAATGACTAGGTGATTGCATGAGTGAAGGGGTAATGTCTGGGTAATTGGAGAAGTGCATGAGTAATGTCTGGGTGATTGCATGAGTGCAGGGGTAATGTCCAGGTGGTTGCATGAGTGTAGTGGTAGTGCCTGGATGATTGGAGTAGTGCATAGGTAGTGTCTGGGTAATTTTATAAGTGCATAGTACTGGATGAGTGATTAGAGGACTGCATAGATACTGCCTGGGTGATTGAAAGAGTGCAAGGGTAGTGTCTGGGTGATTGCATGAGTGCAGGGGTAAGGTGTGGGGGATTAGAAAAGTGTATAAGTAATACCTGGGTGATTGCAAGAGTATACGGGTAATGTCTAGCTGAATGCATGAGTGTACAGGTAGTTCCTGGGTGATTGGAGGAGTACATAGGTAGTGTCTGGGTGATATTATAAATGTATGGGTACTGGCTAGGTGATTGGAGAAGTGCATGGATAGTGCCTAGGTGATTGGAGGAGTGTGAATAGTGCCTAACTGTATAGATGAGTGCATGGCTAGTGTTGGAAAAAATGGATGAGTGCACATAAAAGCAACTGTAAACATTAGTTCACATTATCATGCTTATTACATTATTTCATCTTACCTTTTTACTAAAGAAGATACAAAACTCAGTGGAAGTATTTTACAGTAGTTTTGTTGTAAACTGAATTTAAAATCTTTTCAAACTTTACCATTACCTTCTGTAAAAAGAAGAAGAAAAACTGTTATTGCATATAATATTATACTTTTAAGAACACAACATAATTTTAGAATTACATAACATACTCAGTTTCCCTTTTGCTGTTCTCAGATTCTACTGAATTTCACCATACACAGTGATTTCAATGTAGATCATCATACAACAGCGGGGAAAAAAAACAATCAATGAGATTGTAAAAAAAAACAAATCTGCGTTGAAAATATTTACAACAAGTGTAACTATCTGTTTACCTATCTACAGTTTCTAAATTACATTCTTCAACTACATTAAATCTTTTATTTCTCTCAAGTAAAGTTTGTAAAATATACACTCTCATTTACATTGCGTATAATATAAAGATCAAATATATAAACTACTTCTTTCAAACACAATTTTACAAATGCAATAAGAATTAGCACAAACTATAATCCAAACAGTAATTGTTCACATCTTCCCAATAGGCTGAATAATGTTTCCAAATCCATTTGTATTCAAAAATATCCAAAATAAACTTGTTAATTTGTGTTCACATATTCCCAATAGGCCGAATGATGTTTTCAAAACTTTGGCATAAAAAATATCAGATATGAATTTGGTAATTCGTAAGGCAACCTACATTTGAATTCCAAATGGGCATCATTGCAATGTGTCCATCCTTTAGTGCACTTTAAATGCACAGTATAGTGTCCAGATGTTGTAGTAGGTCCATCCTGGAAAATAATAGCCACTGCTTTAAAAGTTCTTCCTGAAATTGATACTTGACTTGTCACAAAATATTTAATTTTGGTTTCCAATTTTCTTCCATTTGCTCTACAACTTTGTAGCATTAAAATGACATATTTTCCAAATCTTTATATATAATGTTGACAACTATTCTGATTTACAATGAGAACATTTCATATCTCGATTAGCTGTTTTAACTAATTTGTTAAAAGATACTGATTTTGAATCTGGTATCATCAAGTATATGAATCCTTCAGTGTCTATTTAAGTGGTAGAAGAAAATGAACACTCTTCACATTTATGATCCCATCTGTAACTTAGTCCAAATAAATGTTCAATTTCTATTCCTTCATCTTCCAATACTGTAAGCATAAACATAAGAAATTCTTGTGCATCTTGTTATATATTGAGTGTAAATTGCGAAGAACCAGTACATATATCCAAAAGATAACGAATGCCAGAAGCAGTATGGATTTTAGTTCTATCAGTTACCAACTTTTGAAAAATATAATATAGTAAAGAACAGAATCTTTTTTCTCGATTTTCCATAATTTCATGATGAAGATCCTCTAGATAAAAAACAACATTCACAATTACATTAGCATAGCAGTTGAAACCTAACTGGTCTCCTACAATATCATCAACAGTGTCCATTTTCATTTTCTTTGCAGTTTCATCATTCTCTTCAATTGTTTTCTGTTTTTGAATCTCAGTGGAATATTTGTCATACTTCCGTTTTGGACACACTACATGTTTCTCATATACGGGATATTCGCCTAAGTTAGGAGCATAAAGTCTTCTTAACCGATTGTACTCTCTTACACAATTTACATCAGCACTAATCTTTTTCCCATCAAATTCAATCAAATACAAACCAGATAATGTTCTTACTCGAGACAATGCAACGTATGCCATGCCTTCTTTAAACACTGTACTTCCAATATTTACCAAAGCACTGTCTACACTTAAACCTTGAGATTTATGAATGGTTACTGCATATGCTATAGAAAGAGGAAACTGTTTTCGACGAACATACAAGTCTTTTACAAGCAAAAAACGAACTGCACAACGTCCAATCTGTTTTACCTCTTCAATCTGATCAAATTTAATCTTCAAAAATTCAATTCCATCTCTGTTCTGATAATTTCCAAAATCAACAACTTTTCCTTTTGCTCCATTTACAAAACCTTTTTCTACATCCAAATTACGCCGTAAAATTACCCGACAGTTTACACATACATATAAAGTCTTTTCTAAACCAGCAGTCTTAGATACAGACTTCTCCAAAGAATCCAATTTTGACTGTAATTTCTCTGGGAGAAGAATAGTAACTCCTTCGTGTTCCATTTTATCAATGGCTTCCATTTTCACTATTGGTTGTTTTTCCAG
The DNA here is from genome assembly GCA_963921515.1 of Calotriton arnoldi. NCBI lineage: Eukaryota > Metazoa > Chordata > Amphibia > Caudata > Salamandridae > Calotriton > Calotriton arnoldi. The sequence continues at coordinate 76,661 of CAWUFW010006615.1, forward strand.
TTTCAAAAGTTCTTGATTGAATATAGAACACTCTTGCAGTGTTGGCATTAGGCAAACTATAGACTTATTTTCTCCAATTATTTTGTACATTATTTCAGGTGCAATGTTTTCATTTGGAAACAAGTTCATTAGTAGCCGGCTTTGTAAAGATTCTTTACCATGTTTCGTCAAAACACCAATTCTAATATCTTGAAGAATGTTTCCAAAATGTTCATCACTTGCTTGTCACATATTCTTAATAAGTTCTTTATATTCAAAATGGGACCAAATGTTGACATTTCCAATACTTCCCAAAGATTTCTTAGTGTCTTCATGGACAAGTGTTTTAAAAACTGGTTGTCCTTTCACAGGAGTAAGTTGTAGTAGATCGCCAAATACAATTCCATGTTTTCCTCCAAATAAAACATCAGAATCTGTTTTTAAAATCTTTTGCATTCTTAACCCCTTCGGTACTCATGACGGAATGGTTCCGTCATGAGCACCAGTGCTCCTGTGCTCATGATGGAACCATTCCGTCATGAGGACAGGGGCACGAAATCCCTCTGCTGCAAGCAGCAGAGGGATTTCCATTCTTTGGGGGGGCCTTAGGAGGTGGGGAAGAGATTCCCCAACCTCACGAGGCCCTTCCCTCATTTTCAATCTAATGACGATCGTACGCATGGCGCGCTGTCGTCATTAGATTGAAAACGAAACTGAAACTTAGTTTCAGTTTTAGTGTTTCAGTGCTTGTGGGGCTATCTCAACCCCCGAGCACCTAAACACTTGGGAGAGGTATCGTTGGAAAGGGGAGAATCTCCCCTTTCCAATGGTACCCTTCCGTAGTGGATACCTGCTTGGGGATCACCCCAGGAGGGCGATCCCCAAGCAGGGATCCACCCACTAGCACCAGGGAGGGGGGAGCAGCCCCTTGGGCACGGGCCTTTGCTCCCCCCATATTTTTTTGGGCACAACAGTCTTTCGGCCCCCAGGGGGCAGAAAGCCCACTAGAAACCAGTTTTTTTTTTTTTATTTATGTTGGGGTGGGGGCTGCCCAAAAAGGGCATGGCAATGCCCCCACCTCCCCAGAGAAATATCAGTCTTTCTGCCCCCCCAGGGGGCAGATGGGGGCAGTAGCCCCCAATCTGCCCCCCGGGGGGGCAGAAAGCCCACTAGAAACCAGGGATTTTTATTATTGATGTTGGGGTGGCGGCTGCCCAAAATGGTCATGAAAATGCCCCAACCCCCAGTGAAATTCCAGTCTTTCTGCCCCCCCGGGGGGCAGATGGGGCAGTAGCCCCCAATCTGCCCTCTGGGGGGGCAGAATGCCCATTAGAAACCAGGGATTTTTTTTATTGATGTAGGGGTGGGGGCTGCCCAAGATGGGCAGGCAAATTCCCCCGCCCCCCCAAAAAAAATGCAACAGTCTTTCTGCTCCCCCCAGGGGCAGATGGTGGCAATAGCCCTTAATCTGCCCGGGGGGTAGAAAGCCCGCTAGGCACCAGGGATATTTTTATTATAATGTAGGGGTGGGGGCTAACCAGAATGAGCATGATAATGCCCCCACCCCAAAAACAATTACCACAGTCTGTCTGCCCCTCCCCAGGAGGGCGATCCCCAAGCAGGGATCTACCCACTAGTACCAGTGAGGGGGGAGCATCCCCTTGGGCAAGGGTCTTTGCTCCCCCCAGAAAGCCCACTAGAAACCAGGGATTTTTTTTATTGATGTTGGGGTGGGGTTGCCCAAAAAGGGCATGGCAACGCCCCCACCCCCGAGAAATGTCAGTCTTTCAGATGGGGGCAGAAGCCTCCAATCTGCCCCCCGGGGGGCAGAAAGCCAACTAGAAACCAGGGATTTTTTTATTGATGTTGGTGTGGGGGCTGCCCAAAATGGGCATGACAATGCCCCCAGTGAAATTCCAGTCTTTCTGCCCCCCCCGGGGGGGCATAAAGCCCACTAGACCTCAGGATTTTTTTTTTTTAATTCAGGGGTGAGGTCAGCCCAGAATGGGCATGCCAATGCCCACAACTCCCCCCCAAAAATGCCACAGTCTTTCTGCCCCCCCAGGGGGCAGATGGGGGCACTGGCCCCTGATCTCCCCCGGGGGGGCAGAAAGCCCATTAGGCGCCAGCGCTTACGCTAGCTTTTTTTATGCATGGGGGTGGGGGCTGCCCATATTGGGCATACCAATTACTTGGGGGCATATCAGGGCAACCCCCTCTCCCCCGATTCCCCCCCAGGGCGGCAGAGAGCCCACTAGGCACAGACTTGTTTGTAGCACTGTGCCTACCTGTGGATTTTGGGCCCTAGCACAGCGGGCACATAGGGAAGCCTAGCAAACATGGACATTTTTTAAAACTAGACACCAAGGGGAATCCAGTATGGGGTGACTAGTGTGCCTCTCACCAGGTTCTGTTACCTAGAATCCCTTGCAAACCTCAAACTTACTTAAAAAACACATTCCCCAAAGTCTACCCACCCCGCATTCCCCAAAGTCTTCCGAGAAAAATGGTACCTCACTTGTGTGCGTAGGCTAAGTGCCCGCGACAGGAAACAGCCCAAAACGCAACGTGGACAGACCACATTTTCTCTGTGAAAACTGACCCTTTTTTTGCAAAGTGCCTAGCTGTAGATTTTGAACCCTAGCTCTGCCGGCACCTAGGGAAACCTAGCAAACCTATACATTTTTGAAAACAAGACATCCAGGGGAATCCAGGATGAGGTGACTTGTCTTGCTCTCACCAGTTTCTGTTACCCAGAATCCCTTGTAAACCTCAAAAATTGTCAAAAAAACACATTTTCCTCACATTTCTGTGGTGGAAAGTTCTGGAATCTGCGTGGATCCACAAAATACTACCCACCCCGCATTCTCCAAAGTCTTCCGAGAAAAATGGAACCTCACTTGTGTGGGTGGGTCAAGTACGCCCGACAGGCAAGGGCCCAAAACCTATTGAGGCGACATCAAAATTACCTATCACAAAACAACCTGGTTTTGCAAGTGGGGTCCCATGAGATTTTGGCCCCGGGCTCGGCGGCCATCTAGGGAAACTTACCAAACCCACACATTTCTGAAAACTAGACACCCGGGGGAATTTAGCAACGTATGACTTGTGTGGGTCCCCCATCATTTCCCTACCCAGAATCCCCTGCAAACCTCAAATTTAGCTGAAAAAAATCACTTTTTTCAAAAATTTCTGTGTGGGAAAGTTTTGGAATCTATGTGGATCCACAAATTTCCTACCATCTAGCATTCCCCCTGGTCTCCCGATACAAATGGTACCTCACTCGCATGGGTGGGTCAAGTACCCGCGACAGGCAAGGGCCCAAAACGTATTGAGGAGACATCAAAATGACCTATCACAAAACAACCTGGTTTTTCAAGGGGAGTCGCCTGGGTTTTTGGCCCCGGGCTCGGCAGCCATCTTGGGAAACCTACCAAACCCACACATTTCTGAAAACTAGACACCCGGGGAGTCCAGTGAGGTATGGCTTGCGTGGGTCCCCCAACATTTCCCTACCCAGAATTCCCTGCAAACATCAGATTGTGTTGAAAAAATCGAGTTTTTCTCACATTTCTGTGTGGCAAAGTTGTAGGATCACTGGGCTGACACAAATTTCCTACCACCCAGCGTTCTCCCAGGCAAATTTTTATGTTTGCGAGGGATTCTGGGTAACAGAACCTGCTGAGAACCAGTGAAGTCACCCCATCCTGGATGCCCCTGGGTGTCTAGTTTTCAAAAATGTATAGGTTTTCTAGGTTTCCCTAGGTGCTGGCAGAGTTAGGGTTCAAAATCTACAGCTGGGCACTTTGCAAAAATAGGGTCCGTTTTCACTGTGAAAATGTGGTGTGTCCACGTTGCGTTTTGGGCCGTTTCCTGACGTGGGCACTAGGCCTACCCACACAAGTGACGTACCATTTTTCTTGGAAGACTTTGGGAAACACGGGGTGGGTAGAATTTTATGGATCCACGCAGATTCCAGAGCTTTCCACCACAGAAATGTGAGGAACATGTGTTTTTTTGGACAAATGTTTGGGTTTGCAAGGGATTCTCGGTAACAGAACCTGGTGAGAGCCAGTCAAGGCACCCCATCTTGGTTTTCCCTGGGTGCCTAGTTTTCAATAATGTATAGGTTTGCTAGGTTTCCCTAGGTGCTGGCAGAGTTAGGGTTCAAAATCTACAGCTAGGCACTTTGCAATAAAAGGGTCCATTTCCACTGTGAAAATGTGGTGTGTCCACATTGCGTTTTGGGCCGTTTCCTGTCACGGGCACTAGGCCTACCTACACAAGTGAGGTACCATTTTTCTCTGAAGACTTTGGGAATGCGGGGTGGGTGGAATTTTGTGGATCCACACAGATTCCAGAAATTTCCACTACAGAAATGTGAGGAACATGTGTTTCTTTGGACACATTTTTAGGTTTGCAAGGGATTCTGGGTTACAGAACCTGGTGAGAACCAGACAAGTCACCCCATCCTGGATTCCCCTGGGTGTCTAGTTTTCAAAAATGTATATTTTTGCTAGGTTTCCCTAGGTGCCAGCAGAGCTAGGGTTCAAAATCTACAGCTAGGCAATTTGCAAAAAAAGGGTCTTTTTTCACTGTGAAAATGTGGTGTGTCCACGTTGCGTTTTGGGCCGTTTCCTGTCGCAGGCACTAAGCCTTCCCACACAAGTGAGATACCATTTTTCTCAGAAGGCTTTGGGGAATGCGGGGTGGGTGGAATTTTGTGGATCCACGCAGATTCCAGAACTTTCCACCACAGAAATGTGAGGAAAATGTGTTTTTCTTGACAAATTTTGAGGTTTGCAAGGGATTCTGGTTAACAGAACCTGGTGAGAGCAAGACAAGTCACCCCATCCTGGATTCCCCTGGGTGTCTAGGTTTAAAAAATGTAAAGGTTTTCTAGGTTTCCCTAGGTGCTGGCAGAGTTAGGGTTCAAAATCTACAGCTAGGCACTTTGCAAAAAAAGGGTCCGTTTTCACTGTGAAAATGTGGTGTGTCCATGTTGCGTTTTGGGCCATTTCCTGTTGCAGGCACTAGGCCTACCCACACAAGTGAGGTACCATTTTTCTCAGAAGACTTTGGGGAATACGGAAGGGGTAGAATTTTGTGGATCCACACAGATTCCAGAACTTTCCACCACAGAAATGTGAGGAAAATGTGTTTTTTTTGACAAATTTTGAGGTTTGCAAGGGATTCTGGTTAACAGAACCTGGTGAGAGCCAGTCAAGTCACCCCATCCTGGTTTCCCCTTGGTGTCTAGTTTTCAAGATGTATAGGTTTGCTAGGTTTCCCTAGGTGCTGGCAGAGTTAGGGTTCAAAATCTACAGCTAAGCACTTTGCAAAAAAAGGGTCCGTTTTCACTGTGAAAATGTGGTGTGTTCACATTGCTTTTTGGGCCATTTCCTGTCACGGGCACTAGGCCTACCCACACAAGTGAGGTACCATTTTTCTCAGAATACTTTGGGGAATACGGAAGGGGTAGAATTTTGTGGATCCACACAGATTCCAGAACTTTCCACCACAGAAATGTGAGGAAAATGTGTTTTTTTGAAAATATGTTTAGGTTTGGGAGGGATTCTGGGTAACAGAACCTGCTGAGAACCAGTCAAGTCACCTCATCTTGGATTTCCCTGGGTGTCTAGTTTTCAAAAATGTATAGGTTTGCTAGGTTTCCCTAGGTGCTGGCAGAGTTAGGGTTCAAAATCTAACGCTAGGCACTTTGCAAAAAAAGGGTCCGTTTTCACTGTGAAAATGTGGTGTGTCCACGTTGCGTTTTGGGCCTTTCCTGTCGCGGGCACTAGGCCTACCCACACAAGTGACGTACCATTTTTCTTGGAAGACTTTGGGAAACACGGGGTGGGTAGAATTTTATGGATCCACGCAGATTCCAGAGCTTTCCACCACAGAAATGTGAGGAAAATTAGTTTTTTGGGACAAATTTTTAGGTTTGCAAGGGATTCTGGGTGACAGAACCTGGTGAGAGCCAGTCAAGTCACCCCATCCTGGTTTTCCCTGGGTGGCTAGTTTTCAAAAATGTATAGGTTTCCTAGGTTTCCCTAGGTGCAGGCAGAGTTAGGGTTCAAAATCTACAGCTAGGCACTGTGCAATAAAAGGGTCCGTTTCCACTGTAAAATGTGGTGTGTCCACATTGCGTTTTGGGCCGTTTCCTGTCACGGGCACTAGGCCTACCTACACAAGTGAGGTACCATTTTTCTCTGAAGACTTTGGGAATGCGGGGTGGGTGGAATTTTGTGCATCCATGCAGATTCCAGAAATTTCCACCACGGAAATGTGAGGAACATGTGTTTTTTTGGACACATTTTTAGGTTTGCAAGGGATTCTGGGTAACAGAACCTGGTGAGAGCCAGTCAAGTGACCTCATCCTGGATTCCCCTGGGTGTCTAGTTTTCAAAAATGTATAGGTTTTCTAGGTTTCCCTAGGTGCTGGCAGAGTTAGGGTTCAAAATCTACAGCTAGGCACTTTGTAAAAAAAGGGTCCGTTTTCACTGTGGAAATGTGTTGTGTCCACATTGCGTATTGGGCAGTTTCCTGTCATGGGCACTAGGCCTACCCACACAAGTGAGGTACCATTTTTCTCGAAAGACTTTGGGAAACGCAGGGTGGGTGGAGTTTCGGGGATCCACGCACATTCCAGAACTTTCCACCACAGAAATATGAGGAAAATGTGTTTTTTTGGACAAATGTTTAAGTTTGCAAGGGATTCTGGGTAACACAACCTGGTGAGAGCCAGTCAAGTCACCCCATCCTGGATTCCCCCGGGTGTCTAGTTTTCCAAAATGTATAGGATTGCTAGGATTCCCTAGGTGCTGGCAGAGTTAGGGTTCAAAATCTACAGCTAGGCACTTTGCAAAAAAAGGGTCCTTTTCACTGTGAAAATGTGTTGTGTCCACGTTGCGTTTTGGGCCGTTTACTGTCGCAGGCACTAGGCCTACCCACACAAGTGAGGTACCATTGTTCTCCGAAGACTTTGAGGAACGCGGGGTGGGTGGAATTTTGTGGATGCACGCAGATTCCAGAACTTTCCACCACAGAAATGTGAGGAAAATGTGTTTTTTTGGACACATTTTTACGTTTGCAAGGGATTCTGGGTAACAGAACCTGGTGAGAGCCAGTCAAGTGACCTCATCCTGGATTCCCCTGGGTGTCTAGTTTTCAAAAATGTATAGGTTTTCTAGGTTTCCCTAGGTGCTGGCAGAGTTAGGGTTCAAAATCTACAGCTAGGCACTATGCAAAAAAAGGGTCAGTTTTCACTGTGAAAATGTGGTGTGTCCACGTGGCGTTTTGGGCCGTTTCCTGTCGCGGGAACTAGGCCTACCCACACAAGTGAGGTACCATTTTTCTTGGAAGACTTTGGGGAGCACGGGGTGGGTGGAATTTTGTGGATCCACGCAGATTCTAGAACTTTCCACCACAGAAATGGGAGGAAAATGTGGGGTTTTTTACAACATTTTTTAGGTTTGCAAGGGATACTGGGTAACAGAACCTGGTGAGAGCCAGTCAAGTCACCCCATCCTGGTTTCCCCTGCGTGTCTAGTTTTCAAAATGTATAGGTTTGCTAGGTTTTCCTAGGTGCTGGCAGAGTTAGGGTTCAAAATCTACAGCTAGGCACTTTGCAAAAAAAGGGTCCGTTTTCACTGTGAAAATGTGGTGTGCTCACATTGCTTTTTTGGCCATTTCCTGTTGTGGGCACTAGGCCTACCCACACAAGTGATGTACCATTTTTCTCAGAAGACTTTGGGGAACGCGGGGTGGGTGGAATTTTGGGGATCCACCCAGATTCCAGAACTTTCCACCACAGATATGTGAGGAAAATGTGTTTTTTTGAAAAACTTTTAGGTTTGCAAGGGATTCTGGGTAACAGTACCTGCTAAGAACCAGTCAAGTCACCTCATCTTGGATTTCCCTGGGTGTCTAGCTTTTAAAAATGTATAGGTTTTCTAGGTTTCCCTAGGTGCTGGCAGAGTTAGGGTTCAAAATCTACAGCTAGACACTTTGCAAAAAAAGGGTCCGTTTTCACTGTGAAAATGTGGTATGTCCACGTTGCGTTTTGGGCCATTTCCTGTCGCGGGCACTAGACCTACCCACACAAGTGAGGTACCATTTTTCTTGGAAGACTTTGGGAAACACGGGGTGGGTAGAATTTTGTGGATCCAGGCAGATTCCAGAGCTTTCCACCACAGAAATGTGAGGAAAATATGTTTTTTGGGACAAATTTTTAGGTTTGCAAGGGATTCTGTGTAACAGAACCTGGTGAGAGCCAGTCAAGTCACCCCATCCTGGTTTTCCCTGGGTGGCTAGTTTTCAAAAATGTATAGGTTTGCAAGGTTTCCCTAGGTGCTGGCAGAGTTAGGGTTCAAAATCTACAGCTAGGCACTTTGCAAAAATAGGGTCCGTTTTCACTGTGAAAATGTGGTGTGTCCACGTTGCGTTTTGGGCCGTTTCCTGTCACGGGCACTAGGCCTACCTACACAAGTGAGGTACCATTTTTCTTGGAAGACTTTGGGGAATGCAGAGTGGGTGGAATTTTGTGGATCCACACAGAATCCAGAAATTTCCACCACAGAAATGTGAGGAACATGTGTTTTTTTTGACACATTTTTAGGTTTGCAAGGGATTCTGGGTAACAGAACCTGGTGAGAGCCAGTCAAGTCACCCCATCCTGGATTCCCCTAGGTGTCTAGTTTTCAAAAATGTATTGGTTTGCTAGGTTTCCCTAGGTGCTGACAGAGTTAGCATTCAAAATCTACAGCTAGGCACTTTGCAAAAAAAGGATCCTTTTCACTGTGAAAATGTGTTGTGTCCACGTTGCGTTTTGGGCCGTTTCCTGTCGCAGGCACTAGGCCCACCCAAACAAGTGAGGTACCATTTTTCTCGGAAGACTTTGGGGAACGCGAGGTGGATAGAATTTTGTGGATCCACGCAGATTCCAGAACTTTCCACCACAGAAATGTGAGGAAAATATGTTTTTTTGACAGATTTTTAGGTTGCAAGGGATTCTGGGTAACAGAACCTGGTGAGAGCCAGTCAAGTCACCCCATCCTGGTTTCTCCTGGGTGTCTAGTTTTAAAAAATGTATAGGTTTGCTAGGTTTCCCTAGGTGCCGGCAGAGCTAGGGTTCAAAATCTACAGCTAGGCACTTTGCAAAAAAAGGGTCAGTTTTCACTTTAAAAAAAAAGTGTGTCCACGTTGAGTCTTGAGCCGTTTCCTGTCACGGGCACTAGGCCTACCCACACAAGTGAGGTACCATTTCTATCGGGAGACTTAGGGTAACACAGAATTGTAGAGCAACTGTTATTACCTATTGACTTCCGATGCATTTCTGCCTTACAAATGAAAGACAATGTGTAAAAAAGAAGTCATTTTAAAAAATGACCTATAATTCTCATGCTAGTATGGGTACTCACAATTTTGGAAATTTGCAAATATCTACTGTTTCTAAACCCTATATTTTGTTCCAATTTCAGAAATACATAGGTGTCTTTTATACCGATTTTTCCATGTATATAATTTCCCAAATTAATTGCTATATACCCGGTACATAATAAAAAACCATTGCAAGACGCTGCTCAGTTATTGGCTCTGGGTTCGTCGGGTTCTTGGTAAACCTACAAGTCCTATATATCCCCACAACCAGAAAGGTCCAGCGGATGTAACGGTATATTGCTTTCAAACAGCTGTCATAATTAGAAGAAGTTACAGGTGAAAACGTTGACACAAATGGCTGTTTTTTTCAACTAATTTTCAATTTTTCCTATATTCAACTGTTAGTTTCTATAAAGAAACCTTGAAGGATCTACACAAATGACCCCTTGCTGAATTCAGAAATGGGTCTACTTTTCTAAAATGTATAGCTTTCCAGGATCCATTATTTCTTTCTTACCCATTTCTACCATTAACTGGAAGGAGGTTGAAAGCACAAAAAATACTAAAAATAGGCTATGTCCCATAAAAATGCCAAAACTGTGTAAAAAAATTTTGGTTTTCTGACAAAAGTCTGCTTGTCCCTGAAAGCTGGGAAGATGGTGATTTCAGCACCACAACCCCTTTGTTGATACCATTTGCAGGGAAAAAACCAGACGCTTTCATCTGTAGCCCTTTTTTCCCATTTTTCCAAAAGCAAACAAAATGTAGTTGTATTTTGGCTAATTTCTGGGTCCCCTCCAGGGGAATCCACAAACCCTGGGTACCTTTAGAATACCCATGATGTTGGAAGAAAAGGACACAAATTTGCGTAGATACCTTATGTGGTCAAAATGTTACAGGGCCCTGGGCGCGAACTACACCAAATAGCCAAAAAAAGGCTTAGCACAGGGGGGGAAAGGCCTAGCAGCGAAGGGGTCAAATGTCCAAAGGCAAGCATTAAGTTTGAGGCCATGCTCACCTCATCTATGATCAGAATTTTAATTTTCTCCAATACTCTTGAGACTTCATAACAAGCTTCTCCAGATAGCTTGTGATATTCCAACTTATTTTCATGTTCAACTGGTAGCAAGAGTAATCGATGTAATGTAATCCCTCGAATGTTGTGTGCTGCTAACCCAGTTGGAGCGGTTACAACACACGATAAATGTGATTCAGTGGTGTTGTGTAGATAACTGGTTAAAACCTTAATTAAGAAACATTTTCCTGGTCCAGCTTGCCCACTGATGTACATTCAAATAGGTTTAAATGATGTGCATTGGCATTTTTTTTTCATGCAGTAAAGCATGCTGTATCTGTTGTGTCACTTGCTGATATATTTCTTTTTGTTCAATATTTCGTTTTTCTTCTAAGTTTACAAACTCAATAATATCCTGCTGTGCTTGTTGCATTGCCGTGTCTACTTCATTCATGGCTACTGCTGCTTCATTTTCAAGAATTGGTTGTCCTATTGGATCTTGACTTAGTGGAGCAGAACTTTGACTATCTTGAGAACTGTCCCTAGCTATTTCAGCTGCAATAGTAGTTTTTTTGTTCAATCTCTTCATTTAACATTTGTAGATATGTTGGAAAAATTGTGCATTGAATGCTCTCTTTACAAGCATTAAAAGAATCTTCAAAGCAGTCAAAATCTCCAGGTAATTCCATTTCACTACGCCAAGGCTTGAAGAGTTGCAGAAGTGCTAAATAGAAAAATTCCCTTTTATCTGGAGTTTCGCAACTGAGTTTCCTGTGGTTAATAAGATTATCTTTACATGTTTTACCAAACATCCATCACATCCAATTACTGCATATTTTTCTTCATTTATTTTTTCAGTAACATTTCTCTTAAAGCTGTTATGTTGCAGTACTTCATAGAGACATATGTTTTCCAGATGTGGACTCCTTTTGGGATAGTACATATCCAACATATAAGTTTTAACAATATCTGTACTTTCTGGTTCATTCAATGCTAAGTATTCAATTTCTTGCCGAGATTTCAATACTCGACTTTGTGTTGCAGCAAGACCTAGACTTACCCAAATGATTCCTCTTGACTTTGAATATAAATTTGTAGAGGTCAACCGATTTGAACATTCGTAGGATCCAATCTCTCGATGGGAAAGCATCTTCAAACTAAAGCTTTACAATTGTCACTAAGAGTCTTCTCTTGTGAAATTTCTTCCACATTTCTTTCAACTCCATCTTTTCAGATTTCGTTATATATGACATAACATCGCGAGCAACAGCAATCGAATTATCTGCAACATACTGGATATCCATGTTTGCATTCCACATTGTCAAAATCACTGGATTGTAGTCATTAATATACTTTGAATATTCAGTTAGTTTTATGTTGTAAGTATTCTTCGGAGATTTTCGAGTTATAGTATGCCTTACTGCTGACATGAAACTATTGACTCTTCCTTTTGAAATCCAAATCCAAAACGACATTTTGTATAAAATTTTCCCTTTGACGTGTATTTTCATCAACAATATTTTCCACATCGATGACTTTGAAACCGTAAAACTTGTTGTATTAAGCTGTTTTCTCCTCCTCTGTTTGGAATGGCACAGGTAACATAGTCTTCAATGAAAGACAAAACAGTTTCATCAGAACCGGTTCCAAATTTAGGTGCATTCTTGATCCATAATAACATGTGTATATGAGGAGCACCTCTGGCTTGGTACTCCTTTCTCCAAAAGAAATCAATAACTTCTCCAAGAGGTGGATAATTTTTTTTGCAGATAAAAGACATCATAGCTTGAAACATATGATTAAAATATCTGCACACATTTACAGGATCCAAGGAACACAGTTCTCCAGCTGTCTTCAATTCAATGTTTTTTACATTTGAATTTGCTTCTCGTAGAAATTCAAGTAAATCGTCCCATGCTGATTCAGCGCAGCTAAGCGTAACAAACCACGTAGGGGTTCTTAAGTTTCTTAACATACATTTAAGTTCTCCATAACGACGATACCAATACTCTTTAGTAACACGTTGACACGCCATCAAATTAACTGAGATTCTAAATGATCGTCTCTTTGTTGAACTTTGTCCAAAAATTCCTTTGCAGAAACATTTGTAAGATGAACTCCTGTTTTTAAAATGTGGTTCACTGCATATGAAAGTCCAGACAAGTCACTTTCAAACAGAAGATGAAATAAATATGGAATACACTGTCGAAATCTTAGATCATATGAGTACAATCTTGTTGTACGATATTCTGAAGCTGGAATCTGTACTGGCCGTTCATCATATCGAACACCTTTTTCAGTGGGGAAGAGCTGTGGAAAACAACGAGCTTCTAAACTATTTTCCCATACACTCATGGGAGTTCCCTTTGCTTTCTTCATTTGGAATAATTCAATAGTGTTTCCTATAACTTCTTTTGAATGTAGAGGATGTATACTGTAATGTTCATAAATTTCTTCAATCCTGGAGTTGTCTACTTTTTCTATTTGGCCAGTTGAAATTTTTCTATCATCTTCCAAAGATATTTCTTGTTCTTCCACATATAAATTTTTATAATAAATATTGTTTTGTACAAGATATAATGTAGCCTTTTGAATTTTGGTGAAATCTACTAACTCTTGCCATATTTTCCTACTCTTTGTTGGTACCCCATTAACTAGAATAACCACTGGTTCACTTTCCTCTCTCTCAACACCAACACTTTCAATATTTTTCATAAATCTAGAGGTAAATACACAACTCTTCCTTTTAAACCTCTTTGTGAATCTGTTGTAGGCAGCCTACCTGTTTTAGGCTCCATACGAAGTATAGCCTGAAAAGGGTGCACAGATTGAATAAGAATGGACTCATACGTATTTAAATCTACCAGTTCCGGAGGAATAGCTACCAACTCTAGGTTGTTATGTACAGCTCTAGCTGGCATTATGTTCTCTTCTAATTTGTTGTAACAATATTTACAAATATGTTGATCACTACCCAACTCAAAACGACCTTCCACCAATAAATAGGCATCGAATTGCTCCCACTTATCATTGTTTTCCTTTTCACTTTTTAAATACAAATCTACATTCCTAGTTTGACTTCTATAGTGAGTACGTCGACAACAAATACAAACATAGTTTGGTTTTTCACAAGAAAGTACCTTAAACTTTGTAATTTCTTTTGCATACTTCTCAGTATTACTATCTTCCACCTCTACTTCAACACCTACACTTATCAAACTCTCACTTTCTGTACACTCCTCTTCAGGACCAAAAAATTAAACTTTATATCATCAGAAACTTTTTTACATCCAATACTGAACCATGAAAAAGAGCTGTGTTTATTTCACTTAAAGATAATGCAGGACTTTTCACATAGCACAATCTTCTTACTAACTTCCGCATTTCTGAGTGATGTACTGCTAACATTCTTAAATGATGAAAAGTACTTTGTCGCACTTTTCTTGAAAGACAAGCCAGAGAATGACCCTGCAAGTTAGTATAATTTCTCACTTAACAGGGATCTAGTCCTTGCAACATCTTAATCTTCTGTTTAACATTTTTTTACCATAATCTCGTAAGAAAATTCGTAATATATCAAAAGATTCCTGTCGTATACTAGAAATACTACTACAATTCCACTTATACACTGGAGCTTGTGTACGTCTCCCTTGAACTTCTTCAGCTATTACTTCTTCCACATTTCTAGGAACCATCTTTTCTTTTTCAATTGGACAACCATTTTTTACCTCATAGCAACGACCACTGGTATCAACTGCATGAACTAATGTATTTTGTTGAAAATAGCTTTCCTCATTAAAAAAGGTTCAGCACTAGAAGTGTGCTTCCATTCACCCAAAATTGTTTTGCAAAAGTTACTTCTATTAACCAGTCTTTTTCTTTTGCTTTTCTCCTTTATAAAGTGCATTGTTTTATTCAATGTTTTCATTCTCTTCAATACCAATATAAACAATTTCCTTTTCAATTCAAAAGCCTTTTCAACTACACTTTCAATCTGTTGTTTCTTCTTGTAAAATGCTGATCTTCTTTTATATTTTTACAATCCTTCAATAAATTTTGTAGTACTCTACTTTTATACATTCTCTTTCTAATGTCTTTATATTCTTTCATCCTTCTTTCAATATAGATTGTTTTCCCATAACCTGATTTTCCATTAATTTGTCCTTTTTTTGTTTCCTTCTGATTGGTTATACAACTTTTATTTCTCTTTTCCCCATTTTGAAAATTCATTACATTCTTTAAAAGTCTTTTTACAAATTCTTTAGTTCTCTTACCAGAAGTTTTTTTCTTAACTATCACTTTCTGCTTTTCTCTCTCCTTTAAATAGTACTGTTTATTTGTTGTCTCTTCTTTTCAGCTTTTCTTATACTGAATCTTTCTTAATAATAATGGAGAATATCTGAAAAAAAGAAAAGTTTAAAAACTTTCTACAAATTATTTAATATTATTAAAATATTTATATACAAATATTCTCATCTATTACTAAAGAAAAACCTTCAATTTAAAAGGTACAGACATATGCATATATAGTTTTTGGAATATGGTGTGACTTATACCTGGGACCTGCCATAGGTTTTTCCTTTATATTTGCCTAGGCCCAACACCCTGAGCATTACTAGAATTGTGAAGCAGCAGGACAAAAGTGACGTTTAAGGCATGTTAGGAGATGGATTAGTTATTACACTACTTTGTATAAGTCTGTGAAAAGGAACACTTCAAATATACCACAAAATTTTCATTATCTGCTTCAAATATGAAGTATAGTCTGTTAACTTTTAAGATCTACTTGCTGTTGTGACTAAGGTATGTCTCTACTTCAACATGTATTCTGATACATATGATGCATATGAATATGCTAAACATATAAAACACAAGTATTCATCTAATTGGATGTTTCTTTTGTATATGATGCTCCTAGGAAAAAGTACAGACATATGCATGCATACTTTCAGGAATATGGTGAGACTTATAGCTGACATATATGATATATTTCTACTTTATATTTGGCAAGGCCCAACACCATAACGAATCACAGAATGATGAACCTCCAGCACAAAAACGATATTTAACACATCTTAGGAACTGGATTAGTGATTAAGCTAATTGTTATGAGTGTGTGGAAAGGTACTCTTAAACTACACCGCATAAATATAGTTGTGTGTTTAAAATGTGAAGCGCAGTCTTTCAAGTTATAAGGTCTCTATGGTATTCTAACTGAAGTATATGTCTGTTTACACATCTATTCTGATATGTGTTATGCATTTGAAGATGCAATATGTGTAAAACACAGTTATACGTAAATTTTTATACTTCTTTTATATATGAAATCACTAAAACAGGTATAGATACATGCAAGCACAGTTTGAGGAAGATGGTAACACTTACAGCAGACACATGTGAAACGTTGCTTCTTTGCCCTTAACTATGCTCAATACTTGAATAGTAGTACAATAGTGAAGCAGCAGCAGTAGAAAAGTGATGTTTAAAATAAGTTTGGTGAGGAATTAGTATGTGGTGAAACCTACAGCTGAGACATGTGATAGTGTCTGGGTGATTGGAAGACTGCAACGGTAATGCCTGGGTGATTGAATGAGTGCAGGGGTACTGCCTGGGTGATTAGAGGAGTGCATAGGTAGTGCCTGGGTGATTTTATAACTGCATGGGTACTGCCTAAGTGATTGAAAGAGGGCATGGGTAATGCCTAGGTGATTGCATGCATGCAGGGGTAATGTGTGGGAGATTGGAGGAGTGCAGGTGTAATGTCTAGGTGGTTGTATGAGTGTGGTGGTAGTGCTAGGGTGATTGGAGGAGTGCTTAGGTAGTGCCTGGGTGATTTTATAATTGCATGGGTGCTGGTTGGGTGATTGGAGGAGTACAAGCATAGTGCCTGGGTGATTTGAAGAGTGCAAGGGTAGTGCCTGGGTCATTACATAAGAACATGGGTAGTGGCTGGATGATTGAAGGGGTGCTTTTGTAATGCCTGTCTGATTGCATGAGTGCAGGGATAACGCCAAGGGTATTAGAGGAGTACATAGGTAATGCCTGGGTGATTGCATGAGTGCAGAGGTAATGTCTGGGGGATTACAGAAGTACATAGGAAGTGCCTTGGTGATATTATAAGTGCATGGGTACTGCCTGGGTGATTGGAGTAGTACTGTGGTAGTGCCTGAGTGATTGGAAAAGTGTAAAGGTAGTGCCTGGGGGATTTTATAAGTGCATGGGCACTGGCTGAGTGGTTACATATTTACAGGGATAGTGCCTGCGTGATTGGAAGAGTGCAAGGGTAGTGCCTGAGTGAATATATAAGTGCATGGGTACTGGCTGAGTGATTGGAGGAGTGCATAGATACTGACAGGCTGATTTGAGGAGTGCAATGGTAGTGTCTGGGTGATTGAACCAGTGTATAGCTAATGCATTGGTGATTGCATGAGTACAGGGGTAATGTCTGGGGGATTAGAGGAGTACATAGGTAATGCCTGAGTGATTGGATGACTGCAGGGGTAATATCTGGGGGATTACATGAGTACATAGGAAGTGCCTGGGTGATTTTAGAAGTGCATGGGTACTGCCTGGGTGATTGGAGGAGTACTGATATAGTGCCTGAGTGATTGAAGGAGTGCAAAGGTAGTGCCTGGGTGATTATATAAGTGCATGGGTAGTAGCTGGGCGATTGAAGGAGTGCAAGGGTCGTGCCTGGGTGATTGCATGAGTGCAGGGGCAGTGCCTTGGTGATTGCATAAGTGCATAAGTAGTGCCTGGGTGATTTTATAAGTGCATGGGCACTGGCTGAGTGGTTACATAATTACAGGGATAGTGCCTGCATCATTAGAAGAGTGCAAGGGTAGTGCCTGACTGTTTATATAGGTGTATGGGTAGTGGTTGGGTGATTGAAAGACTTCAGGGGTAGTGGCTGGGTGATTGAAGCAATGCGAGGGTAGTGCCTGGGTGATTGCATGACAACAAGGGTAGTGCCAGAGTGATTGGAGGAGTACTAGGGTAGTGCCTGCGTGATTGCATAAGTCCATAGGTAGTGCCTGGGTGATTTTATAAGTACATGGGTACTGGCTGAGTGATTGGAGGAGTGCATAGATACTGACAGGGTGATTGGAGGAGTGCAACTGTAGTGTCTGGGTGATTGAACCAGTTTTATTTATTTATTTTATTTATTTATATAGCGCAACGTTCATCCCATCGGGATATCACGGCGCTGAGGTAGCGGACAGTGGTGGGTGGGGCCGGGACTGATTCCATAAGTGACATCTATGTTTAGGGAATAGGTGAGTTTTGAGTTTCTTCCTGAATGTAGTATAGTCTTTGATCAGCCGTAGTTCTGCTGGAAGCTCATTCCAGTGCAGTGCCGCAAGGTATGAAATTGTACGTCCCCCTGCCCTGGTCTTTTTGATACTTTTTGTCTCGGCTAGCGCCTGCTGATGTGACCTTAGGCATCTGGGAGGGATGTAAAATTGGATTTTATTCTGAAGAATCTTAGGGCCAGTGTGATGGAGTGCCTTGTGGGTATGTCCTAAGAGCTTGAATCGTGCTCTTTGACGCATGGGCAGCCAGTGAAGTTGCATCAGGCAGTCAGTTGCTGAGCTGTATCTGCCCTTGTTGCATACCAGTTTGGCCGCAGTGTTTTGCACTACCTGCAGGCGTTTGAAAAGGTAGTCTGGCATGCCAACAAAAAGAGCATTTCCATAGTCCAGCCTGCTAACAAGTAGGGCCTGTGTGACTGTCCTCCTGCTTTCCAGGGGGATCCAGGGAAAGAGCCTTTTTAGAAGCTTCAATGTGGCAAAGCTTTTTCCACATAGTATCCGTATGTGATCCTGCATAGATAATTTGTTGTCAATGAGAACACCCAGATTTTATGTATATTGCTTGGGCGCGGGGGCGTCTCCTAGTGAGTTGGGCCACCAAGATGCGTCCCATATGTGATTGGCTCCCCCGAGGAGCAGGATTTTGGATTTCTCTGCATTGAGCTTTAAACAATGGTCTGACATCCAGCTTGCCATTGTATTGCTAATGCATTGGTGATTGCATGAGTACAGGGGTAATGTCTGGGGGATTAGAGGAGTACAGAGGTAATGCCTGGGTGATTGGATGAGTGCAGGGGTAATCTCTAGGGGATTGCAGGAGTACATAGGAAGTGCCTGGGTGATTTTATAAGTGCATGAGTACAGGGGTAGTGCCTGGGTGATTGGAGGAGTACTAGGGTAGTGCCTGGGTGATTGCATAAGTGCATAGGTAGTGCCTGAGTGATTTTATAAGTGCATGGGTACTGGCTAAGTGATTGGAGGAGTGAATAGATACTGACAGGGTGATTGGAGGAGTGCAACGGTAGTGCCTGGGTAATTGAATCAGTGTATAACTAATGCATTGGTGATTGCATGAGTGCAGATGTAATGTCTGGGGGATTACAGAAGTACATAAGAAGTGCCTGGGTGATTTTGTAAGTACATAGGTACTGCCTGGGTGATTGGAGGAGTACTGTTCTAGTGCCTGAGTGATTGGAAAAGTGCAAAGGTAGTGCCTGGGTGATTTTATAAGTGCATGGCTGCTGGCTGAGTGATTACATAATTAAAGGGATAGTGCCTGCATGATTGGAAGAGTGCAATAGTAGTGCCTGAGAGATTACATAAGTGCATGGGTAGTTCCTGGGTGATTGAAGGACTGCAGGGATAGTGGCTGGGTGATTGAAGGCATGCAGGGGCAGTGCCTGGGTGATTGCATGAGAACAAAGATGGTGCCTGGGCGATTGGAGGAGTACTAGGGTAGTGCCTGGGTGATTACATAAGTGCATAGGTAGTGCCTCAGTGACTTCATAGGTGCATGGGTACTGGCTAAGTGATTGGAGGAGTGCATAGATACTGACAGGGTGATTGGAGGAGTGCAAGGGTAGTGCCTGGGTGATTAAATCAGTGCATAACTAATGCATTGGTGATTGCATGAGTGCAGGGATAATATCTGGGGGATTACAGGGGTACATAGGAAGTGCCTGGGTGATTTTATAAGTGCATGGGTACTGCCTGGGTGATTGGAGGAGTACTGTTGTAGTGCCTGAGTGATTGAAGGAGTGCAAAGGTAGTGCCTGGATGTTTTTATAAATGCATGGCTACTGGCTGAGTGATTACATAATTATAGGGTTACAGGGATAGTGCATGTATGACTGGAAGAGTGCAACAGTAGTGCCTGAGAGATTACATAAGTGCATGGGTAGTGGCTGGGTGATTGAAGGACTGCAGGGATAGTGGCTGGGTGATTGAAGGAGTGCAGGGGTAGTGCCTGGGTGATTGCATGAGAACAAAGATAGTGCCTGGGTGATTGGAGGAGTAATAGGGTAGTGCCTGGGTGATTACATAAGTGCATAGTTAGTGCCTGAGTGACTTTATAAGTGCATGGGTACTGGCTAAGTGATTGAAGGAGAGCATAGATACTGACAGGGTGATTAGAGGAGTGCAAGGGTAGTGCCTGGGTGATTGAATCAGTATATAACTAATGCATTGGTGATTGCATGAGTGCAGGGATAATATCTGGGGGATTACAGGAGTACATAGGAAGTGCCTGGGTGATTTTATAAGTGCTGGGGTACTGCCTGGGTGATTGGAGGAGTACTGTTGTAGTGCCTGAGTGATTGAAGGAGTGCAAAGGTAGTGCCTGGATGATTTTATAAGTGCATGGCTACTGGCTGAGTGATTACATAATTACAGGGATAGTGCTTGTTTGATTGGAGGAGTGCAAGGGTAGTGCCTGAGTGATTATATAAGTGCATGGGTAGTAGCTGGTTGATTGAAGGAGTACAAGGGTTGTGCCTGGGTGATTGCATGAGTGCAGGAGTAGTGCCTGGGTGATTGTATGGGCCACTATTGGTCCCGGGGACCCCATCCCCCGGGGCCTGGCCAGCATTTATTTTATTTTTTTTAATTTTGGAGGGGGGCACGTGGCCCCCCTCCTAAGGCCAATAATGGCCCCGGGGACCCCATCCCCTGGGGTGTTGCCTCTTTTTTAAGAAAATAAATAAATAAATAGTAAGGGAGGGGGCCATGTGGCCCCCCTCCCCTTGGCCACTTCTGGCTTCGGGGACCCCATCCCCCAGGGAATGGCCTTATGTTGGGGACCGCGGGGGAGCCCCAACGCCTCCACGGTCCCTGCCGGCTCCCCGCCTCCTGTGGGAGCCGGCATTGCTTTTGGGCAAGGGGATCTGCTGACATGCAGCTCCCTTCGCCCACAAGCAATTCTGCTTTGCCTCTTGTAAGCGAGAGCAGGTTTCCTGCTCTCGCTTCCAAGAAGCAAAGCAGTGTTTGCTCCGGCAGGGCAGGAGCCGTGCTCCCGCCGTGCCATTGCAAACGGCAATGTCCTGAGGGTGGGCACCCTGGGACATTGCAGGAGCTGGCCCTGGGGGGTGGTGGTCCCCAGGGCCAAGGAGGGCTCCAGGAGGGGGCCCTGCAGCCCCCCTCCCAACTGTTTAAAGCCCAGGGAGGTGGTGGGACCCGGGGGTCTGCAATGGACCCCTGCATTTAAATGAAGAGTGCCCTGGGGAGGTGGTGGTCCCCAGGGCAGTGTGAGGGGGCTTGAGCCCCCCCACACTTTCTCTTTCAAAATAGCCCCGGGGAGGTGGCGGTCCCCAGGACTGCGGGAGCCGCGTGGCTCCCCGCATTTAAATTATGTAGCCCCAGAGAGGTGGTAGTCCTCGGGCCTTGGGGGGGCCCACGAGGCCCCCCCACCCAAAATAATTTAAAGCCCCGGGGAGGTGGCGGTCCCCAGGGCTTGAGGGGGCCCACGAGGCCCCCCACCCTAAAATGTAAATGCCCTGGGGAGGTGGCAGTCCCCGGGACAGCGTGGGGGGGCCGTGTGCCCACCACATTTGATTAACTAAGCCCCATGGAGGTGGCAGTCCCCGGGGCTGTGGGGGCCCCGCTTACTAATTGGACATTGCCCCCGGGACCTGGCCCACCTGGGGGCTTAAGGAAAACAAAGCATTTTTTTGTCATTTTTTCAGCTGGATTTGCACACCCAGTGCGAATTCTGCTGATATTTTTAAAAAGAAAAAGCTTTTTTTGGCCCTGGGTATCTTTGTGGGACCCCCTGAGCAGGCCTAGGGGGTCAGGGTGTTTCTACCCTGCCCCCTTTTCTTGTTTTTTTAATCTTTTTTTTAACATTTACTTGTGACTCGGTTTTACTGAGTCACAAGATGGCTGCCAGCACTTCCTGGTTTGGAGTGTTGGCAGCTAATCAAGCTCGTGCTCGGGAGGGTTCGCGAATCCTCCTCGGTGCTCAGATATCGATATTTTTATTTTTTGAATTTCTCAGGAACTACTGAACAGATTTACACCATTTGAAAAAAGGGCGCTTTCTGTACCAAGAGCTACCTTTTTGCAAACTTGGTGTAATTCTGTTCAGCAGTTCGGGCTGTAGCCGTGTCTAAAGTTCCTATGGAAATTAACATGGGGAAAACGCGTTTTGGGACCCCCCTTTTTTCTCGGCCCCCACTTGACGAATCACCCCGAAACATTCAAGACAGGAGCTGACCTGAGTGAACCATTAGTTTTGAAAATTTTGTGAAGATTTGTCAAACGGTGCCAAAATTATTGGCAAAAGAAAAAACGCTTTCTGAATAGAAACAAGGTCCTAACTATAACTTCCTACTGGCGACTGCCAGTAGGTAATATATACTACCACCACCTCCCCGGGGCATACAGTAATTTAAATTTGGGGGTGATGAGGTCCTCTTGTGTCCTGAGGACCTCAGGACTAAAGTGCCTAGGTGATTGCAGCAGTACATAGGTAGTGCCTGGATGATTGGAAGACTACATGGATAGTGCTTGGGTGATTTAATAATTGCATGGTTAATAGGCCTAGCCAAATACAAACCAGCAGTCTATTACATGACTCAACTGTAAGTCTCTCCATATTGTTAAAAACATGCATGCATATGTCTCTACCTTTTCAAATCATCATCATATCTAAAAGAAATATACAAATAGATGTATACCTGTATTTTATACGTCTAGTATCTTTACATGCATAGCAGACATGAGAATACATATGCAAGTACAGACATACAGCAATCACAAGACCATGCAGACTTTAAACTTAAAACTTGACAGACTGCACTTTACATTTCAAAGAGAGACCTACATTTCTGTGCTGTACTTCAAGTATACATTTTCCCAGACTCATAGAAAGTAGCCTAATCACTAAAACCTCTCCCAACATATCTTAAAACTCACGTCTGTGCTGCAGGTTCACCATTCTACACCTACTCAGAATGTTGTGCCTAGCCAAATATAAAACAGCAACCTATCAGATATCTCTGCCATAAGTCTCACCATATTCCTAAAACCATGTATGCTTGTATCTGTACCTATTGCCAAAATCATAACAATACATGTGTAAGTAGAGACATACCTCACTCAACACCATAAAGGCTTTATAACTTGACAGACTACACTTAAAATTTCAAACACTCACCTAAAATTATGCTGCATATTTCGAGTGAAGTTTTACACAGACTCTAAAAAAGTACCATTATCACTAATTCCTCACCCAGCATATCTTAAACATCATTTATCTACTACTGCTGCTTCAGTATTCTACTACTAATCGGGTATTAAGCATAGCTAAGAGCAAACCAGCAACCCTTCACATATCTCTGTGGAAAGTCTCCTTATATTTCTAAAAGCATGCATACCTGTGCCTGTTCCTTCTCCTAGTGCCATCATATATTAAAGAAACATACAAATAGATGTATGCCTGTATTTTATAAACATCTTCAGACGTATAACACATACCATAATACATTTGCAAGTACACATATACCTCACTCACAACACCATCCACATCTTAAAACTAGCCAGACTACACTTCAAATTTCAAACAGACACTGAAAATTATGCGGTATATTTAAACAATAGCTTTTCACAGACTCACAATAATTAGCCTGATAACTAATCTCTCTACAAACATGTGTTAAACCTCACTTTTGTGCTGCAGCTTTACCATTCTACAACTACTTAGAGTGTTACACCAAGCTAAAAATAAAGCAGAAACCCTTCACATGTCTCAACTGTAAGTCTCACCATATTCCTGGAAGCATGTCTGTATCTTTTGATAACAGCATCATATACAAAAGAAACATACAAATAGATACATACATGTGTTTTATACATCTACCATCTTTAGACACATAACACACATCGCTATATATCTCCTAGTAAACATTTTCTTCAATCACAACACTGTCCACACCGCCAAACTTCACAGAACACACTTTCCATTTCAAACAAACACTAAAAATTATGTGGCACATTTCAAATGTACCTCTCTACAAAAGTAGCCTAATCAATAATAGCTTATGTTAACATGTTTTAAATCACACTTTTGTGCTACAACTTTACCATTCTACTACTACTCACACTCTTGAGCTTAGCCACATACAAAGCAACAACACCTCTTTCTTATACATCATGCATCTTCAAATCTATAACACATATCAAAATAGATATACACTCCATGCACACCTTAAAACTTGACAGACTGCACATCCAGTTTGAAAGCGATACCTAAAATTATGTGGTATACTTCAATTCTAGATTTCCAAACACTAATACAAACTTCCATAATCACTAATGCATCTTCCAATATACACGTATTCCTATACGCAATGTATTTCAAACAACATTTAACTACAATAAAACAAACTACAATACACATCTCTACATTTAATAAAATATTAAAAACATCACAGTTCTTGAATAATTTTTAAAGTTTGAAAATAAGACTAATGTATAATGCACCTCACAAATATATAACTCACCTTCCAAATATTTTTGTAGAATATGCAATATCAGAAACTCATAAAAGATTTTCTTATGCACACAATCAATGTAATGCACTGCTCTCAACAAGGTAAAACCAGTAATGGCAAAGTTTCCCTCTCTTTCTCCACTGAAATAAATGTAAGTAGCAAATCACATTGCTTCCTACATTATTTCAAATTTTAAAACACATTTCTATTGGTTAGACATATTAACCCCTACCAACTGACTTCTAAAAGTGCCCAACTGGTTCTGGAATTTTCGGGAGTTGCAATTCCACCGTGCACCAACGCGATGGATCCGCGAATCCACACAGGAGCTCAAAAATGTATTACTAATAAGAATAACACTATTTTTTAAGAACACACCACTTCTAAACACAATACTGACTTGGAAAATCTTACTTTAATAACATATTACTTATATATAAATTAGAATTCCATATTTGAAAACCACAATTAAGATACAATCCTTCCCCCATACTGCTTAATCCCAGTTTCTATAGTAACAGTTTTTGCAACATTCAACTGAACAAGCAGGTCACAAGTTCACCATATTTTCAAGTTCAGCACACAAGGTTACAAATGCAAACAGCATGTGTGGTTGACTTTTGCAAAATATTACCTTATCCTATCTACTGTACATTTGAAACATTTTTAATTACCAATAAGAAACATGCTTTTTAAAGAAAGAAACATGCACCCTATTTTTGAGTATACAATGTTCAGAAACAGACAATCAATGCTCTACTTTTTAAATAAACAGCATCTTGTCCACCATTTTAGATACCTCTCATTCTACCAACTGACTACCTCAGCTACAGACATCTTTTCATTACTTCCAGACATCCCTTCAAGATGCTCATGGTATGGATTGTTGGACACAGCTATGTTTTCTGGTGCAAAAGGCATGCTGAACACAGAGGTATTGACAAAGACCTATTGGTGTACAAACTGTGGATATTAAATGGATTGCACAGAGAGGATTAAAGTGGCACCAATTGATGCCTTTGGTTAAAACCTTTTGCATCTCCAACCCCTGACCTCATGATTGTGCACTGTGGTGGCAATGACCTAGACACATTGACTGGGGTAGGTCAGGAAATGCTAATGAAGGACACCTTTGCACAATTGATGTTGCTTTTGCCTCAAACTGTCTTTGTATACTCTAATATATGCCAAAGACAGAAATGGAAGTGGTCAAATCAATTCTGTCCACAGATTGAGAAAGCTAGAAAGAATGTCAATAAAGCTGTTTCTGCTTACTTAAGAGACCATAGGATGGGCTCCATCTATAACAACAATATACATTTTGATATGGATGACATCTACAGAAGTGATGGAGTACACTTCACAGATCAAGGAAACAGAGTCTTTCTCAACAACCTAAAGATGTGCATCTGCACTTACATGTAGCTACAACAAACTCATAATGAAAACAAGGGCTCTTTTTAGAGCCACCCTATAACACAGTGGTGAATCTAATTTTTTTTTACACATACATATTTTTTATTATTTTTTGTGGGTTCGGGCACCTGTCGCAAATCTGCAAAAGCATGAATTCAGTGTACCACAGCACAATACACTTTTCATGTTTAACTATTAATTTTTAATTTTATATATTTTTACTAACTCTATCAATTTTAATCTTATCATTAACTTCAATCACACTACCTCTTTAAAACAACTTCACAAATGCAACACTACCTTCTAAATTTATATACTACTAAATTATTTATTTGAGGTGGATTCGTGAATCCAGCGTGCCATTACACAGGGGGGGCTGCGCTGAGAGCCGCGTTGGGGGTGCAACTTTAAAATAGAAAGAAAAAAAAATGCACCACTTCCATTATTCGGTATTCGACCCAGGGACCCCATCCCCCGTGGCATCACCTCTATTATCATTTTTAAAAATTAAGGGACAGGGGCCACGTGGCACCCCTTCCCTGGGCCACTATTGGTCCCGGGGACCCCATCCCCCGGGGCCTGGCCAGCATTTATTTTATTTTTTTTAATTTTGGAGGGGGGCACGTGGCCCCCCTCCTAAGGCCAATAATGGCCCCGGGGACCCCATCCCCTGGGGTGTTGCCTCTTTTTTAAGAAAATAAATAAATAAATAGTAAGGGAGGGGGCCATGTGGCCCCCCTCCCCTTGGCCACTTCTGGCTTCGGGGACCCCATCCCCCAGGGACTGGCCTTATGTTGGGGACCGCGGGGGAGCCCCAACGCCCCCACGGTCCCTGCCGGCTCCCTGCCTCCTGTGGGAGCCGGCATTGCTTTTGGGCAAGGGGATCTGCTGACATGCAGCTCCCTTCGCCCACAAGCAATTCTGCTTTGCCTCTTGTAAGCGAGAGCAGGTTTCCTGCTCTCGCTTCCAAGAAGCAAAGCAGTGTTTGCTCCGGCAGGGCAGGAGCCGTGCTCCCGCCGTGCCATTGCAAACGGCAATGTCCTGAGGGTGGGCACCCTGGGACATTGCAGGAGCCGGCCCTGGGGGTGGTGGTCCCCAGGGCCAAGGAGGGCTCCAGGAGGGGCCCTGCAGCCCCCTCCCAACTGTTTAAAGCCCAGGGAGGTGGTGGGACCCGGGGGTCTGCAATGGACCCCTGCATTTAAATGAAGAGTGCCCTGGGGAGGTGGTGGTCCCAGGGCAGTGTGAGGGGCTTGAGCCCCCACACTTTCTCTTTCAAAATAGCCCCGGGGAGGTGGCGGTCCCCAGGACTGCGGGAGCCGCGTGGCTCCCCGCATTTAAATTATGTAGCCCCAGAGAGGTGGTAGTCCTCGGGCCTTGGGGGGGCCCACGAGGCCCCCCCACCCAAAATAATTTAAAGCCCCGGGGAGGTGGCGGTCCCCAGGGCTTGAGGGGGCCCACGAGGCCCCCCACCCTAAAATGTAAATGCCCTGGGGAGGTGGCAGTCCCCGGGACAGCGTGGGGGGGCTGTGTGCCCACCACATTTGATTAACTAAGCCCCATGGAGGTGGCAGTCCCCGGGGCTGTGGGGGCCCAGCTACTAATTGGACATTGCCCCCGGGACCTGGCCCACCTGGGGGCTTAAGGAAAACAAAGCATTTTTTTGTCATTTTTTCAGCTGGATTTGCACACCCAGTGCGAATTCTGCTGATATTTTTAAAAAGAAAAAGCTTTTTTTGGCCCTGGGTATCTTTGTGGGACCCCCTGAGCAGGCCTAGGGGGTCAGGGTGTTTCTACCCTGCCCCCTTTTCTTGTTTTTTTAATCTTTTTTTTAACATTTTCTTGTGACTCGGTTTTACTGAGTCACAAGATGGCTGCCAGCACTTCCTGGTTTGGAGTGTTGGCAGCTAATCAAGCTCGTGCTCGGGAGGGTTCGCGAATCCTCCTCGGTGCTCAGATATCGATATTTTTATTTTTTGAATTTCTCAGGAACTACTGAACAGATTTACACCATTTGAAAAAGGGCGCTTTCTGTACCAAGAGCTACCTTTTTGCAAACTTGGTGTAATTCTGTTCAGCAGTTCGGGCTGTAGCCGTGTCTAAAGTTCCTATGGAAATTAACATGGGGAAAACGCGCTTTGGGACCCCCTTTTTCTCGGCCCCCACTTGACGAATCACCCCGAAACATTCAAGACAGGAGCTGACCTGAGTGAACCATTAGTTTTGAAAATTTTGTGAAGATTTGTCAAACGGTGCCAAAATTATTGGCAAAAGAAAAACGCTTTCTGAATAGAAACAAGGTCCTAACTATAACTTCCTACTGGC
The DNA here is from genome assembly GCA_963921515.1 of Calotriton arnoldi. Lineage (NCBI taxonomy): Eukaryota > Metazoa > Chordata > Amphibia > Caudata > Salamandridae > Calotriton > Calotriton arnoldi. Next base: position 104,578 of record CAWUFW010006615.1, read on the forward strand.
GACTGCCAGTAGGTAATATATACTACCACCACCTCCCCGGGGCATACAGTAATTTAAATTTGGGGGTGATGAGGTCCTCTTGTGTCCTGAGGACCTCAGGACTAAAGTGGACTTCCTCCCCCAAGCAGCAGTACTCCAGGAGGTGCGTTTGCAGAGTGGTGTAAAAAGGGGGTGTGGCCTCGGACCACTCTCAGCAATCCAGCTGTGTGGGGCTTACTGGAGGTAACAGGGGGGCTAGTTAGCCCCCAGGGGCTCTCAGGAAGAAAGAGGACTTCCTTCCCCAACTAAAAGCGTGCCAGGAGGTGCATTTTCAGAGTGGTGGACAAAGGGGGCATGGCCTGTGTCCACGTCTCAGCAATCCCACTGTGTGGGGCTTAATGGAGGTAACAGGTAGGCTAGTTGGCCCCTAACCACCCCCAGCAGCGAAGGGGACTTCAATCCCCATCCAAGAGCATGCCAGGGAGCGCGTTTGCAGAGTGGTGGGCAAAGGGGGCATGGCCTGTTATGAGAACTTAGCGATCCTGCTGTGTGGGACTTACTGGAGGTAATAGGAGGGGTAGTTGGCCCCCAAGGATGTCCTTGGGGGCCAACTACCCCTCTTGTTACCTCCAGTAAGTCCCACACAGTGGGATTGCAAAGACATCTTCGGAGGCCACGCCCCTTTTATCCACCACTCTGCAAATGCACCTCCTGGCAGACTATGGGATGGGGGATGAAGTCCACTTTACTCCTGAGGGACTTTGGGGGCTAAAAAGCCCTCCTGGTACCTCCTGTAAGTCCTACGCAGCGGAATTCCTGAGCGCTGGTCAGAGGCCCAGCACCCTTTCTCCACCACTCTGCAAACGCGACTACTGGTTAAAGAAGCATTTGCAATGTAATAGGTTTTGCATTTGCGAGAGTTAGAGCTATTGGCGTTGTAAATGTAAAAGTGTTTTAATAATGTTTCTTGGAGTGGATGTAGGTTGTGTGTAGTGGAATTATATGGTATGTTGTGCAGTGAAATTATGTGGATAGAAAGTATGTGGTATTTAGTGAGTAGGAATTATGTAGAGTGGGATTATGTGTTATGGAGAGTAATTGTGTGGTATGATAGTCTGTGTTGTGGAGTTGCAACCTCAGGTTTAGTCTTCCTCATTTCCATAGAAGCTAAACTATGAACTGAGGAGCACTTCTGGACCTAGTCAGAGGTATGAGCAGGGCCACTGGAATTATGTGACTGTTTGGCTGCACCGACTTTTGCACAGTTATACATTTTCCGCATTTGCCACATAATCCATCATCTGCTGCATAATCTGCAGATTTTAACAAAAAAACATTGTTACTAGCTCAAATGGCTCAAACAATACCAAAAATGCAGCGACAAGTGTTACAGCGTGGTGGAAGGCCCTGTGCAAACCTAGAATGCTCACCTGTTACTTATTGCTAAATGTGGCTATTAAATTGGTACTAATGGTGTGTAAACCACTCTTGCTTCTTTCTGCGCCTCTCTTGCCTCTTTCTGCATTTCTGTTGCTTCTTTCTGCAACCCTCATGCCTCTTTCACACCACTATTCCCTCTTTCTGCACACCTCTTCCCTCTTTCTGCACCTCTCTTGTTTCTTTGTGCATTTCTCTTGCCATCCTGGATTCCCCTAGGTGTCTAGTTTTCAAAAATGTATAGGTTTGCTAGGTTTCCCTAGGTGCCGGCAGAGCTAGGGTTCAAAATTTACAGCTAGGCACTTTGCAAAAAAAGGGTCAGTTTTCACTTTAAAAAAAAAGTGTGCCACGTTGAGTTTTGAGCCGTTTCCTGTCATGGGCACTAGGCCTACCCACACAAGTGAGGTACCATTTCTATTGGGAGACTTAGGATAACACAGAATTGTAGAGCAACTGTTATTACCTATTGACTTCCGATGCATTTCTGCCTTCCAAATGAAAGACAATGTGTAAAAAAGAAGTCATTTTGAAAAATGACCTATAATTCTCATGCTAGTATGGGTACTCACAATTTTGGAAATTTGCAAATATCTACTGTTTCTAAACCCTATATTTTGTTCCAATTTCAGAAATACATAGGTATCTTTTATACCGATTTTTCCATGTATATAATTTCCCAAATTAATTGCTATATACCCGGTACATAATAAAAAACCATTGCAAGACGCTGCTCAGTTATTGGCTCTGGGTTCGTCGGGTTCTTGGTGAACCTGCAAGTCCTATATATCCCCACAACCAGAAAGGTCCAGCGGATGTAACGGTATATTGCTTTCAAACAGCTGTCATAATTAGAAGAAGTTACAGGTGAAAACGTTGACACAAATGGCTGTTTTTTTCAACTAATTTTCAATTTTTCCTATATTCAACTGTTAGTTTCTATAAAGAAACCTTGAAGGATCTACACAAATGACCCCTTGCTGAATTCAGAATTGTGTCTACTTTTCTAAAATGTATAGCTTTCCAGGATCCATTATTTCTTTCTTACCCATTTCTACCATTAACTGGAAGGAGGTTGAAAGCACCAAAAATAGCAAAAATAGGCTATGTCCCATAAAAATGCCAAACCTGTGTAAAACATGTTGGTTTTCTGACAAACGTCTGCTTGTCCCTGAAAGCTGGGAAGATGGTGATTTCAGCACCACAACCCCTTTGTTGATACCATTTGCAGGGAAAAAACCAGACGCTTTCATCTGTAGCCCTTTTTCCCCATTTTTCCAAAAGCAAACAAAATGTAGCTGTATTTTGGCTAATTTCTGGGTCCCCTCCAGGGGAATCCACAAACCCTGGGTACCTTTAGAATTCCCATGATGTTGGAAGAAAAGGACACAAATTTGTGTGGATACCTTATGTGGTCAAAAAGTTACAGGGGCCTAAGCGCGAACTACCCCAAATAGCCAAAAAAAGGTTTAGCACAGGGGGGGAAAGGCCTAGCAGCGAAGGGGTCAAATGTGCAAAGGCAAGCATTAAGTTTGAGGCCATGCTCACCTCATCTATGATCAGAAGTTTAATTTTCTTCAGTACTCTTGAGACTTCATAACAAGCTTCTCCAGATAGCTTGTGATATTCCAATTTATTTTCATGTTCAACTGGTAGCATGAGTAATTGATGTAATATAATCCCTCGAATGTTGTGTGCTGCTAACCCAGTTGGAGCGGTTACAACACAAGATAAATGTGATTCAGTGGTTTTGTGTAGATAACTGGTTAAAACCTTAATTAAGAAACATTTTCCTGTTCCAGCTTGCCCACTGATGTACATTCAAATAGGTTTAAATGATGTGCATTGGCATTTTTTTTCATGCAGTAAACCATGCTGTATCTGTTGTGTCACTTGCTGATATATTTCTTTTTGTTCAATATTTCGTTTTTCTTCTAAGTTTACCAACTCAATAATATCCTGCTGTGCTTGTTGCATTGCCGTGTCTACTTCATTCATGGCTACTGCTGCTTCATTTTCAAGAATTGGTTGTCCTATTGGATCTTGACTTAGTGGAGCAGAACTTTGACTATCTTGAGAACTGTCCCTAGCTATTTCAGCTGCAATAGTAGTTTTTTGTTCAATCTCTTCATTTAACATTTGTAGATAAGTTGGAAAAATTGTGCATTGAATGATCTCTTTACAAGCATTAAAAGAATCTTCAAAGCAGTCAAAATCTCCAGGTAATTCCATTTCACTACGCCAATGCTTGAAGAGTTGCAGAAGTGCTAAATAGAAAAATTCCCTTTTATCTGGAGTTTCGCAACTGAGTTTCCTGTGGTTAATAAGATTATCTTTACATGTTTTACCAAACATCCATCACATCCAATTACTGCATATTTTTCTTCATTTATTTTTTCAGTAACATTTCTCTTAAAGCTGTTATGTTGCAGTACTTCATAGAGACATATGTTTTCCAGATGTGGACTCTTTTTGGGATAGTACGTATCCAACATATAAGTTTTAACAATATCTGTACTTTCTGGTTCATTCAATGCTAAGTATTCAATTTCTTGCAGAGATTTCAATACTTGACTTTGTGTTGCAGCAAGGCCTAGACTTACCCAAATGATTCCTCTTGACTTTGAATATAAATTTGCAGAGGTCAACCGATCTGAACATTCGTAGGATCCAATCTCTCGATGGGAAAGCATCTTCAAACTAAAGCTGTACAATTTGTCACTAAGAGTCTTCTCTTGTGAAATTTCTTCCCACATTTCTTTCAACTCCATCTTTTCAGATTTCGTTATATATGACATAACATCGCGAGCAACAGCAATCGAATTATCTGCAACATACTGGATATCCATGTTTGCATTCCACATTGTCAAAATCAATGGATTGTAGTCATTAATATACTTTGAATATTCAGTTCGTTTTATGTTGTAAGTATTCTTCGGAGATTTTCGAGTTATAGTATGCCTTACTGCTGACATGAAACTATTAACTCTTCCTTTTGAAATTACTGGACGTGGGAATCCAAAACGACATTTTGTATAAAATTTTCCCTTTGACGTGTATTTTCATCAACAATATTTTCCACATCGATGACTTTGAAACCGTAAAACTTGTTGTATTAAGCTGTTTTCTCCTCCTCTTTTGGAATGGCACAGGTAACACAGTCTTCAATGAAAGACAAAACAGTTTCATCAGAATCGGTTCCAAATTTAGGTGCATTCTTGATCCATAATAACATGTTTATGAGGAGCACCTCTGGCTTGGTACTCCTTTCTCCAAAAGAAATCAATAACTTCTCCAAGAGGTGGATAATTTTTTTTGCAGATAAAAGACATCATAGCTTGAAACATATGATTAAAATATCTGCACACATTTACAGGATCCAAGGAACACAGTTCTCCAGCTGTCTTCAATTCAATGTTTTTACATTTGAATTTGCTTCTCGTAGAAATTCAAGTAAATCGTCCCATGCTTATTCAGCGCAGCTAAGCGTAACAAACCACGTAGGGGTTCTTAAGTTTCTTACAAGGCCGCCGTCATCGCACCCCACCTCCGGGACATCATCAACACCTCCTTCGACACCGCCACCTTCCCAGAGAGCTGGAAGCACGCCGAACTCAGCGCCCTACTGAAGAAACCGTCAGCGGACCCCACCGACCTCAAAAACTACCGCCCCATCTCGCTCCTTCCTTTTCCTGCCAAAGTCATCGAGAAGACCGTCAACAGACAACTGGCTGCCTTCCTCGAGACGAATGGATCCCTCGACCACTCGCAGTCCGGCTTCCGGGCCAACCACAGCACCGAGACCGCCCTCATCGCAGCCACCGACGACATCCGAGCCCTGCTCGACAACGGGGAAACAGCGGCCCTCATCCTCCTGGACCTCTCCGCAGCGTTCGACACAGTCTGCCACCGCACCCTAGTGCAACGCCTGAACAACGTCGGAATCCAAGAGAAGGCACTGGAGTGGATCATCTCCTTCCTCGCCGGAAGAACCCAGAGAGTCCGCCTCCCCCGTTCAGTTCCGAGGCCACCGAAGTCATCTGCGGCGTACCACAAGGATCATCACTCAGCCCCACCCTCTTCAACGTCTACATGAGCCCCCTCGCAGCCATCGCACGCCAACACAACCTCAACATCATCTCCTACGCCGACGACACCCAGCTGATCCTCTCCCTCACCAACGACCCCACAACCGCCAGAACCAACCTACATGAAGGGATGAAGGACGTAGCCGAGTGGATGAGGAACAGCCGCCTGAAACTGAACTCAGATAAGACGGAAGTCCTCATCCTAGGATCATCACCCTCCGCCTGGGATGACTCCTGGTGGCCCCCTGCCCTGGGCAACGCACCCAAACCAACGGACCACGCACGCAACCTGGGCTTCATCCTGGACTCCTCCCTCTCAATGACCCGACAAGTCAACGCCGTCTCCTCGTCTTGCTTCAACATCCTACGCATGCTGCGCAAGATCTTCCGGTGGATCCCCACCGAAACCAGGAAGACGGTCACCCAGGCCCTCGTCACCAGCCGACTGGACTACGGCAACTCCCTCTACGCCGGAACCACAGCCAAACTTCAAAAAAGACTCCAACGCATCCAGAACGCTGCAGCTCGACTCATCCTGGACATCCCCCGACACAGCCACATCGCCAGACACCTGAGAGACCTGCACTGGCTCCCCGTCAGCAAGAGAATCACGTTTCCGACTCCTCACCCACGCACACAAAGCCCTCCACAACCAAGGCCCCAGATACCTCAACGACCGTCTGACCTTCTACACTCCCACCCGCCAGCTACGATCGACCAACCACGCCCTCGCCGCCGTCCCCCGCATCCGAAGAGCCACAACGGGAGGAAGATCCTTCTCCTACCTGGCTGCCAAGACGTGGAACTCCCTACCCATCCACCTCCGCCTTACCCAAGACCACCTCTCCTTCAGGAAGCAACTCAAGACCTGGCTGTTCGAACAGTAGCGGACCCCCCTCCCCCAAGCGCCTTGAGACCCTCCGGGTGAGTAGCGCGCTATACAAATGATTGATTGATTGATTGATTGATTGATTGAACATACATTTAAGTTCTCCATAACGATGATACCAATACTCATTAGTACCACGTTGACACGCCATCAAATTAACTGAGATTCTAAATAATCGTCTCTTAGTTGAACTTTGTCCAAAAATTCCTTTGCAGAAACATTTGTAAGATGAACTCCTGTTTTTAAAATGTGGTTCACTGCATATGAAAGTCCAGACAAGTCACTTTCAAACAGAAGATGAAATAAATATGGAATACACTGTCGAAATCTTAAATCATATGAGTACAATCTTGTTGTACGATATTCTGAAGCTGGAATCTGTACTGGCCGTTCCACATATCGAACACCTTTTTCAGTGTGGAAGAGCTGTGGAAAACAACGAGCTTCTAAACTATTTTCCCATACACTCATGGGAGTTCCCTTTGCTTTCTTCATTTGGAATAATTCAATATTTCCTATAACTTCTTTTGAATGTAGAGGATGTATACTGTAATGTTCATAAATTTCTTCACTCCTGGAGTTGTCCACTTTTTCTATTTGGCCAGTTGAAATTTCTCTCTCATCTTCCAAAGATATTTCTTGTTCTTCCACATATAAATTTTTATAATAAATATTGTTTTGTACAAGATATAATGTAGCCTTTTGAATTTTGGTGAAATCTACTAACTCTTGCCATATTTTCCTACTCTTTGTTGGTACCCCATTAACTAGAATAACCACAGGTTCACTTTCCTCTCTCTCTACACCAACAGTTTCAATATTTTTCTTAAAATCTAGAGGTAAGTACACAACTCTTCCTTTTAAACCTCTTGGTAAATCTGTTGGAGGCAGCCTACCTGTTTTAGGCTCCATACGAAGTATAGCCTGAAAAGGGTGCACAGATTGAATAAGAATGGACTCATACGTATTTAAATCTACCAGTTCCGGAGGAATAGCTACCAACTCTAGGTTGTTATGTACAGCTCTAGCTGGCATTATGTTCTCTTCTAATTTGTTGTAACAATATTTACAAATATGTTGATCACTACCAAACTCAATACGACCTTCCACCAATAAATAGGCACCGAATTGCTCCCACTTATCATCGTTTTCCTTTTCACTTTTTAAATACAAATCTACATTCCTAGTTTGACTTCTATAGTGAGTACGTCGACAACAAATACAAACATAGTTTGGTTTTTCACAAGAAAGTACCTTAAACTTTGAAATTTCTTTTGCATACTTCTCAGTATTACTATCTTCCACCTCTTCTTCAACACCTACACTTATCAAACTCTCACTTTCTGTACACTCCTCTTCAGGACCAAAGAAATTAAACTTTATATCATCAGAAACTTTTTTTACATCCAATACTGAACCATGAAAAAGAGCTGTGTTTATTTCACTTAAAGATAATGCAGGACTTTTCACATAGCACAATCTTCTTACTAACTTCCGCAGTTCTGAGTGATGTACTGCTAACATTCTTAAATGATGAAAAGTACTTTGACGCACTTTTCTTGAAAGACAAGCCAGAGAATGACCCTGCAAGTTAGTATAATTTCTCACTTAACAGGGATCTAGTCCTTGCAACATCTTAATCTTCTGTTTAACATTTTTTTACCATAATCTCATAAGAAAATTCATAATATATCAAAAGATTCCTGTCGTATACTTGAAATACTACTACAATTCCACTTATACACTGGAGCTTGTGTACGTCTCCCTTGAACTTCTTCAGCTATTACTTCTTCCACATTTCTAGGAACCATCTTTTCTTTTTCAATTGGACAACCATGTTTTACCTCATAGCAATGACCACTGGTATCAACTGCATGAACTAATGTATTTTGTTGAAAATAGCTTTCCTCATTAAAAAAAGGTTCAGCACTAGAAGTGTGCTTCCATTCACCCAAAATTGTTTTGCAAAAGTTACTTCTATTAACTAGTCTTTTTCTTTTGCTTTTCTCCTTTATAAAGTGCATTGTTTTATTCAATGTTTTCATTCTCTTCAATACCAATATAAACAATTTCCTTTTCAATTCAAAAGCCTTTTCAACTACACTTTCAATCTGTTGTTTCTTCTTGTAAAATGCTGATCTTCTTTTATTTTTTTTGCAATCTTTCAATAAATTTTGTAGTACTCTACTTTTATACATTCTCTTTCTAATGTCTTTATATTCTTTCATCCTTCTTTCAATATAGATTGTTTTCCCATAACCTGATTTTCCATTAATTTGTCCTTTTTTTGTTTCCTTCTGATTGGTTATACAACTTTTTTTTCTCTTTTCCCCATTTTGAAAATTCATTACATTCTTTAAAAGTCTTTTAACAAATTCTTTAGTTCTCTTACCAGAAGTTTTTTTCTTAACATTCACATGTTGTACTTCATCTAATTTTTGCTTTTCTCTCTCCTTTAAATAGTACTGTTTTTTTGTTGTCTCTTCTTTTCAGCTTTTTTGTCATACTGAATCTTTCTTAATAATAATGGAGAATATCTGAAAAAAAGAAAAGTTAAAAACGTTCACAAATTATTTAATATTATTAAAATATTTATATAAAAATATTCTCATCTATTACTAAAGAAAAACCTTCAATTTAAAAGGTACAGACATATGCATATATAGTTTTCGGAATATGGTGTGACTTATACCTGGGACCTGCCATAGGTTTTTCCTTTATATTTGCCTAGGCCCAACACCCTGAGCATTACTAGAATTGTGACGCAGCAGGACAAAAGTGACGTTTAAGGCATGTTAGGAGATGGATTAGTTATTACACTACTTTGTATAAGTCTGTGAAAAGGAACACTTCAAATATACCACAACATTTTCATTATCTGCTTCAAATATGAAGTATAGTCTGTTAACTTTTAAGATCTACATGCTGTTGTGACTAAGGAATGTCTCTACTTCAACATGTATTCTGATACATAGGAACATACTCATGTCTAAAAAAGAATTCTTCAGAACTGCTCTAGAGAAGGCCAAGAACAGGCCCCAAAAGCTCTTCGAACTGGTCAAACACCAATCTAATAAATTGGCCAAAACTTCAAAAGAAACCCCCAAGTCTCTTATATCCTCAGAGGAATTCTCCTCCTTCTTCGCTGACAAAATCTCAGCCCTTGGAAACGAACTCAACTCCATCACATACCCTCAAACACCTCTCGACCCGCCTCCTCCAGCCACATCGCCACCACTGGTTCCACCCAAAAACAATGCTCACTGGACTGACTTCAAACTCTATGACGACGACTCAGTGGCCAAAATCCTATCCTCCCTAAAGCCTAACAACCACTTTAATGACCCGCTCCCTTCCAACTGCCTAGCTGCCGTCGCACAATCCATTATTCCTAGCTGGACTACAATAATTAACGCCTCTCTCCGGCAGGGAATGATGCCCGGCTCTCTAAAAGCCGGCCAAGTCCTCCCCATTCTGAAAAAGCCGTCGCTAGATCCAGCCTCCCCTGACAACTTCAGACCCATCTCCAACATCCCCCTCTTAGCCAAAGTGATGGAGAAATGTGTGCAGCAGCAACTAAGTCAACACATCAACAACTTCCACCTGCTCGATGACTTCCAATCCGGATTTAGACCAGGGCACAGCACCAAAACCACTATGCTCCACATCGTTGATGATGCTCTCCGGGCCCTTGACCTGGGAAAGGCCTGTCTCATAATCCTCCTAGACCTATCCTCGGCCTTCGACACGGTCAACTATGAGAAACTACTCGAACGCCTCAAATTCAGGATGGGTTTGGATGGCACTGTTCTAGAATGGTTCAGGTCCTTCCTCCAAAACCGGTCCCAGAGATTCCTTGTCAACAGCAACCTATCTGCACCATCCCCGGTCACGGTTGGAGTCCCTCAAGGATCAACACTGTCCCCCACCCTCTTCAATCTTTACCTGGAACCGCTCACCGAAGTACTACGCACTGCCAATATCTCTTATCACATGTACGCTGATGACACTCAGATCTACATCAAAACCTCATCTCTCGCAGAGATCCTCTCCCTGAACGAAGCCTTGAAACTCACTGCCCAATGGCTCGCATCCAATCAACTCAAACTCAACGCAAAGAAAACTGAATTTCTCCTGATCGCCCCGCCCAATACCAACCTTGCGATTCAATCATGGATTAAGGCTATTACAGCCTTGAATTGCCCACCAACCATCGTGGATTCTGCCAAATCCCTGGGAATCACCCTTGATAGCAACCTGAACATGCGGGACTACATCAATTCAATGGCCAAATCAGCTAGATTCCACCTGAGCTACCTTAGGAAACTGAAACCCTTCCTCGATGCTCCCGACCTAAAAATGGCAGTCCAAGCACTTGTCATCTCTAGACTGGAATATGGCTGTTCTACCCTCTCGGGTCTACCCAAGATCTCCCTGGCACCTCTAAAAGCCTGCCTCAATGCGGCCGCCAGACTACTCACCGACACGAGGAAATACGACCATATTTCCCCACACTTGAAAGCTCTCAACTGGCTTCCCTTGGAGGCAAGAATACAGCTCAAAGTAGCATGCATCACGCACAAAGCCTTATACTCTAACTCTCCTGCATATCTGAGGCAGAAACTTGTGATCTCCGGAGGAATCAGAAACTCCCGATCTGCCAGAGACCTCTTGCTCCAACCTGCACGCTTTCGGGAAAAAAAAACTTACAACCGGGCTTTCTCCAGGGCTGCTCCAAGAATATGGAACTCTCTCCCACCGGACATCAGAAGAATCCTCTCTCTGACTCGCTTCAAAAGGATGCCAAAACATTCCTTATGGGTAAATTTCTCGCTTAAACTTTGCCTCTACCACCACTACGGCCCTGATCTATGGCCATCTATTGCCTCCCTTCGGATTATCTAGCTCACCCCATCAGAAACTGGGGGCCTTGTCGCGAACATTGGTTAACGTAATCTGTAAATATGTTACCTCGTTCCTGAGTATTTGGATATTTAATCTGTAAATACATGCCCTATCTCCCTTGTGTACCCTGCACCTTGCCCTCTCTCATTCAATCCGCAACTGGATGATGGTATGCCTATTCTGTACATGGCTATGTTTTCCTGTAAAGCGCTCTGATACCCTAACGGGTCAAGTTCGCGCTCTATAAAACTCATAAAATAAATAAATAAATAAATAAACATATAAAACACAAGTATACATCTAATTAGATGTTTCTTTTGTATATGATGCTCCTAGGAAAAAGTACAGACATATGCATGCATACTTTCAGGAATATGGTGAGACTTATAGCTGACATATATGATACATTTCTACTTTATATTTGGCTAGGCCCAACACCATAACGAATCACAGAATGATGAACCTCCAGCACAAAAACGATATTTATTCATCTTAGGAAAAGGATTAGTGATTAAGCTAATTTTTATGAGTGTGTGGAAAGGTACTCTTAAACTACACCGCATAAATATAGTTGTGTGATTAAAATGTGAAGCGCAGTCTCTCAAGTTATAAGGTCTCTATGGTATTCTAACTGAAGTATATGTCTGTTTACACATCTATTCTGATATGTGTTATGCATCTGAAGATGCAATATGTGTAAAACACAGTTATACGTCAATTTTTATACTTCTTTTATATATGAAATCACTAAAAAAGCTATAGATACATGCAAGCACAGTTTGAGGAAGATGGTAACACTTACAGCAGACACATGTGAAACGTTGCTTCTTTGCCCTTAACTATGCTCAATACTTGAATAGTAGTACAATAGTGAAGCAGCAGCAGTAGAAAAGTGATGTTTAAAATAAGTTTGGTGAGAAATTAGTATGTGGTGAAACCTACAGCTGAGACATGTGATAGTGTCTGGGTGATTGGAAGACTGCAACGGTAATGCCTGGGTGATTGAATGAGTGCAGGGGTACTGCCTGGGTGATTAGAGGAGTGCATAGGTAGTGCCTGGGTGATTTTATAACTGCATGGGTACTGCCTAAGTGATTGAAAGAGGGCAGTACTTTTAAACAGGAACAGGGGTGGGAGCACACCGCTTCACCCCCCAGCAAGGTTCGCCCCTGGCATTCTGGTAAATGCAGTCTCATGTTGCTTGCTTTACTAAAGTTTTCCGAGTGTTTCGCCAGAGTTGGCGCAGATAGTGCGGATCTCTAGACACGTGTTTCTGGTTCTTTAACCGTCATCAGTAGAGCTTACAGGCTTCAAATTTGGGGTTTGCTGAGTAGGCTGCCAAACATTGTATCAGGTCAAGTACCTCTCACTGGCGCACAGGTGCTTCTTCCACGAGCTCGTCAGCTCAATGACTCACGGGAGTACTTTTAAACAGGAACAGGGGTGGGAGCACACCGCTTCACCCCCCAGCAAGGTTCGCCCCTGGCATTCTGGTAAATGCAGTCTCATGTTGCTTGCTTTACTAAAGTTTTCCGAGTGTTTCGCCAGAGTTGGCGCAGATAGTGCTGATTTCTAGACACGTGTTTCTGGTTCTTTAACCGTCATCAGTAGAGATTACAGGCTTCAAATTTGGGGTTTGCTGAGTAGGCTGCCAAACATTGTATCAGGTCGAGTACCTCTCACTGGCGCGCGGGTGCTTCATCCACGAGCTCGTCAGCTCAATGACTCACGGGAGTACTTTTAAACAGGAACAGGGGTGGGAGCACACCGCTTCACCCCCCAGCAAGGTTCGCCTTTGGCATTCTGGTAAATGCAGTCTCATGTTGCTTGCTTTACTAAAGTTTTCAGAGTGTTTCACCAGAGTTGGCGCAGATAGTGCTGATCTCTAGACACGTGTTTCTGGTTCTTTAACCGTCATCAGTAGAGATTACAGGCTTCAAATTTGGGGTTTGCTGAGTAGGCTGCCAAACATTGTATCAGGTCAAGTACCTCTCACTGGCGCGCGGGTGCTTCTTCCACGAGCTCGTCAGCTCAATGACTCACGGGAGTACTTTTAAACAGGAACAGGGGTGGGAGCAAACCGCTTCACCCCCCGGCAAGGTTCGCCCTGGCATTCTGGTAAATGCAGTCTCATGTTGCTTGCTTTACTAAAGTTTTCCGAGTGTTTCGCCAGAGTTGGCGCAGATAGTGCTGATCTCTAGACACGTCTTTCTGGTTCTTTAACCGTCATCAGTAGAGATTACAGGCTTCAAATTTGGGGTTTGTTGAGTAGGCTGCCAAACATTGTATCAGGTCAAGTACCTCTCACTGGCGCGCGGGTGCTTCTTCCACGAGCTCGTCAGCTCAATGACTCACGGCAGTACTTTTAAACAGGAACAGGGGTGGGAGCACACCGCTTCTACCCCTAGCAAGGTTCGCCCCTGGCATTCTGGTAAATGCAGTCTCATGTTGCTTGCTTTACTAAAGTTTTCCGAGTGTTTTGCCAGAGTTGGCGCAGATAGTGCTGATCTCTAGACACGTGTTTCTGGTTCTTTAACCGTCATCAGTAGAGATTACAGGCTTCAAATTTGGAGTTTGCTGAGTAGGCTGCCAAACATTGTATCAGGTCAAGTACCTCTCACTGGCGCGCGGGTGCTTCTTCCACGAGCTCGTCAGCTCAATGACTCACAGGAGTACTTTTAAACAGGAACAGGGGTGGGAGCACACCGCTTCACCCCCAGCAAGGTTCGCCCCTGGCATTCTGGTAAATGCAGTCTCATGTTGCTTGCTTTACTAAAGTTTTCCGAGTGTTTCGCCAGAGTTGGCGCAGATAGTGCTGATCTCTAGACACGTGTTTCTGGTTCTTTAACCGTCATCAGTAGAGATTACAGGCTTCAAATTTAGGGTTTGCTGAGTAGGCTGCCAAACATTGTATCAGGTCAAGTACCTCTCACTGGTGCGCGGGTGCTTCTTCCACGAGCTCGTCAGCTCAATGACTCACAGGAGTACTTTTAAACAGGAACAGGGGTGGGAGCACACCGCTTCACCCCCCAGCAAGGTTCGCCCCTGGCATTCTGGTAAATGCAGTCTCATGTTGCTTGCTTTACTAAAGTTTTCCAAGTGTTTCGCCAGAGTTGGCGCAGATAGTGCTGATCTCTAGACACGTGTTTCTGGTTCTTTAACCGTCATCAGTAGAGATTACAGGCTTGTGCTGGGAGGTCAGCAGTGTTCTCCCACCCCTTCCTGTTTGAAAAGGTTCCCTTGAGCCATTGAGCTGACGAGCTAGTGGAGATGCACCTGTGCGCCTGTGAGAGGTACTGAGACCTGTAAGAATTGTGGCAGCCTGCTCAGCAACCCCAGAAGAAAATCGTTTTTGATCTCTACTGATGACGGATAAAATCCAGAAACACATGTGTCTAGAGATGACAGCACTAATCTGCACCAACTTTGGTGGAACACTCCAGAAAAATACCAAGTAAGCATGCACTACAAACTGCATTTACCAGAATGCTAAGGGGCGAACTGTGCTGGGAGGTCAGCAGTGTGCTCCCACCCCTTCCTGTTTGAAAAGGCTCCCTTGAGCCATTGAGCTGACGAGCTAGTGGAGATGCACCTGTGCGCCTGTGAGAGTACTGAGACCTGTAAGAATTGTGGCAGCCTGCTCAGCAACCCCAGAAGAAAATCGTTTTTGATCTCTACTGATGGCGGATAAAATCCAGAAACACATGTGTCTAGAGATGACAGCACTAATCTGCACCAACTTTGGTGGAACACTCCAGAAAAATACCAAGTAAGCATGCACTACAAACTGCATTTACCATAATGCTAAGGGGTGAACTGTGCTGGGAGGTCAGCAGTGTGCTCCCACCCCTTCCTGTTTGAAAAGGCTCCCTTGAGCCATTGAGCTGACGAGCTAGTGGAGATGCACCTGTGCGCCTGTGAGAGGTACTGAGACCTGTAAGAATTGTGGCAGCCTGCTCAGCAACCCCAGAAGAAAATCGTTTTTGATCTCTACTGATGACGGATAAAATCCAGAAACACATGTGTCTAGAGATGACAGCACTAATCTGAACCAACTTTAGTGGAACACTCCAGAAAAATACCAAGTAAGCATGCACTACAAACTGCATTTACCAGAATGCTAAGGGGCGAACTGTGCTGGGAGGTCAGCAGTGTGCTCCCACCCCTTCCTGTTTGAAAAGGCTCCCTTGAGCCATTGAGCTGACGAGCTAGTGGAGATGCACCTGTGCGCCTGTGAGAGGTACTGAGACCTGTAAGAATTGTGGCAGCCTGCTCAGCAACCCCAGAAGAAAATCGTTTTTGATCTCTACTGATGACGGATAAAATCCAGAAACACATGTGTCTAGAGATGACAGCACTAATCTGCACCAACTTTGGTGGAACACTCCAGAAAAATACCAAGTAAGCACGCACTACAAACTGCATTTACCAGAATGCTAAGGGGCGAACTGTGCTGGGAGGTCAGCAGTGTGCTCCCACCCCTTCCTGTTTGAAAAGGCTCCCTTGAGCCATTGAGCTGACGAGCTAGTGGAGATGCACCTGTGCGCCTGTGAGAGGTACTGAGACCTGTAAGTATTGTGGCAGCCTGCTCAGTAACCCCAGAAGAAAATCGTTTTTGATCTCTACTGATGACGGATAAAATCCAGAAACACATGTGTCTAGAGATGACAGCACTAATCTGCACCAACTTTGGTGGAACACTCCAGAAAAATACCAAGTAAGCATGCACTACAAACTGCATTTACCAGAATGCTAAGGGGCGAACTGTGCTGGGAGGTCAGCAGTGTGCTCCCACCCCTTCCTGTTTGAAAAGGCTCCCTTGAGCCATTGAGCTGACGAGCTAGTGGAGATACACCTGTGCGCCTGTGAGAGGTACTGAGAGCTGTAAGAATTGTGGCAGCCTGCTCAGCAACCCCAGAAGAAAATAGTTTTTGATCTCTACTGATGACGGATAAAATCCAGAAACACATGTGTCTAGAGATGACAGCACTAATCTGCACCAACTTTGGTGGAACACTCCAGAAAAATACCAAGTAAGCATGCACTACAAACTGCATTTACCAGAATGCTAATGGGCGAACTGTGCTGAGAGGTCAGCAGTGTGCTCCCACCCCTTCCTGTTTGAAAAGGCTCCCTTGAGCCATTGAGCTGACGAGCTAGTGGAGATGCACCTGTGCGCCTGTGAGAGGTACTGAGACCTGTAAGAATTGTGGCAGCCTGCTCAGCAACCCACAGAAGAAAATCGTTTTTGATCTCTACTGATGACGGAAAAAATCCAGAAACACATGTGTCTCGAGATGACAGCACTAATCTGCACCAACTTTGGTGGAACACTCCAGAAAAATACCAAGTAAGCATGCACTACAAACTGCATTTACCAGAATGCTAAGGGGCATACTGTGCTGGGAGGTCAGCAGTGTGCTCCCACCCCTTCCTGTTTGAAAAGGCTCCCTTGAGCCATTGAGCTGACGAGCTAGTGGAGATGCACCTGTGCGCCTGTGAGAGGTACTGAGACCTGTAAGAATTGTGGCAGCCTGCTCAGCAACCCCAGAAGAAAATCGTTTTTGATCTCTACTGATGACGGATAAAATCCAGAAACACATGTGTCTAGAGATGACAGCACTAATCTGCACCAACTTTGGTGGAACACTCCAGAAAAATACCAAGTAAGCATGCAGTACAAACTGCATTTACCAGAATGCTAAGGGGCGAACTGTGCTGGGAGGTCAGCAGTGTGCTCCCACCCCTTCCTGTTTGAAAAGGCTCCCTTGAGCCATTGAGCTGACGAGCTAGTGGAGATGCGCCTGTGAGAGGTACTGAGACCTGTAAGAATTGTGGCAGCCTGCTCAGCAACCGCAGAAGAAAATCGTTTTTGATCTCTACTGATGACGGATACAATCCAGAAACACATGTGTCTAGAGATGACAGCACTAATCTGCACCAACTTTGGTGGAACACTCCAGAAAAATACCAAGTGAGCATGCATTACAAACTGCATTTACCAGAATGCTAAGGGGTGAACTGTGCTGGGAGGTCAGCAGTGTGCTCCCACCCCTTCCTGTTTGAAAAGGCTCCCTTGAGCCATTGAGCTGACAAGCTAGTGGAGATGCACCTGTGCGCCTGTGAGAGGTACTGAGACCTGTAAGAATTGTGGCAGCCTGCTCAGCAACCCCAGAAGAAAATCGTTTTTGATCTCTACTGATGACGGATAAAATCCAGAAACACATGTGTCTAGAGATGATAGCACTAATCTGCACCAACTTTGGTGGAACACTCCAGAAAAATACCAAGTAAGCATGCACTACAAACTGCATTTACCAGAATGCTAAGGGGCGAACTGTGCTGGGAGGTCAGGAGTGTGCTCCCACCCCTTCCTGTTTGAAAAGGCTCCCTTGAGCCATTGAGCTGACGAGCTAGTGGAGATGCACCTGTGCGCCTGTTAGAGGTACTGAGACCTGTAAGAATTGTGGCAGCCTGCTCAGCAACCCCAGAAGAAAATCGTTTTTGATCTCTACTGATGACGGATAAAATCCAGAAACACATGTGTCTAGAGATGACAGCACTAATCTGCACCAACTTTGGTGGAACACTCCAGAAAGATACCAAGTAAGCATGCACTACAAACTGCATTTACCAGAATGCTAAGGGGAGAACTGTGCTGGGAGGTCAGGAGTGTGCTCCCACCCCTTCCTGTTTGAAAATGCTCCCTTGAGCCATTGAGCTGACGAGCTAGTGGAGATGCACCTGTGCGCCTGTGAGAGGTACTGAGACCTGTAAGAATTGTGGCAGCCTGCTCAGCAACCCCAGAAGAAAATCGTTTTTGATCTCTACTGATGACGGATAAAATCCAGAAACACATGTGTCTAGAGATGACAGCACTAATCTGCACCAACTTTGGTGGAACACTCCAGAAAAATACCAAGTAAGCATGCACTACAAACTGCATTTACCAGAATGCTAAGGGGCGAACTGTGCTGGGAGGTCAGCAGTGTGCTCCCACCCCTCCCTGTTTGAAAAGGCTCCCTTGAGCCATTGAGCTGACGAGCTAGTGGAGATGCACCTGTGCGCCTGTGAGAGGTACTGAGACCTGTAAGAATTGTGGCAGCCTGCTCAGCAACCCCAGAAGAAAATCGTTTTTGATCTCTACTGATGACGGATAAAATCCAGAAACACATGTGTCTAGAGATGACAGCACTAATCTGCACCAACTTTGGTGGAACACTCCAGAAAAATACCAAGTAAGCATGCACTACAAACTGCATTTACCAGAATGCTAAGGGGCGAACTGTGCTGGGAGGTCAGCAGTGTGCTCCCACCCCTTCCTGTTTGAAAAGGCTCCCTTGAGCCATTGAGCTGACGAGCTAGTAGAGATGCGCCTGTGAGAGGTACTGAGACCTGTAAGAATTGTGGCAGCCTGCTCAGCAACCCCAGAAGAAAATCGTTTTGATCTCTACTGATGACGGATAAAATCCAGAAACACATGTGTCTAGAGATGACAGCACTAATCTGCACCAACTTTGGTGGAACACTCCAGAAAAATACCAAGTAAGCATGCACTACAAACTGCATTTACCAGAATGCTAAGGGGCGAACTGTGCTGGGAGGTCAGCAGTGTGCTCCCACCCCTTCCTGAGTACATAGGTAATGCCTGGGTGATTGCATGAGTGCAGAGGTAATGTCTGGGGGATTACAGAAGTACATAGGAAGTGCCTTGGTGATATTATAAGTGCATGGGTACTGCCTGGGTGATTGGAGTAGTACTGTGGTAGTGCCTGAGTGATTGGAAAAGTGTAAAGGTAGTGCCTGGGGGATTTTATAAGTGCATGGGCACTGGCTGAGTGGTTACATATTTACAGGGATAGTGCCTGCGTGATTGGAAGAGTGCAAGGGTAGTGCCTGAGTGAATATATAAGTGCATGGGTAGTGGCTGGGTGATTGAAGGACTGCAGGGATAGTGCCTGGGTGATTACATAAGTGCATAGGTAGTGTCTGAGTGACTTTATAAGTGCATGGGTACTGGCTGAGTGATTAGAGGAGTGCATAGATACTGACAGGCTGATTCGAGGAGTGCAATGGTAGTGTCTGGGTGATTGAACCAGTGTATAGCTAATGCATTGGTGATTGCATGAGTACAGGGGTAATGTCTGGGGGATTAGAGGAGTACATAGGTAATGCCTGGGTGATTGGATGACTGCAGGGGTAATATCTGGGGGATTACATGAGTACATAGGAAGTGCCTGGGTGATTTTATAAGTGCATGGGTACTGCCTGGGTGATTGGAGGAGTACTGATGTAGTGCCTGAGTGATTGAAGTAGTGCAAAGGTAGTGCCTGCGTGATTATATAAGTGCATGGGTAGTAGCTGGGCGATTGAAGGAGTGCAAGGGTCGTGCCTGGGTGATTGCATGAGTGCAGGGGCAGTGCGCTGGTGATTGCATAAGTGCATAAGTAGTGCCTGGGTGATTTTATAAGTGCATGGGCACTGGCTGAGTTGTTACATAATTATAGGGATAGTGCCTGCATCATTAGAAGAGTGCAAGGGTAGTGCCTGACTGATTATATAGGTGTATGGGTAGTGGCTGGGTGATTGAAAGACTTCAGGGGTAGTGGCTGGGTGATTGAAGCAATGCGAGGGTAGTGCCTGGGTGATTGCATGACAACAAGGGTAGTGCCAGGGTGATTGGAGGAGTACTAGGGTAGTGCCTGCGTGATTGCGTAAGTCCATAGGTAGTGCCTGGGTGATTTTATAAGTACATGGGTACTGGCTGAGTGATTGGAGGAGTGCATAGATAATGACAGGGTGATTGGAGGAGTGCAACTGTAGTGTCTGGGTGATTGAACCAGTTTTATTTATTTTATTTATTTATTTATATAGCGCAACACTCATCCCATCGGGATATCACGGCGCTGAGGTAGCGGACAGTGGTGGGTGGGGCCGGGACTGATTCCATAAGTGACATCAATCTTTAGGGAATAGGTGAGTTTTGAGTTTCTTCCTGAATGTAGTATAGTCCTTCATCAGCCGTAGTTCTGCTGGAAGCTCATTCCAGTGCAGTGCCGCAAGGTATGAAATTGTACGTCCCCCTGCCCTGGTCTTTTTGATCCTTTTTGTCTCGGCTAGCGCCTGCTGATGTGACCTTAGGCATCTGGGAGGGATGTAAAATTGGATTTTATTCTGAAGAATCTTAGGGCCAGTGTGATGGAGTGCCTTGTGGGTATGTCCTAAGAGCTTGAATCGTGCTCTTTGACCCATGGGCAGCCAGTGAAGTTGCCTCAGGCAGTCAGTTGCTGAGCTGTATCTGCCCTTGTTGCATACCAGTTTAGCCGCAGTGTTTTGCACTACTTGCAGGCGTTTGAAAAGGTAGTCTGGCATGCCAACAAAAAGAGCATTTCCATAGTCCAGACAGCTAACAAGTAGGGCCTGTGTGACTGTCCTCCTGCTTTCCAGGGGGATCCAGGGAAAGAGCCTTTTTAGAAGCTTCAATGTGGCAAAGCTTTTTCCACATAGTGTCCGTACGTGATCCTGCATAGATAATTTGTTGTCAATGAGAACACCCAGATTTTTTGCATATTGCTTGGGCGCGGGGGCGTCTCCTAGTGAGTTGGGCCACCAAGATGCATCCCAGATGTGATTGGCTCCCCCGAGGAGCAGGATTTCGGATTTCTCTGCGTTGAGCTTTAAACAATGGTCTGACATCCAGCTTGCCATTGTATAGCTAATGCATTGGTGATTGCATGAGTACAGGGCTAATGTCTGGGGGATTAGAGGAGTACATAGGTAATGCCTGGGTGATTGGATGAGTGCAGGGGTAATCTCTAGGGGATTGCAGGAGTACATAGGAAGTGCCTGGGTGATTTTATAAGTGCATGAGTACAGGGGTAGTGCCTGGGTGATTGTATGAGAACAAGGGTAGTGCCTGAGTGATTGGAGGAGTACTAGGGTAGTGCCTGGGTGATTGCATAAGTGCATAGGTAGTGCCTGAGTGATTTTATAAGTGCATGGGCACTGGCTAAGTGATTGGAGGAGTGAATAGATACTGACAGGGTGATTGGAGGAGTGCAACGGTAGTGCCTGGGTAATTGAATCAGTGTATAACTAATGCATTGGTGATTGCATGAGTGCAGATGTAATGTCTGGGGGATTACAGAAGTACATAAGAAGTGCCTGGGTGATTTTGTAAGTACATAGGTACTGCCTGGGTGATTGGAGGAGTACTGTTCTAGTGCCTGAGTGATTGGAAAAGTGCAAAGATAGTGCCTGGGTGATTTTATAAGTGCATGGCTACTGGCTGAGTGATTACATAATTAAAGGGATAGTGCCTGCATGATTGGAAGAGTGCAACAGTAGTGCCTGAGAGATTACATAAGTGCATGGGTAGTGGCTGGGTGATTGAAGGACTGCAGGGATAGTGGCTGGGTGATTGAAGGCATGCGGTGGCAGTGCCTGGGTGATTGCATGGGAACAAAGATATTGCCTGGGCGATTGGAGGAGTACTAGGGTAGTGCCTGGGTGATTACATAAGTGCATAGTAGTGCCTCAGTGACTTCATAGGTGCATGGGTACTGGCTAAGTGATTGGAGGAGTGCATAGATACTGACATGTTGATTGGAGAAGTGCAAGGTTAGTGCCTGGGTGATTAAATCAGTGCATAACTAATGCATTGGTGATTGCATGAGTGCAGGGATAATATCTGGGGATTACAGGGGTACATAGGAGGTGCCTGGGTGATTTTATAAGTGCATGGGTACTGCCTGGGTGATTGGAGGAGTACTGTTGTAGTGCCTGAGTGATTGAAGGAGTGCAAAGGTAGTGCCTGGATGTTTTTATAAATGCATGGCTACTGGCTGAGTGATTACATAATTATAGGGTTACAGGGATAGTGCATGTATGACTGGAAGAGTGAAACAGTAGTGCCTGAGAGATTACATAAGTGCATGGGTAGTAGCTGGGTGATTGAAGGACTGCAGGGATAGTGGCTGGGTAATTGAAGGAGTGCAGGGTTAGTGCCTGGGTGATTGCATGAGAACAAAGATAGTGCCTGGGTGATTGGAGGAGTAATAGGGTAGTGCCTGGGTGATTACATAAGTGCATAGGTAGTGCCTGAGTGACTTTATAAGTGCATGGGTACTGGCTAAGTGATTGAAGGAGTGCATTGATACTGACAGGGTGATTAGAGGAGTGCAAGGGTAGTGCCTGGGTGATTGAATCAGTATATAACTAATGCATTGGTGATTGCATGAGTGCAGGGATAATATCTGGGGGATTACAGGAGTACATAGGAAGTGCCTGGGTGATTTTATAAGTGCAGGGGTACTGCCTAGGTGATTGGAGGTGTACTGTTGTAGTGCCTGAGTGATTGAAGGAGTGCAAAGGTAGTGCCTGGATGATTTTATAAGTGCATGGCTACTGGCTGAGTGATTACATAATTACAGGGATAGTGCTTGTTTGATTGGAGGAGTGCAAGGGTAGTGCCTGAGTGATTATATAAGTGAATGGGTAGTAGCTGGTTGATTGAAGGAGTGCAAGGGTTGTGCCTGGGTGATTGCATGAGTGCAGGAGTAGTGCCTGGGTGATTGTATGAGAACAAGGGTAGTGCCTGGGTGATTGCAGCAGTACATAGGTAGTGCCTGGATGATTGGAAGACTACATGGATAGTGCTTGGGTGATTTAATAACTGCATGGGTGTTAGGCCTAGCCAAATACAAACCAGCAGTCTATTACATGACTCAACTGTAAGTCTCTCCATATTGTTAAAAACATGCATGCATATGTCTCTACCTTTTCAAATCATCATCATATCTAAAAGAAATATACAAATAGATGTATACCTGTATTTTATTCGTCTAGTATCTTTACATGCATAGCAGACATGAGAATACATATGCAAGTACAGACATACAGAAATCACAAGACCATGCAGACTTTAAACTTAAAACTTGACAGACCGCACTTTACATTTCAAAGAGAGACCTACATTTCTGTGCTGTACTTCAAGTATATATTTTCCCAGACTCATAGAAAGTAGCCTAATCACTAATCCCTCCCCCAACATATTTTAAAACTCACTTCTGTGCTGCAGCTTCACCATTCTACACCTACTCAGAATGTTGTGCCTAGCCAAATATAAAACAGCAACCTATCAGATATCTCTGCCATAAGTCTCACCATATTCCTAAAACCATGTATGCTTGTATCTGTACCTATTGCCAAAATCATAACAATACATGTGTAAGTAGAGACATACCTCACTCACAATACCATAAAGGCTTTATAACTTGACAGGCTACACTTAAAATTTCAAACACTCACCTAAAATTATGCGGCATATTTCGAGTGAAGTTTTACACAGACTCTAAAAAAGTACCATTATCACTAATTCCTCACCCAGCATATCTTAAACATCATTTATCTACTACTGCTGCTTCAGTATTCTACTACTAATCGGGTATTGAGCATAGCTAAGTGCAAACCAGCAACCCTTCACATATCTCTGTGGAAAGTTTTCTCATATTTCTAAAAGCATGCATACCTGTGCCTGTACCTTCTCCTAGTGCCATCATATATAAAAGAAACATACAAATAGATGTATGCCTGTATTTTATAAACATCTTCAGACATATAACACATACCATAATACATTTGCAAGTACGCATCTACCTCACTCACAACACCATCCACATCTTAAAACTAGACGGACTACACTTCAAATTTCAAACAGACCCTGAAAATGATGCGGTATATATAAACAATAGCTTTTCACAGACTCACAAAAATTAGTCTGATAACTAATCTCTCTACAAACATGTGTTAAACCTCACTTTTGAGCTGCAGCTTTACTATTCTACAACTACTTAGAGTGTTACACCAAGCCAAAAATAGAGCAGAAACCCTTCACATGTCTCAACTGTAAGTCTCACCATATTCCTGGAAGCATGTCTGTATCTTTTGATAACAGCATCATATACAAAAGAAACATACAAATAGATACATACATGTGTTTTATACATCTACCATCTTTAGACACATAACACACATTGCTATATATCTCCTAGTAAACATTTTCTTCAATCACAAATGTACCTCTCTACAAAAGTAGCCTAATCAATAATAGCTTATGTAAACATGTTTTAAATCACACTTTTGTGCTACAACTTTACCATTCTACTACTACTCACACTCTTGAGCTTAGCCACATACAAAGCAACAACACCTCTTTCCTATACATCATGCATCTTCAAATCTATAACACATATCAAAATAGATATACACTCCATGCACACCTTAAAACTTGACAGACTGCACATCCAGTTTGAAAGCGATACCTAAAATTATGTGGTATACTTCAATTCTAGATTTCCAAACACTAATACAAACTTCCATAATCACTAATGCATCTTCCAATATACACGTATTCCTAAACGCAATGTATTTCAAACAACATTTAACTACAATAAAACAAACTACAATACACATCTCTACATTTAATAAAATATTAAAAACATCACAGTTCTTGAATAATTTTTAAAGTTTGAAAATAAGACTAATGTATAATGCACCTCACAAAAATGTAACTCACCTTCCAAATATGCAATATCAGAAACTCATAAAAGATTTTCTTATGCACACAATCAATGTAATGCACTGCTCTCAACAAGGTAAAACCAGTAATGGCAAAGTTTCCCTCTCTTTCTCCACTGAAATAAATGTAAGTAGCAAATCACATTGCTTCCTACATTATTTCAAATTTTAAAACACATTTCTATTGGTTAGACAGATTAACCCTTACCAGCTGACTTCTAAAAGTGCCCAACTGGTTCTGGAATTTTTGGGAGTTGCGATTCCACCGTGCACCAACGCGATGGATCCGCGAATCCACACAGGAGCTAAAAAATGTATTACTAATAAGAATAACACTATTTTTTAAGAACACACCACTTCTAAACACAATACTGACTTGGAAAATCTTACTTTAATAACATATTACTTATATATAAATTAGAATTCCATATTTGAAAACCACAATTAAGATACAATCCTTCCCCCATACTGCTTAATCCCAGTTTCTATAGAAACAGTTTTTGCAACATTCAACTCAACAAGCAGGTCACAAGTTCACCATATTTTCAAGTTCAGCACACAAGGTTACAAATGCAAACAGCATGTGTGGTTTACTTTTGCAAAATATTACTTTATCCTATCTACTGTACATTTGAAACATTTTTAATTACCAATAAGAAACATGCTTTTTAAAGAAAGAAACATGCACCCTATTTTTGAGTATACAATGTTCAGAAACAGACAATCAATGCTCTACTTTTTAAATAAACAGCATCTTATCCACCATTTTAGATACCTCTCATTCTACCAACTGACTACCTCAGCTACAGACATCTTTTCATTACTTCCAGACATCCCTTCAAGATGCTCATGGTATGGATTGTTGGACACAGCTATGTTTTCTGATGCAAAAGGCATGCTGAACACAGAGGTATTGACAAAGACCTAGCTTTACAACATGTGGATATTAAATGGATTGTACAGAGAGGATTAAAGTGGCACCAATTGATGCCTTTGGTTAAAACCTTTTTGCATCTCCAACCCCCTGACCTCATGATTGTGCACTGTGGTGGCAATGACCTAGACACATTGACTGGGGTAGGTCAGGAAATGCTAATGAAGGACACCTTTGCACAATTGATGTTGCTTTTGCCTCAAACTGTCTTTGTATACTCTAATATATGCCAAAGACAGAAATGGAAGTGGTCAAATCAATTCTGTCCACAGATTGAGAAAGCTAGAAAGAATGTCAATAAAGCTGTTTCTGCTTACCTAAGAGACCATTGGATGGGCTCCATCTATAACAACAATATACATTTTGATATGGATGACATCTACAGAAGTGATGGAGTACACTTCACAGATCAAGGAAACAGAGTCTTTCTCAACAACCTAAAGATGTGCATCTGCACTTACATGTAGCTACAACAAACTCATAATGAAAACAAGGGCTCTTTTAGAGCCACCCTATAACACAGTGGTGAATCTAATTTTTTTTACACATACATATTTTTTATTATTTTTTGTGGGTTCGGGCACCTGTCGCAAATCTGCAAAAGCATGAATTCAGTGTACCACAGCACAATACACTTTTCAGGTTTAACTATTAATTTTTAATTTTATATATTTTTACTAACTCTATCAATTTTAATCTTATCATTAACTTCAATCACACTACCTCTTTAATACAACTTCACAAATGCAACACTACCTTCAAAATTTATATACTACTAAATTATTTATTTGAGGTGGATTCGCGAATCCAGCGTGACATTACACAGGGGGGACTGCGCTCAGAGCCGCGTTGGGGTTGCAACTTTAAAATAGAAAGAAAAAAAAATGCCCCAATTCCATTATTCGGTATTCGCCCCAGGGACCCCATCCCCCATGGCATCACCTCTATTATAAATTTTAAAAATTAAGGGACGGGGGCCACATGGCACCCCTTCCCTGGGCCACTATTGGTCCCGGGGATTCCATCCCCCGAGGCCTGGCCAGCATTTATTTTATTTTTTTTAATTTTGGAGGGGGGCACGTGACACCCCTCCTAAGGCCAATAATGGCCCCGGGGACCCCATCCCCTGGGGCGTTGCCTCTTTTTTCAGAAAATAAATAAATAGTAAGGGAGGGGGCCGTGTGGCCCCCCTCCCCTTGGCCACTTCTGGCTCCGGGGACCCCATCCCCCAGGGCCTGGCCTTATGTTGGGGACCGCCGGGGAGCCCCAATGCCCCCACGGTACCTGCCGGCTCTCCGCCTCCTGTGGGAGCTGGCATTGCTTTTGGGCAAGGGGATCTGCTGACATGCAGCTCCCTTCGCCCAAAAGCAATTCTGCTTTGCTTCTTGGAAGCGAGAGCAGGTTTCCTGCTCTCGCTTCCAAGAAGCAAAGCAGTGTTTGCTCTGGCAGGGCAGGAGCCGTGCTCCCGCCGTGCCATAGCAAACGGCAATGTCCCGGGGGTGGGCACCCTGGGACATTGCAGGAGCTGGCCCTGGGGGGGTGGTGGTCCCCAGGGCCAAGGAGGGCTCCAGGAGGGGGCCATGCAGCCCCTTCCCAACTGTTTAAAGCCCCCGGGAGGTGGTTGGACCCGGGGGTCTGCAATGGACCCCTGCATTTAAATGAAGAGTGCCCCGGGGAGGTGGTGGTCCCCAGGGCAGTGTGAGGGGGCAGGAGCCCCCCCACACTTTCTCTTTCAAAATAGCCCCAGGGAGGTGGCGGTCCCCGGGACTGCGGGAGCCGCGTGGCTCCCCGCATTTAAATTATGTAGCCCCAGATAGGTGGTAGTCCTCGGGCCTTGGGGGGCCCATGAGGCCCCCCTCCCAAAATAATTTAAAGCCCCGGGGAGGGGGCGGTCCCCAGGGCTTGAGGGGGCACACGAGGCCCCCCACCCTAAAATATAAATGCCCTGGGGAGGTGGCAGTCCCCGGGACAGCGTGGGTGGGGCCATGTGCCCGCCACATTTGATTAACTAAGCCCCAGGGAGGTGGCAGTCCCCGGGGCTGTGGGGGCCCCCGCTTACTAATTGGACATTGCCCCCGGGACCTGGCCCACCCGGGGGCTTAAGGAAAACAAAGCGTTTTTTTGTCGTTTTTTTAGCTGGATTTGCGCACCCAGCGCGAATTCTGATGATATTTTAAAAAAGGAAAAGCTTTTTTTGGCCCTGGGTATCTTTGTTGGACCCCCTGAACAGGCCTAGGGGGTCAGGGTGTTTCTACCCTTCCCCCTTTTCTTGTTTTTGTAATCTTTTTTTAACCTTTTCTTGTGACTCGGTTTTACTGAGTCAGAAGATGGCTGCCAACACTTCCTGGTTTGGAGTGTTGGCAGCTAATCAAGCTCGTGCTCGGGAGGGTTCGCGAATCCTCCTCGGTGCTCAGATATCGATATTTTTATTTTTGGAATTTCTCAGGAACTACTGAACAGATTTACACCATTTAAAAAAAGGGCTCTTTCTGAACCAAGAGCTACCTTTTTGCAAATTTGGTGTAATTCTGTTCAGCAGTTCGGGCTGTAGCCGTGTCTAAAGTTCCTATGGAAATTAACATGGGGAAAACGCGTTTTGGGACCCCCCTTTTTTCTCGGCCCCCACTTGACGAATCACCCCGAAACATTCAAGACAGGAGCTGACCTGAGTGAACCATTAGTTTTGAAAATTTTGCGAAGATTTGTCAAACGGTGCCAAAATTATTGGCAAAAGAAAAAACGCTTTTTGAATAGAAACAAGGTCCTAACTATAACTTCCTACTGGCAACCGCCAGTAGGTAATATATACTACCACCACCTCCCTGGGGCATACAGTAATTTAAATTTGGGGGTGATGAGGTCCTCTTGTGTCCTGAGGACCTCAGGACTAAAGTGGACTTCCTCCCCCAAGCAGCAGTGCTCCAGGAGGTGCGTTTGCAGAGTGGTGTAAAAAGGGGGCGTGGCCTTGGACCACTCTCAGCAATCCAGCTGTGTGGGGCTTACTGGAGGTAACAGGGGGGCTAGTTGGCCCCCAGGGGCTCTCAGGAAGTAAGAGAACTTCCTTCCCCAACTAAAAGCGTGACAGGAGGCGCATTTGCAGAGTGGTGGACAAAGGGGGCGTGGTCTGTGTCCACGTCTCAGCAATCCCACTGTGTGGGGCTTACTGGAGGTAACAGGTAGGCTAGTTGGCCCCTAACCACCCCCAGCAGCGAAGGGGACTTCAATCCCCATCCAAGAGCATGCCAGGGAGCGCATTTGCAGAGTGGTGGGCAAAGGGGGCATGGCCTGTTATGAGAACTTAGCGATCCTGCTGTGTGGGACTTACTGGAGGTAATAGGAGGGGTAGTTGGCCCCCAAGGATATCCTTGGGGGCCAACTACCCCTCTTGTTACCTCCAGTAAGTCCCACACAGTGGGATTGCAAAGACATCTTCGGAGGCCACGCCCCTTTTCTCCACCACTCTGCAAACGCACCTCCTGGCAGACTACGGGATGGGGGATGAAGTCCACTTTACTCCTGAGGGACTTTGGGGGCTAAAAAGCCCTCCTGGTACCTCCTGTAAGTCCTATGCAGCGGAATTCCTGAGCGCTGGTCAGAGGCCCAGCACCCTTTCTCCACCACTCTGCAAACGCGACTACTAGTTAAAGAAGCATTTGCAATGTAATAGGTTTTGCATTTGCGAGAGTTAGAGCTATTGGCGTTGTAAATGTAAAAGTGTTTTAATAATGTTTCTTGGAGTGGATGTAGGTTGTGTGTAGTGGAATTATATGGTATGTGGTATTTAGTGAGTAGGAATTATGTAGAGTGGGATTATGTGTTATGGAGAGTAATTGTGTGGTATGATAGTCTGTGTTGTGGAGTTGCAACCTCAGGTTTAGTCTTCCTCATTTCCATAGAAGCTAAACTATGAACTCAATGAGACAAAAAAAAGAAGGAACCACTGAGGAGCACTTCTGGACCTAGTCAGAGGTATGAGCAGGGCCACTGAAATTATGTGACTGTTTGGCTGCACCGATTTTTGCACAGTTATACTTTTTCCGCATTTGCCACATAATCCATCATCTGCTGCATAATCTGCAGATTTTAACAAAAAAACATTGTTTCTGGCTC
Source organism: Calotriton arnoldi (assembly GCA_963921515.1). Taxonomy (NCBI): domain Eukaryota; kingdom Metazoa; phylum Chordata; class Amphibia; order Caudata; family Salamandridae; genus Calotriton; species Calotriton arnoldi. The sequence goes on from CAWUFW010006615.1 coordinate 134,495, forward strand.
AAACGTTACCAAAAATGCAGCGACAAGTGTTACAGCGTGGTGGAAGGCCCTGTGCAAACCTAGAATGCTCACCTGTTACTTATTGCTAAATGTGGCTATTAAATTGGTACTAATGGTGTGTAAACCACTCTTGCTTCTTTCTGCGCCTCTCTTGCCTCTTTCTGCATTTCTGTTGCTTCTTTCTGCAACCCTCATGCCTCTTTCACACAACTATTCCCTCTTTCTGCACCCCTCTTCCCTCTTTCTGCACCTCTCTTGTTTCTTTGTGCATTTCTCTTGCCTGTTTCTGCACTTCCCTTGCCTCTTTATGTACCTCTCTTGCCTCTTTATACACCTCACTTGCCTCTTTCTGCACTTCTCTTGCTTCTTTCTGCACCTTTCTGCTTCTTTCTGCACCCTTCTTCCCTTTTTTGCATCCCTCTTGCCTCTTTCTGCTGTTCTCTTGCCATTTTCTGCACCTCTATTGCCTCTTTCTGCACCTCACTTGCCTCTTTCTGCACTTCTCCTGCTTCTTTCTACACCTCTGTTGCTTCTTTCAGCAATTCTCTTGCCTCTTTCTGTACCTGTTCGCGCCTCTTTCAGCACCTCTCTTGCATCTTTCTGCACCTCTGTTGCTTCTTTCTACACCTCTGTTGCTTCTTTCAGCAATTCTCTTGCCATTTTCTGTACCTCTGTTGCTTCTTTCTGCACTTCTCTTGCCTCTTTCAGCACCTCTGACTTAAAGGTAGTTTTAATCCCTCTGCCCTATTATGTACTAGGGCCTTACAGGGGAGGTCATGCCACTCACAGGGGTACCCCAACCCATAGTGTAACCTAGTGTATGTAGGTGTTTTCACTGTATTCTAAGTGTATTTAAGCATAGCACTGGCTCCGGGCCTGGTTAGTCAGAGTCAGTTACCACCAGTACCAGTCAGCAAAAAGTTGGGGGCACAGGATTACTTTGCAACAAGGCCTCTTTCTGCACCTCTGTTGGTTCTTTCTGCATATCTCTTGCTTCTTTCTGCACCTTTCTTCGTCTTTCTGGAATTCTGTTGCCTCTTTCTGCATTTCTCTTGCTTCTTTCTGTACTTTTTTCCCTCTTTCTGCACATGTCCTACCTCTGTAGGCATAGTTAGAAATTAGCATTTAAAAACCCTTTGAAATTAACTGAAAAAACCATAGGTTTGAGGGACGTTATAGTTAGAAATTAGCATGTAAAAAACCTTTGAAATTCACTGAATAAACCATAGGTTTCAGGGACCTTATGTTTAGAAATTAGCATTTAAAAAACCTTTGAAATTCACTGAAAAAAACATAGGTTTCAGGGACGTTATAGTTAGAAATTAGCATTTAAAAAACCTTAGAAATTCACTGAAAAAAATCACAGGTTTCAGGGAAGTTAAAGTTAGTTGGACATTTCACTCGTACAAAACCATAGAAATTCATCCGTTATAGTTAGTTGAGCTAACTATATCTCACGCCCTAGCAATGCACAGATATTGAGATTCTGATAAATGTTTTTATAGAGTTATTTATATAGTGAGCTATCTACTGTGATGGTTATAATTAATTATATAGTTATCATTTTTTAATGTGGTGGTGGCTATTGAAATCCTGCTTTTGCATTCCTCTTTTGCGACGTAACCGCGGGGATTGCAATGAGCAACTTCATCTCGATCTCTGGAGTAGCAGCGAAAGCAGAAAATAGATTTTAAAGATGGTTATTCTAGAAATACACTAGAAAAACATGAGTTTGAAGTGTACACTGATAAACCACTAGTGTGTAAAACACTGTAATGTGTATGCATGTATGTGTTTTCACTTTATGGAAAAGGCGCGATTGTCGCGGTTAACGACATCATCACAACGTCTCGAATAATCTTCAAAAACAGAAAATAGGTCTGAAAGATGGTTTTAAAAGAAACTTAGTACAAAAACATGGGTTTAAACATGCTTTGAAAGAAGTATGTATATAATATTATGTGTAGTGCAATGTTCAGAATGGATTTTTTTTACATAATATTTTTGGTGGCCATTGAATGTCTGCTTTTGTTTTCTGTTTTCGCAACATCTCCGCGGGGACCACGACCTCGTTGCGAAGTTTCCCAAAAACAAAAGAAAAAAAAGCCTTTAGAAAAACACTTAACAATATTTCGGGTACTAGGGTGGCTCTGACAAGAGGCGATGTGTTGGTTGTGTGTATATGGCTGCTACACATAAGTCCAGATGCAGAGTTTCAGGTTACTTAGAAACACCCTGTTGCCTTCATCTGTAAAGTGCTCTCCATCATTTCTATAAATTCCATGCATGTCAAAAAGCAGGTTGTTGTTATAGATACAGCCCATGCGGTGGTCTCTGAGGAATGCAGAAAGTTTTATTAACATGTTTGCTGGCTTTGTCAATCTGTGAACAGAATTGATTTGGCAACTTCTATTTCTGTCTTTGGCATATATTAGAGTACACACTTGACAGTGTGAGGGAAAAGCAACATCAGTTCTGCAAAGGTTTCTTTCATTAGGATTTTGAGCACTGCCGGAATCAATGTGCCTAGGTCATTGTCACAAAAGTGCACAATCATGAGGTGAGGAGATTGGGCATCCACAATGGATTTAACCAAAAACAGCAACTGATGACACTTTAACCCTCTCTGGTCAATCCAAGAAATCTGCACATTTGGCAAACCCAAGTCTCTGTCAATACCTCTCTTTTTTGCAGCCTCTTTAGCCCAATAGATATAGCTGTGGCCTACAATCCATACTGCAAGCATTTTGAAGTGAAGGAGCAATAGTAGTCACAAGAAGACTGGAACTGAATAAGGTTGTTTTCCAAATGAAAAGCAGTTAAAATGGAAGGTTTTTTTAAAGATATATTTCATTGGATGCTGTCAGCATGAAAGTGCATAAAATTAGGTAGTGTGTCGGATGCCTTAGCAAGAAGTATTATTCTTGGATGTTGTTTAAGGAAAGAAATGTAATATAGACATTGATATGCTTTTGAATCTGTGGAGTGAAGCACACCTGCTGTATCTTATTTGGAAGCAGCATGTTCCTTCTAGAATGTGTTATGAACTTGTGACCTACTGGTTGCACTGGGTTGCTAGGTACACTGAGGTAAGAGTGTACTGGGAGAAGGGTGTTAAAGAGACAGAATATTATTTAAAAGGTTGAGGAGTGATGACACAATTTAAGTAACAGCAAGATTTAATTCCCATTGGGGGAAGAGTGTTAAAGAGACAGAACATTTTTTAAAAGGTTGAGGAGTGATGACACAATTTAAGTAACAGCAAGATTTAATTTCCAACTCAGGACTATGTAATACATTTTTAAAAAATGAAGCTAAATATAGGTTTGAACTCCCTTTTTTCCCCGATTTCTCCACCATTAATGCGAACAGAGACCAACCATTCAGAAGATGAGATAGTGTAGTCTAAAATTAAAGACATGATTTCATTTGTTGCCTTTCTCATTATCACAGAGTGCAAAGTTGAAGAGGTTGCCATTTTATGGTTGCTTTGTATGAGAGTGGTGTGTCATTTTTGTGCTTAGTTTTCAGAAAACCTCACAGTGTCAAAACTATCCACAAAGAGCTAAAACAACAATATAGTCTACAAACTGAATTCACTGGTATATACATAACTTTATAATTCTTCATAACAATTACATAAGAATAGAAGATGTGTATGGGAGTTGGATAAAAAAGAGTATCACAATGATATGAAAAGATATATCACAGGAGTAGTATAGTCACAACTAAAAGATGAGAACATGTTGTCCGCTTGTATATAAATTAGAAAGAAGTAATACTTGTTAAATATGCATTGGGAAGTGTTTGTCGATGTGGTTTTTAACTTATATGACCGCTATGCATATGCTAAGATGGTGAGATACGGTTCTTGTGGCTGCACATAGCTACATATACGGTGGGACATTTGAGTTTACTTAAATATGCAGGCACTACCATTGCACTCATTAATTCACTGAGGCATTACCCATGCACTCATCCACTCACCCAGTCATTACTCAGGCACTCATCCAAACACCCAGATAGTAGTGATATACTCATGTAAACATGCAGGCTGTAACTATGCAGATATGGAACGACCCATGGAGTTCTGATATACTCAGGGTGACATTTAGGCAGTACCTGTATCCTCAAAGAATCACCTAGAAACTATGTATGCACTAATTCAATCATCCAGGAAGTTTTCATGTATTCAACCACATATACATGTTTTTACAAGTTTTACTGAGCAATTTTATAGTCTTTTAGAAATATCTGGTAAATTTTATATGAAGCTGTGACATACTCTTGGATGTAGTTGAAAGAATTAGTGAGGTATATGCTTTGATAGACATTAACGTGCAGATTGTTAATGCACTGTTTCCCAAAATTTAAATCTGATACATTTAAGTAGAACAGTACTGAGATAGTAAATAGAGCACTAACACAGTGGTAGAGAGGCATCCAATTCTGTAGAAAAACAATCATGAGAGGTATTTTCCTCTTGGCATGCGTGCTGTAGAATGCAGCATGCATAGAAACAGGAACAAAATGAGGCAAAAGAAATGTATTTGTTCTCGTTGCAACTCCCCACACCTCCCTTGGGGGGCACCACCCATGCCATGCTTCTTTCACGCAAAGTGCTGCCTAAAAAACATTTGTATTTATAAGACCATGAAAAGCTATGCAGAGTTGCTTTATGTGGCTTTGTAAATATAGACCATATTACGGTGCTAGTGTGTCAAAGAAAGTGACACTCTGGAAAGTGCATGGGGCTTGTAAATATGCCTTCTTGCCTTGATGTTCATTTAAACATTTACTACAGAAGAGATTTTATTTTATTTATTTATTTTTATTTATTTATTTATTTATTTTAAAGGATTTATATAGCGCTGGCTAGACTCGGGGGTATCAGAGCACTTTACATGAGCATGAAGATAGTAAAGGCATAAGACAATTGCTGAAAAGCATAGCATTCTGACAGGTTAACTAAAGAAGAACAACTTGATTACTACAAATCGAATTAACAGATAGGCAAAAAAAAAGAAAAGAGCTATCTACATAGATAACATGGATATAGGCAATCAAATATTATACTGTAATACGAGATGGAGGTAAGCATAAAGGTCTGCAGGTAGTGAGTGATTAGGCGTGAATAGGGGTGAAACTCAGATGGAGGAAGGGGAGGTAGTAAGGATGGAGAGAGGGTATGGGAGGGGATAGGAAAGAATAGGTAAGGGAGCGGAAGGGAACAAGTGGGGAAGGGAGCGAGTATAACCAGTGGAATATAGAAAGAAGAGGGTGGGGGAGAGATGGGAGACAGTAGGAAAGTAGAGGGGAAACCGAATAGTGGAAGCAGGGTGGGGGGTCCGAGGCGAGGATTATGGACCCCAATATTTGTTGAGAAGGTGCAGTTTGAGGTCTTTTTTAAAGCTGACATAGGAGGGATTACATCGCAGGTCTTTAGGGAGGGCATTCCAGATGTTTGGGGCATTTCCAGAGAAGGAGCGAGATTGTGTGGTTTTCTTTTTTAACAGAGGTGGGACAAGGAGGAGAGCGTTGCTGCTTCTCATCGGTCGGCAGCAGCCCGCTTTGTTGAGTTTATTTGAGAGGTACAGCAGGGTATTTGGGTGAAGGGCTTTGTGCGTAATACATGCAATCTTGTAGGAGGATCTGCCTTTGACGAGGAGCCATTGAAGGGTTTTGAGAGCAGGGGAGATGTAGTCGAAACATTTGCAGTCGGTGATAAGCCTGGCCGCTAGGTTGAGCACAGATTTGAGTGGGGCAAGGTGGACTTTAGGGATTCCGGAGAGGATCGCGTTGCCATAGTCAATTCTCGAGAGGACCAGTGATTGGACAACCGATTTAACGTCATCAGCTGGAATGAAGGGTTTAATTTTCTTGAGATGACAGAGAGTGAAGAGTGCTCCTTTAGCCAAATATGTTATGTGGACATTGAGAGTTAGGCTATTGTCAATGGTGATTTCAAGAGATTTTACTGAGTTGGATAGGGAGAGCAAACAGTTGAGGGCATTGAGGTCAGAGATCCATGTTTGGATGGGGAGAGGGTTATTTTTTGGAGAGAAGAGAATGATTTCAGCTTTTTTTGGTTTGAGTTTAAGATGATTGGATTGGAACCAGGTTTGGATCTTAGTCAGGGTGTTGTTGAGGTGCAGAACATCAGAGTGGGATTTAATCTTATAGTAAAGTTGGGTGTCATCCGCATAGAGGTGATAGTTGATTCCAGCTTGTTTTAGAATGTGGGTAAGGGGTTCCATAAAGAGGTTGAAGAGAGGGAGAGAGAGAATAGAACCCCGGGAGACACCCAGGGAGACAGGATTTGGGTTAGAGAGGCAGTCGTAGATTTTAATTTGTTGTGTTCGGTGTTGGAGAGAGGAGGCAAACCATTTGAGAACAGGACCATTGAGGCCAAAGCGATCTTTGAGCACGTTAAGTAAGGCAGAGTGGTTAATTGTATCAAACGCAGCGGAGAGATCGAGGAGAATAAGTAGGCAGGTCTCGCCATTATCGAGGGAGTGGTGGATGTCATCTACTATATTTAGCATGGCAGTTTCTGTACTGCAGCCTTTTCTGAAGCCGGATTGTAAGGAGTCCAGTAGGTTGAAAGTGTGTATGTGTTTGTCCAATTGGAGCAGGGCACATTTTTCGAGGGCTTTGGAAAGAACGGGGAGGTTAGAGATAGGGTGGAGATTGTTAGGGTCATTAGGGTCGGCATTTGGGTTTTTAATAGTGGGGGTGATTTGTCCGAGTTGGAGGGAGACAGGAACCCACCCCGTGGCAAGGGTGGAGTTGATGATAGTAGTCCAAAATGAGGCAATGATGTGCTTTAGATCTTGGACAAGGTTAGAAGGGAGGGGGTCTTTAGTGTGAGAAGACGGTTTTAGTTTCGCAATGACATTAAAAACTTTGAGCTCAGTAACAGGGTGGAAATTATGCCAGGAGGCATTGTTTTTTAGCTGTGAGTTGGAGAGGTTGATTTCAAGAGGTGTAGTAATGGGTAAGTGCGAGGAGGAGTCAGGGGGTAGAGTTAATAAGGAATGAGATTTTGAAGTAACGTCAGCAGTAAAGTGGGAGCTGGGCGGGATCTGAGTTAAAAGGAAGGATTGATCTGTTTTGGCGATTTTTTCCGAGAAGAAGTTAGGAATTTCTTCGCATCTAACAGTTGAGGCCGTCAGCTTTGGGGGGGCTGAGGAAGTTTGGCTTCGAACAATGTTGAATAGTTCTCTGGGTCTATTTTTGGCACGATCAAGTTGTGTACAGAAGAAGGATGCCTTTTCATTAAAAATATGTTTCTTGTAAGTAGATCTAGCAGATCTGAGGAGTGCGAGATGTGTGGGAGAGGGGTGTTGTCTCCATGTTCTTTCAGTCAGTCTTAGTGAGCGTCTTTCGTTGTTGAGATCTGAGTTGAACCACGATTTGGATGGAATATTTCTTTGACTTTTTAGTTTAGGCGGGGCAAGTTGGTTTAAGACATCAATGACAGTTTTATTAAAGTGTTCGGTAAGCTCGTTTGCATTTTGGGAGAGAGGAGTGAGACAAGTTGGGCTTGGAGTTTAGACTCCAGTTCACCAGGGGGGATAAGATTAAAATTTCTGGTCCATTTCATGGGTTTAATGGTTTTTGTGGGGGGGTGGGGCCATGGTAGCGATCGTGAACAGTATGAGGTGATGGTCAGACCAGTCGATGGAGATGATGTTGGAAAGGGAGGCCAAGTCATTGTTGGTAATGATGGCGTCAAGAATGGCCCCTTTGGAGTGGGTTGGAGAATGGCACTGTTGTTTGAAGTCACTAATCTCAAGAAGATTAGTGAGGAGGTTGATTGTGGGATCCTCTGCATCATTCCAGTGGAGGTTAAAATCTCCAAGGAAGAGATTTTTTGAGTTGGATAGTGAGGATTGTGTCAGAAGGTCGGATAGTTCCTCAGCAAAGGGAAGAGGATCTCCAGGAGGGTGGTAAATATTATGTAGTCGAATTGGGTGAGAACCCTGTACCTTTAGTTCAGCTCCAAGGTATTCAAAGGTAGAGTGGTCTGAGTTTTTAACAAGGGAGAGTAGCTAAACCACCCCCTTTTCTGTCAGGTCTGTCTTTTCTGATGATAGAGTAAACAGGGGGGGAGAGTAAGTCAAGGATGCTCGTTGAGTGGTCATTGAGCCAGGTTTCCGTGAGGAAGGCGATGTCAATAGTTTCGCTAAGGATGGTTTCAGATATTTCAGTTGCATGTCAGACAGCTGATCGACAGTTCACAAGCATGCAGGCGATGGGTTTAGGGTTATCTTTGGGGGGAGAGCAGGAATGGATGGTGGTAAGTTGAGGCGGGGGCCTGGGGGAGACGGGAGAGGAGGGGATTCTGCTAGTCCCCAGAATAACAGGGATGTTGGAGTGGGTGAGCGGAGGATCATTAATCGAAGAATTTGGAAGGTAAGAGTTGCATAGGTCAAGAAGGTCGGAAGGGGAGAGATAGCTCGAAGTGCGGTGTGGTCTATGTGTACGGCAGCAGAGAGGTGTAGTTCTCCAATGTTTGGGATTAGAGGTGTTTTGTAAGCCAGTGTCAGGGGAATTTGAACAATTGAGTGGGGTCCTGGAGTTGAGGGAATTGAAATCCTCCCTAAGTCAAGTGAGTTCAGTCGTTAAGGTTTAAAGATTGCGTTCTATGTTGGATAGTGTCTGGTAAATTAGAATGAGGGGGAACGCGGTTGGGGAGGAGAGGGGGGATAGGGTATGTTCTGTGTTGTCTACAGAAGGTAGTCTGATGTGCGGAGGGGGTGAGAGGCCAGGAGGGGGGGGTGTGAGGAGTGTTCAGGCTGTTTGAAGAGGGGAGGGACGTGGTGGAGGACGGGACATTCATGGGGTCATGAGAAGTGGTTCGAGATGATAAGAGGGCATGAGGGGTGGGGAGAGAAGCCACATCAGGGTTAGGGGGCAGAGTATAGTTCAGAGAGGGAGATAATGGGTTCTGAGAGGGAGATAATGGGGTCAGGGGGAGTACAGTAGGAAATTCCCGGTGGGGGGGCCGGGAGGTAGGAGCGGGGTTATAGGTAGCATTAGGGGTTGGAGGGGATCGGTCATTAGAGAGCGAGTGAGTTTGGGAGACGGTGTGTGCCATTGAGATGCCAGGAGGAGGGAGGGTCGCTAGAGAGAGTGAGTATTTGGATGTCGGGGTTTAGAAGACAGCATTAGCAGTTGAAATGTCTGGGGGAGGGAAGAATGGGGTCGGAGGTGAGGGGGAGGACAAAAGGGCATCATTTAGTTGGGTAGACGAGGGGTTAGGAATAGGTTTGTATAGTTGGTAAGACAAGGTGCTGCAATGGTGCTCAAAGATAGTGAGGTGGTATTCAGAGGCTTCTATGAGGATGTTACCCGTTTTGAAAATGGAGATGTCAATTTCACCTAGAAAAGCTGGGGAGGGGGTAGTAGACAATTTAAATCCATAGGGGATTTTAATTGAGTTAGTGACTGGGAGATGTCGAAGGAAGATGCTTTTCCATTTGGAGGGGCGTTTGGAGTAGAAGATGTAGTTGGTTTTAATGGGGGAGGAAAGGCTGAGGTACTTATCAACAATTAGTGTTTCAGGGTGACGAATCAATAATTTATGTTTAAACACTTTCTTAGCATTTTTTGAAAGATTGGGAGGGTAAAGAATGGTCCAAGAGTTTGGGCCATGTCTGGTGAGGATAGGGTCATGTGGGGTGAGGGAGTGGTTGAGGGGGACATGTTAGGTCAATTTGTTGAGGAGAGGGGAGGAAGAGAGAGAGAGGGGCGGGATATGAAGGGGTGAGGTAAGGGGGAGTGAAGAATCTGGGGGAAAAAGTAGGAGAGGGAGGTCAGTGTTAGGGGTGGGTCAGGTAAAACACAGAGACAAAGTTAACAATCAGAGTAAACACAGGAAGAGAGGGAGGTCAGTGCTAGGGGGAAGAGAGAGGGGTCAGTGTATAGGGAAAAGCGGGGTGGGAGTATCAGTGTAAGCACAGAAAGAGAGTTACCAATCCGAGTAAACACAAGAAGATAAATTACAGAAATAAACACAAGTATAAGTTACAAAAAAAATAAAAAAGTGATCCGAGGGTACACTTGAGCGATATGGTAGCTAGCTTGGGCATCCGTGGAGGGTTGTCTGGTAGTTACCAGGGAGGGTAATTATCGTGGGCTGGTCAGGGGGACCCAGTAGATCACCGACAGAGTATTTAAGTTCTTGATTTACCATAAACGGAACGGAGAGGCTGAGGGCTGCGCAGCAGTAGGGCGTCAGTGCTGCCCTGGTATTCCTGCAGTTGTTTGAGTGGAGCCCAAGGAAGGGCAGATTTGATGGCAAGAGAGCAAACGTCCTGTTGTGGACTCACTGGGGAGTCAGGCCGGGGGCGTTGTCACTCGGGCAACACGGTTAGCTGGTCGTCCGGTGTATAGAAAAAAGGCAGCCACTTACCATTGCCAGGAGTGGGGCTGTTAGTAATATCATATCATTTTGGCCAGATCCGGAGGAAGTATTAATTGGATCCGAAAGGGCAGGGTTTGTGTGGCAGCCGGGCATAGATTCGGCTCTGAATGTCCTGAGGCGGCTCGGGCCACTGAGTGCAGGATAGACAATGTTCTACTAAGGCCCAAATGTTTGCTGGGTGGTGGCCTCGCAGAGGGGGTCCAAAAATTGCCATCCAGGGCGGGCTTAGCAGGGGGAGAGAGAGAAGCAACTCACCATGTCTTCAATTGGAGGGCATCGTCTTATGCCATCTTGTGGGGTGACAACGTTCTCCTGAGTCTAAAATGACTGAAACCGGCGCTAGGTGACAGCCTCACTGAGGGAGTCCGACAATTGCCATCCAGGGTGGGTTTAGGAGGGGGAGCAAAAATCGGGCAGAAAAAGAGCGACAACGTTCTCCTGGGGCCAAAATGTCTGAAACCGGCGCTAGGTGGCAGCCTCACTGAGGAAGTCCATCAATTGCCATCCAGGGCAGGCTTGGTAGGGGGAGCAAAAATCAGGTGGAAGAGAGCCGGGTGGTCGTTGAGAGGGAGAGAAAGAAGCGACTCACCATGTCCTCAATTGGGACCATCGGCGGCCATCTTGTGTGGTGAGTTCGAGAGGATTTTCGCCATCTTAGTGAGCGGACTAAGGTTGAATTGTCAATCTCGCTGCCGAGGCAACTGGACTTCGTTCAAGCAGATCCAGACCAGGTGGATCAGGACCGGTAGATCCGGAGGAAGTCAGGAGGTTAGGCGGATGGGCAAACGGGGCAGCAGGAGGGCAGGGGAGGGCGAGGGCTGCGTAGTGGCTGGGCGCTGGATCGGCTCCAGGGGTTCCGGAAGAGGATTCGTTATTGTAAGGGGGTCCCCAATGAGAGTGGAGAGGCAACAGGAGATTGGTAGCCCTGGTAGTGAGGGGCCAGGTTGTGCACACCACTATTGGGCCCTCTTCAATGTCGTTGTTGTGGAGGAAGCAGAGAACATGTAGAAGTGCGCCGGCTCCAAAGGCAACAATTCAATCAATGAAGCGGCGTGTCTAATGGAGGACCGATCCTGTGACAGTGTGTCAGGAGGAGGTAGTGGTGTTATTAAACATCCAGTTTGGTAGCCGGAGAGGGTAAGGGCTGCACGGTTGGAGTGCATTGGCCAAGTTCCCTAGGCTCTGGCATTGGATCGAGTTGTATGGTTCCCCAGAAACGAAAAGCCTGCAGTAGTTCATGGCCCTAATAGTGGGGGACCAGGTCGGTTGCCACTAAGGGTCCATTCAATGGTAGCATTTTGGCAGAAGAGGGGAAGGGTAGAGGTGCGCCCACTTCTAGGGAGGTTCGGCAAGCAGTGGAGCAGCGTGACCGATGGCGGGCCTACCTTGCCTCGATGTGTCTGGGGGGCGGAGGGAGCATTTTACAAGTTCCATAGGCTCTGGCAGTAGGTCGAGTTGTGTGGCTCCCCAGTGCATTTCACAAGTTCCATAGGCTCCGGTAATGGGTCGAGTTGTATGACTCCCCAGGAACAGAAAGCCAGCAGGAGTTTGTGGCCCAAAAAGAAGGGGACCAGGTCGGTTGTCATTATTGGCCCATTCAGTAGTAGCAATTTAGCGGAGGAAGGGAAGGGTAGAGGTGCGCCCACTTCCAGGGAGATTCAGTGGAGCTGCGAGACCGATGGCAGGCTGATCTTGCCTCGATGTGTCTGGGGGGTGGAGGCAGCACTTCACGTCTCCGCTCGGGAGTCTTAAGAGATAAACTGTTCTTTCAACATGTATAAGTGAGAAGTGAGATATGCTGTAGCTTTGTTGTACAAGGGGATGTTAAAATGTCAAAGGGTAGCTAATAAATAAAGTTTTGTGTTTTGCCCTGTGTTTGTTATATTGAAGTAAGTGCATGTAGTAATATTTCTAGGTACATCTATAGATTTAAAACTGCAACATAACATGAAAACTGTTTTTGTATTATGTGTATTTTATTAGTAAAGCAGTTGGTAGATTGGCTAAGGAAAATAATTAAAAGATATATTTTTACAACAAAATATCTACATAACTACTCAGAGTTACAATGCCTACAAAAGCTTGGACAAAACAACAGAACAGAAGCAACTACAGTGTGTTTGTAGAAATGAGTTACAAAAGGGGCAAAATGCAAAAAAAGTGGTGAAAGAAAAAAGAGCTACTGGTAAGAGGACAAAGTCATTTCTTAAAAGTATATGCACTTACTTACAAAAAATACCAAATAAAGAAAAAAATATATGACTATATGACTATGAGAAACAATAAGATTGGACAAACTGTACATTGCAAGAACAGAAAAGATTGTAAAAGACATGGACGCACCTTAACCAGGAGACAGAAGCAGTTTAAGGAAATCAGAGCCAGAATGTTTTGTAGTAGAGTGGCTATAAATCTACACAGAACTATAAAGAAGTTTAGAAGAAGGAGAGAGGCACTGAAACAGAGACACCAAGTTGAGAGAGTAGTTGATAAGGCCTTTGCTTTGAAGAGGAAGCTTTTCATTTTGATTCTAAATAGAATGAAGACTCTTGACAAAACAGTTTTGTGCATGAAGAGACAAAACCAGAAGAAAAGATTAGTGAATAGAAGTAACTTTTGTACAGTTTTTATTGGAGAATGTATGCATACTTCTAGTACAGAGCCTTTCTTCAATGAAGAAAGCTATCTCCAGGATAACAGATTAGTTCATGCCATTGATGAAAGTGGATGATGTTATGAAAAGAAGAATGGCAGTCCTATTGGAAAAGAGGTGATTGTACCTACAAATGTAGAAGAAGTTATTGCAGAAGAGGTACAAGGGAGGCGTAGCCAGGCCTCTGTATACAAATGGAATTGTAGTAGTATTTGTAGTATTAGACAGCAATCCATTGCGATATTAAGGATATTCCTAGGTATATTACAAATATGAAGTTTAATACACAAAATAAGTACTTTACAAGGTTTGGATCCTTAAAAGCTGAGAAAGCATACATATTTGCACGGGCACACACAATAGCTTGTTTATCAAAGAAAGTGTGCCAAAGCACACCACTCAACAATGCAAACTTTAGTTAGGAGGCTGTATTATGTGAAAACTCCTGCTTTATGCTCAGGAGAAATGAATAGGGCACTTTTGCTTGGTACTGTGGCAGAGGTAGAAAAGGTTTCTGATGAAGTGCAGTTTTGTTTCTTTGGTCCAGAACAGGACTGTAGAGAAATTGAAGAGTTGATAACAGGAGGAGTTGTAGAACAGGACACAGGTACTACAGTTGATAGTTATGAAAAAGAGTTTACTAAATTTAAGACATAATGCGCTGAAAAAACCAGAGTATGTTTGTATATGCTGTCGACGCACTCACTACGAAAATCAAACGCAGACTGTTAACTTATATTTAAAAAGTGAAATAGAGACTAATGATAACTGGCAAAAGTTTGCACTGTACTTATTTGTAGAAGATGTAAGTACTGCTACAATAAACTAATAAACTGGATGATAAAATGCCTGCTAGAGCTGTGCATAACAAGTTAGAACTGGTTACCATTCCAGAAGCACTTCAAGGTTTAAATATCTATGAGTCCATTCTTATCCAAACTATACATTCATTTCAGGGTATAGTACGTATGGAGCCAAAGACAGGTAAGTTATCCCAACAGAGCTGCAAAAATGTCTAAAAGGTAGAGTAGTGTATTTGCCATGAGAGGTCAAGAAAAACATTGATATGGTAGGGGTAGATAGAGATTTAGAGGAAGGACTAATAATTCTTGTAAATGGTGTGCCTACCAAGAACAAGAAGATATGGCAAGAATTAGTAGATGTTACCAAAGTTAAAAAAAACAACTTTAAATCTGGTACAAAACAATGTTTACTATAGAAATGTGGAAAGCCTGCAAGATATCACACATATGGAGGATCAGACAGGTCAGATTGAGAAGGTGTAGCAGTCCAGGACAGAAGAACTTTTGAACATTATTGCATTCACCCTTTGCATTCTAAAGAGGCTATTGGTGATGCCATTGAGCTGTTTCAAATGAAGGAAGCAAAAGGAGCTCCATTAAGTGTGTGGGAAAAAAAGTTTAGAAGGTCAGTGTTTCCCACATCTTTTTCCTACTGGAGTAGGTGGCAGGTATGACGAGTGGCCTCTGCAAATACCTGCAGCTGAGTATAGATGAAGTAGACTTTATTCAGAAGCTTAGATTTCATCAGTGTATTCCATATATATTTCACCTATTATTTGAGAGTGACTTGTCTGGCCGCTCATATGCTGTGAATCATATTCTAAAAACAGGAGTTAATTTGCATAGTATATCAGCAAGAGAACTTTTGGAAAAAGTTCAAGGAAAAGATGAGCACTTAGAATGCAATTTAATAAACCTATTGGCATGTCAGCGTGGGACTAATGAATATTGGTATCGGCGTCATGATGAACTCAAGTGCATGTTGAGGAACCTTGGAGCACCTACTTGGTTCCTGATGCTGAGTTGTGCTGAATATGCTTGGGATGACCTGCTAGAATTCTTGCAGGAGGCAAATTCAAATATAAAAGACATTCATATGAAGCTGCCAGGAGAATTTTGCTCACTTTAGGATTAAGGAACACAAGATAAAAAAGGCATTCAGGAAAGCAAGCCTTTTAAATGTTCCTTAATAAACGCAAGGTCCCAAGTCAAGCATAAACATGAACTTGCGCTCCATGTTGATACTTATAAAACAGATATAATATTTATCACAGAAACATGGGCAGATGAAGCTTCAGGCCCAGACCTGATTGAAGCCATACCCTCAGGTTATAAAATGGTGCACGTTGATAGGAAGCTAAAAAGAGGTGGGGGAGTAGCCATCATCATTAGAGATTCAATGACCATAAAGTACACCCCAGGCACGAACGCCGCAATGTGCGGAAACATTTATTTTCAAATTGAATTAGCCAAAAATTACTGATTAAATGGATCATTACTGTATCGCCCTCCGGGACTAAGGGAAATATTTCTCTCCAACCTAAACACCCTGATAGAGCACAGTGTCACTATCTCGGATTACTTAGTACTAGGTGACTTTAATTTCCACCTAGAAAACCGAAAGGACAACAATACCATCCAACTGTTAAAGCTCATGGAGACTTTGGGACTGAACCAAAGAATTGAGGCCCCCACTCACACAGCGGGTCACACACTGGACGGCATTTTTACAAACAATTCTTACATGACAGTAACAAATAATCTTCCCTTATTATGGTCAGACCGTAAGGTCGTACTTTTCTCCATCAGCCCATTACAATCTCAAAAAGCAGCTATGGTCACACACTCAGGCGCCCAAAGATTTAGAGCAGGGGTAGAATAAATTCAGATGAGCTCGAAAAGACCCTGCTAGGTACACTTCCCACAATAAATGGAACCGATGATGATGTTGAATCAGCCACACGAAGATACACCACTTGGGTATAAAAGGCCATGGATATCTTAGCACCTGAAAAAGTGCAGAAAAATCGACGCAGCACCCCATCTGAACCATGGTTCTCTGAGTGCCTGAAGGCTCAGAAACGCATATGCAGGAAACTAGAGCGAACATGGAGTTCCAACTATGATCCTCTAGATAGAGAGACCGACAAAAGAGCCATCGCCGAATACAAGACCCTTATACAAAAAGAGAAAAGAAAGTACTTCAGGGAAAAAATCCTCTTAGCAGAAAATTCAACCAAAGAACTGTTTAGTACAGTAACAAAATTATCAAAAATGTTCACAAAAACTGATGGCACAGCAGATAAGAGTTTCTGTGATATCCTTGCTAGCTTCTTTCAAAGTAAAGTCACTGAGGTCTTAAATTTCTCCAACTTAAATCACAGCGAAGAAGTTATCCCCCATTGAACTACTCCCCTACAATTTTGGATAGGTTCTCTTCCCTCAGCAAAGAGCAGATTCTGAAACTTATAATGTCATGGAAATCAGGATCCCCTCTAGGCCCTTGCCCTCCAAAAAGTGTACACTTAGTCCCTGGGGTTTTCGAAGAACAAATCACAAAAATCCTGAACAAAGTGATCAGTACGGGACATATACCCTCCGAATGGAAGGTGGCATTTATCCTGCCCCTACTGAAAAAAAGCAATCTTGACCCTAAGGAACCGTGTAGTTATAGGCCCATCTCGAGACTACCCTTTCCACCCAAACTATTGGAAGAAGCTCTAAATAACGAACTGGTAGATTGTTTTGACAGCAATATTTTGCTGGATCCCTCCCAATACGGTTTCAGAAAGGCTCACAGCACAGAGGCAGCTTTGCTTACCGCCTCAGAAGAACTTAGGTGGATCATGGACGTTGGTGGTCAAGCCGTCCTGATCCTACTTGATCTCTCGGCGGCCTTTGACACGGTCAACCTTACTATTTTGACCAACTGACTAATAGACTTGGGAATAAGAGGCGTAGCTTTGACTTTCTAACTGACAGAACAAACAATGTAACCTTGCGCAATTTCACGTCAAAACAATTCACCTTGCCATGTGGGGTTCCGCAGGGCTCTTCATTGAGCCCTACCCTCTTCAACCTGTATGTCACTCCCTTGGTCAAACTGATAAAGTCCATAGGCTTTTCAGTAGTGTCCTACGCTGATGACACCCAACTTGTGGTGTCAATATCCAAAGAACAGGAAGAAGTGGGTCATAAATTCTGCTCCTGTATGTCCCAAATTGATCATTGGATGAAAATTAACTGCCTAAAATTAAACGCTGGAAAAACAGAGGTCCTATTATTCGGTAATAACAGATCCCTTTGGTCGCCAATCTGGTGGCCCCAGAATATGGGTCCTGTACCAACACCAGTACAGAAAGGAAGGAATTTGGGAGTTATTTTCGACAATAAACTCCACTTTTACCATCAAGTAAAAGCACTCTCATCTTCTGTTTTTTACACACTAAAATTAATAAAGAAGATCTGTCCATATATTCCAAATGAGATTCAAAAAACAGTTGTTACATCACTGATTCTGGCCATACTGGACAATGGAAATGCTCTCTTTATCGGCATCCGTAAAAAGTTGCTACAAAAACTTGAAATACTGCAAAAGGCGGCAGCGCGACTTCTTTCTGGAATTCCCAAACACAAGTTGGTGGCACAAGCATTGGTCAATTTACATTGGCTGCCTATAGAAAAACGTTTAGAGTTTAAGACCTTATGCATAACCTTTAAGGCATGGCATAAATCAGGGCCAAGCTACTTCCGTGCAAAATTTGCCTGGTATTCTCCAGGCAGAAAGCTCAGATCATCGAATCATCCAAGAGCAAAGCGTGCTACCTGGGGTGGTAGGAGCTTTCTGTTGAAGGCAGCTACACTCTGGAATAGCCTACCGATGGACATAAGAAAATGCTCTAACTGCCTAGCCTTCAGGAAATCAATAAAAACATGGTTGTTTACACGCTAGCAATCAGCAGCAATAATGTTCCCTGAGCACTGTTCAAGACAGCAGCAGCGCCAAGACGCCTCCGGGCATTCGAGCGCTATACATAAACCAAAATCAAATCAAAATCACTAGACCCTGCAAATGTTTGTAGATATTTTAATCACAGATTTCAACCAATGATGGCTTTCAACTTGAACAAAATAAAACCTCCTCTTGGTGAAGTGATTGATTTCTTTTGGCGTAAAGAGTACCAAGCCAGAGGTGTTCCCCATATTCACATGCTGTTGTGGGTAAAAGATGCCCTAAAGTTTGGAACACACAGTGAAGAGTCTGTGTTGTCTTTTATTGAGCAGTATGTAACTTGCTCCATCCCAAAGGATAGTAGTGACAACATTTTGAGACAACAAGTTCTACTATTCCAAAATCATAGATGCGGAAAATACTGTCAGCAAAGATACAGAACGAAGGGGACATTTTATACAAGATGCCTTTTTGGATTCCCACGACCTGTCATCTCACAATGAAGAGTCACACCTTTTTGTCTGCAGTAAGACATACACTTACAAGGAAATGACCGAAAAATACATACAACCTAAGAAGAACAGAGACCTCCAAGTACATTAATGACTACAACCCTGTGATTCTGAAGATGTGGAATGAAAACATGGGTCTGCAGTTTGTTGCAGACAACTCAATTGCTGTTGCTCAGTATGTTATATCTTATATACCAAAGTCAGAGAAAACTGAAATGAAAGAGATTTGGGAGGAGATTTCAGGGAAAAGAGTCTTACGAAGAAATTGTACAGTTTTAGTTTGAAAATGCTTTCTCACAGAGAGATAGGCTCCTATGAATGTGTAGACCAGTTAAGCACAGCTAGTTTGTTTTCTAAATATAGAGGAGTTCTGTGGGTGAGTTTAGGGCTTGCTAATACTCATAACAGAGTACTGAAGTCTTTTCCTGAAATTCAATATCTTGCAGAATTTGAGCCACACGGTACAGATATTGCGAAGAGTAACATGCTGGATATGTACTATCCAAGAAGAAGTCACCATCTGGAAAGGATGTGTCTTTATGAAATACTTCAATATTATACTTTCAGAAGTATTGTCAATGAAAATATAGATAAAGGTAAATTTGCTGTGGCTGGATGTGAAGGATGTTTGGTGAGATATAACAAAGGAAATGTAATCAACCATCGCAAAGTTGCCAAACTGCCAAACTCCAGACAAAAGAGAGTTTTTCTATTTAGCCTTGTTACAGTTGTTTAAGCCATGGCGAACTGAAAGTGATCTGCTTAGAGAACTTGACTGTTATGAAGACTCTTTCAATGCTGTGAAAGACAGCATTGAGTGCTTTGTGTTTCCAGTGTATCTTCAAATGTTGAGAGATGAGATTAAACAAGAAGAAACAGTTGCTGCTGAGATAGCTAGAGAGAGTTCTCAGAGTGGTCAAAGTTCAACACCTGGAAGTCAAGATCCTTTTGGACAGCCAATTATTGAAAATGAAGCCGCAATAGCTATGAATGAGGTGGAGAATGCAATGCAGCAAGTAAGGCATGAAACTTTGGATCTAGAACTACTAATACAGCAATTGAATGCAGATCAGAAAGACATTTTTGAAGAGGTAAAAGGTAGGGTAGAACATGGGTTTCTCCATGAGAATAAAAAGTTTGCATGTTATACATATAAACGAGTTATGTTGTAGATAAGTAGTCAAGATGGAACTGGAAAAAGCCTCTTGATTAAAGTACTGACACGTTACCTACAGAACACAACAGAGTCCAATTTGTCGTGTGTATTCACTGCACCATCAGGCTTAGCTGCTCATAATGTTAAAGGAGTTACCCTTCATCGATTGTTAATGCTGCCTATTGAACATGACAACAAATTACAGTACTACAAATTATCTGGTGATGCTTGTCATAAAGTGGGAAGAGTATTAAAGAAATTAAAGCTACTAATTATTGATAAAGTCAGTACGGTGTCTAACCTAATGCTAGCTTTTATACATTTAAGAATGTAGCAAATATTAAAAACTGACTACGATGTACTTCTTGAAGAAAAACACTTAATAGTCTTTGGAGACCTGCTACAACAAACTCCCGTAAAAGGACAACCTGTATTCAAGAAATTGCTACATAATGAAACAAGGAGTTCATTAGGAAGTATTGGAAATGTAAACATTTGGGGAAACTTTCAATATAAAGAGTTAATCTAAAATATGCGCCAACCATCAGATATGCATTACGCAGATATACTAAAGGATATAAGAGTGGGAGTCCTCACAAAAGAGGGCAAGACAGTATTACAAACCCGTCTCATCAAAAATGTGTTTCCAAGTAATGTTTCAGCTGCTGAAATAATGTACAATTTTGTTAAGGAAGAGAAGTCTATTTTTTTTATGCCAACAATTGAGAAGTGTAATAAAAACAATGAACAATAATTGCAATTGGAAAAAGAAGAGATTGTTGAAATTAGAGCAAATGATAAACTGGAACATCAAGGAGTTACAGTGCTACTAACAGAAAAAATTGAAATCAAAACTGGACAATTTAGAAAAGTCT
Source organism: Calotriton arnoldi (assembly GCA_963921515.1). Taxonomy (NCBI): domain Eukaryota; kingdom Metazoa; phylum Chordata; class Amphibia; order Caudata; family Salamandridae; genus Calotriton; species Calotriton arnoldi. Next base: position 154,878 of record CAWUFW010006615.1, read on the forward strand.
GTGTCGAAAACTGCAGGATTAAAAAAACTGTTATGTATCTGTAAAAATTGTCATGGAATCTTACATCTTAATTTAAATGTTGAAGAAGGGATAGTGAATGGTTCAATTGGTAAAGTTATGAAATTTGTTAATTATCCAAACAGAAATGATGTGGACTGCTTAGCCATAAAATCTGATGATCTTGCTGAAGGTAAGCAGATTGGCAGATGTGTTGTACGTTTCCTACTTGTGAAAGACTTGTATATACAGTGAAAGCAGTTCCAGTGTCTTTAGAGTATGCAGTAACTATTTAAAAATCACAAGGTTTAAGTGTATGTATAGGTCTTGTTAATATTAGTAGTAGTGTATTCAAAGAAGGAATGTCATATGTTGCTTTGTCGTGAATTAGAATATTGTCTGGTTTATTTCTGATTGTTTTTGATGAGAAGAAAGTAATTGCTAATGTGAGCTATGCAATGAAGTATAATCGATTAAGTGCTCAATATGAACCTCATTTAGGCCAGTATACTGTGGTTCAAAAAGCAATACTGCGTCCAAAGCGGAAAATATCTAAACAGTCTATCTCAGTTGAACAGAAAGATGAAGAAAAAGAAAATCAACAAGGAGGAAAGAAAAGAAAACTAGAGCACAATGAGGAAATACAAGGCTATCACTTTGATAATAAATCTGGAGTGAACTGTTACGCAAATGTAGTGTTAAATTGACTATATCATTTGCCTCATTTTTATAAATTCTATTAAAGAAAAGGTAGATAAAAGAATGTCTTCACAACTTTGTAGTTTGCTTGAAGAATTAAGAAGTGATAGAAGTATTATATATTCTACTGGAATGAGAAAACTCACTGATGACTGTACTGGATCAGTAGTGTTCTCTCAAAATCTTCAGCAGGATGCTCAAGAATTTCTAATGGTAATGCTAGGACTATTAGATGAAGAAGATGTGAATATCAATGAATTATTTGGTTTAACTTGTAAATAAACCCATAACTGTGAAGATTGTGAATCTACATCTAGCACTGAAATCAATTCAGAATGATTCCTCTACTTTACATTACCAGATTGTGAATCTGTGCTATTTGAAAATGTAACTACAAACACCCATCAAGATATGACCTGTCCAAACTGCAGTTCAGAACTTAGGTCAACGTTGTTTCTACAGATGTATGGAATATATATCATAGTTATGCTACAACGATGCAGAGTGGATGGTACTAAGTTAGGAACTAAAATTACAAACTTTAAAGCTGCACACATTTCCATCTCAAAAATAACTTTCACAACTATAGCAATCATATTTCATGAAGGAGTTAATATAACCTCTGGACACTGCACAATATATTTAAGATGTCAAACAGGATGGGCAGAGTGCAATGACATACAAGTGACATTCAAATCGAGACTACCCAAAATGTTACCAAACTCATATCTGTTGGTTCTAGATTCGAAGTTCTAAGGAGAAACTAAGATAAGAAAGGGTGGTATTGGGTTGATATATTAATGGATTATGTGTTTCTGAGACATTATTCGGCCTATTGGGGGTATTGTCTACAGCGAAATGAAGGACTTTTTTTTTTAACTGCAGGAAAGGAGTTTATAAATATTTGAGGCCTACATTTTGTTACCACAGATAAAAAGTAAATCAAGGTACTATAATACCAGTAGCCTTAAGTTGCATGTGAGAAGTCTCTTCACCACTAAAAAAAAGTCCCCTTTTGTTTCTGCTACAGCAACTTCTACATTGTACTATGAGTTATGTTTTTCATACATGGACTGAGAACAGTTTAGACATCATTTGGCCTAACAGGGATGATGTTTACAAAATTACATGCAAAAATGAAGATTGCTTCACAATTGATGAACATTTTGTACCAGATGTAATAATATCAGAAACAATTTTACCATATAGCTGTTTTCATTAAGGTAGTAAGCTATCATCAAGCCAGTATTAAAACATTTGTAGCGAGTGCAGTGAACAGTATGACATAGTTATAATGATCTACTGTGCACATTTGCTTTTTTTTACAATCCATTGAGTGTTTTTTCCCACTGTTTCATGATGAGTATTTAAACAAAGTACTGTTGAAAGTGAACAAGTATGAAAATGAAAACAGGAAAAAACAGTAAAGCATTTGTCTATTTTGAATTAAAGTTTTGGTAAAAAAGTATTGTATATTGTTTGGTTGACTAATGTTTGAAATAAAATTCTAATATATTTTTGTCTTTTTTATTTCTTCACAGTGTTGGAGGTCGAGATATATTACGTGTGTCAAATTACTAATCTAGTAATGGATTCATTGAGTTACCACTCATGTACTCATCCCATCTCCAATGCTCAACAGTTGCACTAGTCCAGTTATCCAGCCACTACCTAAGCAGTCATCCAATCACTCAGGTACTGCACTTGAATTCATCTATTCTCCCAGCCACTATTAAGGCACTAATCCAATCACCCAGGCATTACCCATGCACTATGCAAACACCCAGACACTGTGGGGCCGATTCCGATTCGAGCCGGAAAACGTACCGACCGACTCGGTACGGGAATTTAGTCCGACCGACTCAGACCGGCGCCGCATGACCCGGGTAGTACGATGAAATGAATGTGAAATCCGACAGACTCGGACAGAATAAAAAACGACCGACCGAGCCGGACGGAAACAAGCCATCCAGCCGGGAAATCACGCGAAACGAACCGACCGACACGCACTCGGATTGAGCCCGAACGAAACGTACCCGCGAACTCCGACCCGCGTAGTACGATGCTGTGCGTGCAAAACACAACCGACTCGCCCGGAGCACAAGCCGTACGACCGACACGCATACAAAACCCAGCCGAAGCAACCCAATGCTACGCGACCGACTCGTACGCCGCATATGAAACCTAGCTGACACACAGCGGGAACGAGTCGGACAAGATCGCACCACACAACTGCAGCGTCCTACTCGGACACAAGAACGACTCATACATGCACCAAAAACACCAAGGAAAAATTCGTAAAAAAAGGGCCAAACAAGCAACCACTAAGCCAATAAATACAGGGAGGGAAAAAAAATGGAACAAGGACACACCTCCAACTCCACCTACATAAAGGCCACAAATCCCTACCATGATCCTTTGCAAATTCCACTGACCTGCCAGCACACAACACCATCACACAGCAACCACAGACACACTCACAGCTCATACATCACACAAACCACACACCATTACCACACCTACAAATAGCACCCTCACACACACCCAGCTAAACCTACACTCACACCCCCCCACCTGCACACACACACACACATCAATCACCACCACCACCCATCACCATGCCCCCAAAGAAGAACCATAAGTTCCTAGATTGTGAATAGGAAGTCCTGGTAGACGAGATACTCAGGGTAGAGCCACAGTTGTTTGGCACATTGGTACAACAGACCCCCATGTCGCAGAAAACCAAGATGTGGGCGAGGATTGTCCACAGGGTGAACGCACAATCACCATGTTTGCGCACAAAGGAAGACATCCAGAACAGGTGGTATGATGTGCGCAGGAGGGTCCGGGACCTACTCAAAAAGGACTACCTCCTCAGCCAGCTCACCGGCAGTGGCCCTCCTGCAAAACCAATATACCTCAGGCCCTGGGAGGAGAAGGTGCGGGCCATCCTACCACCAGTGAGCGTATACGGACTAACAGACATCCCAGAGCCTGGTGAGTACACAACTAATATATACAATATGGTGTGACAACCCACACACATCACAGTCAAGGGGATAGGCAAACCATGCACACTTAGCAAATACACAGCAACCAAATGATATTTATCCCAAGATGTGAATGCTAGTCAGACAAACACAATACCTGCCATCTCATAGTGACATGTAACTGTGTCATGACATCTACAAAACTAACAACAAATACAGCAAGGCAGTGGCACAAATAGAACCAACAAACACTCACAGATATTTACCCACCACTAGAACACCACCTCACAGGGAAGCTCACTCAAAGGAAGGAATCCTGTGTATGCTGGTCAAGTCAGTGTAGCCAATAGCATGATGGGAGTGGTAGTCACAGATATTGGTCACACCCACAATTGGCCCATCAACACCACTCTCAACCATGCTCACATCACAGGGAGTGGATAAGGACTCACAAGATGGCTGACACTGGGTACTGCTGTGGGGAGCACAAGGCCCTGCTGGGAACTGTGCACCAACAAACAGCACAACACCACTGCCTGACATCCTGAAAGCCAACTTGCACTCCCTGCAATGCAAGCACGTTGCATGGTGGGATATCTGGCTGGGTGGGAAGGAGGACTCACAACACTGACCATAGTTACAAGCAGCTCTCCTCACACACCCCCTCAACACTAACTCCACATAACCCACCTGGGAGAATGCAATGCCTCACAGACTAACTGAAGATCCCACAAAGAACCACCACCCTGGGTTATGCTGTGTGAAGCACAGGGACACTCTTGGGACTTGTAGCCAAACAACTGCCAGGACAACACTCCCAGCCATCCTGTCAGCACAGGCACCCCACCCCACAGGGAAGCAGAGTCAAAAGGAAGGAAGGATGGCCATGCTGGGAAGGGGGTGGAGGCAATAGCATGATGGGAGTTGTAGGCACAGATATTGCTCACCCTCACAATTGGCCCATCAACACCACTCTCAACCATGCTCACATCACAGGGAGTGGATAAGGACTCACAAGATGGCTGACACTGGGTACTGCTGTGGGGAGTACAAGGCCCTGCTGGGAACTGTGCACCAACAAACAGCACAACACCACTGCCTGACATCCTGAAAGCCAACTTGCACTCCCTGCAATGCAAGCACGTTGCATGGTGTGATATCTGGCTGGGTGGGAAGGAGGACTCACAACACTGACCATAGTTACAAGCAGCTCTCCTCACACACCCCCTCAACACTAACTCCACATAACCCACCTGGGAGAATGCAATGCCTCACAGACTAACTGAAGATCCCACAAAGAACCACCACCCTGGGTTATGCTGTGTGAAGCACAGGGACACTCTTGGGACTTGTAGCCAAACAACTGCCAGGACAACACTCCCAGCCATCCTGTCAGCACAGGCACCCCACCCCACAGGGAAGCAGAGTCAAAAGGAAGGAAGGATGGCCATGCTGGGAAGGGGGTGGAGGCAATAGCATGATGGGAGTTGTAGGCACAGATATTGCTCACCCTCACAATTGGCCCATCAACACCACTCTCAACCATGCTCACATCACAGGGAGTGGATAAGGACTCACAAGATGGCTGACACTGGGTACTGCTGTGGGGAGCACAAGGCCCTGCTGGGAACTGTGCACCAACAAACAGCACAACACCACTGCCTGACATCCTGAAAGCCAACTTGCACTCCCTGCAATGCAAGCACGTTGCATGGTGGGATATCTGGCTGGGTGGGAAGGAGGACTCACAGCACTGACCATAGTTACAAGCAGCTCTCCTCACACACCCCCTCAACACTAACTCCACATAACCCACCTGGGAGAATGCAATGCCTCACAGCCTAACTGAAGATCCCACAAAGAACCACCACCCTGGGTTATGCTGTGTGAAGCACAGGGACACTCTTGGGACTTGTAGCCAAACAACTGCCAGGACAACACTCCCAGCCATCCTGTCAGCACAGGCACCCCACCCCACAGGGAAGCAGAGTCAAAAGGAAGGAAGGATGGCCATGCTGGGTAGGGGGGTGGAGGCAATAGCATGATGGGAGTTGTAGGCACATATATTGCTCACCCTCACAATTGGCCCATCAACACCACTCTCAACCATGCTCACATCACAGGGAGTGGATAAGGACTCACAAGATGGCTGACACTGGGTACTGCTGTGGGGAGCACAAGGCCCTGCTGGGAACTGTGCAACAACAAACAGCAGGACACCACTGCCTGACATCCTGAAAGCCAACTTGCACTCCCTGCAATGCAAGCCTGTTGCATGGTGGGATAACTGGGCTGGGGGGAGAAGGAGGCCTGGATGGTAACCAAATACCACCAATGCTGGTCATGCACACACCTCAACATTCACATTGACATGCCACAGGTTGGCAGGACAATGTGCTACACCAATATCACTCACTGACTGTCACTATTTAGGAGAATGCAATGTCCTGGCCCACATCCAGAGGTACAGTCACAACTGTCAGGTGTTTGAACAATTGATGCCAGTAGAAACATAACATACAATCTGTGTCTCTCCCCAAAACAGGAGATGATGGGGACACAGCAGCAGACCAGGAGGACTCCCTGTCCCAGGCTCCGGGGAACACTGAGCTCACTGGTGTGGATCAGCCTCTGCACTCCTCCGATGGCGAAGAACCAGCTGGACCCTCCGGTGTGAGTCATCATGCAGCACCAGCAGGACCAACATCTGCACCCACTGCACCCACCCCTCCAACAACTGCCAACACACAGGCCACCCCTGCCAACACGGACACACCAAGGACCACAGATGACAACAGCGCACGGAGCCAGGCCCAAACTGGAGCTGCTGACAACGAGCCCAGGAACAACACCCAAGTGGGCCCACGGTCACCTGTGCATGCCACTGCAGGTCCTGCACGTGTCGCCAGGGGTGGTGTGAGGGGTGGGAGACATAGGTCTCTCCTTGTAGAGGGGTCTGGACTGTATGATGACCCACAACTGGCACGCATCGTGGATGCGTACCAGACTAGCACCGGAGAGGTCAGCCAGGTAGTGGGGATCCTCAAGGACATACAACAGCAGCAGGCTGCCCATTATGCCCGCTTGGACTCCCACATGTCCCGCGTCGAGACACACATGTCACGTGTCGAGACACACATGTGTGGCATGGAGTCCAAGTGGGACACATTGGAACAACTGACAGCGGTGCATAGGGACATACTGACATGCCTCCGCCAGATCAGCACCAACATGGCCTCACCTCCCTGTGTGCCCACAACATCTGCTGCTGAAACAACTGCAAATGCCACAGGGAGGGAGGAGGACTCTGGCAGAGAGTCCCCTGCACCGCCGCAGCCTGCACCTGAGGGTCCCCCCCCAAGAAGAGGGGCCGTCCGAGGAGGCCAAACTGAGAGGACGATGGCCATCTACATCCCCCAGGAAGTCAACACCTGTTCTGGAACTTTTCCTCTGTGTGCATACTGCACGCCCTGTTGAAGCCAAGCCAACTCTCCCACATGACATGGGGAGCTCTAGTTGACCAAATGTATCAGATGACTGTGGACTTTACTCTGGACTTTTCAGCTACCAAGACTTCCAATTCACATGGGAACTTTGGATCCAAATTTCTATGTACAGCACCCACCATCCTGTGTACCATCCTCACACCTGTATGTAAATAAACTCACCAATACACCATATCTGCCTCTGTTGTGATTCCAACGTGGTTTTAGTCATGTAGATGTTGATCTTCTAAATTACACTGTGCATGCTAACTGCTACAGCAAGTCCAACACTGTCATGTCAGTCATGGCGACGTGACACATATGAGGGAGACACTCCACTAGGGCCACAAAACACATACACACCAGGGCCATCAGACTCATCACCTATACTGATGTTGCAACGAAGTACAGTGGAATGTACAGACACGCCACCTATTCACAGTCACTGTCAACTAGACAACAGGTGCAGTAAGCAAATGTCAGTCAGATGTGTGACTACAGACAACGCACATCCCAAAGTCAAGCACAGGTTTATTACACATTTCCAACATGTAGTTTCCACTACAAATGCAAGCTAATCCAACCTGGCTGTGGCCACAAAGTCAAAAAGTGCAGAAGATAGAAAGTCCAGGGGTGTGTGGCACATCACCTGTAGGGAAACGACTGCTTCCACCTTGGAAGTTGAATCATGGATTCGGGGGATCCAAGTTGATCAGACAACTCCAGCAGCACCCTGTGAAGGACAGACATGACACACAGTCAAAACCACTGAAGAACAGCACAGAACGGCAATACTCATGTCTAATACATGTCACGAGATAACTACACAAAACCAAGTTAGCATGTCAACACTGTTGGGCAGTACAGACCACCTACAAGGACACATCGCTGCACGCATCCAGTCAAGTAGCACATGGCCACACTGAAACAGCACCAGAGCACCACACACACATATCATGCAAACTCAAATCATTGACATTACAACCCTCTGGAGACTCACATTCAGCTGAAGAAGTTGGTGATGAGCTGTGTGCGGACATCACCATCATCATCTTCACTGGCATCGTGACCCAGGCCAGGATCTTCCACAGGTGGCGGACGTTGGTCATCGTCATCCAGGATGATAGGCAACTCCTTCCGCACTACCAGGTTGTGTAGCATGCAGCAGACGATGACAATCTTGCACACCTTTGCTGGGGCATATGGGAGGGCCCCTCCTGTCTTGTCCAGGCAGCGGAAGCGGCTCTTCAGGAGACCAAAGGTCCGCTCAATCACCCTCCTCGTCCGACCATGTGCCTCATTGTAGCGCATCTGGGCTGGTGTCACAGGGTTCCTGAGAGGTGTCAGCAACCACAGCATGTTGGGGTATCCCGAGTCACCTACAGACAGACAATTGCACATTAGCCGATTTGAAAATGTGTGCGGAAAACAACATAGCAGAACACACACAATGGTACAAAGTCAGTACACACCAACAAGCCAGGCACGCTGGTTCGGCATCTGTGACATCATCCTCGGGATGTGACTACTCCTCATCACGTAGGCATTGTGTGCCGAACCGGGGAAACGGGCACACACATGTGTGATGGTCATATCTGCAAGACATACCACCAGAGCATTGATCGAATGGTAATGTTTGCGGTTGCGGTATGCCTGCTCATGTGCCTGTGGTGGTATCAAAGACACATGTGTCCCATCAATGGAGCCAATTACATGTGGTAAAAAAAAAAAAAAAATGTGGCATCCTCCCTAGGGCATAGAAGTCACTCTTGACATCAGTGAGTCGTTGACGTGTTGGGAAATAGATGTACTGGTTGAGGTATCTCAACATTGCACCCAAAACATCACGTAGCACACGGCTGAACATAGTCTGTGACATCCCACCAGTAGTTGCCACAGTGTGTTGAAAGGTACCGGTGGCAAAGAAGTGTAGGGCTGCCATCACCTTCACCTTGGGGGTCAGCGCTGTAGGATACGGCCGGCCAGGCTGCAAATGTGGGGCCAACCGCACTGCCAAATCCTCAATCAGCTGCCAGGTGAAGCGGTACCGTCGGATGCTGTCACGTTCCACCATCGTTGCCAGGTCTGGGAATGGTCGATGGACAGCAGGAGCCCTGCAGTACATAGGTGAAGAAAGCAAGATTGTCAGTCACCCCACCAATGTTCCGTTCACCATACTCAATTTCACATGACACATCAGCAACATACACAAGTACTTGATGTGTGTGTCGTCCCGTTTGGACATATATGGCACCTACATGGACATCATCTAACATCTCTCTGTTCAACAAGTGTTGACAACTGGTTCCAAGCTGTGCTATGGGACACCATTAGGCTGTGTCACAGTACACATTAACTGCTCTCACGTTCCACACACATACCACAGTGACATGTCTGGACAGATGCTCCACAGGCATCACAGCTCATTGACAGGTAGATTCCCAGGGAGCCTGTCTTGCCACATGGACACTGGCATGACATGGCGTATCATGTACACGTCAGAAAAACAAACATGACACCGACAGGTGGTGGCCCCTGTAGCCTCTGCAGGACAGACATGGACGTCTGTGACACACACACACACACACCATCAAAGTTCATGCACAAACCACGTGGATGTGGAGACTGTCTCCCATTGTGCACATGGAGTCAGAGACATGTGATACACATCATGCACACAGACTGTGGAGGGACATCACTATTGTTGGAATGGGCCACCCTGTGATGTACATGCCTTCCCACATGTGAGCCTGGGGGTATGTGACATGTCATACACATACACAACCTGGAAATGTGACCATGACACATGCTCAGAAATGAAAAGTTGCACACCACAGTGGTCATGTGCACAACACACAAAGGACCCTGTCCCCATTAACACGTGCACAGCCTGGGTGTGTCTGCCCCCAAGTGCCACCCCAAAATCCACATGTTCACCCCCATACACAGATAAGGTTATGCTGCCACACATGCCTCATAGACAGTGTGGACTGGGTGTGGTGTTGTAGGTGTGCCCCTAAGTCCCTGGAAAGTAAATGTGGCTGGCATAGGTTCACCAGTGAGCAGCATGGTGACATATGCGTGTGACCTGTCCTGGTACGCGTTGTAGAGCAATGGACCGATCGGTGTGCCCGCACGGACCATTGCATTGAATGTGAGCGGGTACGCGTTGTACAGCAATGGTCCGATCGGTGTGCCCGCACGGACCATTGCATTGAATGTGAGCGGGTACGCGTTGTATGCCTGGTACGCGTTGCACAGCAATGGTCCGATCGGTGTGCCCGCACGGACCATTGCATTGAATGTGAGCGGGTGCAGCGTTGTACAGCAATGGTCCGATCGGTGTGCCCGCACGGACCATTGCATTGAATGTGAGCGGGTACGTGTTGTACAGCAATGGTCCGATCGGTGTGCCCGCACGGACCATTGCATTGAATGTGAGCGGGTACGCGTTGTATGCCTGGTACGCGTTGCACAGCAATGGTCCGATCGGTGTGCCCGCACGGACCATTGCATTGAATGTGAGCGGGTACGCGTTGTACAGCAATGGTCCGATCGGTGTGCCCGCACGGACCATTGCATTGAATGTGAGCGGGTACGCGTTGTATGCCTGGTACGCGTTGCACAGCAATGGTCCGATCGGTGTGCCCGCACGGACCATTGCATTGAATGTGAGCGGGTACGCGTTGTACAGCAATGGTCCGATCGGTGTGCCCGCACAGACCATTGCATTGAATGTGAGCGGGTACACGTTGTACAGCAATGGTCCGATCGGTGTGCCCGCACCGACCATTGCATTGAATGTGAGCGGGTACGCGTTGTACAGCAATGGTCTGATTGGTGTGCCCGCACGGACCATTGCATTGAATGTGAGCGGGTACGCGTTGTACAGCAATGGTCCGATCGGTGTGCCCGCACGGACCATTGCATTGAATGTGAGCGGGTACGCGTTGTATGCCTGGTACGCGTTGCACAGCAATGGTCCGATCGGTGTGCCCGCACGGACCATTGCATTGAATGTGAGCGGGTACGCGTTGTACAGCAATGGTCCGATCGGTGTGCCCGCACGGACCATTGCATTGAATGTGAGCGGGTACGCGTTGTATGCCTGGTACGCGTTGCACAGCAATGGTCCGATCGGTGTGCCCGCATGGACCATTGCATTGAATGTGAGCGGGTACGCGTTGTACAGCAATGGTCCGATCGGTGTGCCCGCATGGACCATTTCATTGAATGTGAGCGGGTACGCGTTGTATGCCTGGTACGCGTTGCACAGCAATGGTCCGATCGGTGTGCCCTCACGGACCATTGCATTGAATGTGAGCGGGTACGCGTTGTACAGCAATGGTCCGATCGGTGTGCCCGCACGGACCATTGCATTGAATGTGAGCGGGTACGTGTTGTACAGCAATGGTCCGATCGGTGTGCCCGCACGGACCATTGCATTGAATGTGAGCGGGTACGCGTTGTACAGCAATGGTCCGATCAGTGCGCACGCATTGGCTGGGGCCTGGCATGGCAACGGACGCGTTTTGAAGCTTCAACTAGTCTGATGCAGTGAATTCAGTTGGCCAGCCACAACAATGTTGCAAGTTCATGGGTGTCATGAAGTTGAAATTTTTGAAGGATGCTGTGGGCGTGTCTTGGTGCTGCAATTCCATGGATTGGTCAGATTCATAAGATGCATACAACTTGGACCTATCACTTTGGACACATGGCACAGTATCTGCCTCTGCAGCACACATATAATGCTGGCTGTTCCCCTGAGGGCTCACTTGCCTGCACTACATGCTCCAGGACGACATCTGCCACTACACTGCTGCTGTCTCTGCATCCTCTGGCTCCTGCAATGGCACGTACTGTGGAGAGAGCCCCAGCCTTCACCCATGAGGAGAACCAGGCCCTGCTGGACAACCTCCTTCCACAGTACAGCAAGCTGTATGGGACACCAGGGGAGCAGGTGAGTGTGCTGTCCACTTCCTTACTAATTGTACATGTTGTCTGACTAGCAGGATTTACAGTGTGCACACCACTGGCTAGCATGCTCACTGAGTAGTACTCACCCCCCAAAGTGTGTAGTCACATGCACTGAACAGGTACAGTGGAGTAACAGTGCATTCAAACAAGGTTCACTTCCCATGCAATGATACCATGTAGTAACTGCTGGCAAACTGTCCATAGCCCTCGTTGCACTGCCTGTGTACATCATATGCCCCTGTGATTGAGACATGTATTTCCAACTGTGTGATGCACGGATATGTTGCATGTGTAGTAATGGCCTTTTCACTTTGTCATCCTCACAGGTTGATGCCCATCAGAAGCAGGATATCTGGCTGGCCATCGTCCGGGCAGTCAGATCCGTGGGGGTCTACAAGCACCGGATCCGCAACTGCCAGAAGAGGTGGCAGGACCTTTGGGGTTGGACCTGGAGGATTGCAAGGGTCCAGCTGAAGCTGTCGCCTCCTCGCAGGAGGGGCGGACACCGGACCCTGACCCCCCACATGCTCCAGATCCTGCCGGTGGTCTTCCCGGAGCTGGATGGGCAGCTGAAGGGCAGACAGCAGCAAGGAGGGGGTGAGTCAAAGACTGCACTGTGAACTCTGTCTGACATTCTATGTGCCCTCCTGTGGCGTGGTTAAACTTCCCCAGTACATCAGTCTTGTTGTCCAGTACCCATGTCCCTCTATTGTGACATGGTGATAGGCCGGTGTGCTCCTTACGCTCAGGATAATTGTGTCACTCGGGTACAGGGTCCTTGCATTTTGCTTTGCTCAAGGTGGGTGACAGCTTTTGTTCCCGTGATATTGTGTTAGCCTTCATGGATGGGCCAATTGCTCACACAATGCCTGAGTCGTGCAATGTAGTCTGGGTGTAACTTTGATATGTGATCCACTTGCAGATCAGAATCACCACATGTCCCTGGGGTATTTGCCACACCCCCATGCTGCGGGTGGGTAAAATGTTTGGGCCTCAGGAGTATGTATGTCAAGTGTGTCACACATGCCTAGCCACCTGCCTACTGACCAGGGCTCATCCATCTTGCAGGTGGAGCCGGACAGTCATGCCTACTCCAGGGCATACAATACACTCTGTACTCCCACTCCCATGTATCAGCTGACATGCTGTGCTCAGTGAAATGTTCCCTCAGGTGTCTGCCTCTGTGTCGTTGTGCTGTGACTACGTAGTCGGGACTCCTGTGATGTTTATCGGTTAGGGGTCAGCATGCCATCTGCTATTGGACCATGTGAGACAAGACTTCTGTGACTTATAGGTGTTTGATCACATGACTGTGCAGACAAGTGTATGCCACTGTGACTTTCAGGCATCTGTTTTTCACTCTCAGCACACTGTGAGGTGCTCATGTTCAGAGAGTTGTGTTTCATGTCCCCCATATGTCCAATTGGTATGACGTGGACAAATAGTAGTTCAGATGATGTGGTTTTTGGGGGATGGACATGTGCACTTGTCAGTTACATTACTTGCCTTCCCCATGTCCTAGGATTGTGACACAGTGCAGACTGTTGTTGGCTGGCTGCCATGGCCATGTGACTGGAGACAGTGATGTATGACCTTGCAGGCATGCCTGTGTCATGGCATTAAACTTCCTAAGAGTGATCCTGCAGGGGAGTGACATGTGCAACATGCACCCCATTGTGGCATTGACTATCCGGACATGGGTGCTTCATGGGGTCTGGTGCTGGTATGCATCACATGCATTTCTATTTAGACTCTGGCCGTCCATTTATACAGACACCTGCACTGACTCAGTGGCAAGAGATGTGACGTGGGCATGTTCACATACTTCACCGTGTTCTCAGCAATGTCCAACTACTGTGTAGGTGGTGCATGTGTCCACACTGGGGTATTACCATCAGACAGGCACCAGACCGATGGGTGCAAGGGCAGGAGGGGTGTGAGTTCCATGGTTGACCATCAGACTGACAATTGGCTTCTCCTAATCTGTGTGATGACTTTTGGCAATGTTCTACTAGAAATGCCAGGGATTGCTCTGTGATGTGCTGTACTTACTGTGGTGTGTGCGGTCAGTGCAGGTGACTGATGTTTGTCTGTTTCCCTAATTGTTTGCAGATACATCCACAGTCACAGGAGGGGACAGCTCCACGGACCAGGAGGAGCAGCGGAGCCAGACTGGGTCAGCATCCGACGAGTGGTCAGAGGGACCCAGTGGCACGGAGGGCGAGGGGAGCCACACCGAGGAGTCCTCAGCACCGTCCACCTCAGCTGGGGACCACAGCAGCTCGGAGGATGACTCCCTTGTGGATGCGGGTGTCAGCAGCCACAACACCCCAGCTAGTCTGTCTGACCCCGCCACCACCACCACCGCCCTCCCATTGGCTCCCATTCCTGAGGTCCGTGGAGGCTCCCGTGCTCGGGAGCGTGTCTCCTTCAAGCCAGGCACCGCACCCCTGCCCCTGTGTCCCCTGCTGCCCTGAGTGAGGAGTCTGTGTACCTCCTTCGGCAGCTCCATGTAGGGCAGACAGCAATGCTGACTGTCCTCCATACACACACCACTCTGTTGACACAGCTGGTGTCGTTCATGGAGGGCATCTCAACGGGTATGTCTGCCCTACAGAGGAGCAATAGGTCCATGGACTCCTCCCTGACGGCAGCAGTGTCCCTCCTCCAACAGTCCCTCACCCCTCCCACCTCTGCCCCATCCACACTTCCTACCACCCTACCTGTCCAAAGCACATGCACACCTGCACAATCACCCAAACACACAGACACGAGCAGCACACACACCCCCAAAACCAAGGCAAGACGTGCACACAAGCATCCTCAGGGGACTGATTCCACACACACAGGGGATGGGGAACTGACACACACACAGGCAACCACAGTCACTCCGCAATCCTAAAGATCCTCTCCCTCCAAGACCCCTTCCCTTGCCTCACCTGCAACCCCACATACACAGCAGCTCTTCCTCTCTGACCTCGGCCTCTTCCCCTCCAATCCCGCTGATCCAGCATACCGGGGGAAGAGGAAGTCCACACACAGAGAGGGAGTGCCCCTCGCCCCCGGACACCCTCCCCCAGGCGCAGGCAGAGTGAGCCCCCCACCCGCAAGTCCCCCGGACCCGGAAGAGCAAGACCCCGCCACCGCCCTGCAAGTCACCCACCCAGTCTCTCACCTCCATCCCCCAGGCCACCACTCCACAGGTTCCACCGCCACACCCTGCCCCAGGTTCCCCACACACCGATACCGCATCCCCAAACTGCTCAGGCCCTCCCCCCTGCCACTTGCTCTTCCACCCCCAAACCAGACGCTCTGCCTGTATGTGCCACTCATGTGGAGACCGTGTCCCCCCCCTCTGTCCTGCCCAGCTCTTCTGCCCCCCCTTCCACTCCCTTGGAGTCATGCACTGCGGTGGAGTCCACAACAACCCCGTCTGACTTGGGCACTGCATTGGGGACCCAGTCCACTCCATTTGACCAGCCCACTGCAGTGGTTGCAGCACCAACACCATCGGACTTGGGCCCTGCGGTGGTGCTGGCCCCCCCTGTGAGAAGTTGGCCTGGCATATGCTGTCCACTAATTATAGTGGGCACCTTGCACCAGTCCAAACAACCCCTTATTGGAGATAGGTTAAAGACAACCTTTATTGAAAGCTATCCTAGTGGTAGCTATGGAGAGCAGCCTTCAGGCTAAGTCTTGAAGGAATGTAAAGCAGCTTGTTTTACCAGTCTATAATCTCTTGAGTGACCAAATGAAAGAGGACCACACCAGGTATATATTCAAAATATATGTATTTATTACTAAACACACCCCTCTAGTCTCTTTATGAGGCTAGAGTTCGAAGTACATAAATTATAAGTTAGTTATCTACAGTAATAGCACAAATACACGTTTGAGCCCCAGGGGCGTACTCAAACCATATACCAATAAAGTGGTATAAGAACCACGACTGAGCTAGACACAAGGCCTAGAGCCTGTAGAAGTGCTTGGACCACAAGGAACCACCCAAGGTAGTGACACAGGGGACCCACGGGGGACGCGTGCAGTGTATGAACACAGCCGCGAATCGCCGTTAACTTCTATGGGGAAAGTCGCGATTAGAATTTAAAAGAAAAGGGACAATTAGAGGAGGACTTGGAGCAAACCCTTTGAGAACTAGGCTGTTCTAGTGTCAATACCCACGGGAGCACCGGAGTTCTCGAGTTACCTCACCCAGGGGAGCCGGGTGCATAGGTGTCTTTCGGGGTCCGGTTTCGCCGTCGCTTTCAATGGCGATCTGCTGCAAAGTGCTGCTGGCGGCCAAGTCGAAAGTGTTTGGGTGGATCCAAAGGTGGATCGAAGATCTGAAGAACCTGAAAGCAGAGGGGACAGAGTCTGGGTCACTAGCCAGTGACTAGGAAGGCGATGAGCAGATGCCCACCGATGTCGAGAGCTTCAGGTAGGTTGACAGTCATCTTGACTCTTCAGCCACGAGGTCCAGAAGGCGTTGACGATGACCAGGAGCTGGATTCGAGTTGCTCCACGACGTCTGTCGATTGCAGGGGTGTCGGCGACCAGATTGGACCCAACAAGCCTTGGCAACGGCAAGTCTCGTGGAAATGGAAGAAGAACGATGGTGCAGACCAACAAGGTCTGTGGGACTCACCCAGCAAGGGTAAGTCAGAGCATGCCTGGAGCAACCAGGGAGCCCAAGCAGAAAAAGATTGGCCTTCGGGAGGGCCTACTGGCCAATGGACTAGCGACCGCGAAGGAGCCTCGAGTCGATGCACGTGGAGCTGGCTCACAGGACACTCGTGGAGTGGAGGACAGTTGGTGCTGGAGGCTGGGGCTACTCGGAACCCAAAGCACGACTTTGGGGGAGACCCAGAAGAGGATGCACTTGCAAATGCGTTCGGTGTCCAGGGGTCACGGTTCAACGTTACCCACGACAGCTACGGGCCTCAGCTTTGCTGGGGACTCAGGGCAACCTCGGGGAAGTCTGGAAATCCACCTCTGGTGATGCAAAGACTTCAGCGTCCGACGGGAGCTTTAGCGATGCAGACCGGACAATTGCTTCTTTGGTGCCTGCCAAGCAGGGGAGTCACTCCTTGACCCCAAGGGAGATTCTTCAGTCCTCTAATCTTGAAGTAGAGCGTCAAAGGTCCAGGATTCTGTGTCAGAGTTTCGTCCAGGTAACTCTAAAGTCCTAAGGACTGGGGTCCCCTACTTATACTAAGGTAGGGGTTGGACATACTCTGTGGCCCCACCTATGGGAGGGTCAGGGCAGAGGGGTGGTTACACCCCTTTCCCTTTGTCCAGTTTCGCGCCAGAGCAGGGGCTGGAAGCCCCTGAGCCGGTTTGAACTGGGGTATGCACAGGGACACCAAATGTGCCCCCAGTGCAGGACTTCAAAGCACCAGAGAGTGCTCCCGCCCAGCCCCAATACACACTATCCTGTCTGGGGAGGTGTTTACACCTCCCTGGGACAGGAAACCTATTGTCCAGGCCTCCCCTGCCGGAGTTTCGGTCAGCAGCAGGAGGCCAGACTCGTGTCTGTGGCAGCGGCATCCATTTTGTGATGCCAGGGCTCTGGAAAGTCAGTACCGGGTATACCGGTGTGTACATGTCTCTCCCTCTAGCAGGGTGGAATGCTACCCCCGCCACCAGAACTGGCGGGGGTAGTATTCCAAGATGTTTGACACCAAACACGACATGTTTCTGTGCAGCCATCCCAAAGTTAGCATTTAACGCGAGGTTATAATGCGCTTAAGAGTATATGGTCGGGCTGCACTACAAACAGCATCAGAGAAGGGTCTCCGAACACTGCAGAGGGGCCCAGCTCATGCAGGGGCACCCTCTCACATAGGAACCACGCACTCTGCCTTCAGGATTGATAAGGCCTGCCATAGGAGTGACTTATAGGTTTATATGTGTGTATGTATGTAGTGATATAGGTAGCCTATATCACAGTAAGGGGTGCATGCACCACCTTACCCAGGCTGCAGTAGCAGACCTGTGGTGTCAGTTTGGATGGCCTTCCAGGGGTGGCACAATACATGCTGCAGCCCCTGGTAGGCCTCTGAGGTACCTATGCCCTGGGTACATAGTATACCATATACTAGGGACTTATAAGGGCACTCCAGATTCCAATCAGAGATGTGCCTAAGGCACATGGAAACCATTTTAGAGAGGAAGCAGCTAGGCTGGGGTTCTGATTAGCAGGGCCCCAGCCAGACTAAGGTCGAAAAACAGTGAAGCATCAGCAAAAAGTGGGGGTACCCATGTGAAGCAGATCCTACTCTCCTACCCAACCCCCCAAACGTAGGGACATTAAACTAACCTTGCCCAGTTAAGTCTTCATGTTCTAAGTGGAAGTACCTAGAGAGTCCATCTGCATTGGCATGGTTACTCCCAGGTCTATGTTCCACTGTGAAGTCCATCCCCTGTAGGGAAATGGACCACCTAAGCAGTTTGGGGTTTTCACCCTTCATTTGTTTTAGCCATAAGAGGGGCTTATGGTCTGTTTGAACAAGGAAGTGAGTACCAAACAAGTATGGCCTCAACTTCTTCAGAGCCCAGACCACAGCAAAGGCCTCCCTCTCAATGGCTGACCAACGTTTCTCTCTAGGGGTCAGCCTTCTGCTAATAAAAGCTACTGGCTGATCCTGACCTTCAGCATTCAATTGTGACAGTACAGCCCCTACCCCCAATTCAGATGCATCAGTTTGAACAATGAACTTCTTGGAGTAATCAGGACTCTGTAGAATGGGAGCAGTGCACATGGCCTGCTTTAGGTCATCAAATGCCTTTTGACAGCTAACTGTCCACTGAACCTTTTGGGCATTTTCTTGGAAGTTAAGTCATTCAGGGGTGTCACTATTGATCCATACCCCTTGACAATTCTCCTATAGTACCCAGTCAGGCCTAAGAAGGCTCTCACCTGAGTCTGGGTAGTTGGAGCAGTCCAGTCCATGATGGTCTGGATCTTGCTCTGCAGTGGTTGAACCTGGCCTCCACCCACAAGGTGGCCCAGGTACACAACCTGACTCTGCCCTATCTGGCACTTGGTGGCCTTGATAGTCAGGCCTGCTTTCTGCAGGGCCTGCAAAACATTTCTGAGGTGGACCAGGTGATCCTCCCAGGTGGAGCTAAAGACAGCAATATCATCTAGATATGCTGCACTATAGGCTTCCAGACCTGTAAGGACTGTATTCACCAACCTCTGAAAAGTGGCAGGTGCATTCTTCAGACCAAAGGGCATCACCACAAATTGATAATGCCCACTAGGGGTTGAGAATGCTGTCTTTGGCTTTGCATCATCAGCTAGTCTGATCTGCCAGTAGCCAGCTGTCAGGTCAAATGTGCTTAGATACTTGGCTGAGGCCAAAGTGTCTATTAGCTCATCTGCCCTTGGTATTGGATGGGCATCAGTCCTAGTGACTGCATTGAGACCCCTGTAGTCCACACAAAACCTCATCTCTCTTTTCCCACCATTGGTGTGAGGTTTTGGCACAAGGACCACTGGACTAGCCCAAGGGCTATCTGAGGGTTCAATAACTCCCAAATCCAACATCTTCTGGACTTCTGTCCTGATACAGTCCCTGACATGGTCAGGTTGCCTATAAATCTTATTTTTAATAGGCAGACTGCCCCCAGTGTCCACTTCATGAGTGCACCAGGTAGTCTGACTGGGTGTAAGTGAGAATATGTGTCTGAACTGATTGAGCACCTGTCTGCAATCAGTCTGCTGCTGGGTAGTGAGGCTGCCTGCCAAGGCTACACCATCCACTGACCCATCATCAGGGTTATGTGAGAGCAGGTCAGGGAGTGGGTCACTCTCTTCCTCCTGTCCCTCATCAGTAGCCATGAGCAAGCCCATGTCTGCCCTGTCCACATATGGTTTTAGCCTGTTGACATGGAGAACCCTGTGGGGACTCCTGGGTGTTCCTAGGTCAACCAAATAGGTAACCTCACCCTTCTGTTCAACAATGGTATGGGGTCCACTCCATTTGTCTTGGAGAGCTGCTGGGGCCACTGGCTCCAACACCCACACCTTCTGTCCTGGCTGGTAAACAGTCAGTACAGCCTTTGGTCATGCCAGGCTTTTTGAAGTTCCTGGCTAGCCTCAAGGTTTTTAGTTGCCTTTTTCATATACTCAGCCATCCGGGAGCGGAGACCAAGTACATAGTCCACTATGTCTTGCTTTGGGGGCTTGAGAGGTAACTCCCATCCTTCCTTCACCAAGCACAATGGACCCCTGACAGGGTGACCAAACAAAAGTTCAAAAGGGCTGTAGCCAACCCCTTTTGAGGCACCTCCCTGTATGCAAATAAAAGGCAGGGCAAGAGTATGTCCCATCTTCGCCTAAGCTTTTCTGGGAGCCCTTAAACATGCCCTTCAAGGTTTTGTTGAATCTCTCAACTAAACCATTGCATTGTGGGTGATAGGGTGTGGTGAACTTGTAAGTCACTCCACACTCCTTCCACATTGCTTTTAAGTATCTAGACATAAAGTTAGCACCCCTGTCTGATACAACCTCCTTAGGGAAGCCCACTCTTGAGAAAATTCCCAGGAGGGCCCTTGCCACCACAGGTGCTGTAGTGGTCCTAAGGGGAATAGCCTCTGGGTACCTGGTGGCATGATCCACTACCACCAGGATAAACCTGTGCCCAGATGCTGTTTGGGGATCCATGGGACCAACAATGTCAATCCCCACCCTTTCAAAGGGAACCCCCACCACAGGTAGTGGTATCAGGGGGCCTTTGTAGTGCCACCTGCCTTGCCACTGGCCTGGCAGGTTACACAGGAGCGACAAAACTCCTTGGTGTCTTCAGACATGTGGGGCCAGTGAAAGTGAAGGACAATTCTGTCCCAAGTCTTGTTCTGGCCCAGGTGACCTGCTAAGGGAATGTCATGGGCTAGGGTCAATAGGAAGCCCCTGAACTTCAGAGGTATAACCAACCTCCTGGTGGCACCAGGCTTGGGGTATCTACACTCTGAGTACAAGAGTCCATCATCCCAATACACAGTATGGGGACCACTAGCTTTCCCAGCAGCCTCAGCAGCAGCTTGCTGTCTGAGGGGTTCAAGAGAGGGGCAGCTCTGCTGCTCATGGCTCAGATCTGCCCTGGAAGGGCCCCCTGTCCCCAAGAACTCAACCTGGTCAGGTTCAAGCTCCTCTGGGACAGTTCCTTCCTCAGGACTGAGATCATCCCCCTCAAGGGACTGATCTTCCTTCTGAGCCAAGGGGGAAGGCACTGCCTTTACCCTACTACTCATCTTCTTGGAGGGCACTTGGTCCATTATTCCAGAATCCAAGGCCTGTTCAGTGTTAGACATTTTGGCTTGTGACCTGGTCACAGCAAACACATCTGCAGGGATGACCAGCATTTCTGCATGAGTCCTGAGCTCCACTTCTGCCCAAGCTGAAGTTTCTAAGTCATTGCCAAGCAAGCATTCAACGGGTAGGTCTGCACTTACCACAACCTTCTTAAGGCCAGTTACCCCTCCCCAGGAGAAGTTAACAACTGCCAGAGTATGGTCTGTTCTGACGTTGCTAGCATTGGTCACTTGGTACATTTCACCAAGTATAATCTGCCCAGGATTCACAAGGTCTTGTGTCACCATGGTGACACTTGCCCCTGTGTCCCTAAATGCCAAAGCCTCTCTTCCATTGATTAAGGGCTGTTGTCTGTACTTGCCCAGATTACTGGGACTCACAGAGGCGGTCATATCCATGCCTCCATCACAGACTACGACAGCCTGAGTGAGTTCTCTGACTAGGTCAGAGCTCATCTCCTTACCCAGGGTCAACCCTACTAAACCCTTGGCTTGTGTAGTCCCACCACCAACTGTAACTGTACTAGGGGGAGCAGGTGCCTTAGGGGCATTGGTGGGGGCTGGAGTAGAGTCTTTGGACTTGGTGCAATCACTGGTCCAGTGGGTCTTTTGCTTACAGACCTTGCACCATGGTTTCCTTTGGCCTTTCCCTTTGGTAGACTGTGAATCCCCACCTGAAGAAGATTTTTGGGGGCCTTGTGAAGACTTTTGATCTTTACCCTTCTCCCCACCCTTATCAGAGGTTTTCGAATCTTGCTTCTTAGGGTCACCACCTTGGTTCTGTACCTTCTGCTTCACCCTGGTTCTGACCCATTTGTCTGCCTTCTTTCCCAATTCTTGGGGAGAGGTCAGATCAGAGTCTACCAGGTGCTGATGCAACAGCTGATTTTGACAGTTATTAAGAATCTGCTCCCTCATGATCAGATTGTACAATCCTGTGAAGTCACATACCTTACTGCCCAATAACCAACCTTCCAGAGCCTTGGCAGAACAATCAACAAAGTCTACCCAGTCTTGAGTCTGTGCTTTTTGGGTATCCCTGAACTTTAACCTGTATTGTTCAGTGGTTAGGCCAAACCCATCAATTAGAGCACTCTTCAAGACTTTGTAATTATCAGCATCCTCCTCTCTAACAGTGAGGAGCTTGTCTCTACTTTTGTCTGCAAAGGAGAGCCACAAGATTGCTGCCCACTGCTCCTGAGGGACCCTCTGTACTTCTCAGGCCCTCTCTAGAGCAGTTATCCATTTGTGGATGTCATCCCCACTCTGGTAGGGAGGGACAATCTTGCTCAGGTTTCTATGGTCATAAGACCTTTCCCAATCTTTGGGGAAACTGCTGCCACCATGGGACTCTAGTCCCAACTTTTGTCTCTCTCTATAGAGATCTAGGGACTCCCTGTCTATAGCCAATTGCTGTTTTCTGAGTTCATGCTGAGTTTGCTCATACTGAATCAGTCTCTTTCTCCTCTCATGAGAGGATTCCCTCCTATGAGAGGAGACAGAGGTCCCTATTGAGGTGTCAGAGTGGTTAGACTCCTGAGAAGGAGACCTAGACCTTCTGGGCACACTCAGAACTCTTCCTGGGGGACAAAGGGGAGGTCAGTCTGATCCTCCCTCCTCCTCCTCCACAGGAGGAATTGGGTTTTCCAGGACAAGGTCATTTTCACCTTCCTGGCCAGTTTCAGAGGGGGGGCCTGGGTTTCTTCACCCCTGACCCCTTCCTCATCTTCTGCCCCACCCTCTTTGCCTACCCCTTCAGACCCTAGGGGCCTGCTGAGATCATCAGCTAGTAACACCTCCCTGAGGTGTTGGGTGCTGGCACTTTTGCCTGCCTTCAACTTCCTAGTATTGCATAATGCTCTCAATTCCAAGAATGGGAGTTTATCATACTTGGAGGGAAGAAGCCCACTGGCTTCTGGCAAGGACTCACTGGGTCCTGGCTTTGAAGACATTACTAGTGAGGTGTGGTGTATGCACTACCTACTCTAGTGTGGCCTACTAAACTCTCTTGAGTTGTAGAAAGGGTGTGCTGTCCCTTAACACACAACTCTAAGTTCAGTAGAACTTACTGTATTACTAAGCTTGATTTATATGTACCTTAGGTACCCTTAGTGGTTTTCAGTTGATCAATTCGATTGAGATTATCTGGTAAAACAATAGCAAGCTGGAATCCCACACGCTGCACACCAATGTGAGAAGTTGGCCTGGCATATGCTGTCCACTAATTATAGTGGGCACCTTGCACCAGTCCAAACAACCCCTTATTGGAGATAGGTTAAAGACAACCTTTATTGAAAGCTATCCTAGTGGTTGCTATGGAGAGCAGCCTTCAGGCTAAGTCTTGAAGGAATGTAAAGCAGCTTGTTTTACCAGTCTATAATCTCTTGAGTGACCAAATGAAAGAGGACCACACCAGGTATATATTCAAAATATATGTATTTATTACTAAACACACCCCTCTAGTCTCTTTATGAGGCTAGAGTTCGAAGTACATAAATTATAAGTTGGTTATCTACAGTAATAGCACAAATACACGTTTGAGCCCCAGGGGGTACCAAACCATATACCAATAAAGTGGTATAAGAACCATGACTGAGCTAGACACAAGGCCTAGAGCCTGTAGAAGTGCTTGGACCACAAGGAACCACCCAAGGTAGTGACACAGGGGACCCACGGGGGACGCGAGCAGTGTATAAACACAGCCGCGAATCGCCGTTAACTTCTATGGGGAAAGTCGCGATTAGAATTTAAAAGAAAAGGGACACTTAGAGGAGGACTTGGAGCAAACCCTTTGAGAACTAGGCTGTTCTAGTGTCAATACCCATGGGAGCACCGGAGTACTCGAGTTACCTTACCCAGGGGAGCCGGGTGCATAGGTGTCTTTCGGGGTCGGGTTTCGCCGTCGCTTTCAATGGCGATCTGCTGCAAAGTGCTGCTGGCGGCCAAGTCGAAAGTGTTCGGGTGGATCCAAAGGTGGATCGAAGATCTGAAGAACCTGAAAGCAGAGGGGACAGAGTCTGGGTCACTAGCCAGTGACCAGGAAGGCGATGAGCAGATGCCCACCGATGTCGAGTGCTTCAGGTAGGTTGACAGTTGTCTTGACTCTTCTACCACGAGGTCCAGGAGGCGTCGACGATGACCAGGAGCTGGATTCTAACTGTCCCACGACGTCTGTCGATTGCAGGGGTGTCGGCGACCGGATTGGACCCAACAAGCCTTGGCAACGGCAAGTCTTGTGGAAATGGAAGAATGACGATGGTGCAGACCAGCAAGGTCTGTGGGACTCACCCAGCGAGGGTAAGTCAGGGCACTCCTGGAGCAACCAGAGAGCCCAAGCAGAAAAAGATTGGCATTCGGGAGGGCCTACTAGCCAACGGACTAGCGACTGCGAAGGAGCCTTGAGTCGATGCATGTGGAGCTGGCTCACAGGACACTTGTGGAGTGGAGACCAGTGATCTTCAGTACAGTTGGTGCTGGAGGCTGGGGCTACTCGGAGCCCAAAGCATGACTTCGGGGGAGACCCAGAAGAGGATGCACTTGCAAATGCGTTCGGTGTCCAGGGGTCACGGTTCCACGTTACCCACAACAGCTACGGGCCTCAGCTTTGCTGGGAACTCAGGGCAGCCTCGGGGAAGTCTGGAAATCCACCTCTGGTGATGCAAAGACTTCGGCGTCCGACGGGAGCTTCAGCGATGCAGACCGGACAATTGCTTCTTTGGTGCCTGCCAAGCAGGGGAGTCACTCCTTGACCCCAAGGGAGATTCTTCAGTCCTCTAATCTTGAAGTAGAGCGTCGAAGGTCCAGGATTCTGTGTCAGAGTTTCGTCCAGGTAAATCTAAAGTCCTAAGGACTGGGGTCCCCTACTTATACTAAGGTAGGGGGTTGGACATACTCTGTGGCCCCACCTATGGGAGGGTCAGGGCAGAGGGGTGGTTACACCCCTTTCCCTTTGTCCAGTTTTGTGCCAGAGCAGGGGCTGGAAGCCCCTGAGCCGGTTTGAACTGGGGTATGCACAGGGACACCAAATGTGCCCCCAGTGCAGGACTTCAAAGCACCAGAGAGTGCTCCCGCCCAGCCCCAATACACACTATCCTGTCTGGGGAGGTGGTTACACCTCCCTGGGACAGGAAACCTATTGTCCAGGCCTCCCCTGCAGGAGTTTCGGTCATCAGCAGGAGGCCAGACTCGTGTCTGTGGCAGCAGCATCCATTTTGTGATGTCAGGGCTCTGGAAAATCAGTACCGGGTATACCGGTGTGTACATGTCTCTCCCTCTAGACGGGTGGAATGCTACCCCCGCTGCCAGAACTGGCGGGGGGGTAGTATTCCAAGATGTTTGACACCAAACACGACATGTTTCCGTGCAGCCATCCAAAAGTTAGCATTTAACGCGAGGTTATAATGCGCTTAAGAGTATATGGTTGGGCTGCACTACAAACAGCATCAGAGAAGGGTCTCCGAACGCTGCAGAGGGGCCCAGCTTATGCAGGGGCACCCTCTCACATAGGAACCATGCACTCTGCCTTCAGGATTGATAAGGCCTGCCATAGGAGTGACTTATAGGTTTATATGTGTGTATGTATGTAGTGATATAGGTAGCCTATATCACAGTAAGGGGTGCATGCACCACCTTACCCAGGCTGCAGTAGCAGACCTGTGGTGTCAGTTTGGATGGCCTTCCAGGGGTGGCACAATACATGCTGCAGCCCCTGGTAGGCCTCTGAGGTACCTATGCCCTGGGTACATAGTATACCATATACTAGGGACTTATAAGGGCACTCCAGATTCCAATCAGAGATGTGCGTAAGGCACATGGAAACCATTTTAGAGAGGAAGCAGCTAGGCTGGGGTTCTGATTAGCAGGGCCCCAGCCAGACTAAGGTCGAAAAACAG
This sequence comes from Calotriton arnoldi, assembly GCA_963921515.1. NCBI lineage: Eukaryota > Metazoa > Chordata > Amphibia > Caudata > Salamandridae > Calotriton > Calotriton arnoldi. The sequence continues at coordinate 181,236 of CAWUFW010006615.1, forward strand.
TGAAGCATCAGCAAAAGTGGGGGTACCCATGTGAAGCAGATCCTACTCTCCTACACCCCCTGAGTCAGACACCTCCACTACAGTTGCCAATGACACTCCTGCACCCACCTCACCTTCCCTGCCTCCTTCTGGCATTCCCTGATCCTGTCCCTGCGGTGCCTGGCCTGCCCCTCGTATGCCCCTCCAAGGGGGATGTCCCCTGTCGGTACCTGTGCAGGCAAGCAATTGGTGACAAGTTGTCACAAATCACCCTGTTGGGACTGTGTATTTGGACTGGACATTGGCCGTAGTTAATTTTGGACTTTTGACTTGCTGATTAAAGCCTCTTTTTGTTTACTTGTGGTTAATCTTTGGTGGTACATGATGTAGATGTGTAGATTCATGCATTTGCTGTTGTAATTGTGTTCAGATCAGGTAAATGAAGTTTTGCTGTGATGGGCTCCATGTGATCCATGGGATATGTGTCCTAATCTAGTCTGGATCTATAGCATCCCTTGCTGCAGTCTGAGGGTGTGATGTTCAGCATTTGACACAGGGATGTACGTTTAGCATTTGTAGATTACCATCTTTGTCCTACACTGTTGCACATCTGTTGGGCTTACCACTGTCCAATGTTCCTAGTACCCTGACTGTGTGCCCGTCTCCACTGGATATGCAGTTTTGCACATCAATTTTGGAGGACTCATCTGTGTATACAGTACAACTGGATTGCCACGTGTTTTGGGTGTATGCAGATGACTGACGTGACACTCCCGTACCCAGGCTGATGTGAGCAGAGGTTTCTGTGTGTTGTAGTTGTTGACTCACTGACGGAGTGTCCTGCTGATATGTTTGAGTCGTGCACAGACAAGGTTTGGCACAGTGGACCTTCCACAGGAGTGGAGTGCCCTCATGGCTGTGTGTAATCTGGTGACATTGCGTGTGCCCGTGTTGTGTGTTGTGTGAGCATGTCTGTGCATGTTCCCTTCCCTTTTCATACACAGGCTGTGTACCTAGGGATGTTCCTGTTTGTGATGCTTGCAGAGTTGGTATGTGTTCATCCAGCATCTTGGACCTGGTTTCTCCGTGATGTGGGTGCATGGCAAACTGATGTTCATGAGGTTATCATCCCAGGTTGTCTTTGTTGTCAGGGCTGGGGATGTGGGCAAACGCTGATGGAACACATTCAGGATTCCCCTTAGCACTTGTTGTTTACACAAGTAATGTGATTTTGAGTTTGTGGTAGGTTTCAGTGATTGTGACGCGTTGTGTGTGTGACTGCTGCCACTCCTCAGGGTCAGAGCTGCAATGTTGGAAGTTGTGTACGTGTGTTCTTTGTGTCTCACCTTGGCTTCTTCATTGGTGTGTGACTATGGCCAGGATCCCATTGTTTGTGGTGGATTTCACATCATGCGCATGTACGGCGTACTGTGCTGTGTGTCATACATAGACGAGTCATGTTGAGTGGGCATGTGTGATGGGTTTCTGCACCTTAGTTCCCCCACCACCCCTGGGATTGTCATGGGTGCATGTGCAATGTCACCAGTCCATGTGAGCTTCACTGCTGCACATTGGTTGAGATCAGGGTGTGTGGTGTTGAGTGTGCAAATGTGAGTTGTTGCACGGCTAGACCACTACCTCCATATTGGCCTTGGCTGGCAGGCCCTGCTGATTGATTGGAGCTTGTGTAGGTGTGATGGTAGTTTGTAGCTGAGGACACATGGCTGTGGTTCACAGTGTGATCAACATCTACCTTTGTCATCACAGTGGAATTGTCATGCAGGCTAGTGTCTGCACAATGTGGGGTCCCTGGGGGTAGTGCTGTGGTGGGTGTGTCTCTTGCTGTGTTAGTTGCTGTTCCTACAAGCTTGTGTGACATGTGTAATTTGGGCTCCCTCTCATCTAACAATGCCAGATTGCCCACATAGGGGAATCCAATCCATGAGTTACTTGTGTGTGGCACTGTATACACATCTGTGTAATTGGGATTCAGCCCTCCTCATGTGTTGTGTGGTTGCCTGGGGACACTGGCACACACCCCCATCACCTGTTGTGTTTGATATGCAGTGTGAGTCTGCCTGTTTGTGTTAGTGCATTTGCATCACTGCATTGGCATTTCTGTAGTGTGCCATTGGCTGTATGTTGTTTGGTGATTTTCCCCTGCTCTCCCTGGGACTCCTGGGTCATCAGTCAGCACAATGATCATGGTTAGTATGTCCCATTGCTGCCATGGTATGGTATTTGTTCACCTGACATCGACAGTCTCCACAGGTTATATACATTTGTGTGTCCATAGGTGCAGATATGTGGGTCAGCATCATGATGGTCACTTCTGTCATTGTGTAATTGGCTGATTGTTGGCAATGTGGTCCCCCATGTGTGATGTTTGTATGCACATGGCCAAAACGATGTTTCTGTGTCACTGCACTGTTAGCCTCGCCCAATCTATGTTGCAATGGGACACAAGCACTACTATGCCACAGATGTTTTTGTTGTTGTGTGACCAGGATTCATCCATACAGTTTGTCTTTGGCAGCTTTTACCATGCCTACACTTACCTTATGATCACCGTGGTGATGGTGCTTTGGGCCCCATTGCCACACTGATCAAGAGGTGCATCAGCCTTGGACCCCACACTTACCTTTTGGTGACTGTGGTGATGGTGCTTTAGGCCCCATTGCCACACTGATCAAAAGGTGCATCAGCCTTGGACCCCACACTTACATTTTGGTGACTGTGGTGATGGGGCTTTGGGCCCCATTGCCACACTGATCAAAAGGTGCATCAGCCATGGACCCCACACTTACCTTTTGGTGACTGTTGTGATGGTGCTTTAGGCCCCATTGCCACACTGATCAAAAGGTGCATCAGCCATGGACCCCACACTTACCTTTTGGTGACTGTGGTGATGGTGCTTTAGGCCCCATTGCCACACTGATCAAAAGGTGCATCAGCCATGGACCCCACACTTACCTTTTGGTGACTGTGGTGATGGTGCTTTAGGCCCCATTGCCACACTGATCAAAAGGTGCATCAGCCATGGACCCCACACTTACCTTTTGGTGACTGTGGTGATGGGGCTTTGGGCCCCATTGCCACAGTGGCCATGGTCGGCTTGTATTGTGGAGGCCACACACTTTTATGTGTCACATATATGATAGTGGGTCACATTGTATGTTCATTGTCATGTTTTGTGTTGTTGGCATTTGACATGGACTACACACGCTTGTCATGTTGTTTGGTTGGATGTAATTTTCTGTGATTCCTTATGTGGGAGTATGCTGGTTGTGTCATGCATTACCCATCCTATGAGTAGGGGTGGTGGTAGTGGCAGGCATCCAGCCCCCCATGGGTAGAGGTGGTAGTAGTGGTAGGCATCTGGCACCCCCTGAGTAGGTGTGGTAGTGGTGGTAGGCATCCAGCCCCCCATGGGTAAGGGTGGTAGTAGTGACAGGCATCCAGCCCCCCATGGGTAGAGGTGGTAGTAGTGGTAGGCATCTGGCACCCCTGAGTAGGGGTGGTAGTGGTGGTAGGCATCCAGCCCCCATGGGTAGAGGTGGTAGTAGTGGTAGGCATCTGGCACCCCCTGAGTAGGGGTGGTAGTGGTGGTAGGCATCCAGCCCCCATGGGTAGAGGTGGTAGTAGTGACAGGCATCCAGCCCCCATGGGTAGGGGTGGTAGTAGTGACAGGCATCCAGCCCCCCATGGGTAGAGGTGGTAGTAGTGGTAGGCATCTGGCACCCCTGAGTAGGGGTGGTAGTGGTGGTAGGCATCCAGCCCCCCATGGGTAGAGGTGGTAGTAGTGGTAGGCATCTGGCACCCCTGAGTAGGGGTGGTAGTGGTGGTAGGCATCCAGCCCCCCATGGGTAGAGGTGGTAGTAGTGGTAGGCATCTGGCACCCCTGAGTAGGGGTGGTAGTGGTGGTGGGCATCCAGCCCCCATGGGTAGAGGTGGTAGTAGTGGTAGGCATCTGGCACCCCTGAGTAGGGGTGGTAGTGGTGGTAGGCATCCAGCCCCCCATGGGTAGAGGTGGTAGTGGTGGTAGGCATCCAGCCCCCATGGGTAGAGGTGGTAGTAGTGGTAGGCATCGGGCACCCCCTGAGTAGGGGTGGTAGTGGTGGTAGGCATCCAGCCCCCATGGGTAGAGGTGGTAGTAGTGGTAGGCATATGGCACCCCTGAGTAGGGGTGGTAGTGGTGGTAGGCATCCAGCCCCCCATGGGTAGAGGTGGTAGTAGTGGTAGGCATCTGGCACCCCCTGAGTAGGGGTGGTAGTGGTGGTAGGCATCCAGCCCCCCATGGGTAGAGGTGGTAGTAGTGGTAGGCATCTGGCACCCCCTGAGTAGGGGTGGTAGTGGTGGTAGGCATCCAGCCCCCCATGGGTAGAGGTGGTAGTAGTGGTAGGCATCTGGCACCCCTGAGTAGGGGTGGTAGTGGTGGTGGGCATCCAGGCCCCCATGGGTAGAGGTGGTAGTAGTGACAGGCATCCAGCCCCCATGGGTAGAGGTGGTAGTGGTGGTAGGCATCCAGCCCCCATGGGTAGAGGTGGTAGTAGTGACAGGCATCCAGCCCCCATGGGTAGAGGTGGTAGTGGTGGTAGGCATCCAGCCCCCCATGGGTAGAGGTGGTAGTAGTGGTAGGCATCTGGCACCCCTGAGTAGGGGTGGTAGTGGTGGTAGGCATCCAGCCCCCATGAGTAGAGGTGGTAGTAGTGGTAGGCATCTGGCACCCCCTGAGTAGGGGTGGTAGTGGTGGTAGGCATCCAGCCCCCCATGGGTAGAGGTGGTAGTAGTGGTAGGCATCTGGCACCCCTGAGTAGGGGTGGTAGTGGTGGTAGGCATCCAGCCCCCATGGGTAGAGGTGGTAGTAGTGGTAGGCATCTGGCACCCCCTGAGTAGGGGTGGTAGTGGTGGTAGGCATCCAGCCCCCCATGGGTAGAGGTGGTAGTGGTGGTAGGCATCCAGCCCCCCATCTGTAGAGGTGGTAGTAGTGGTAGACATCTGGCACCCCCTCAGTAGGGGTGGTAGTGGTGGTAGGCATCCAGCCCCCCATGGGTATAGGTGGTAGTAGTGGTAGGCATCTGGCACCCTGAGTAGGGGTGGTAGTGGTGGTAGGCATCCAGCCCCCATGGGTAGAGGTGGTAGTTGTGGTTGTCATCTGGCACCCCCTGAGTAGTGGTGGTAGTGGTGGTTGGCATCCAGGCCCCCATGGGTAGAGGTGGTAGTAGTGACAGGCATCCAGCCCCCCATGGGTAGAGGTGGTAGTGGTGGTAGGCATCCAGCCCCCCATGGGTAGAGGTGGTAGTAGTGACAGGCATCCAGCCCACCATGGGTAGTGGTGGTAGGCATCTGCCACCCCCTGAGTAGGGGTGGTAGTAGTGGTAGGCATCTGGCACCCCCTGAGTAGGGGTGGTAGTGGTGGTGGGCATCCAGGCCCCCATGGGTAGAGGTGGTAGTAGTGACAGGCATCCAGCCCCCCATGGGTAGAGGTGGTAGTGGTGGTAGGCATCCAGCCCCCCATGGGTAGAGGTGGTAGTAGTGGTAGGCATCTGGCACCCCCTGAGTAGGGGTGGTAGTGGTGGTAGGCATGCAGCCCCCCATGGGTAGAGGTGGTAGTAGTGGTAGGCATCTGGCACCCCCTGAGTAGGGGTGGTAGTGGTGGTGGTGGGCATCCAGGCCCCCATGGGTAGAGGTGGTAGTAGTGACAGGCATCCAGCCCCCATGGGTAGAGGTGGTAGTAGTGGTAGGCAAATGGCACCCCTGAGTAGGGGTGGTAGTGGTGGTAGGCATCCAGCCCCCATGGGTAGAGGTGGTAGTAGTGGTAGGCATCTGGCCCCCCTGAGTAGGGGTGGTAGTGGTGGTGGGCATCCAGGCCCCCATGGGTAGAGGTGGTAGTAGTGACAGGCATCCAGCCCCCCATGGGTAGAGGTGGTAGTGGTGGTAGGCATCCAGCCCCCATGGGTAGAGGTGGTAGTAGTGGTAGGCATCTGGCACACCCTGAGTAGGGGTGGTAGTGGTGGTGGGCATCCAGGCCCCCATGGGTAGAGGTGGTAGTAGTGACAGGCATCCAGCCCCCCCTGGGTAGGGGTGGTGGTAGTGGTAGGCATCTGGCACCCCCTGAGTAGGGGTGGTAGTGGTGGTAGGCATCCAGCCCCCCATGGGTAGAGGTGGTAGTAGTGGTAGGCATCTGGTACCCCTGAGTAGGGGTGGTAGTGATGGTAGGCATCCAGCCCCCCATGGGTAGAGGTGGTAGTAGTGGTAGGCATCTGGCACCCCCTGAGTAGGGGTGGTAGTGGTGGTGGGCATCCAGGCCCCTATGTGTATATGTGGCATTGGTGATGGCCATCCCGCCCCTATGGTGCTGCTGTTGCTGGTGTAAGTAATTTCTGCATCCCTCTGTGTGTGTGTGATATGTCGGGTACGTGTAGTTTGTTTTTGTTGTTGGTGTCTGACTTACCTTCTGCGCCGTACGCGTCCGTGCCTGTTTTGGTAATAGATGTAGAATATTGGTAGGATCGGCACAATGGGATTCATGGTTGGTTCGTCTCGTTCGTCTTTCTCTTTGCTTCGCCTCGTCCTCGTCGCTGGCGTGTTCGTCTCGTAGCCGTGGATCGTCTTGTGGCGCGAATCGGAGCTTATGTGCGGCTCTCCCGGATGCTTTGACGTGCCGTGCGTAGCGACGGGTTTGGCGCGTACGGAAAGCGCATCGTACTTGTCCGGCCGGACGGGGCTGCATTTTGGCTTCCGTGCGACTAGATTTTGCGTTTCCGGATCTGCCTCGGTCGTAGAACAGGACCTGTATTGGGTGAGTACGACTGGGTCGGGATTTGGGCAGTTGTGCGCATTGTACTTGCTCGTTCGGACATATGTGCGAATCGGTCGGGAAACAGGCATTCGCCTGGCTTTTTTCCCGGCCGAATGGTATTAGGTGCGCCTCCGACCGGGATCGGAATCGACCCCTATGTATGTACTTATCCATTCACTGAGGTACTGCCCATGCACTCATCCACTCACCCAGGCACTACTCATGGACTCATCCAATCATCCAGGCAATACCCATGCACTAATGATATCACCCAGACACTATCCTTGCACTCACTCAATCATGCAGACAGTATCCATGCATTCACCCAATCACCCAGACCATATCTGTGTACTCACCCAATCACCAAGCCACTACCCTTGCACTCATCCAATGACCCAGGGTCTACCCTTGCTCTCATCCAATCACCCAGGTGCTACTCTTGCAGACATCTAGTCACCTATGCGCTACTCACACACGTATTCAATCAACCAGGCACTACCCATGCACTTATCCAGTTACCCAAGCAGTACCCATGCACTCATCCATTCACTCAGGCACTATCTATGCACTCACACAATCCCCAATGCACTATTCATGCAATCATCTGATCACCCAGACACTACCCTTGCACTCATCTATTCACTGAGGCACTACCCATGCACTCATCCATTCACCCAGGCACAACTCATGCACTAGTTCATTCACCCAGCTATTATCCATGCACTCATCCATTCACTGAGGCACTACCCACGCACTCCTTCATTCATCCAGGCACTACCCTTCTACTCATCCATTCACCCAGGCCCTACCCTTCCACTCATGCATTCACTGAGGCACTAAGCTTGTGCTCATCAATTCACTCAGGCACTAACCATGCACTCATCCCTTCACTGAGTTACTGCCCATGCACTCATCCAATCATCCAGGCACTATCCATGTACTCACCAAATCATGCAGGCACTATGCATTCATTCACCCAATCACCCAGGCACTACCTTGCACTCATCCAATCACTCAGGTGTTACCCTTCCACTCATTCATTTACTCAGGTATTACCAATGCACTGATCCATTCAATCACCCATTACCCATGCACTCATTTATTCACCCAGGTAATATCCATGCACATATTGAATCACCCAGGCACTACCCTTCTACTCATCCATTCATCCAGGCACTACCCGTGCACTCATCTAGTCACTCACCCACTATCCATGCACTCATCCAAACACCCAGACATTATCCATGCACTCATCCATTCACTCAGGCAGTACTGATGCACTCATCCAATCAATCAAGCCCTTCTCATTCATTCTTCCAATCACTCAGGGACTACACTTGCACTCATCCATTCACTCAGGCAGTATGCATGCGATCATCCATTCACTCAGGCACTACACATACACTCATCAAATGATCCAGGCACTAACCATGCACTCATTCATTCACTCTGGCATTTTCCATGCACTCATCCATTCACCCAGGCACTATGCATGGAGAAGTCCAATCACCCAAGCAGTACCCTTCCACTCATCCATTCACTCAGGCACTATGCATGAATTCCTCCATTCACTCAGGCACTATGCAAGCACTCGTCTAATGACCCAGGCACTATACTTGCACTCATCTATTCACTCATGCATTCAGCCAGGCACTAACCATGCACATATCGATTCACTCAGCCAGTACCCATGCACTCATCTATTCACTCAGGCACTACCCATGCACTCATCCATTCACCCAGGCACTACCCATGGCCACATCCAATCTTTCTGCAACTACACTTGCACTCATCTGTTCACTCAGGTACTACCCATGCACTCATCCAATCACCCAGGCACTACCCATGCACTCATCTTTTACCGAGGCACTGCCCATGCATACACTCAATCACCCAGGCACTACCCTTCTACTCATCCATTCATGCACCCAGTACCAATGCACTCATCTATTCACCCAGGCATTATCCATGCACTTATCCAATCACTCAGGCACTACCGTTCCACTTTTCCATTTACTCAGGCACTACATATGCACTCATTCATTCAGCCATGCACTACCCATGCACACATGCAATCACCCAATCACTACGTTAACACTCATCCAATCACTCAGGCACTACTTATGCACTCATAGATTTACTCAGGCACAACTGCTGCGCTCATTGTAACATCCATGCACCAGTTGTGCACTCATTCTATTACCCATACACCAGTCATACAGTTATTCCAACATATATACATACCTTATATTTTTTTAACTGTAAAAGGCGTTTCCAACAGGAACCTTTTTTTTTCTTTAAGGCTTTTGTGAAGTTTTTATTTTTTTGTTTTTTTATAATAACAAAAATGCCAACTGGGACAGAAGGAATTGAAGAAATGAGCACTGAAAAAGTGCAAAACATATAAAAGAGGAAAAAAATATTATGCATGCTGTTTTGCAGCATTGTGAATAGCTGTAAGAGACTACTCACCAGCACTTATGACAGCACTACAGTCCATGCAGTATGTGGCCATTCTTGACATCTCTGGAGCCATATATATTGCAGTGCTCTGAACCTCAGAAAGGAGTTTTTGACCAGGAATCGTTGCTGCTGCCACTGAAGTAGATAGTTGTCCAGCTTCCCTCTGCTTGATCGCCAGTTGGAGAGGTTTTTTATGATGGGTTTTTAGATAGTATAACATTAACGTAGTCCCACATGAATATTTCTTGTTGGTTCCTTTAGAGAGGGTCTTCTTGCAGATTTTGCATTGCACAAGTTTGGCAGCTGTTTTTTATTCACCTGATGGTATTGTAAAACAATCCCATGCCCCACTTGCTCTCTTTTGTGGAGGTTCCTCTTCTTCCACATCTTCAGTGTCTGCCTCCTCCACATCCTGGTCCAGCTGTGGTTCCTGTTGACCCCCATCTCCTTGCTGTGTTGCTATTTCTGATATAAAAAAAAGACTAAAAAATTTGCAAAGCAAAATGAATCCGCCTGCTCAGAATGAAGTTCTATAAAAGAAGATTCAAGAAGGAGCAGTGGGTGTGTACTTTCTATTGATTTTGTAGTAAATAATATCCAATGACAGTGGCGGCTCGCTGAGGGAGTGGTGTAGGGTGGTGGTGCGGGGTGCGGGGTGGGGTAGTGGACTCAGACTTACGACGGACAGAACTCCCTCTGTGTTCTGTCCGTCGTATGTCCGATTTCACTACCCTCCCACCCTGGCCCTCCTCCGCTTCACCCCACCACCCGCACCACTCCCTCGGCGAGCCGCCACTGTCCAATGATATTCTTTGCTTTTCCGGTCAGGTGTTATTTGCGGTGACCGAAATAGTCGCGGTTACCGCGGTGAAGCGGAAATGCGAACTATAAGTTTAAAGTAGTTTTGTTTAAAAATGGAAAGAAAAGCATAACTTTCATTAGTATAATAGTGAACAGCTATCCTAAACTTGTTCACAATACTTCTACATATACGTTTCAGAGTTGTTGAAAAAGACGCGCTATCCACGATTACCTGCGTCATCGCGACTTCCGCTGTCTTCGCAAAAACGGGAAAAAGTGTATGGAGGTGATTATTCTGGAAAATCACTAGAAAAATATGAGTTTGAAAAGTACACTAATAAGGCTCTTCTGTTAAATATACTGTAGAATATGTCTATATGTATGTTTTACACTTTGTATAAACCAACGCTCTTCGGGACTACCGACGTCATCGCAATGATTTCAGTAGTCACGATTACTATTCTTTTTTTTGTTGAAAAAGTGGCTTTCTTCTAAATTATTCATAGAAAGAAAAGTTCATGGAATATTGTACTAAATATTTACAATTAAACTTTATTTAGAAAATGTCTTTAGTGTATTTTTCCCTAGGTGAAATACATTTACTGATGACAGAATCTCCACTGTAAATGCACCAATGTTCTGCCGACTTACAAATTTGTTAAAAATAAAACCAGTTATTAATGTATTTTCTGATAAAGACATATGAAATCAAAAAATGAGTGGTGTATTATATAAATATAATACACAATATCCAATTATAGAAAGAAAGTAGGAAATCTTACAGGTTCACTGACAGAAAAATGGACATTACAGTTAAGAAATAGAATTTTTTTTAAACTTAGAAATTGAAAAAATCAAAGGGTACAGGAACGTTATGTTTAACAATTGAAAATTAAAAAACTGTAGAAATTCACTGAAATAACTAAAGGTTACAGGGACTTTATAGTTAGGAAATACAATTAAAAAACCAGAGAAATTCAGCAGTTATAGTTAGCTGAGCTAACTATAACTCGCTCCCCCACAATGCACTGATTATGTGTTCACGTATTACATCACTCATGACATCTCAAATGACACCACTGATGAAATCACTGATGACATCATTCACAACATTACTAACGCACCTACTCACACCCCCATAGAACCTTTCATACACCCACTCCCACACAATCATTCACTAACCAATTTACGGACCCATACCAGTGCTTACACCCGCACTCACTGATTCATAGATCTACACACAAATCCACGCATTCACCCATATATCCACTCATACACCCACTCACTCACTAATACAGCCACTGACATGCCCACTCATATACCCATACAGCCATTCACGCACTGAGTCAGTCACTAATAGAGCTACTCATACACCTACTCACTCACACATAAAGTCAATTACACAGCCACTTACTCACCCATGCAGTTACACACATATATTCACTTACTCATACAGATACTAACACATAATCAGTCACCTATACAGTACTGACACAAGCACACACTCACCCATACAGCAACTCACAGTCACTCATATACCCCATCACTCACCTATGCTGTCTTTCACATACCAAGTAACTCACCAATATACCACTAACATCTGCTTACCCACCCATACACACATTCACTCACACATACAGCCCCTCACACACACTCACTAACCCATACAGCCACTGACTCACCCACTCACTCTTCTATACAGACAGTCAAACACCCCCTCACCCACCCACACAGACAGTCAGACACCCATACAGGTACTCAGATAACCAATCAATCACCCATACAGCCACTCATGTACCCACTCACACACCCATGCAGCCAGTTATATATCAACTACCAGACTGATACTAACATTCACACAACCAGTCACTCACCCATACAATCACGGAGACACATAATCACTCACCTATACAGTCAGTCACGCACCCACTGAATCTTCCATACAGACACTCATAAACCCACTGATTCATCAATACACCTTAGTGTATATATATTTAACACTCATAAACTTTTTAGACACTCACAGTCACCAGATGATGTCATCAGGAATGTCATTTGACATGTCATGAGTGATGTCACTGACCATTTCATGAGTGATGCCATATGTGAGGTCATAAGCAGTGCATTGCGGGGGCGCTAATTATAGTTAGCTCAGCTAACTATAACTGCTGAATTTCTCTGGTTTTGTACGAGTGAAACTTGAGCCTAACTAAACGTCCATGTATCCTTTGGTTTTTTCAGTGAATTTCACCAGTAGGTAGTTATAGTTAGGATGTAGTTTCCATAGGAAGAACATTTTTCATTTGCCAATAACTTTGGCGTCGTCTGACAAATCCTCACAAAACTTTCAAAACGTATATGCCAGTCACTTCAGCTGCTGTCTTGAAAGTTTCACTGTGATCCGTCAAATAGGGGCTGAGAAAAATGGGGGTCCCAAAATGCTTTTTCTCCATGTTAATTTCCATAGGAAACTATAGACACAGCTGCATTCAAACTCATGACCGGAATTACACCAAAATTGGCAAAAAGGTAGCGCTTGGTCCAGAAAGTGACCTTTTATTTAAATGGTGTAACTCCGTTCAGTAGTTGCTGAGAAATTTAAAGATTTCTCAGATATACAACTGAGGCCGCAGTGGATCTGTGACCCCTCCTGATTTGGTGAATGACATCTGATTGGCTGCCAACACTTCAAACCAAGTGTTGGCAGACATCTTGTGAGTCGGTTGAACCGAGTCACAAGAAAAATGATTTTACAAAAAGGAAAAGGGGGCAGGTTAGAAACACCCTGACCCCCTAGGCCTCTTGGGGGGGGTTCCCAGAGGGACACTCCAGGGCCCAAAAATGTTTACAAAAAAAAAACCAAATTCGGTGGGAGTCGCATTGGATTTGTGATTCCCACTGAAAATTGAAAAAACATTAAGTCCGGGGTTCCGTACTACATTTAATTTAGGCCCCCGGGGGGGCCAGGTGCTGGGGCAATTAAAAAAAATGATGGGGGCTCACCCAGGCCCCCCGCAGCCCTTGGACTTCAACCGCACCGGGGCTGAACACAAAGAAAATACAGGGAGTGCCATGCGGCCCCCCCGCAGCCCTGGGAACCGCCACCTCTCTTGGGGCTATATTCCAAAATAAATCATGGGGGTCTTTAGCCCCCGCACCCAGCCACCTCCTCGGGGCTAACTCACACAAATGCAGGGGGCACATGGCCCTCCCAGAGCCCCGGGGACCACCACCTCCCTGGGTTAACTCTATATTTAACTACATATGGCGGTTGTATGGCCCCGCAGCCCTAGGGATCACCACCTCCCTGGGGCTTAATTAATGTAATGTTACATATGAGGTCATAAGCAGTGCATTGCGGGCGCGGAAGTTATAGTTAGCTCACTTTAACTATAACTGCTGAATTTCTCTACTTTTGAATGAGTGGAATCTGACCCTAACTGTAACGTCCATGTAACCTGTGTTTTTCTCACTAAGTATATGTATGCGTATTTACCGGATACGTTTGTACAAAGAGTACAGCACTTACGGGAGACTTCTGGACCAAATTTATTGGCACAGGACACAAGCAAGATGCATTTCGGCGACTGCCTTCCTCAATACTGGTTGTCAGTAGGTAGTTATAGTTAGGACCTCGTTTATATTCAAAAAGCGTTTTTTGTTTTCCCAATAACTTTGGCGTCGTTTGATGAATCTTCGCAAAATTTCCAAAACTAGTGGCCCGCTACGGTCAGCTCCTGTCGTGAAAGTTTTGGGGTGATTCGTCAAGCTGGAGCCGAGAAAAAAGGGGGGTCCCAAAACGCGTTTTCCCCATGTTATTTTCCATAGGAAACTTTAGACAAAGCTACAGCCCGAACTGCTGAACGGAATTACACCAAATTTGGCAAAAAGGTAGGTCTTGGTACAGAAAGATCCCTTTTTGTTAAATGGTGTAAATCCGTTCAGTAGTTCCTGAGAAATTAGAAAAAGAAAAAATATTGATATCTGTGGCCGAGGAGGGTTCGCAAACCCTCCCGAGCACGAGCTTCATTCTAATTGGCTGGCAACACTCCAAACCAGGAAGTGTTGGCAGCCATCTTATGACTCGGTAGAACCGAGTCACAAGAAAACAGAAAAAAGAGGTTAAAAAACAAGAAAAGGGGGCAGGGTAGAACCACCCTGACCCCCTAGGCCTGCTCAGGGGGTCCCACAAGGACCTCCAGGGCCAAAAAAAGCATTTTTTAAAAATATTTTCGGCGGAAATTGCGTTGGGGTCGCGAATCCCACCGAAATTATTTAAAAAATTGAAGCGCGGGCTCCCACACCTCCTCCCCGGGGCTGTGAAAAAAATGTGTGGGGGGTCCCAATCCCCCCATGCTGCCCCGGGGACCGCCACCTCCCCGGGGCTCTGTTTATAAATAAAAAATGTGTGGTGGGGTCGAGCCCCCCACTACACCCCGGGGACCACCACCTCCCCAGGGCACTCTAAACTTAAATTCAGGGGTCCGTTACGGACCCCCAGGCCCCGGGGACCACCACCTCCCTGGCGCTTTTAAAATGAAGGGAGGGGGCCGCGTGGCCCCCCTCCTGGAGCCCTCGATGGCCCTGGGGACTGCCACCCCCCAGGGCTGGCTCCTGCAGTGTCCCGGGGTGCCCACCCCCGGGACACTGCTGTTTGCTATCCCTGCCACAGCAAACTCTGCTTTGCTTCAACGAAGCAAAGTAGGATTGCTTTTCCACAAGGGGAGCTGCATGTTTGCAGCTCCCATTGTGGAAAAGCAATGCCGGCTCCCGCAGGATGCGGGGAGCCGGCAGAGACCGTGGGGGCATTCGGGCTCCCCCCACGGTCCCGAACGCTGATGATTTATACATACATATCTATCACTCAATATGTGGGTTGACATCAACACATAACTTTTTAAGGCGTTCTTATTGGATGTTTATATTCTTTAATACTAATTACTACTTTAAGTTGTTTTTCTGTTTTCCACTATAACAAAAATGCAGATTATTATATCCAAATTGTATCTGCCATTCCTGTAAAGTACACAATCCAATGCGGCATTATCTTTTGCATTGCTTACTAAAACTCATTTCTGAATCATAGGGTATCTTTATTCTTTTGCTTTTTCATATTTTTAATTTATTGAAAAAATTATATTTTTGTTCTTATATATATATATTCACTGAAAAAACCATAGGTTTCAGGCACGTTATAGTTAGAAATTAGCATTTAAAAACCTTAGAAATTCACTGAAAAAACCATAGGTTTCAGGGACGTTATAGTTAGTTGAACATTTCTCTCGTACAAAACCATAGAAATTCCCCTGTTATAGTTATTTCAGCTAACTATGACTCGCGCCCCCGCAATGCATTACATCATTCATGGCATCAGTGATGTCACTGACCATGACATGAATGATGTAATATGTGACGTCATAAGCAGTGCATTGCGGGGCGCGAGTTATAGTTAGCTGAACTAACTATAGCGGGAGAATTTCTATGGTTTTGTACGAGAGAAATGTACATCTAACTATAACGTCCCTGAAACCTATGGTTTTTTCTGTGAATTTCTAAGGTTTTTTAAATGCTAATTTCTAACTATAACGTGCTTGAAACCTATGGTTTTTTCAGTGAATTTCAATGGTTTTTTAAATGCTAATTTCTAACTATAACGTCCCTGAAACCTATGGTTTTTTCAGTGAATTTCAATGATTTTTTAAACGAAAATTTCTAATTATAATGTGCCTCAATCCTATGGTTTAATAAGTGAATTTCTAAGGTTTTATAAATGCTCATTTCTAACTATAACATCCCTATTAAGTCCCTTTGAATCCTGAAGGTCCCTGGTGGCCAAGTAGCCCACCAGGTACCTCCAGTAAGCGCCACAGAGCTGGGTTGCAGAGAGGTGTTCCTAGGCAAACGCGGCTTTTGGCGCACTGCTGCTCGGACGATGAAGTTCACTTGTGTCCTGAGGTCCTCAGGACACAAGAGGACCTCATCGCCCCACCAGCAGTGCACCAGAAGCCGCATTTGCAGAGTGGTGTAAAAAGGGGCGTGGCCTCGGAACACCTCTCTGCAACGCAGCTCTGTGGCACTTACTGGAGGTACCTGGTGGGCTAGTTGGCCCCCAGGGACCCTCAGGATTCAAGGGGACTTAATCCCCTAATTTACAACGCGCCAGGGGGTGTGTTTGCACACTTGTCATATCAGGCCCCTTCCCCTCCCTGCACCACTGTGCAAACACGCCCCCAGGCGTGTTGTAAGTTGGGGGATTAAGTCCCCTTGAATCCTGTGGGTCTCTGGCGCCACAGAGCTGTGTTGCAGAGTGGTGTAAAAAGGAGGCTTGGCCTTGGACCACCTCTCTGCAACGCAGCTCCCTGGTGCATACTGGAGGTACTTGGTGGGCTAGTTGGCCCCCAGGGACCCTCAGTATTCAAGGGTATTAATTCCCCAACTTACAACGTGCCTGGGGGCGCGTTTGCAGAGTGCTGCAGGGAGGGGGCGGGGCCTCCGGCGCGATGCTGGCTTTTTTATTTTTTTAGAAGGGGGGCTGTGTGGCTCCCCTTCTTTTACTATTTTTTGGGCCCTGGGGACCCCATCCCCCAGGGCCTGACCCCTATTTAAAAAAAATAAAAACTTGAAAATGGGAAGGCGGCCGCATGGCCCCCCTCCCGAGGCCAATTATTGCCCCGGGGACCCCATCCCCCGGGGCCAGCCTTTCCGTTTAAAAAAAAAATGTATTATTGGGGAGGGGGGCCACGTGGCCCCCTCCCAGGCCACTTCTGGCCCCGGGCCCCCATCCCCAATAATACATTTTTTTTACATTTTTTACCCCAAGGCTCCTCCCTCAGCCCAACGCTGTTCAACATCTACATGGCACCGCTCGCCCACGTCGCCCAACAGCACAACCTCAACATCATCTCCTACGCCGACGACACCCAGCTGATCCTCTCCCTCACCAAAGACCCTCACACCGCCAAAGCCCACCTCCACGAAGGAATGAAGGCCGTCGCCGAATGGATGAGGACCAGCCGCCTGAAGCTGAACTCGGACAAGATGGAGGTCCTCATCCTTGGTTCCAACCCTTCAGCCTGGGACGACTCCTGGTGGCCAACATCACTGGGAACAGCCCCGCCACCCACCGACCATGTACGCAACCTAGGGGTCATCCTCGACCCCACCCTCTCCATGACTAAGCAGGTCAATGCCGTTTCCTCATCCTGCTTCAACATCCTCCGAATGCTCCGCAGGATCTTCAAGTGGATCCCCACCGAAACAAGAAAAACAGTCACCCAGGCCCTCGTCACCAGCAGGCTGGACTACGGAAACGCCCTCTACGCAGGAACGACGGCTAAGCTCCTGAGACGGCTGCAACGCATCCAGAACGCCTCTGCACGTCTTATCCTCGACATCCCCCGACGCAGCCACATCACACCCCACCTGAGAGACCTGCACTGGCTCCCTGTCAACAAGAGGATAACCTTCAAGCTCCACACCCACGCACACAAAGCACTCCACAACTCCGGACCAGCCTACCTCAACAGACGACTCAGCTTCTACACCCCCACCCGCCAGCTCCGCTCGACCAGCCTCGCCCTCGCCACAGTCCCCCGCATCCGGAAACGACCGCCGGCGGCAGATCCTTCTCCCACCTCGCCGCCAAGACCTGGAACACCCTCCCCACCAACCTCCGACAGACCCAAGACCTACTGGCCTTCAGAAGACTCCTCAAGACCTGGCTCTTCGATCAGTAGCAGCACCACCCCCTCTTCCCCCAGCACCTTGAGACCCTCGCGGGTATGTAGTGCGCTTTATAAGTGACATGATTGATTGATTGATTGATTGATTGTATAGAATATCAGCTGGGCACAAGTCACTTTATTGAGACTGTTTGCACTTTATTAGGATTATGAATGAAAAGAGGAGGGAGTGTAGAATAGATAAGGATCATCGATGGGATCTGCTTAGAAACCAGGAAATTCATGACAAGAACTAAAATATATCATTCGACTTAAGTTCAGACATAGAAGCACATTGCACTTTAACTTGTATTGTGAATTCACATGGCAGGGGAAAGTGTTTGTTATTGCATTCAGTATCTGATGAGTTTTATTTACATTCCAGCACTTTATTCGAATTGGACATGTTGTCTGGAATGATTTATACATTTCAGGAAATGCGACAGCACTTTACTTTTAACTTTGGACAGATTGTTTGTACTTCATGTTGCTTTATCCATTCACATAAATAGGATTAAGTGAAAATGGACCTTAGAAGTTGTGAAAAATGAGTTGAACAATAGAAAGATTTTAGGGCGTATGCCTCAAGTCACATAATGGTGAATTTTTGATTTTGACATAATTGAGACCGAAACGCGTAGGCTTTTGTAGTTTTGCACTTTATTTATGCACTTGAAAGTGTGAACTATAAAACAATAAATTCATCTTGGAAGAAACTCATCAACCTGTGCCGGTCTTCCTGCTTTCCCTGTTGGATCGTAAATGTGAGGATTCTTGGGAGTTGGCGTTGGAAACGTTCACACAAATATCTATATATTGAAGGCTCTGGCCAAAACGCGTTGGTCTCTTTTCTGCACTGCTGGTGGATGATATATATTTGAAAAACTAAAAAGACTTAAAAGCTCATTGGTGCCTGGCTGTGCTGCTTTTCCTTGTCACCGGATCGTGGGGAGGCCTGTTTGGAAAGTTGTTGTATATATATATATATATATATTATAGTTATAGTTAGGACCTTGTTTCTATTCAAAACGCATTTTTTCTTTTGCCAATATCTTTGGCGCCGTTCGACGAATCTTTACGAAATTTGCCAAACTGATGACCAGCTCAGGTCAGCTCCTGTCTTGAAAGTTTCGGGGTGATTCGTTCAGTGGGGGCCGAGAAAAAGGGGGTCCCAAAACACATTTTCCCCATGTTATTTTCTATAGGAATTATGGAACAGGCTACAGCCTGAACTGCTGAATGGAATTACACCAAATTTGGCAAAAAGGTAGTTCTTGGTTCAGAAAGCGACCTTTTTTTTCAAATGGTGTAAATCCGTTCAGTAGTTCCTGGGAAATTTAAAAAAAAATAATATCGATATCTAAGCACCGAGGAGGATTCGCGAATCCTCCCGAGCACGAGCTGACTTCTGATTGGCTGCCAACACTCCAAATCAGAATGTGTTGGCAGCCATCTTGTGACTCGGTAACCGAGTCACAAGAAAACAGTAAAAAAAAGATGAAAAACAAGAAAAGGGGGCAGGGTAGAAACACCCTAACCCCCTAGGCCTGCTCAGGGCCCAAAAAAAGCATTTTCTTTTTAAAAAATGGTCGAATTCACGCTGTGTGCGCGAATCTGGCCAAAAATTTTAAAAAAACAAACTGCGGTCTTCCGCTCTTCGTTTAATCCTTTAACTGCTGGGCCTTTCCCCCCCCCCCCAGTGCTGAGTCCTTTTTTGGCTATTTGGGGTAGTTCGTGATTAGGCCTCTGTAACTTTCTGACCACATAAAGTATCCACGCCAAATTTGCGTCCTTTTCTTCCAACATCATGGGGATTCTAAAGGTACCCAGGGTTGGTGGATTCCCCTGGAGGGGACCCAGAAATTAGCCAAAATACAGGCAATTTTTTTTTTTTTTAAATTGGGCAAAAAGGGCTACAGATGAAAGCGTCTGGTTTTTTCCCCGCAAATGGTATCAAAAAAGGGGTGTGGTTCTGAAATCACCATCTTCCCAGCTTTCAGGGACAAGCACACTTTTGTCAGAAAACCAACATTTTTTACACAGTTTTGGCATTTTTCTGGGACATAGCCTATTTTTGCTATTTTTTGTGCTTTCAAACTCTTTCCAGTTAATGGTAGAAATGGGTATGAAAGTAATAATGGATCCTGGAAAGCTATACATTTTAGAAAATTAGACAAAATTCTGAATTCATCAAGGGGTCATTTGTGTAGATCCTTCAAGGTTTCTTTATAGAAACTAACCGTTGAATATAGGAAAAATTGAAAATTAGTTGAAAAAAACAGACATTTGTGTCTATGTTTCCACCTGTAACTTCTTCTAATTATGACAGCTGTTTGAAAGCAATATACCTTTACATCCGCTGGACCTTTCTGGTTGTGGGGATATATAGGACTTGAAGGTTCACCAAGAACCCGACAAACCCAGAGCCAATAACTGAGCAGCATCTTGCAATGGTTTTTTATTATGTACCGGGTATATAGCAATTAATTTGGGTAAATATATACATGGAAAAATCGGTATGAAAGACACCTATGTATTTCTGAAATTGGAACAAAATATAGAGTTTAGAAACAGTAGATATTTGCACATTTCCGAAATTGTGAGTACCCATACTAGCATGAGAATTATAGGTCACTTTTCAAAATGACATCTTTTTTATACATTGTCTTTCATTTGGAAGGCAGAAATGCATCGAAAGTCAATAGGTAATAACAGTTGCTCTACAATTCTGTGTTACCCTAAGTCTCCCGATAAAAATGGTACCTCAATTGTGTGGGTAGGCCTAGTGCCCGCAACAGGAAACGGCTCAAAACGCAACGTGGACACACTTTATTTTTACAGAGAAAACTGACCCTTTTTTTGTAACGTGCCTAGCTGTAGATTTTGAACCCTAGCTCGGCCGGCACCTAGGGAAACCTATCAAACCTATACATTTTTGAAAACTAAACACGCAGGGGAATCCAGGATGGGGTGACTTGGCTGGCTCTCACCAGGTTCTGTTACCCAGAATCCCTTGCAAACCTAAACAATTGTCAAAAAAAACACATTTTCCTCACATTTCTGTGGTGGAGAGTTCTGGAATCTGCGTGGATCCACAAAATTCCACCCACCCCGCGTTCCCCAAAGTCTTCCAAGAAAAATGGGACCTCACTTGTGTGGGAGGCCCAAGTACCCGCGACAAGAAAAGGCCCAAAACGCAGCGTGGACACATCACATTTTCACAGTGAAAACTGACCCTTTTTTTGCAAAGTGTCTAGCTGTAGATTTTGAACCCTAGCTCTGCCGGCATCTAGGGAAACCTATCAAACCTATACATTTTTGAAAACTAGACACCAGGGGGAATCCAGGATGGGGTGACTTGACTGGCTCTCACCAGGTTCTGTTACCCAAAATTCCTTGCAAACATAAAAATTAGTCCAAAAACCACATTTTCCTCACATTTCTGTGGTAGATAGTTCTGGAATCTGCGTGGCTCCACAAAATTCCACACACCGTGCGTTCCCCAAAGTCTTCCGAGAAAAATGGTACCTCACTTGTGTTGGTAGGCCTAGTGCCTG
This sequence comes from Calotriton arnoldi, assembly GCA_963921515.1. Lineage (NCBI taxonomy): Eukaryota > Metazoa > Chordata > Amphibia > Caudata > Salamandridae > Calotriton > Calotriton arnoldi. The sequence continues at coordinate 202,559 of CAWUFW010006615.1, forward strand.
CGACAGGAAATGGCCCAAAACGCAACGTGGACACACCACATTTTCACAGTGAAAACAGAAACTTTTTTGCAAAGTGCCTAGCTGTAGATTTTGAACCCTAGCTATGCCGGCCCCTAGGGAAACCTATCAAACCTGTAAATTTTTGAAAACTAGACACCCAGGGCAATCCAGGATGGGGTGACTTGGCTGGCTCTCACTAGGTTCTGTTACCCAGAATACTTTGCAAACCTAAAAAATTGTCAAAAAAACCACATTTTCCTAACATTTCTGTGGTGGAATGTTCTGGAATCTGCGTGGATCCACAAAATTCTACCCACCCCACGTTCCCCAAAGTCTTCCGAGAAAAATGGTACCTCACTTGTGTGGGAGGCTCAAGTACCCGCGACAGGAAACCGCCCAAAACGCAACGTGGACACACCACATTTTCGCAGTGTAAACTGACCCTTTTTTTGCAAAGTGCCTAGCTGCAGATTTTGAACCCTAGCTCTGCCGGCACCTAGGGAAACCTAGCAAACCTATACATTTTTGAAAACTAGACACCCAGGGAAATCCAGGATGGGGTGACTTGACTGGCTCTCACCAGGTTCTGTTACCCAGAATTCCTTGCAAACCTAAAAAATTAGTCCCAAAAAACACATTTTCCTCACACTTCTGTGGTGGATAGTTCTGGAATCTGCATGGATCCACAAAATTCCACCCACCCCGCGTTCCCCAAAGTCTTCTGAGAAAAATGGTACCTCACTTGTGTGGGTAGGCCTAGTGCCTGCAACAGGAAACGGCCCAAAACGCAACGTGGACACACCACATTTTCACAGTGAAAACAGACCCTTTTTTTGCAAAGTGCCTAGCTGTAGTTTTTTAACCCTAGCTCAGCCGGCACCTAGGGAAACCTATCAAACCTATACATTTTTGAAAACTATACACCCAGGGGAATCCAGGATGGGGTGACTTGGCTGGCTCTCACCAGGTTCTGTTACCCAGAATCCCTTGCAAACCTAAAAAATTGTCAAAAAACCCCATTTTCCTCACATTTCTGTGGTGGAAAGTTCTGGAATCTACGTGGATCCATGAAATTCCACCCACCCCGCATTCCCCAACGTCTTCCAAGAAAAATGGTACTTCACTTGTGTGGGAGGCCGAAGTACCCGGGACAGGCAAGGGCCCAAAACATATTGAGGAGACATCAAAGTTGCCTATCACAAAACGACCTGGTTTTGCAAGGGGGGTCACCTGGGTTTTTTGCCCCGTGCTCGGCGGCCAGCTAGGGAAACCTACAAAACCCACACATTTCTGAAAACTAGACACCTGGGGGATTCCAGGGAGGTATTGGTTGCGTGGATCCCCCAACGTTTTCTTATACAGAATCCCCTGCAAACCTCAAATTTAGCTGAAAAGATCAGTTTTTCCACACATTTTTGTGTGGGAAAGTTGTGGGATCACCGGGCTGACACAAACTTCCTACCACCCAGCGTTCCCCCAGGTCTCCCAATAAAAATGGTGCCTCACTCGTGTGGGAGGCCCAAGTACCCGCGACAGGCAACGGCCCAAAACGTATTGAGGAGACATCATAATTGCCTATCACAAAACAACCTGGTTTTGCAAGGTGGGGTCACCTGGGTTTTCGGCTCCGTGCTCGGCGGCCAGCTAGGGAAACCTACCAAACCCACACATTTCTGAAAACTAGACACCTAGGGGATTCCAGGGAGGTATGGCTTGCGTTGATCCCCCAATGTTTTCTCACCCAGAATCCCCTGCAAACCTCAAATTTAGCTGAAAAAATCACTTTTTCCACACATTTTTGTGTGGGAAAGTTGTGGGATCACCGGGCTGACAAAAATGTTCTACCACCCAGCGTTCCCCCAGGTCTCACAATAAAAATGGTGCCTCACTCGTGTGGGAGGCCCAAGTACCCGCGACAGGCAAGGGCCCAAAACATATTGAGGAGAGATCAAAATTGCCTATCACAAAACGTTTTGGGCCCCTGCCTGTCGCGGGTACTTGGGCCTCCCACATGAGTGACCTGGCTTGGCAGTTCGGGCTGGACTGTTCCCATGAGGCACAGGGTCAAGCCTGATTTGCATATGGCTGGGTTCAAACTGGAATGGCATGGTGAGCAAAAAAACGATGGATTAGGCCCAGATCTCTGTACTGGGGTGAATGTATGACATTGTTCTGCATTCTGTCCATCAACTGTTGTTTTTGCATTTGTCACCCCGAGTGGGACGGGTATGCCCAGACATGGGTCCCGTGCTCTCCATGCCACTGGAATCAAGCTATCCTGGCTGAAGAGGGGAACCCCGAAACCGGTCCTAGGTTGCTTGTTTCCAGTCCAGGGAGGACCTGGCTTGGCAGTTCGGGCTGGACTGTTCCCATGAGGCACAGAGTCAAGACTGATTTGCATATGGCTGGGTTCAAACTGGAATGGCATGGTGAGCAAAAACGATGGATTTAGGCCCAGATCTCTGTACTGGGGTGAATGTATGACATTGTTCTGCATTCTGTCCATCAACTGTTGTTTTTGCATTTCCCACATGAGTGAGGCACCATTTTTATTGGGAGACCTGGGGGAACGCTGGGTGGTAGGAAATTTGTGTCAGCCCAGGGATCCCACAACTTTCCCACACAAAAATGTGTGGAAAAAGTGATTTCTGCAGCTAAATTTGAGGTTTGCAGGGGATTCTGGGTAAGAAAACGTTGGGGGGTCCACGCAACCAATACCTCCCTGGAATTCCCCGGGTGTCTAGTTTTCAGAAATGTGTGGGTTTGGTAGGTTTCCCTAGCTGGCTGCCGAGCACGGGGCCAAAAACCCAGGTGACCCCCCTTGCAAAACCAGGTTGTTTTGTGATAGGCAATTTTGATGTCTCCTCTATACGTTTTGGGCCCTTGCCTGTCGCGGGTACTTGGGCCTCCCACACGAGTGAGGCACCATTTTTATCGTGAGACCTGGGGGAATACTAGGTGGTAGGAAATTTGTGTCAGCCCGGTGATACCACAACTTTCCCACACACAAATGTGTGGAAAAAGTGATTTTTTCACCTAAATTTGAGGTTCGTAGGGGATTCTGGGTAAGAAAACTTTGGGGGGTCCATGCAAGCCATAAATGTGTGGGTTTGGTAGGTTTCCCTAGCTGGCCGCCAAGCACAGGGCCAAAAACCCAGGTGACCCCCTTTGCAAATCCAGGTTGTTTTGTGATAGCCAATTTTGAAGTCTCCTCAATATGTTTTGGGCCCTTGCCTGTCATGGGTACTAGGGCCTCCAACACGAGTGAGGCACCATTTTTATCCGGAGACCTGGGGGAACGCTGGGTCAACCCAGTGATCCCACAACTTTGCCACACAAAAATGTGTGGAAAAAGTGATTTTTTTCAGCTAAATTTGAGGTTTGCAGGGGATTCTGGGTAAGAAAACGTTGGGGGGTCCACGCAAGCCATACCTCCCTGGAATCCCCGGGTGTCTAGTTTTCAGAAATGTGTGGGTTTGGTAGGTTTCCCAAGCTGGCCGCCGAGCACAGGGCCAAAACCCAGGTGACCCCCCTTGCAAAACCAGGTTGTTTTGTGATAGGCAATTTTGATGCCTCCTCAATACGTTTTGGGCTCTTGCCTGTCGCGGGTACTTGGGCCTCCCACACGAGTGAGGCACCATTTTTATCAAAAGACCTGGGAGAACGCTGGGTGGTAGAAAATTTGTGTCAGCCCAGTGATCCCACAACTTTCCCACACAGAAATGTGTGGAAAAAGTGATTTTTTCAGCTAAATTTGAGGTTCGCAGGGGATTCTGGGTAAGAAAACTTTGGGAGGTCCACACAAGCCATACCTCCCTGGAATCCCCTGGGTGTCTAGTTTTCAGAAATGTTGGTAGGTTTCCCTAGCTAGCCGCCGAGCACGAGGCCAAAAACCCAGGTGACCCCCCCTTACAAAACCAGGTTGTTTTGTGATAGGCAATTTTGATGTGTCCTCAATACGTTTTGGGCCCTTGCCTGTTGCGGGTACTTGGGCCTCCCACACGAGTGAGGCACCAATTTTATCAAGGGACCTGGGGGAATGCTGGGTGGTAGGAAATTTGTGTCAGCACAGTGATCCCACAACTTTCCCACACAAAAATGTGTGGAAAAAGTGATTTCTTTCAGCTAAATTTGAGGTTCGCAGGGAATTCTGGGTAAGAAAACGTTGGGGGGTCCATGCAAACCATACCTCCCTGGAATCCCCTGGGTGTCTAGTTTTCAGAAATGTCTGGGTTTGGTAGGTTTCCCTAGCTGGCCGCCGAGTACGGGGCCAAAAACCCAGGTGACCCCCCTTGCAAAACCAGGTTGTTTTGTGATAGGCAATTTTGATGCCTCCTCAATACGTTTTGGGCCCTTGCCTGTCGCCGATACTTGGGCCTCCCACACGAGTGAGGCACCATTTTTATCGAGAGACCTAGGGGAACGCTGGGTGGTAGGAAATTTGTGTCAGCCCAGTGATCCCACAACTTTCCCACACACAAATGTGTGGAAAAAGTGATTTTTTCAGCTAAATTTGAGGTTCGCAGGGACTTCTGGGTAAGAAAACGTTGGGGGGTCCATGCAAACCATAGCTCCCTGGATTTCCCCGGGTGTCTAGTTTTCAGAAATGTGTGGGTTTGGTAGGTTTCCCTAGCTGGCCGCCGAGCACAGGGCCAAAAACCCAGGTGACCCCCCTTGCAAAACCAGGTTGTTTTGTGGTAGGCAATTTTGATGCCTCCTCAATATGTTTTGGGCTCTTGCCTGTCGCGGGTACTTGGGCCTCCCACACAAGTGAGGCACCATTTTTATCGAGAGACCTGGGGGAATGCTGGGTGGTAGGAAATTTGTGTCAGCCCAGTGATCCCACAACTTTCCCACACAAAAATGTGTGGAAAAAGTGATTTTTTCAGCTAAATTTGAGGTTCGCAGGGAATTCTGGGTAAGAAAACGTTGGGGGGTCCATGCAAACCATACCTCCCTGGAATCCCCCGGATGTCTAGTTTTCAGAAATGTGTGGGTTTGGTAGGTTTCCCTAGATGGCCGCCGAGTACGGGGCCAAAAACCCAGGTGACCCCCCTTGCAAAACCAGGTTGTTTTGTGATAGGCAATTTTGATGCCTCCTCAATACGTTTTGGGCCCTTGCCTGTCGCCGATACTTGGGCCTCCCACACGAGTGAGGCACCATTTTTATTGGGAGACCTAGGGGAACGCTGGGTGGTAGGAAATTTGTGTCAGCCCAGTGATCCCACAACTTTCCCACACAAAAATGTGTGGAAAAAGTGATTTTTCAGCTAAATTTGAGGTTCGCAGGGGATTCTGGGTAAGAAAACTTTGGGGGATCCACACAAGCCATACCTCCCTTGAATCCCCCGGGTGTCTAGTTTTCAGAAATGTGTGGGTTTGGTAGGTTTCCCTAGCTGGCTGCCGAGCACGGGCCAAAAAACCAGGTGACCCCCCTTGCAAAACCAGGTTGTTTTGTGGTAGGCAATTTTGATGCCTCCTCAATATGTTTTGGGCTCTTGCCTGTCGTGGGTACTTGGGCCTCCCACACGAGTGAGGCACCATTTTTATCGAGAGACCTGGGGGAATGCTGGGTGGTAGGAAATTTGTGTCAGCCCAGTGATCCCACAACTTTCCCACACAAAAATGTGTGGAAAAAGTGATTTTTTCAGCTAAATTTGAGGTTCGCAGGGAATTCTGGGTAAGAAAACGTTGGGGGCTCCATGCAAACCATACCTCCCTGGAATCCCCCGGATGTCTAGTTTTCAGAAATGTGTGGGTTTGGTAGGTTTCCTGTTAGACCTGTCAGCCCTAGGGTGGTCTTTCCCTATTTTTTTTTCCTTTTTCGCCTCGTTTTTGCCACCATATTTTTACTGGACCTAGGTCTCTGGGCACCTTGCCACTGTTAGCCAGTGCTGAGGTGCAGGTGCTCTCTCTCACTCAAGATGGCTGCCACAGGCCCCTGCTACTGCAGAGGGGCCTGACACGCATACACACTAGTAGCCAGGGTCAGGCTGGGGTATAGGGATACAGTATCCATTCCATCCCCGCCTCTGGGCCACATAGCCAGGCATGTAGAAGGTTCCAGAACCTTCCGGGCTGTGGCAGGAGTTATGTTTTGCCGCCTTTGGGAGAGTCACCTGACCTAGGAGTATAAAAGGCTTGGAGGGAAAACTTTCAAGTCAGTTGATGAGGCACCACTGAACCTGGGAGAACCTCCGCCGGAGTATAGGCTTTAGGGCCTAGGGGGAGACCTACACTACTGCTGCTGACAGGGCTGAGGCCCTGCTGTAGTAAGATAGCTGAGGAACGCCCACCACCCACTGACCTTGCCCAGTGTGAGGGGACCCAGGGAACCACCTTCAGCGTGCTGGGAGGAACACCAAGCACTCCCAGACCACCAACTCATTCCCCCCCCCTCATAAGAAGAAACTTCTGACAGGAAACTTTGACAAGGAACCTATAACAAGGAACTTCTGACAAGAAACTTACAACTAGAAGCGCCTAAGAAGCAACCAAGCTGAAGCAGTCGCAAGACCCCTTAACTTGAGGAGGCCTGACCGTCCAGCAAGGCCTAAAGCCTAGAACTGTCCAACTGGGCATCACCAGGTAAAGCGCCGTACCCTGAAGCGCTAAACCTTCACCCCCTATTCACTTTTGCCTGTTGCTGGGCTGCCCCCAAGTACTTTGCCAGTCAGCCCTGCCCACAGGCTGCTGGTGCACCCTGCTTTCTGTTGCCCCTCAGGTCACTGACCTTATGAAGGAGATCACCGCCGCGGCCGCCGCCGCCTGAGAAGAGGCACCGTGTGGTGAGGTGTGCCGTCGTGCCCTCATCGGGGGAAGCGCTGAGGTAAAGGAAGCCCCTCAGGTGTGTGAGGTGAGGAGCGCCGTCCGCGCCCTCACCGAAGCCTCCCGAGACTGGGCCCTGGGCCCTCATCGCCGCCGTCGCGGCCAAAGAATCATCGCCGCCACCGAAGCGGCCAAAGAATTGCCCCCGCCGCCATCGCGGCCGAAGAATCGTCTCCGCCGCCGTCGCGGCCAAAGAATAATCGCCGCCGCCGTCGCGGCCCAAGAATTGCCCCCGCCACCGAAGCGGCCGAAGAATCGTCGCTGCCGCCGAAGCGGCCCAAGATTGCACCCGCCGCCGTCGCGGCCACAGAATTGCCACCGCCGCGGCCCAAGAAATCGCCGACGCGATCAGCAGCGAGGCCTCCAGGCCCCGCAGACGCCGTTGCCGAGCAACCAGGGGTCGCCGGGCGTGACCCAGGAAAGCCGCGCACCGATTGGGCGCCGGCCCCCAGTCACGCCCCAGCGCCGAAGGAAGCCCGGGAAGAGCCCCGGCAGTGCAGAGGGAGACGGGGAGCCGGCCGGAGAGGACTGCCGGCTCCCGCTCCCTTCCCCAGCAACCCTGAGCCCCCACCTGCACTTACCCTGATCCCGGGGGCCGGAGGAGGGTGATCCCGGCACCCGCAACGTGCCGCATAGTTACTCCCTGATCCCGGGGGCCGGAGGAAGGCAATACCGGCCCCCGCAACGACCCGCAACACCGGCCAGAAGGCCGAGGCACCCCCGACCAGGCCCCGCCCGACAGAACACGGGCCGGCCCGGAAGATCGCCAGTCGCCCTGAAGCGCGACCAACGACCACACCGCAGGTGAGCCCTGGAGGCCCCTAGGGCCCATAAGACGCCACTGGGGGCCGAGGGCCACTATTAACCCCTACGAATTTAGTCCTACGAGGCGAGGCCCCAGAGAGGAGTGGGCCTGGCCGGAGTTAACCCCTGAGGGACCTAGAAGCCCCAGAATACAGGACATGTTGAGGGATTCCCCACATAGTTCATTCAGGTAATGATGATGCCCACAGTATTTAATAATTTATGCCGATGCCTATTATAATTACTGCCTAGGCCATGGTTTTAACTGTTAAGTCTTTACCACAAGGAGAAAGTGTTTAATGGAGTTGAGCTGAAGTGTACACCGCCAAGAGTTGAAGTATTTTATGTTACAGGTGTACTGGAGTTGCGACGCCCACTGTACTGAATGTGGGTGCACCTAGATTAATGCAGGCCTATTTAAATGTAAAGTGAAGAGCCTTCTTTTAAATAATTGAATATGCTAAAGTGAACTGTATGTTTAGGCCTATGTTTTATTAACGTACCTTGAGATCATTATTAAGTGCTACGTGTAGGAGATAATTCCTGCGGCCTCTTAGTGGCCTACAATGTTGATGAGCTATGCAGCTTTATTTAAAATGTGCACCAGTTGAGTAATATAATGAATTTGAATGTAGATCTGAATTAACCTGCCTTATCTGATGCCAACTTAATTTATTTATAAAAGATCTTGATTTTAAATACAAAAGCCTGGTGTGGTGTCATGTTATTGCGTTCGCATTTGTGAGTCAAAGTGAGAGTGTGCTGCACAACTGCCTTACACATTGCCTTCACGTGCCTTTCCCGCTTCACGCCATGCTACTGTGTCGGACTCGGTAACCCCGGTTCCAACATTTGGTGTTCAGCGGTGGGATAAGGACTGGTGCTTGTGCAGCACCCTACAGTGACTCAGTGTGCGCCGCAATTAGACACCTATTGTAATGAGAGTACTAGGAATTCTATGGTAATTGCCGACTGTGTACATTCCTGTGTTAGACCTGCTACCTACAGTTTAGAACCCCTTCCTTAAATTGTCTGGGACCCCACCTAGGAGGATGGAGTTTGAGTTAGCCAACCTAGAAAGGTATACGGTGACACAGCTCAAGGAGTTCTGCCTAGAGATGTGGGTGGCCGTCAAGCGAGGCGCCAGGAAGGAGGTGCTTCAGAAAGCTTTGAGGGCATGGGTAATGGCCCACCTGGAGGGAAGAGGGGATGAGGAGCAGGGGGAGACAGACAACCCAGGAGAACTGGACCTACTGCGCATTGATGTTAGCGAGAATGTGTTGCCAGGAAGACGTTCCAGGGCAGGCAGTAGTGCGTCAGGGGGAAGTTTGTCACCAGAGGAATTGGAGGACAGAAGGGAGCAGAGGCAATTGACATTAGAACTTGCTAGGATGGAAAGAGACGGAGAACAGGCAAGGCTAGCCATGGAGGAAAGGAAGCTTGTACATGAGCTTAGCCTGAAGGAGCTAGAGCTCCGGACCTTGCCGATGGAGATGCAGGGCAAAATGAATGGTGGCAGCGTACCTGCTGGGGTTCCACAGGAGCCCAAATTCTATTTACCCAGAGAGGTGATGGCCAGTTTTAGTGTAGGTGATGACATCGACAAGTGGTTGGCGGCCTACGAGGTGGCTCTGGTGGCCCATATAGTTCCTGAGAGCTACTGGGGGGGAGGTCTTTATAGGTACATACCTCCACTAGTAAGGGACACACTTTTAACTTTGGATAAGGGGGAGCAGACTAACTACCCTATCATGAAGGAGGCCCTGCTCAAGAAGTTTGGCCTCACCCCAGAGAAGTACCGCCAAAAGTTCCGCAACAGCCACAAGCTTCACACACAAAACTGGGTGGATTTTTTTGACTATGCCCGGAAGGCATTGGAGGGTTGGGTGCGTGGCAGCAACGTTGACAATTACAAAGGGCTGTACGACCTATTCTTGAGAGAGCACCTCCTAGAGAAATGTTTTCCGGAGCTGCGCCAGTACTTGGTGGACCGCAAGCTGACCAATCCTAGGGAGCTTGCGGAGGAGGCAGACACGTGGGTCAGCACTCGGGTGTCCCACAAGGGAGCCAGGGCGGACCCCCGAAAGGTGGACAGGGGCTCCCCAGAAGAAAGAGGGGGAGATAAAAAGAGGGAGTTCTTTAAAGGTCCCCAAAATAAACCGCCTGGGAGAGGGGTAGGTTCCCCATCCCAATCTGGATTCCAGAAACCCACTTATCCTGACAGGAGTCAGCAGCCCAGAACTGTCCGGTGCTACGAGTGCGGGGAGGTTGGACATTATAAGGGGGATCCCAAGTGTCGCAAGAGAACCCCAGCCCCCACAGGAGGTAAGAGCCCCGGGGTGGCCAGTGTAGCGCTTGGGGAGGAGTTGTCCCTAGGTAGGGGAGGTGAGTGGACAGGCTTGACCTTAGTTTCCCTGGGGGATAGAGAGATCATCCCACGGGTTCAGGTACCCGCGAACACTGCCAAGTATCGGCAGAGGGTCCTGGTGAACGGGGAGGAGGTGGAGGCTCTGAGGGACACAGGTGCCAGCCTGACGATGGTGAGACGTCAGCTGGTGTCCCCAGAGCAGGTGATTCCTGAGGAATTCCACCCAGTTGTTATGGCTGATAATAGCCTGGGTCATTACCCCGTGGCCCAAGTTCCCTTTGAGTGGGGAGGAGTATCAGGTCTGTTGAAGGTTGCGGTGAGCCCTGCCATGCCAGTTGACTGTCTGCTGGGCAACGACTTGGAACATACTGCCTGGAGGGAGGTAGAGTTCAATGCCCATGCTGAGATGTTGGGATTACCAGGATGGACTTGCGTTGTCACGCGGTCCATGGCTGCCCGACAAGGAACTCAGCTGGGGTTGGAGCCTGAAAGAATGTCCCAGGCCACTGCTGGACGAGGAGATGTCCAGGAGGAGACACCCGGTGAGATGGATGGGGAGCCCGTGGAGGTGACCCCGGAGTCCGCTGAGGTGGTTGGTTTTCCCGTGGGGGACCTGCCGACCCCTGCAGAGTGGCAGGTGGAAGGAGGGCCTACCCGGGAGGAATTTTGCCGGGCGCAGAAAGAGTGCCCTACGCTTGAAGGCATGCGGCAACAGGCCAAAGCCCAAGCAGCTGGAAACGAGACTGGTAATTACCATGTCTACTGGGAGGATGGTCTCCTCTACAGTGAGCCTAAGGCTCCGGTGCATGGGTCCGCCCGAGCCGTGGTGGTCCCCCAATGCTACCGAGCCTTTCTGCTAGAGTTGGCACACGAGATACCACTAGCAAGACACCTGGGCCAAGACAAGACGTTTGCGCGTCTAGTCCCACATTTTTACTGGCCCAGGATGCGCGTCACTTCTGACACTTTTTGCAAGACTTGCACCACTTGCCAAGCGAGCGGCAAGACAGGGACGAAAGTGAAGGTCCCTCTGGAACCTCTCCCAGTTGTCGATACCCCTTTTGAGCGGGTAGGGATTGACATTGTCGGGCCATTGGACCCGCCGACTTCTGCAGGACATAGGTTCATTTTGGTGCTGGTAGACCACGCCACCCGGTACCCGGAGGCAATCCCTCTGAGGACCATCACTGCACCGGTGGTGGCGCGGGCCCTGATGGGGATTTTTACCCGAGTGGGATTCCCCAAGGTCGTGGTGTCAGATAGGGGCACGAATTTCATGTCGGCCTACATGCAGGCCATGTGGAAGGAGTGTGGAGTGACCTACCGGTTCTCCACTCCTTACCACCCCCAGACGAACGGACTCGTGGAGCGCTTTAACAAAACCTTGAAGGGGATGATTAGGAGCCTACCCGAGGACTTGAGAAGAAAGTGGGACGTCCTCTTACCCTGTCTGCTCTTCTCCTACCGAGAGGTGCCGCAGAAGGGGTCGGTTTCAGCCCCTTTGAGCTGCTCTATGGCCACCCCGTTCGGGGGCCCCTCAGTCTTGTCAAGGAGGGGTGGGAGAAGTCTTCCTCGAAGCTTCCCCGTGATGTGGTCAGCTATATGCTGGCATTCTGCAGCCAAGTGGCCAAGCTGTGGAAGGAGGCCTCGGACAATCTAGAGGCAAGTCAAGCCGTCATGAAGAAATGGTATGACCGGAACGCGCGGACGGTAGAGTTAGACGCTGGACAGAAGGTGTGGGTCATGGAGCCAGGAGAGCTTAGCGCCCTCCAGGACCGGTGGACTGGACCGTTTGAGATCTTGGAAAGGAGAGGCCAGACCACATATGTCGTTGATGTGAAGACCCCACGTCAACCCCACAGGGTGTTCCACGTCAACCGCCTGAAGCCCCACCAGGAGCGTTCAGAACTCACTCTCCTAATGATAGCAGATGGAAGTGAGGAGGAGGAGAGTGAGCCTCTTCCAGACATTCTGGCAGCCCATGAGAAGGATGGTTCGGTAGAGGGAGTGGTCCTCGCCCCATCCTTGACCCCAGAGCAACAGAGGGACTGCCGCCAGGTCTTGGGGCAGTACGCCTCGTTGTTCTCCCTCACGCCTGGAATCACGCACATGTGTACCCATGATGTGGACACAGGGGACAGTCCGCCAGTAAAAACCAAGTCTTACCGGCTGTCCGATAAAGTCAAGGCTAGTATCCAGGGTGAGGTTACCAAGATGCTAGAACTGGGGGTGATTGAGCCTTCCAGTAGCCCTTGGGCTAGTCCGGTGGGGTTGGTGCCGAAAGCGGCCCCACCGGGCACCACACCAGAACTTCGGTTCTGTGTGGATTACTGTGGACTCAACTCAGTCACTAAGACCGACGCTCACCAGATCCCTCGGGCGGATGAGCTCATTGACCGGCTGGGAGCAGCCCGGTATTTGAGTACCATTGATTTGACGTCAGGCTATTGGCAGATAGCCATGGCAGAAGGAGCAAGGGAGAAGACTGCGTTCTCCACCCCCGAGGGCCACTTTCAATTTCGGGTGATGCCCTTCGGGTTGAAAAATGCTCCAGCCACTTTCCAGCGGTTGGTGAACCAGGTGCTGTCTGGCCTAGAGGCCTTCTCTGCTGCCTACCTGGATGACATAGCTGTCTTCAGTAGCAGCTGGGAGGACCATCTGGAGCATCTCCAGGAGGTGCTACAGGCTTTGCAACGGGCTGGTTTAACCATCAAGGCCAGCAAGTGCCAGATTGGACAGGGATCTGTCGTGTACCTGGGACATCTGGTGGGCGGAGGTAAGGTGCAACCCCTCCAAGCCAAGATTGAGACCATCTTGGCCTGGGAGCCCCCAAGACCCAAACAGAGGTCCGGCCTTTTCTCGGCCTCACGGGGTATTACCGCCGGTTCGTCAAGGGATATGGAACCATCGTGGGCCCATTGACGGAATTGACTTCAAAGAAGCAGCCACGCAGAGTCATCTGGACGGCTGCCTGCCAGGAAGCCTTTGAGACCCTCAAAAGTGCAATTTGCACCGCACCGGTGCTCAGGACTCCAGACTTTGGATGGGAATTTATTGTACAGACAGACGCTTCTGAGCATGGCATAGGAGCTGTGCTCTCTCAGCTGAATGACGATGGCCAAGACCAGCCAGTGGCCTTCATTTCCCGAAGACTACTCCCCCGGGAACAGCGGTGGAGTACCATCGAACGAGAAGCCTTTGCTGTGGTTTGGGCTGTCAAGAAGTTGAGGCCATACCTTTTTGGTTGTCACTTCCTGATTCAGACCGACCACAGACCCCTTCGCTGGCTCATGCAGATGAGAGGCGAAAACCCCAAATTGTTGAGGTGGTCCATTTCCCTCCAGGGGATGGACTTTCGGGTGGAACATCGACCCGGTGTAGACCACGCCAACGCTGACGGTCTCTCCCGGTTTTTCCGCCTTAGCGAAGAGAACTCCCTAGAGGTTGGGAAGCTCTCCCTCTTTCGGCTGGGGGGACGCGTGTTAGACCTGTCAGCCCTAGGGTGGTCTTTCCCTATTTTTTTCCTTTTTCGCCTCCTTTTTGCCACCATATTTTTACTGGACCTAGGTCTCTGGGCACCTTGCCACTGCTAGCCAGTGCTGAGGTGCAGGTGCTCTCTCTCACTCAAGATGGCTGCCACAGGCCCCTGCTACTGCAGAGGGGCCTGACACGCATACACACTAGTAGCCAGGGTCAGGCTGGGGTATAGGGATACAGTATCCATTCCATCCCCGCCTCTGGGCCACATAGCCAGGCATGTAGAAGGTTCCAGAACCTTCCGGGCTGTGGGAGGAGTTATGTTTTGCCGCCTTTGGGAGCGTCACCTAACCTAGGAGTATAAAAGGCTTGGAGGGAAAACTTTCTAGTCAGTTGATGAGGCACCACTGAACCTGGGAGAACCTCCGCCGGAGTATAGGCTTTAGGGCCTAGGGGGAGACCTACACTACTGCTGCTGACAGGGCTGAGGCCCTGCTGTAGTAAGATAGCTGAGGAACGCCCACCACCCACTGACCTTGCCCAGTGTGAGGGGACCCAGGGAACCACCTTCAGCGTGCGGGGAGGAACACCAAGCACTCCCAGACCACCAACTCATTCCCCCCTCATAAGAAGAAACTTCTGACAGGAAACTTTGACAAGGAACCTATAACAAGGAACTTCTGACAAGAAACTTACAACTAGAAGCGCCTAAGAAGCAACCAAGCTGAAGCAGTCGCAAGACCCCTTAACTTGAGGAGGCCTGACCGTCCAGCAAGGCCTAAAGCCTAGAACTGCCCAACTGGGGATCACCAGGTAAAGCGCCGTACCCTGAAGCGCTAAACCTTCACCCCTATTCACTTTTGCCTGTTGCTGGGCTGCCCCCAAGTACTTTGCCAGTCAGCCCTGCCCACAGGCTGCTGGTGCACCCTGCTTTCTGTTGCCCCTCAGGTCACTGACCTTATGAAGGAGATCACCGCCGCGGCCGCCGCCGCCTGAGAAGAGGCACTGTGTGGTGAGGTGCGCCGTCGCACCCTCAACGGGGGAAGGGCTGAGGTAAAGGAAGCCCCTCAGGTGTGTGAGGTGAGGAGCGCCGTCCGCGCCCTCACCGAATCCTCCCGAGGCTGGGCCCTGGGCCCTCATTGCCGCGGCCAAAGAATCATCGCCGCCGCCAAAGCGGCCAAAGAATTGCCCCCGCCGCCGTCGCGGCCGAAGAATCGTCTCCGCCGCCGTCGCGGCCAAAGAATCATCGCCGCCGCCGTCGCGGCCCAAGAATTGCCCCCGCCGCCGAAGCACCCAAAGAATCGTCGCCACCGCCGAAGCGGCCCAAGAATTGCCACCGCCGCCGTCGCGGCCCAAGAAATCGCCGTCGCGATCAGCAGCGAGGCCTCCAGGCCCCGCAGACGCCGTTGCCGAGCAACCAGAGGTCGCCGGGCGTGACCCAGGAAGGCCGCGCACCGATTGGGCGCCGGCCCCCAGTCACGCCCCAGCGCCGAAGGAAGCCCGGGAAGAGCCCCGGCAGTGCAGAGGGAGACGGGGAGCCGGCCTGAGAGGACTGCTGGCTCCCGCTCCCTTCCCCAGCAACCCTGAGCCCCCACCTGCACTTACTCTGATCCCGGGGGCCGGAGGAGGGTGATCCCGGCCACCGCAACGACCCGCAACACCGGCCAGAAGGCCGAGGCACCCCCGACCGGGCCCCGCCCGACAGAACACGGGCCGGCCCGGAAGATCGCCAGTCGCCCTGAAGCGCGACCAACGACCACACCGCAGGTGAGCCCTGGAGGCCCATAAGACGCCACTGGGGGCCGGGGGCCACTATTAACCCTTACGAATTTAGTCCTACGAGGCGAGGCCCCAGAGAGGAGTGGGCCTGGCCGGAGTTAACCCCTGAGGGACCTAGAAGCCCCAGAATACAGGACATGTTGAGGGATTCCCCACATAGTTCATTCAGGTAATGATGATGCCCACAGTATTTAATAATTTATGCCGATGCCTATTATAATTACTGCCTAGGCCATGGTTTTAACTGTTAAGTCTTTACCACAAGGGGAAAGTGTTTAATGGAGTTGAGCTGAAGTGTACACCGCCAAGAGTTGAAGTATTTTATGTTACAGGTGAACTGGAGTTGCGACGCCCACTGTACTGAATGTGGGTGCGCCTAGATTAATGCAGGCCTATTTAGCCTTCTTTTAAATAATTGAATATGCTAAAGTGAACTGTATGTTTAGGCCTATGTTTTATTAACGTACCTTGAGATCATTATTAAGTGCTAGGTGTAGGAGATAATTCCTACGGCCTCTTAGTGGCCTACAATGTTGATGAGCTATGCAGCTTTATTTAAAATGTGCACCAGTTGAGTAATATAATGAATTTGAATGTAGATCTGAATTAACCTGCCTTATCTGATGCCAACTTAATTTATTTATAAAAGATCTTGATTTTAAATACAAAAGCCTGGTGTGGTGTCATGTTATTGCGTTCGCATTTGTGAGTCAAAGTGAGAGTGTGCTGCACAACTGCCTTACACATTGCCTTCGCGTGCCTTTCCCGCTTCACGCCATGCTACCGTGTCGGACTCGGTAACCCCGGTTCCAACATTTCCCTAGCTGGCCGCCGAGTACGGGGCCACAAACCCAGGTGACCCCCCTTGCAAAACCAGGTTGTTTTGTCATAGGCAATTTTGATGCCTCCTCAATACGTTTTGGGCCCTTGCCTGTCGCCGATACTTGGGCCTCCCACACGAGTGAGGCACCATTTTTATTGGGAGACCTAGGGGAACGCTGGGTGGTAGGAAATTTGTGTCAGCCCAGTGATCCCACAACTTTCCTACACAAAAGTGTGTGGAAAAAGTGATTTTTTCAGCTAAATTTGAGGTTCGCAGGGGATTCTGGGTAAGAAAACGTTAGGGGAACCACGCAAGCCAAACCTCCCTGGAATCCCCCGGGAGTCTAGTTTTCAGAAATGTGTGGGTTTGGTAGGTTTCCCTTGCTGGCCGCCGAGCACGGGGCCAAAAACCCAGGTGACTCCCCTTGCAAAACCAGGTTGTTTTGTGATAGCCAATTTTGATGGCTCCTCAATACGTTTTGGCCCCTTGCCTGTCGCGGGTACTTGGGCCTCCCACACGAGTGAAGCACCATTTTTATCGGGAGACCTGGGGGAACGCTGGGTGGTAGGAAATTTGTGTCAGCCCAGTGATCCCACAACTTTCCCACACTAAAATGTGTGGAAAAAGTGATTTGTTTCAGCTAAATTTGAGGTTTGCAGGGGATTCTGGGTAAGAAAACGTTGGGGGGTCCACGCAAGCCATACCTCCCTGGAATCCCCCGGGTGTCTAGTTTTCAGAAATGTGTGGGTTTGGTAGGTTTGCCTAGCTGGCCGCCGAGCACGGGGCCCAAAACCCAGGTGATCCCCCCTTGCAAAACCAGGTTGTTTTGTGGTAAGCAATTTTGAAGTCTCCTCAATACGTTTTGGGCTCTTGCCTGTCGCGGGTACTTGGGCCTCCCACACGAGTGAGGCACCATTTTTATCGGGAGACTTGGGGGAGCGCTGGGTGTTAGGAAATTTGTGTCAGCCCGGTGATCCCACAACTTTCCCACACAAAAATGTGTGGAAAAAGTGATTTTTTTCAGCTTAATTTGAGGTTTGCATGGGGAGGTTGGGTAAAAAAAAACAATGAGAGCCACGCAAGTCATTCACCCTTGTACTCCCCCCCTTGTCTACTACTCAAAAATGTGAAGGTTTGCCTAGGTGACAACTGAGCTAGGACACAAAGTCCCCTGCTACTCATATTGACAAAAAAATGTCTTACAAACGGCCATTAAACCGCCACAAATATAACTCCTTCACTAATTTGATAAAGCTAATCTACCAATTACACTGCTTGGTTTTAGCACCTCCAGAAACGCTGGCTTCAAAGCACAAATACTTATCAAAGTATATAAATATTAAAGCCAAGCCTTCTGAAGGGGAGCCATAATGCCACATCAAGGCACCAACCACTTTATGGTCCATTCACATGCCATTCATACACCACACACAAGACTTCCATACCACCAGCCACGGGCCCAAACAACCAGATCACTTGCACTCACATAAACATACCGCCGCCATGCAAGGGCCCATCACATTTATATGCCACAAGACATAATGAGTTTGACTACATTTTACCACCTGTAAAGTCTCCCCCTCTTTCTTCCTAAACATTACCAAACGCATGCCGAGTGAACCTTTACTAATGGCTCCCATGACAGCCACATGAGGCTCAGGAAGACTTGTCTTTCATGCGCCTTTAGCGCTGTCACTGTGCTCAATCCAACTCCTTCCAGTTTGTGGATGCAAGTTGGGGGGTGCCCGAGTATGCCGCAAAGTCATTCCACGAGCTGAGCAAGCTTATCTACCTTTGAAACTAAGGCAAACATGCTGGAAATTTTCAAAAGCTTTCTAAAGATAACATCACAAACTATGAAGAACGGATGAATGTGAAACACGGGTAGTCCGTGACAACATAGCATATGTCCAATCCACCGTTATGTGCAGTGACTGTAATGCACTTATCATACAGCAAACTGACCATCTACTAAGTTCTAACGGAGGATGAACATGGCAAGCAGCATTGACCCATAAGTACTACAGTAAATTCAGTGTGAGTGTGGCAGCAATGGATTTGAATCCATGGGTGAAGATGAAGTCATGACGTGTATCTATACTACCTTTACTATCTGCCTTCTACCTTTGCAATATTCATCGGAAAGCGCACCTACCGTAAGCTGTACTAACCCATTCGTGTGTCTGTCCTCAGAGTCCTGACTAATCCTGTCAAATTGTCAAGAGACCCTATACTAATGCCTTCCATCTCTAGCTACTTGAAGCTTGAGTAAACATTTCTGTCACGTGCTATCAATGCTCTCACTATGCTCAATCCAACTCCTTCCAGTTTGTGGATGCAAGTTGGGGGGTGCCTGAGTATGCTGCAAAGTCATTCCTCGAGCTGAGCAAGCATATCTACCTTTGAAACTAAGGCAAACATGCTGGAAATTTTCAAAAGCTTCCTAAAGAGAACATCATAAACTATGAAGAACGGTTGAATGTGAAACACTGGTACACCATGACAACGTGGCATATGTTCTGTCCACCAGTATGTGCAGCGTGGGGACTATAATGCACTTGTCAATTGGCCAACAGAACAACTACCACGTTCTGAAAGCAGATAAAGGTGTTGAGAAGTCCATGATTTCCTGAAGTAGAGGAACAAATATTCTGCACCTGCTTGCGTAGTGGAGTGGCTCACAGACAGTAGGTATCCATTCACACCAATTGAAAGGTTTACCTATTGGCAGCTCCACCTCAGTCAATTTCCCAGTATTTTGCTTTAGTGTGATGCAACATAAAGCAAGTAGGAAAACAGAAGGCAGGCTTACTTGTGCACTGGGGACAGTAAACACGAGTCTCCTGCCTCTTTCCCTGCATCGAGCACACTTTACAATGACGACATGGTCGCTCCTTTTTGGGTGTTGCAGGAATTTTATCAGCAAAGTATCGCTCCTGCAGCCTTGCCACGTCCTCCAGAACACATGAAGTGGAGGCTGCTGCTTCTGTAGCAGTGAGACTTTCAATCACAGACAACTGAAAGTCAAGGAAAGACATGAGTCTTCCTGTGGTGGTCTGACGATAAACAACATACGCATTGTATGTTGCCATCTGGATCAGGTGAGTAAACAGCGTCTTATACCAAGTGCGAGTTTTACGACTCGCATTGTATGGCTGAAGAACCTGGTCGTTCTTGTCCACTCCGCCCATGTACTTGTTGTAATCAAGTATACAGTTGGGCTTGTGGACTTCGGCCATCTGACCCCAAACCGTGACAGGGGAAGTGCTCTCAGCATGAATTGTAGTGAGCACGTACACGTCACGCCTATCTGAGAACTTGACTGCGAGCAGTTCGTTGGAACGCAACGCAGTACTCTGGGATTTCTGGAGCTTCTTGCAAACAAGCTCCTGCGGGAATCCTTTGCGGCGACAACGAATTGTACCGCAAGCCACAGTGCCAGCTTTGTAGAGCTCACTGAACAGCTCTACTCCTGTATAGAAATTGTCCACATGAAGGTTATAACCTTTGTGGAGAAGTGGCTGGACAAGCTCCCATACGATCTTTCCTGTGACCCCTAGCGTGGGAGGGCAACCTACAGGGTTAAGACTTGTGTCCTTCCCTGTATACACTCTCAAGCTGTACACATAGCCAGTCGAGCTCTCACACAGCATGTACAGCTTGATGCCATAACGAGCGCGTTTGCTCGGAATGTACTGCCTAAACAGCAGCCGCCCTTTATACAAGATCAAGGACTCATCAATGGCTATATTCTTTCCAGGAGTATAAACCTCTGGAAACCTGGCAGACAAATGTTCCACGACAGGCCGAATTTTGAACAACCTGTCATGGTCTGGATGGTCCCAGGGCAATGCAGCAGAATTGTCATTGAAATGCAGCATGCGCTGCAATAGCAAAAAACGATCTCTGCTCATGTATGATGCGAAGATGGGGGTTAACTAAACCGTGCGAGTAGACCAGTAGGATAGCAAGGTTGGTTTATGCACTACCCCCATTTTAAGTGTGAGGCCCAAAAATATCTTCAACTCCCCTAAAGAAGTGGGAGTCCACTTGCGCGCCCTAGAATGAGGCCCAAGAATGCCTCCTTGCTCCCTCAGAAACTGTTCGGCACGCAAATTTGTTTGCTGCACAATTTCGTCAAGGAAGTCAACATCCAAAAAGAGATGGACATAGTCAATTGGCAAACAATTTGCCGTATCGACTTTACATCCAGCGTCACCAGTGAAAGGCGGAATTTAGGGCTGAACTAAATTGGGAGGCTGCCAATACAGCACTCCGTCTGTGCTTGCGGCCGCACGTGCCTGCACTCTGGGTTGCTCTAACCTGTTACTGGTGTCCTGCTGCACAGACTGTGCAGGCAAAGGGACAGCATGACTGACATCGTCTCCTTCAGAATTGCTGGAAGATGAGTTGTCAGATGGAACTGCGCCGACTGGAAAATCACTCCCAGATTCGGCTCCATTGTCCTCTCCCTCAGATGCTGTCTCAGTATCTGCTGTCTCAGTCTCTGATCCTGCCTCAGAGCTGGACTCCAGAACCAGACTAAGGGCCTGGGCAGCATTCATCCAACAATACGCCATCTCTGGTAGTGCCTAAAACTATCCTTTTAAAACACTATCCTACGTAGAAGGCAGATAGGTTGTTGGTTTCAAAGTGTAGGTGGGTGTGTGCGTGAGTGAAGTGTTTAACAGTCAATAATGACGACGTCACCTTACCTTTCCTTTGCGAAATCCGTACGCTCTCCAAAAAGACTAAGAAAGAGAGAAAAAAGACACAGTATTACTTTACCTTGCCACATACCCATCATCCCAGCCTTTTAGCTCTGGTGGAAGCCAGTGCGACAATCATTTTGGCGCCAAGATGCCTACGGGTGAACGTGTGCTTTACAGTTGCACACTATGACCTCCTTTAATTCCCTCACTACCATCCTTGCAAACGTGCCCCTCATCTCTCCATAGCCCCTCTCTCACATACATTTCATCTGTTTCAAAGTGTTTCTACTGTGTGGCTTTACTAATCCACTTAGCTATCCACATAAAACAGATCTGTTCTTTCCAGCATGCCCTTTATGGCTTCAAAACTGCCACTAGACAAAAGTCAGATATCTCTATCTAGCAGGAATTTCTTTTAGTACTCTGCAGCAGTACCACACTTTACTGCCTTTCATGTAACTTCAAAGAGACTCAATATAGTTCTTTCACAGTCTCATATTTTCAGCACTGAGAAATCTCTCTGTAAATATATATATATATATCAAACGATTAATTCCCAATGTCAGCGCACTCAATGCCTGGTGCAGGCAGCAACGGGTAGAATCCTTACTCGATATTTAAATTCAGAAACACAAAGGATGCCGCACTCCAGAGACAGGTTTCAGAGTTGCTTTATTTTCAGAACCACTACCACCAGTCGTGGTGAAAATAAAACAACTCTGAAACCAATCTCTGGAGTGCGGCATCCGTTGTGTTTCTGAATATATATATATATATATATATATATATATATATATATATATATATATATATATCTCCTGCTTCGCCTCTCATACTCCTTTCAAACAGGAACATACGAATGCGGACCCAAGTTCTGGCCTGCACCGCCGCCATATATATATATATATATATATCCAAGCTCCGTTTCCTTGTTTCCCAAAAGAAAAACAGCACTCGCGGAGGCAGTTGCTAGAGTTTATTGGCAACGCAATAAACTCTAGCAACTGCCCCCGCGAGTGCTGTTTTTCTTTTTGGGAAACAAGGAAACAGAGCCTGGATAAATATCTCGGGCGCACCCTCGCGTTTGTAAAGCACCCGTCCGCGAGTGCTCCGTTCACTGTGCATCAAGGAGAATATATTTATATATATATATATATGCATGCACAGTCGAAGACCAATATTGTGTCAGCCGACACAAACAGGAGCACGCACAGGAGTTCGTGAAGAAATCTTTCTTTATTTGTGTAAAACCCCCCTCAGCTCTGACAGACGCGTTTCGCCACACCGGCTTTGTCAATGTCAGCGTGCATTTCAAAACACCACCATTTTAAAGTGAACAGTGCAGTAAAAAATAATAAACATAGAAGATTGCTAAATTCATGCATAATGCTCTGTTTCTGTGTCGGCCATCTTAATGTTCTCAGTGGCATCATTACAATGAGTAGTACCCAGCCTTTGAATATAAAATCATGTGTAAAACTTTCATATTACATTAATGGCATTTCATAAAATTCATCATAGAATTACCATAACATATATATATAGGAGAAGAAGTATTAACAACTCATATATAATACACCAAATTGTTTGTCGTGCATTCTGAGTTGATTTTCGATATACTAATACACTTCTTATTGAAAGGATAATCACCAATTTATATCAGACTTATTTCACCCTGAATGGGCATAAATTATTAAAAAAGGGGGAGGGCATCCAGTTACATATGGAATCGATCGGGGGCCTCATACCACAAAATGTATAATTAAATGCTTTTGCTTTCTTGTCTAATAGTTGCAATAACTTGACACAAGTTTGCAACTAAGGAACATTAACTTTCGATTACATCAATGAGTTCAAGGCTTAATGCATTAAAAAACAGTTTAAGAAGATCATCATATCAAAAAAGCAAAAAAGCAATATAAGGGACAAAAGTGAATGAACAAAGCAAAATAATGATGACAGTCATTAGAGGCATATGCCTTCACCCTTGTATCGTGTATCTGCTACAACATATACAGTTTTTAAAAACTTCAGGTTTCATAAGTCATAATCTATATGTAACCCTGCAGATATATATATATATATATATACCACTATCAGAATGTGGTCCCATGTGAGTCAATAAATTAAAACCTTAGTCCAAATGAGCCCATAATCTGTTATTAATTCCATGGAGGCTGCAGACAGGTTCAAAACGTGACTGCCATTGAGGAAGAGTGAAAACTCGAAACGCGTCTGGCACTAGAAGAAGGATGCTGGTTTACCGAACCTGTCTGCAGCCTCCATGGAATAAATAACAGATTTAAACCTACCTGCAGAGGCTCTTCCATTTTTGAGCAAACTCGTGTCTGGGATGTTAGCGGTCTGCTCTGGCCGCGGAAGAAGCCCCGCTGGGAATGCAGCGTATCCAGGGTGACGCCACTTGATGTCACCACTGTTGCGGGTGAGGGGTCGTCCATGGAGGACTGAGTGTGCAGCAGAGTAAAAGTAGGCTGAACATCATCCCACTGTGGTTTTATTTTTGTATATATCACGTTTTTTTGAACGGACTCACTTGAGGCTTATAGACTGCAACCACTCAAACTACAAGTACCAGAGGGCCAGGTGAAGTGGCAACGCCCACTGTGGCGGATGTTATGAACTTTAAGGGAAAAAGGGTTGCAGTTACCAATCTTCAAAACGTGACTGCCATTGAGGAAGAGTGAAAACTCGAAACGCGTCTGGCACTAGAAGAAGGATGTTGGTTTACCGAACCTGTCTGCAGCCTCCATGGAATAAATAACAGATTTAAACCTACCTGCAGAGGCTCTTCTATTTTTGAGCAAACTCGTATCTGGGATGTTAGCGGTCTGCTCTGGCTGCGGAAGAAGCCCCACTGGGAATGCAGCGTATCCAGGGTGACGCCACTTGATGTCACCACTGTTGCGGGTGAGGGGTCGTCCATGGAGGACTGAGTGTGCAGCAGAGTAAAAGTAGGCTGAACATCATCCCACTGTGGTTTTATTTTTGTATATCTCACGTTTTTTTGAACGGACTCACTTGAGGCTTATAGACTGCAACCACTCAAACTACAAGTACCAGAGGGCGAGGTGAAGTGGCCACGCCCACTGTGGTGGATGTTACGAACTTTAAGGGAAAAAGGGTTGCAGTTACCAATCTTCAAAACGTGACTGCCATTGAGGAAGAGTGAAAACTCGAAACGCGTCTGGCACTAGAAGAAGAATGCTGGTTTACCGAACCTGTCTGCAGCCTCCATGGAATAAATAACAGATTTAAACCTACCTGCAGAGGCTCTTCCATTTTTGAGCAAACTCGTGTCTGGGATGTTAGCGGTCTGCTCTGGCCGCGGAAGAAGCCCCGCTGGGAATGCAGCGTATCCAGGGTGACGCCACTTGATGTCACCACTGTTGCGGGTGAGGGGTCGTCCATGGAGGACTGAGTGTGCAGCAGAGTAAAAGTAGGCTGAACATCATCCCACTGTGGTTTTATTTTTGTATAAATCACGTTTTTTTTAACTGACTCACTTGAGGCTTATAGACTGCAACCACTCAAACTACAAGTACCAGAGGGCCAGGTGAAGTGGCCACGCCCACTGTGGCGGATGTTACGAACTTTAAGGGAAAAAGGGTTGCAGTTACCAATCTTCAAAATGTGACTGCCATTGAGGAAGAGTGAAAACTCGAAACGCGTCTGGCACTAGAAGAAGGATGCTGGTTTACCGAACCTGTCTGCAGCCTCCATGGAATAAATAACAGATTTAAACCTACCTGCAGAGGCTCTTCCATTTTTGAGCAAACTCGTGTCTGGGATGTTAGCGGTCTGCTCTGGCTGCGGAAGAAGCCCCGCTGGGAATGCAGTGTATCCAGGGTGACGCCACTTGATGTCACCACTGTCGCGGGTGAGGGGTCGTCCATGGAGGACTGAGTGTGCAGCAGAGTAAAAGTAGGCTGAACATCATCCCACTGTGGTTTTATTTTTGTATATATCACGTTTTTTTGAACTGACTCACTTGAGGCTTATAGACTGCAACAACTCAAACTACAAGTACCAGAGGGCCAGGTGAAGTGGCCACGCCCACTGTGGCGGATGTTACGAACTTTAAGGGAAAAAGGGTTGCAGTTACCAATCTTCAAAACGTGACTGCCATTGAGGAAGAGTGAAAACTCGAAACGCGTCTGGCACTAGAAGAAGGATGCTGGTTTACCGAACCTGTCTGCAGCCTCCATGGAATAAATAACAGATTTAAACCTACCTGCAGAGGCTCTTCCATTTTTGAGCAAACTCGTGTCTGGGATGTTAGCGGTCTGCTCTGGCCGCGGAAGAAGCCCCGCTGGGAATGCAGCGTATCCAGGGTAACGCCACTTGATGTCACCACTGTTGCGGGTGAGGGGTCGTCCATGGAGGACTGAGTGTGCAGCAGAGTAAAAGTAGGCTGAACATCATCCCACTGTGGTTTTATTTTTGTATATATCACGTTTTTTTGAACGGACTCACTTGAGGCTTATAGACTGCAACCACTCAAACTACAAGTACCAGAGGGCCAGGTGAAGTGGCCACGCCCACTGTGGCGGATGTTACGAACTTTAAGGGAAAAAGGGTTGCAGTTACCATTCTTCAAAACGTGACTGCCATTGAGGAAGAGTGAAAACTCGAAACGCGTCTGGCACTAGAAGAAGGATGCTGGTTTACCGAACCTGTCTGCAGCCTCCATGGAATAAATAACAGATTTAAACCTACCTGCAGAGGCTCTTCCATTTTTGAGCAAACTCGTGTCTGGGATGTTAGCGGTCTGCTCTGGCCACGGAAGAAGCCCCGCTGGGAATGCATCGTATCCAGGGTGACGCCACTTGATGTCACCACTGTTGCGGGTGAGGGGTCGTCCATGGAGGACTGAGTGTGCAGCAGAGTAAAAGTAGGCTGAACATCATCACACTGTGGTTTTATTTTTGTATATATCACATTTTTTTGAACGGACTCACTTGAGGCTTATAGACTGCAACCACTCAAACTACAAGTACCAGAGGGCCAGGTGAAGTGGCCACGCCCACTGTGGTGGATGTTACGAACTTTAAGGGAAAAAGGGTTGCAGTTACCAATCTTCAAAACGTGACTGCCATTGAGGAAGAGTGAAAACTCGAAACGCGTCTGGCACTAGAAGAAGGATGCTGGTTTACCGAACCTGTCTGCAGCCTCCATGGAATAAATAACAGATTTAAACCTACCAGCAGAGGCTCTTCCATTTTTGAGCAAACTTGTGAGTATATGTATGTATATATATACACACACACAGACACATATATATATACATATACATAGAAGATTTTATCGCTACATATATTTATATATATGTATCTATATGCATATATATATATATCCATATATATGTATATAGATACATATATATATCATTCACTCTGTAGACTTATGTATATATATGTATCTATATACACATACATATGATACATATATATACATATATCATCTACAGAGAGAAAGAGACTCTCTCTCTCTCTTATATATATATATATATAAATATATATCGATTTGTCACCGTATCTCCTATGAATCCACAGAAAAACGGGTCCGGACCACAGTTTGGTGCAGTATAAATCCTTTATTGCATGCAAGACAGCATAACGCGTTTCAGCTCTCCCCGGAGCCTTGATCACATGACAGAGTTCAGCGTTATCATGGGCGTATTTAAAGTGACTAGTGCTTACGTGACTACTTCCACCTGTGCAAATTGCGCTATAGACATTGAAGAGTTACTATCTCCGATTTACTGACACATCAATACTCATGTATATACCAAAACCGGGTAAGCATAGAATAAACAAATAAGATTTGATAATAAATGGTTACATACTTCTGAAATTCCATAGTGTTTATAATATTTAAAACCTTTGTCTTTGGTTTATATTCAATCAAAATTCATGTCATGCCCCTTAATATAATTGTGTCTATTCATGTCCTCACGTATCTCTGCACATGTATTAAAAAAAAAAAGGGTTGTGCTGTGTTGTGTACTAAAGTGCATTGTGCTTAATCACCCAATCACCTAAGTGCAAAGTTAATCCCTTAGTTGACACAGTTCTGTTTTATTTCATCTTTATATGCAAGCGGGCATCATTGGCTCTGTTTCGATGTAAATGCTTGGGTCTCTATATGTGCACCGAAGTGTATCTGCCCATGTCTAGTTCAATCCCCCTTGTTATTTACCCTAAGGGTCATGGAGGTAGAAGTTGTTATGAATGATTGAAATAAGTACTTAATATAAAATACAAATTACAAATGAGACTAGTGGGTTCAATCCACATGTATGGGTCAAACATAATAATATCAGTTTAAATACCTGATGACCCAACCTATTGTCTACATAATGTAGGTTGCTGGACTTGTCTTAATATATGTTGATTAATATTTGTACCTCATATGTAATAGATAAAGTGCATGTGCTACATGTCTACAAACGTATCAATTTATCGTTCGTGCAAATTAGCTTGGATGTTTCTCTAGTGCTTTTGATAAAAACTTCTTGACAGTAAACAATGTACATAGATAAAACAATTCCCAAGTTTCATGATAATCACTAAAATCATAGTAAAATATCATAGTAAAATATCTTGATTATAATATCATTATACATAAATAAACGCCAATAAAATTTAAATAAAACCCCAGCTAAAACCATTACACATAAAATTTCCTAGTAAGAACCATTAAGACAATCAGATTGAAAGCCTCGGTATTAAAATGCCCCACTTTTTTGTTTTACAGGCATGTATATAAATCTTCTGTAACATTCAACCAAGATGGATGTTTAGAATTCAGATCCAAAATATATCTAGTCTCTAATTGACGTAGGCGATGTTCCCTGTCACCCCCTCTTCTACTGGGTGGGACAGAGTCAATTACAAAGTATTTGAGGTCCTGGCTGTTAGATCCATGTTTGCTTTTAAAATTGCGTGCCACCGGATAAGTGTTATCCTGATTATTTATCGCCCTAATGTGCTGTAAGATTCATTTGTGCACCTGTAACTTGGTGCTACCCACATATTGTAGGTTGCACGGGCAGATTAAAACGTACACCGCATATTCTGTTTTGCATGTCAGAAGTTTAGTTATTTTAATGCTTCTGGCACTAAATGGTGTTGTGTACATTGTCCGGTTTTCCCCTTGTTGGCACGCCTTACGTGTTTTACATCTGTAAAAACCCTTGTGTGTCTGTAGCCAGTTAGTATTGTCAATGACCTCCGGGCTGGGTGTCACCAGTTCATCCCGCATTGAGAGACCCCTACTGTACGTAATGGAGGGTTGAGTTGGTAACATCCCCCCTATGAGAGGGTCACTCAATACCATGGGCCAGCTTCGTGTAATGATTGATTTGAGCTGTCTGTGTTGTTGACTGTATTGGACAATGAATCTGAATTCATCTGCCGTTTCAGTGTCTACCTCTCTGTTAGTTTGCTGAAAATCCTGGGTTCCTAACGCTGAATGTTTAGATGATAGTAGTTGGTATCTATCATAGCGCATAGATTTTAAGATAGCGCTATCAATCACCCTTCTAGAGTACCCCCTCTCAAGGAACCTTACTTTGCTATTTTCCTGGGCTTCCCTAAGATCTTTATCATTGCTATTGATCCGCCTCAGACGAAGCATCTCCCCATATGGGATGCTATTTATCAGATGTCTGGCATGGGAACTACTTGCGTGAAGTGTCGAGTTTCCCGCTGTCTCCTTGCGGAACAATTTAGATTTGATCCTATTGTCAACCACATAGATCTTAGTATCTAAAAAGCTCACTTCTGTTGCACTTATGGTCGCAGTAAATTGCAAATTTAAATCATTAATGTTCAAAGCTGTCACAAAATCATTAGCATCCTTTTCATCCCCATCCCAAATCACAAATAGGTCGTCTATAAATCGCAACCACATTTTGACGTTTTTTGTCATCGCTTGTCTGTGTTGGGTTTTGAGGACCAGCTCCTCCCACCATCCCATATGCAAGCATGCATAGCTGGGGGAGAAGCTGGCACCCATGGCTACACCTCTGATTTGTTTGTACATTAGATTATTAAACATGAATATGTTGTTTGATAAACAGAAGTCCACCAATTCAATTATCATTTCCCTCTGTCTGATCGTGATTTCCTCTCTTTTCTCCAAATAAAATCTCAAAGCCCTCAAACCATCTAGGTGTCGAATGCTGGTGTATAATGAAAACACATCCAGTGCTATGAAAAAATATTCAGGTTTCCAAGCAAAGTCTTTAAGTTTTCTTAAAAAGTCCCCAGTGTCACATACATATGAAGGCAATGATTTAACAGCATCTTGAAGAAAAAAGTCAACATATTGCGACGTGTGCTCAAGTAGGCTATTCCTGGCTGATATTATTGGCCTGCCGGGTGGTTTCCGTAGATCTTTGTGGACCTTAGGGATAAAATAGATTGTGGGTACCACTGGATGATAATTTTTTTTAAATTTGAACTATATATATATATATATATATATATATATATATATAAAGAAAGAGATATCTCTCTTTCTCTATTTTTTTTTTATAGCTATGGCTTCCCTGGGGGCCGATTGTGGCCCCCACTAAAAACACATGGCTATAAAAAATAAAAATGCCTCCACAGGGGGTCGTCCACTGAGCAGGAGGACCGACCTCCTGCCAATATCGCCGCCATTTTAAAAAAAATGTTTTTTGTTTTTTTTACATTTTTGGGGGGCGATTGCGCCCCCCAAGGAAAGCCAACATTCTTTTATAATAAAATATGCCCCCGGGGGGGCCGACCCATTACCACGAGGGCCGACCCCCCCAAAGACATCCCTGGTGTCTAGTGGGGTATCCTGGCCGTGGATCGCAGCGCTGCCGCGATCCACGGCCAGGAAACCATTTCAGGAAGGCCTCGTTTGAAAGGGGAGACTCTCCCCTTTCAAACGAGGCCTCCCTGAAAGCTGGGGAGGCCGTTTTCGGCCTGATTTCCCCATCGGAGTCGAGCGCGGCCTTACCTGCGGCTGTCCTCGGCTCCGGTGGGAGAATCGGTGACGTCAGAGAGCCTCGCGGCGCGCTGACGTCACAGATGGGCGGGAGAGAGGGCAGGGGGAGACGCGGAAAGCCTTCCGTGTCTCCCCCAGGGGAAATAAAAACAATCTCCGGTGCTTTGCACCAGAGGTTTAAAGGGGGCCTCCCTGGTGACGGCCAATGGACGTGTGCCGCACCAGGGAGGTAGTGCTTGCATCGGCCATTGGCCGACGCAAGCACCAAAAGGGTTAATTAAGCCCCCAGGTGGGCCAGGTCCCGGGGCAATGTATAATTATATAGCAGGCCGCCCCCTCCCTGGGGCTCTAATAATTAAATGCGGGGGCACGCGGCCCCTCCGCAGACCCGAGGACCACCACCTCCCCGTGGGGGTGCTCGAGCCCCCCCATACAGCCCCAGGGACCACCACCTCCCCGGGGCTACTTTTAATAATACAGTGTGGGGGGGCCGAGCCCCCCCACACTGCCCCAGGGACCACCACCTCCCTGGGGAACTCTTTATTAAAATGTGGGGGTCCATTGCAGACCTCTGGGCCCCGGGGACCACCACCTCCCCGAGGCTTAAACTAGTTGGGAGGGGAGCCGCGCGGCCCCCCTCCTGGAGCCCTCGATGGCCCTGGGGACCACCAACCCCCAGGGCCAGCTCCTGCAATGTCCCAGGGTGCTCACCCCAGGGACATTGCCGTTTGCTATGGCAGGGCGGGAGCACGGCTCCCGCCCTGCCATAACAAACACTGCTTTGCTTTGTTGAAGCTAACCCACCAGGTACCTCCAGTAAGCCCCACAGAGTGGGATTGCTGAGAGATGGTCCGAGGCCATGCCCCTTTTTACACCAGTCTGCAAACGCGCCTCTTGGCGCACTGCTGGTGGGGCAATGAGGTCCTCTTGTGTCCTGAGGACCTCAGGACACAAGTGGACTTCCACCCCCGAGCAGCAGTGCGCCAGGAGGTGCGTTTGCAGAGTGGTGTAAAAAGGGGGCATGGCCTCGGACAACTCTCAGCAATCCAGCTGTGTGGGGCTTACTGGAGGTACCTGGTGGGCTAGTTGGCCCCCAGGGACCCTCAGGAGGCAAGGGGACTTCATCCCCCAACCAAGAGCGCACCAGGAGGCACGTTTGCAGAGTGGTGGACAAAGGGGGCGCAGCCTGTGCCCACCTATCAGCAATCCCACTATCTGGGGCATACTGGAGGTATCAGGTAGGCTAGTTGGCCCCTAAGGACTCCCAGCAGCGAAGGGGACTTTAATCTCCATCCGAGAGCGCACCAGGGAGGACGTTTGCAGAGTGGTGGAGAAAGGGGGCGTGGCCTGCTATGAGAACTTAGCAATCCCGCTGTGTGTGGGACTTACTGGAGGTAATAGGAGGGGTAGTTGGCCCCCAAGGTTGTCCTTGGGGGCTAACTACCTCTCCTATTACGTCGCCTAAGTCCAACACAGTGAGATTGCTAAGAGGTCTTCGGAGGCCACGCCCCCCCTTTCTCCACCACTCTGCAAACGCGCCTCCTGGCACAGTACTGGTTGGGGGATAAAGTCCACTTTACTCCAGAGGGACTTTGGGGGCCAAGAAGCCTTCCTGGTACCTCCTGTAAGTCCTACGCAGTGGAATTCCTGAGCGCTGGTCGGAGGCCCAGCCCCCTTTCTGCACCACTCTGCACACACGAGTTAAAGAAGCATTTGTAATGTAATAGGTCCTGCATTTGCGAGATTTAGAGCTATTGGCGTTGTAAATGTAAAAGATTTTTACTAATGTTTTTTGGTGTAGAGTGGATGTACGTTGTGTGTAGTGGAATTATGTGGTATGTTGTGCAGTGAAATTATGTGAATAGAAAGTATGTGGTATTTAGTGTATAGGCATTATGTGCAGTGGGATTATGTGTTTTGGAGAGTAATTATGTGGTATTGTAGTCTGTGTTGTGGAGTGGTAACCTCAGGTTTAGTCTTCCTCGTTTCCATAGAAGTTAAACTATAAACTCAATGAGACACAAAAAACAGAAGGAACCACTGAGGAGCACTACTGGACCTAATCGGAGGTATGAGCAGGGCCACTGGAATTATGTGACTGTTCGGATGCACCAATTTTCACATAATTAAACATTTTCCGCATTTGCCAAATATTCCATCATCTGCTGCCTAATCTGCAGATTTGAACAAAAAAAGCCTTGTTTCTAGCTCAAACGGCCCAAATGTTCCCAAAATGCAGCGTCATGTGTTACTGCATGGTGGAAGGCCCTTTGCAAAGCTGGAATGGTCACGTGTTACTTATTACAAAATGTGGGTGTTAAACTGGTACTAATGGTGCACAAACCTCACTTCTTTCTGTGCCTCTCTTGCCTCTTTCTGCATTTCTCTTGCTTCTTTCTGCCCCTTTCTTCCTCTTTCTGCACCTCACTATCTTCTTTCTGCACTGTCTGTTGCTTTTTTCTGCAGATCTCTGGCCTCTTTCTGCACCTCTCTTGCCTCTTTCTGCACCTCTCTTGCTTTTTTCTGCAGATATCTTGCCTCTTTCTGCACCTCTTTTGCCTCTTTCTGCACCTCTCTTGCCTCTTTCTGCACCTCACTTGCCTCTTTCTGCACTTCACTCTCTTCGCACTGCACCTCTCTTGCCTCTTTCTGCACTTCTCTTGCCTCTTTCTGCACTTGTCAAGCCTCTTTCTGTACCTCTCTTGCCTCGGTCTGCACCTCAAGTGCCTCTGTCTGCACTTCTCTTGCCTCTTTCTACACTTATCTTGCCTCCTTCTATATCTCTCTTGCCTCTTTCTGCACCTCACTTGCCACTTTCTGCACTACTCTTGCATCTTTCAGTACCACTCTTGCCTCTTCTTGCACCTCTGTTGGTTCATTCTGCACTGCTCCTGCTTCTTTCTGCACCTCTGTTGCAAAGTTATGCATCCCTCTTGCCTCTTTCAGCACCCCTCTTCCAACTTTCTGCAAGTCTCTTGCCTTTGTCTGCACACCTGCTCCCTCTTTCTGTACCCCTTTTGCCTGTTTCTGCAACTCTCTGGCCTCTTTCTGCAGTTCTTTTGCCTCCTTCTGCACCTCTGTTGCTTCTTTCTGCACTTGTCATACCTCTTTCTGCACCCCTCCAGCCTCTTTCTGCACCTCTGTTGGTTCTTTATGCACTGCTCTTGCTTCTTTCTGCACCTCTTTTGCAAATTTATGGATCCCTCTTGCCTCTTTCTGCACCCCTGTTCCCTATTTCTGTACTTTTCCTGCCTGTTTCTGCACCTCTCTTGCCTTTCCGCACCTCTGTTGCTTCTTTTTTGCACTTCTCTTGCCTCTTTCTACATCCGTATTGCCTCTTTCAGCACCTCTGTTGCTTCTTTTTGCACTTCTGTTGCTTCTTTCTGCACCCCTCTTGCCTCTTTCTGTACCCCTCTTGCGTCTTTGTGCACCTCTCCTTCCTCTTTCTGCACCTCTCTTGCCTTTTTCTGCAGTTCTCTTGCCTCTTTCTGCACCTCTCTTGCTTCTTTCTACACCCCTGTTGTCTCTTTCTGCACTCGTTTTCCCTCTTTCTGCACCTCTCTTGTTTCTTTCTGTACCTCTGTTGCTTCTTTCTGCACTTCTATTGCTTCTTTTTGCACTTCTTTAGCCTCTTTCTGCACCTCTCTTGCTTCTTTCTG
This sequence comes from Calotriton arnoldi, assembly GCA_963921515.1. Lineage (NCBI taxonomy): Eukaryota > Metazoa > Chordata > Amphibia > Caudata > Salamandridae > Calotriton > Calotriton arnoldi. Next base: position 236,012 of record CAWUFW010006615.1, read on the forward strand.
CAACTTTATCTCTTTCAGCACTTGTCCTCCCTCTTTCTGCACCTCTCTTGCTTCTTTCTGCACTTCTCTTGCTTCTTTCTGCACCTCTCTTGCTTCTTTCTACACCTCTGTTGCTTCTTTCAGCAATTCTCTTGCCTCTTTCTGTACTTCTCTTGCTTGTTTCTGCAACTCTCTTGCGTCTTTCTGCACCCCTCTTGCCTCTTTCTGCACCCCTCTTTTATCTTTCTGCATCCCTCTTGCCTCTTTCTGCAGTTCTCTTGCCATTTTCTGCAACTCTCCTGCCTCTTTCTGCACCTCACTTGCCTCTTTCTGCACTTCTCTTGCTTCTTTCTACACCTCTGTTGCTTCGTTCAGCAATTCTCTTGCCTCTTTCTGCACTTCTCTTGCTTGTTTCTGCACCTCTCTTGCATCTTTCTGCACCCCTCTTGCCTCTTTCTGCACTCCACCTTTCTCTTTCTGCACCCCTCTAGCCTCTTTTTGCACCTCTGTTGGTTCTTTCTGCACTGCTCATGCTTCTTTCTGCACCTCACTTGCCTCTTTCTTCACTTTTCTTGCTTCTTTCTACAGCTCTGTTGCTTCTTTCAGCAATTCTCTTGCCTTTTTCTGCACTTCCCTTGCTTGTTTCTGCACCTCTCTTGTGTCTTTCTGCACCTCTGTTGCCTCTTTCTGCACTTCACTTGCTTCTTTCTGCACCTCTCTTGCCTCTTAAGGCACCTCTGTTGCTTCTTTCTGCACTTCTCTTGCCTCTTTCTGCACCTCTGACTTAGAGGTAGTGTTAATCCCCCTGCCCTATTATGTAGTAGTAACTTACAGGGGAGGTCATGCCAATCACAGGGGTACCCCAACCCATAGTGTACCCTAGTGTATGTAGGTGTTTTCACTGAATTCTAAGTGTCTTTCAGCATAGCACTGGCTCCGGGTCTGGTTAATCAGAGTCAGTTACCACCAGTACCAGTCAGCAAAAGGTTGGGGGCAGAGGATGACTGTTAGAAGGTGGTTCTGACACTCTGGGCCGCCCAGATGTTTTGCTTTTTGAGCACCTATTTGTTGAGCTTTTACTGTGGGAGAGCCTCATAAGTTGGGACTCACCCACAGTGAACTCATGATGAAAGAGACTGCATGTGGATTTTACTGGTGTCCCCCTAGCTTGACTAGGCCACTGCGCAGCAGCTGGAGTAAGAGGGCACCAGACGGGATACATGCAGACACATGTGTACCTGCGTGTGCACACGTATGTGGGCTGTGCAGGGTAGATTCCTGGCGTGCGCAGTCCAGGAGCAGCTACAAAGTGAATGGGGTGGCAGGACTTATGCAGAATTGGGTGGTGACATGGAATAGGCTTTATACACTGGGAAGGAACATGCCAGGGAAAGTCAGTGTGTTTTACTGTTTTTCACTTCATTATTCCCCTATGGGGGTGTGGAGCCCATGTGCTAGATTAACTTTCATAAGGCCTACAGATTCCAGACACGCACTAAAGTCCACTGTTGCGGATGTGAAACGGAGTATTCTGCAGAGTCCAAAGTCATAGTTGTACTGCTTTTGGGTCATCCAGAAATGTCACATTTCTCTGAGTCAGTAATAACCAGGGCCAGGCTGAGGGCTGACCTCAGCTGGATGGATTGATAACCTTTCTTCCACAAGCTGAGGCCTCCTCTCCATCAGGAGAAGATGGGTGGGGCTACAGGCTCATCCATCAGCAGCTATCACTAGGTGCCAGGCACCAGGCTGCACCAAGGAGGGAAGGGCTCTTGTTTCAGAGACCATGTGGCCAGAGACCCTGGACAACGCCATTTTGAACAAACCCAGAGCCTGGACAAGAAGGAGGGAGCAGGGGCAGGGAAGTGATGTGTCGCTGTTTGATAGGACCAACAGAGACTTCCTGCCAGCCCCTACTCAACTTTTAAAAGTGCTTGCACAGGAAGAGAAGCTCTCTCTGGGGTGTGGTCTGCTGAGGCGGAAGGTGCTGGAGCCTGGCAATGGGCAGTTGGAAGGAGGAACCCCCTGACTGCCCCCCAGGGCCCTAACAGCACCAGAAGAAGAGCCCAGGACCGGTGCGCAGAAGCAGGGGCCTCTGTGCAGGGAGAAGAGAGTCCCAGGAGCAGAGTCAGGCAAAAGACTGGCGCAGGGAGCCAGTGAAGACAGCTCCCTGCTGAATCCCCCCCTCTCAGAGACCCAGAGGGCAAAGGAGAGTGCTCCCAGTGGCTGGGGGTGCCACCAGGAGCAAGAAGACGCAAAAATGGGGCAGATCGGACCCCCAGGGGCTGAGATATGGCCCCCGGAAGGTAGGCAACCTTTGACCCCTAAGAAGACCAACGACGAAGCACGTGGGGCTCCGCTGCCGGTCTCAGAGATGCCCCCGGGGTGGGTCAGGTCCCGGGGGCTGCCCCCCAAAGAAAAGTAAAGCCGGGGGGGCGCCGTCGTGCTCCCCCCGTGAAGGTGCCCTGCAGGAGGACCAGGAGCCCACCCTGGCCCCCACGAAGCTGGAGATGGGGGCTCACCCCCCCGTGAAGAGGTCTGGAGGGGCCCGGGACCCCATCCCCGGGCCCCGAAGCAAAGTCGGGGAGCGTGTCCCCGTAAAGATGCCCCCAAACGGAGTGCCAGGAGCCCACCCTGGCCCCCGCCGAACAAGATATCGGGGGGAGCCCCATCGCGCCCCCCCGCGAGGAGGAGGAGGGGGCCCGGGACCCCATCTCCAGGCCCTGTGCGGCAAACAGGCAGCGGGGAGCGCCGTCGCGCCCCCCGGGAAGAAGTCTCTGGGCCCGGGACCCCATCTCCGGGCCCCGCAGTGATGGCTGGCGTGTGGGGAGGGGAGTGCCGTCGCACTCCCCCGAAGCCCGGCCGAAGACTGGCCCATCTGCCCGGAGCGGGCAGACCAAAACTGAGTTGCCGGCTCCCGCGGCAGCATGCGTGGGTGCTGGCCGGGCGGGGAGCCGGCGGGGGCAGCCGGGGGTGGGCTCCCCGGGCTGCCCTCCAACGAATGGCCATGCAGGGGTCCCGGGTGGGACCGGGGCCCCCCGAGGAAGACCACAAGCGGTGCGAGGGGCCCGGGTGGGACCGGGCCGCGGAAAAGAGGAGGAGCGGCCGGGGGTGGGCTCCCCGAGCCGCCTACACTCACCTGGGGGTCCGGGTGGGACCAGGCCCCCCACCGAGGCTCAAGAAGCGGCCGGAGGCCCACATCGCGGCTCTCCCCGGAGCAGCGGGAGAGCCGCTCATCAATTATGCAGCGATTCCCATGATGCCTTGCAGGCCAGGATCGGCCTGCAAGGGCAAAACAGCGTTTTCACAGCTTGTGGTGGCCCCAGGAGAGCGGGGTCACCACAATACATGTGCAAAGGTGCTGGGGGAGCTGTGGGAGAAGCGCAGTCTCCCCCCCAGCACGAAGAGGAGTCCCTCCACAAGTCACATGGGGACTTGAATAGAATAACCCCTCAAGGGCTCAGTCAACATTTTAACACCTTCTAGGCTGGAACTTTTGTTCTACAGCTGAAGGTGTATTGAGAAGTGCCACATGGAGTGAAGGGCTGAGTTGGGGATGTCTGGAGAAGGGCATCCCCTGGAGATGAAGAGGTGTAATTGCACCCCGAGTGCAATTACTAATGTTATTTCTTTTAGAGGGACTGAAGATCACACATGTAATGTGAAGTACCTGTGTAAGGTGATGTCATAAGCAAAGTGGGATTATGTTGCCAGACATTCCTGCTAAGGTGTCTGGCTTTATAGGCATAATCCAGTGATTTCATCTGTGATGCCTTTAGGGGCTGTAATTGCAATGTATTCTAATGTCCAACAACTGTGATGAGTACTGTCATTCTAAAGTGATGCTTACACATGTATTCTTGCTGCTGCGCTTAAGTGAGGAACAACCCAGACTGTTAGCTCTGAAGATGTAGGGGTGCATACTGTATGGTCAATATAAGATGCTCAGACCTGGGTTATGTGTCACTAGGGCAGGTGAACCTATTTTTAATGCGTGTTGAGGTAATGAGGTGGGTCGCCACTGGGATGGTGCCCGTGTGCAGGGCCCTCGCTCCAGGTTATGCTCAACACACTGCATTAGGGGGCAAGATGATGTGCATACATGGGAGTGGTGGTACTAGACCCCACCCCCCTGCGGGAGGGGTGGAGATGTTATGCAATGTCACAAAGTAATTCCAACAGCTTATGTATATTTGTAAATTGGTGCATAGTATTGAGTAGCGTGTGTGTTTAATAAATGTACTCTTACTTTTATAAAGCAAAGTACAGACTGGACAATCAATTATTGAGTGTTATTTCTGCGCACCTGCAAATGGCGATTACTAGCCCACACCACCTCCCTTGAGTAAAGCCTCAGACTGCTCTGCAACGCTACCCTCTGAGAGTCAGGTGCTACAATTGGGTGTTTGGTTCCCAGTGAAGGACAAATGTAGTCATGTTATTTGTGCAGGCCTCACAGATACTGCCTCGTTTTCCAACAATGACTTTGCAACAAGGCCTCTTTCTGCACCTTTGTTGGTTCTTTCTGCATATCTCTTGCTTCTTTCTGCACCTTTCTTCGTCTTTCTGTACTTCTGTTGCCTCTTTCTGCATTTCTCTTGCTTCTTTCTGCGCTTTTCTTCCTCTTTCTTCACATGTCCTAGCTCTGTAGGCATAGTTAGAAATTAGCATTTAAAAACCTTTGAAATTCACTGAAAAAACCATAGGTTTCAGGGACATTATAGTAAGAAATTAGCATTTAAATAACCTTAGAAATTCACTGAAAAAACCATAGGTTTCAGGAACGTTATAGTTAGTTGGACATTTCACTCGTACAAAACCAGAGAAATTCGGCTGTTATAGTTAGTTGAGCTAACTTTAACTCGCGCCCCCGCAATGCACTGCTGCTGACGTCACATATTACATCATTCATGACATGGTCAGTGACATGACTGATGGCATGACTGATGACATCTCAAATGACGTTATATTTGGCTGAATTGACCTTTGTGAGCATGTTTCTTTCTCTATGTTCTTTTTTATTGACACTCTCTCTCAGTGCGTTCATTATGCACCTTCACTGTAAGGGTCTGCAATCTCTTATACAGAGAACGTTGGTGTGCAGATATGCAGCAGCATTGAAACATTCATTACATCCTACTCTCTAAAAGTGCAAAAAATGGAGCAAGTGCATATCATCACACATTTTGTCTGGCTTCCCAGCTTTTCTGAAAAGAAGTCATAGCCACCATATTGAATAGCATCATCCCTCCTTCGAAAATTAGCACTTATATCACTGATTAGCACTTATTTCACAATAACACCTATTTCACATTCATCACATGTAAAGGAACCCTTGATATCGCTTGTCATTCAATCATCTCCTATCTTAAGAGAAAGAACGCTTTTCCTAGTCAACTTTCTTATTGATTTAACTTTTTTATATGATCACAGAATAGTCATCAGTACGATCTTTGATCTCCCGATCAAAGTGTCAAAACATTCCTATAGTTATGTAATATTTGGGACAATTTCCCATTACCACTAGAAGTATATACATATAAGTGTGTTCGTTTTATGCAATAATGTAGGATTAAGGAGCTCATCACTCCTACAGCCCCTAGCCCTGTATCAAGCAGATGCCCATGTACCATGAGACTATCCTCTCTCATTGAGCCTTTTGTGAATTCTCTTGGTTTCATATTTAAGTTCTCGATTCTAAACAGTGAGAATTTGGCGTGAGTGGAGAAATCTCCCTGATTGGAATACTGCATACTAATTTCAGAGGACGAGAGCTAAACACATTGTAGTAACGTCTAGAGTGTAGTTCCAGATTCAGTCTGAATAATTTCAAATTGAAAATAGCATTCTACTAAAACTGTAGGGCCTACTCACAAAGATACATTCAGTAATAAAAGTAAGTTTATTAATGAATGTAACTATTTTATGCCTTTCAGGAATTCAGAAAGTGATTCCTGGCAGGTGTGAATCCATGCACAGAGAAGCAGATCTTTGCTAGATTTTTGCCATGAGTGCAGAGATCTCCACAGCTGTAAATGAGAGTAATTTGACAGCATTTATTGTTGTTGTATTAATTTGGGGAGGAACATTATGATTGTTAGTCAGACTTGGTGGTCCCTGTGCTGTTCATGTAAGCTCTGAATCCTTAAAAGTTTTGATTTTGCAGTTTTACTTTCCCTAGTGTTAATCCGTGCAGTAATTTACTTTTGCACCAAAACAGGCTTTAAATAATTTATGATGATGATGCATGCCAAAAATGAGTTTCGAGCTGTTTCATGTTGTCTGTCAGCCCAATCTTTAGCACAATACTTCAAAGAGCAAAGCCTAACGTCTCTCCCTTGATTACTGAAAAATCTGAAACTGAAGCAATCTTAAATTCTCTGTAGATAATTATCCTAATTTACTCTGACTAAATAACAATGCTGCAGGTGGCAAAGCTACTGTCAGAAGATGAAGAACCCACGCGCAGTTCAAATACACTCAATTCGTAAGGTTCTGTCATGCAAGGCATTGTATAATTATACACTTCATGTTTTCCATTTCGTGGTTAGGACAAGGTTGGAACACAAAAGTATACCTGACACTCACTTAGTTCAAGTAAATTCAGTACCGGATCACGCTGAAGATATGTTCGCATGTTTATAGGCACACCATAGACAGCTGTTTTGTTTTGGACGGAGAATCACACAGATGAGGTTATAGGTCGTCCCATGGTCATAGTCAGTGATAACATGCAAGGGCCTTTTTTTCAGTTAGTGGATCAATTTATTCATCCGCATCTTCATGCATTAAGGGAATCTCCATATTGCGCATAGTAAAAAAGCATTATTGAGATTTAATTTGAACAACAGAAGTGAAAAATGGAGGCAGATCTAAGTTCATTGACATTCACCGGAAGAAAAGGGTAGGATGTCACACTATGAACGAAAACAATTAAAACTTTCAAATAAATATAACAGACACCTCCGTACACAGTGTTATCAAGTCGCTACATTAACTATAACTCAGCACTTTACTTCATATTACATCACTTATACCGTATGAAATTATAGCATTCTTAACAACATTTATGACATCTCAAATGACAGCATTTGTGAGAACACTGTGCAGAGTGGAGTGCTGAGTTATAGTTAATGTACTCTGGCTAGCGAGTTGCTGACACTGTGAACGGAGGTGCACAAATTATAGTAACTTTAACGTGGTGCGTAAATTATAAATTTAAGTTATAACTGTAACTTTCGAATTTTTAATCAATCAATCAATCAATCATTTGTATAGCGCGCTACTCACCCAGAGGGTCTCAAGGCGCTTGGGGGAGGGGGTCCGCTACTGTTCGAACAGCCAGGTCTTGAGTTGCTTCCTGAAGGAGAGGTGGTCCTGGGTAAGGCGGAGGTGGATGGGTAGGGAGTTCCACGTCTTGGCAGCCAGGTAGGAGAAGGATCTTCCTCCCGTTGTGGCTCTTCGGATGCGGGGGACGGCGGCGAGGGCGTGGTTGGTCGATCGTAGCTGGCGGGTGGGAGTGTAGAAGGTCAGACGGTCGTTGAGGTATCTGGGGCCTTGGTTGTGGAGAGCTTTGTGTGCGTGGGTGAGGAGTCGGAACGTGATTCTCTTGCTGACGGGGAGCCAGTGCAGGTCTCTCAGGTGTCCGGCGATGTGGCTGTGTCGGGGGATGACCAGGATGAGTCGAGCTGAGGCGTTCTGGATGCGTTGGAGTCTTTTTTGAAGTTTGGCTGTGGTTCCGGCGTAGAGGGAGTTGCCGTAGTCCAGTCGGCTGGTGACGAGGGCATGGGTGACCGTCTTCCTGGTTTCGGTGGGGATCCACCGGAAGATCTTGCGCAGCATGCGTAGGATGTTGAAGCAAGACGAGGAGACGGCGTTGACTTGTCGGGTCATTGAGAGGGAGGAGTCCAGGATGAAGCCCAGGTTGCGTGCGTGGTCCGTTGGTTTGGGTGCGTTGCCCAGGGCAGGGGGCCACCAGGAGTCGTCCCAGGCGGAGGGTGATGTGTAGTTTAAGTTGGTTTTCTATACCATTCTTTGTTTAAGTTTTCTTAAATATAGCCTTATACTTAGCCTTAAAAATAATAACATTCCTCTGCAAATTATTACAAGTTATGCTGGAAATGGCATTTACAATGCAGGCTTAATCACACGTGCCATTTCAACGCAAGCTGAACAACGCTTGCCTTAACCACACATATGCCTTAACCATGCATATGCGTACTTAAGTCAGTTAGTGCTCTAGATGCAGAGCGGATGGGCGGGGAGAGGAACAGGAAGGATTGGGACAGGAACGACCGGGACATGGCTTGATAAGTAGGGCTGGGGCTAGGGGGTAGAGGGCAGGGTAGTTTTTAGGGCTGGGGGCAGGTTTTAGGGTTTTGGGTGGGGGGCTGGGGTCGGGACAGTTTTTAGGGCTGTGGACCGAGTTTTAGGGCTCAGGGTGGGGGGTAGTGGTAGATTGTAGAGCTGGGGTGGGTAGATTGCAGGGCTGGGGCCCGGGTTTTAGGACTACAGGGCAGGGGGGCTGGGATGTGATCTTTACCATGCATATACCTTTACCAATCATGCCTTTACAACAAAATTTGTTGCAAAGGCATGCGTGGTAAAGGCAGGCGTGGTACAGACACAGTCATTGGTAAGACCGTGTTGTTAAGGCATGAGTGGTTTATGGAGTCGTTGTTCCATCATACAACTAAATTACTCTCATCCCACAGGCAGCAGAAGCCCTATTTTATGAGCTGTGCAATTCACATCACACCACACCCACATTCACCCACATTCACCACACCAATATACCCCTATTACCAAGTCGTATCGTGCCTTTATCTTATCAAACTGATCCACTTAGAGTGGAAGAATGAGCTCAGTGTTGAGTGCTCAAGTTATCGTCAAATTGATGATAAAATTTAAAAAAACGACAATGTACATACAGATAATTTGAACAAAGCTAATTTCCTTATCTCACAGTATCTTGAAATAATTACAGGCACCAATGACAGGCTAGCACCAGTCCCACTAAACAGAATATTTTAAACAGTGCGCTCTGTCATTCTCTACTGTTATAAATATTTAAATAAAAAAACAGTAAGCTAAAGACAAAATGACACTAAGTGCCTTATGGGGAAAAACATGCCAAAAATATCTTAGGACATAAAAATGCTACGTTTGAAAAGCCCACCTTCTCAAGGTATTCCTCCCTTTTGATCCATTATACCCCTAGATTTTGTACAACTGTTCTGTTGGAGGCCTGCTAGCCAAGTCTCTTTCTCAACATGAGCTTCCTAAAATGGATTCCCATGTGCCTTTCCCTTCACCTATGAGTTTTTGGAATATAATTTAATTATACTTTCAGGTTTGAGTGTTTTGGCTATTTTAGTTAAATGATGAAAAAATACATTTTGTAGGAACACACAGCCCCTCTTTAGTGATAAAAGTTTAAATAGTGTATTTAGAAGATATGGTTCTGACAAGGTATCCTGGCTGTTTCTTGTGTGGTCATATCAGAGCTGATGAGACATGTTTGATTGTGGGGGAAAGCAAAAATACCCCCCCAGGCTTGGTAGAAATATGTTTACATCATGTAAGTTAGCCTTTTATGACTCCATGGCATGTCTATCTTCAAATACTTTCCATATAAAAACAAAAAATAGAGGAGTTTGTATGTTCTATCACCTAGAACATTGCACGTTTCTAGAAGGTTCTAATCCTTGTTTTGCCATTTTACCAAGCATTGTGTAAGTCTGAAAAAATATTACTTTGGCTATGTGTGCCTGAAATTGTGTTGGACCTGTCAGCCTCAGAGTGGTCTTCACCCAAACATTTTGCCTTCACCCTCCTATTTATCTGAATTTGTTTTCTTGACCGTAACTCTCTGTGCACTATACCACTGCAAGCCAGTGCTAAAGTGCTCGTGCTCGCTCCCTAATAAGGTGGCTTACACCTTATTGGCATATTTAATTTACTTTTAAATCCCTAGTAAAGTGGTATACTATATGCACAGGATCTGTAAATTAAATGCTACTACTGGACCTGCAGCCCTTATTGTGCCAACCACTTAAGTAGCCCTTTAAAACATGCCTCAGGTCTGCCATTGCAACCTTACAGCAGTTTTAAACTGCCAACTCGACTTGACAATATAGCCCCATTGCCAATCTAAAACGTCCTTTTTGCTAACTATAAGTCACCTCTAAGGTAGACCCTAAACAGCCCATAGGGCAGGGTACATTATAATTACAAAGGTGGTCATGTACTTTTAAGCTTTACATGTCTTGGTGGCGAAAAACTCACAGATTTGTTGTTCACTACTGTGAGGCCGACCTCTCCCATATGATAACATTGAGTTACCTTTTTACTTTTAATCAGTGCTAACTTTTGATTGAGAGCAGGTTGATATGTCACATTTGGTGCATGAGGAATTGTAATTTATAATTCTCTTTAATGGTAAAATCTAATTGTAAGTTGAAATTCTGAAAATGCAACTTTTAGAAAGTTGGCATTTTCTTGTCCAAACCATTTGGTGCCTGCAGGTGTTCCTGGTTCACATGATTAGGTGTAGTTGGCAGTTGGCCTTCGTGTATTCCTCCCAGACAGGAACACAATAGAGGTTCTGGGTGTTGGCAGGATGGGCCTTCTCGGACTTGATAGCAGGGCGGAGCTGTTACTACCACACTTGCACTTCAAAGATACTGGCTCAGCTCACAATCAAAGGACTTCACACTAACCTATGGTGCCACCAGACAGAATAGGATAAGGACAGGGAGGCAGGAAATTCCAGACACCTCCAAGGGTAAACTTCAAAAGCTTCTCCCACTTCAAAGTAGGCACCAGGTGTAAATATTGGACCCTTAGAACCACTCTTCAGATCACTTCCGGACCTGTGGAAGACTCAAAAGATGGACTGTTCTGCTGCTCTGCTGCAAGAAGGACTGCTCTGATGACCTGCTGCCCTGGTACCTGAGTGAGAAGGACTGGACCTTGAGCATAGAAACACCAGAGTGACTCCAAGGGCTAGTTGGCTGTCATCCTCATCAGATTCACAGCCCTCCCAAGTGGTGCCTCCTCTTCAGAGTCTCGGCCCTCCCAGGTGGTGCATCTCCAGTCCTATACCCTTCAAAGTGGGGAGAAAGGTGCTCTGCTAGCCTAGCTGTGGGATCCATCTGAACCAATGCAGCTTGACCAAATTAAGCCCTCACAGCTCCTCATCGGAACCGATGCAGTGAGGCGCAACTCGGATTACGGCCCCCGCAACCTCTCATCAGAATTGACGCAGGTTGAAGCAAATCGATGCAGATCTCACATTGCAGGCTTCACAGCTCCTCATTGGAACTGGAATGACGCAACTCAATGTAGGACCCCGCATCGCTCATCAAAACCCTCTCTGCGTGGCACACTGCCCTGCATCAAGGACATAAGGTACAATTCTCAGAAGGCCTAACCTAGTCCCTGTGTTGGCCCACACTCCATTGAGTTTATCCTGAACTTTGTCCTGATCTGGCATTACCAGATCACCAAAGTTGGCGCTTTTTTTCTTTTATGTACTATTTTTACCTAAATATTTAACATTGTATATCGCCAGTTCTACTGACTGGGTTTTTGTTCTTTTGGTGACAAACATTTTATTAAATTAAATCTATTTTCTAAATTAGTTTGTGATTTTCCATATGTTTTGTTTTCACTTTATTGCTGTTGGTGTGCTACATAAATACTTTACACATTGCCTCTAATTTAAGCCTGGCTGCTTCTGTGCCAAGTTACCAGTTGGTTAAACAGAGGATAATTTAGTGACTTTTGTGGGTCACCCTGACAAGGATAGCGGCTGTTGTTCAAGGATGGCTCCCACCCCCCTCAACCAACAACCAATTTCTCACAAATTGTAACCATGGGTAACATACCATCAAAGATTATCATGCACATATTCCCAGTATAAATTATAAGTAATGCGCTGAACTACCTTTGTATTGCCTCTTTCCTCATATCCCCTTCTTTGATGATTAACTATTCTTTTGCCTATGCTGCTATGTACAGGGACACCATGCTGCTATGTACAGTAACTCTAGTAAAAATTGTATGTTTATAAATTAATATACTTTTGAAAAATAAGGCACTGCCAGAACATGAAACAAGTAGCGGTATTGTTATGGTGTATTCGGTGGTAACCCTTTGGGAGTCCTGCTGGGAATGATTTAGCAGTGCCTGCAAATGGAAAACTAGACTACATCCTGTAAGGACCCATCCATAACCCAATGAATCTCTGATCACCAATGCAGAAGAAGAGGAGAACCTTTTCCATTCTTGCTAAAAAACATTCCTGCTTTGCACAATGAAGGAAAACTAGCTGAGTTGCCCCTGCCATCAGCCTCTATACCTGTTTTCAAAGACGAGCTCTTGTGCTCTTGAATGACAACCACCAGAAAAGGACACTACTTACTTAGGCATTTGTCTGCTACGGATTGCCTGATTTACTTTGCTTCCTGAGGTGCCATAAACTCAGAAGGCCGTCAACCTCTATGAGCCAACCAGGGCCGGACTGGGAACCGAAACCGGCCCAGGCAAACAGCTCGGTCGGCCCCCCTGGGGGGGGAGGGCTGAGCTGGTTGCTAGGCCCGGTTTCCCCGATTTCGTTACCGGGGGCCGATATTGCGGGGGCCCGGTTACAAAAACGGCCCCCTGGGGCCCAAAACCGCCCCCCAACCTAGCGGCCCACCGGGGAAACGCCCGGTGCCCGCTACGGCCAGTCCGGCCCTGGAGCCAGCAAATCAGTAGAAAATGTACATGTTAATCAGTGGTGTACATGAAGATGGTATAAAACTTTACCCATTGTGGGGTGCGCTCACAATATTTTCTGCCAGCATTGGTTCATTAATACTAGTCTAGAATAAACCAATATCAGGAAGTTAACTAAAATCCTACTTTAACATGGAGAAATCAATTTGTGTGATAGTATTGTCATTTTGTATGACATAACTGTTGCTTCCAGAACACCTGTGGAATTTGATAGCTTTCTCGCTAAACAGAAAAGTGTTGTCCCGCTTAGATCTTTTTGTTCCTCACAAAAGCCACTGTCCGAAACAATCATTACCAGGATATCTAAACAAACACAAGCTTCTGACTGAACTAACTAAACTAAACACAAGCTACTGACTCAACCCACAGACTCACATCAAGTTTAACGAAAAACAAAGAAATATTTTTAATGGAGGAATGAATAAAAGAATGTCCGACATCCTGTTAATGGATGGCTTCAGCCATCAATAGCTCCTATGTTTGTTTGGAGGTTTTTACACCAGATGTCTGCAGATCAATGAGTGCTTTCACTCCTTGGGGCGTATGTACAAGGGGATTGCACCACTGGAACGTCACTTTTACCAATGTTCTGGTGGCCCCATGCCCTGACCTATATTTAAAATGTGGCATTACACTACTTTTTGTGGTTTAACACCGCTTTGCAAATATGGTACCCTTTCATTCAGGCATCTGCGTGAAAGGGGCGTGCAATGAGTGTTGCTGTGGGCATTCCACCGCAACACCCATTGATTTTTGATGCTGCCTCAGATTTACAAGGCTCTGTAAATCTGAGGCAGCACCAAAAACTAATGCTATGCAAAAGCAGGCGTTAGATTGGCACAACAAGGAAAAATACTGTTATTTCTCCCCGTATAATTACCATTATTGATTGTTTATGTGTAGGAAGTGACACCTTCCTTCAAATAAGCAATCATCCCTGCAACGCAGGCACCCTTGCACTATGGAACAAGGGTGTCTGTGTTGGCGCTATGCAGCTATTTTTAGCGCCAGCACTAGGGAAAACACAGGGGTGTGCCGTATTCTTGAAAATACGGTGCATCCCTCTGTTTTGGAAATGGCGCAGTGCAGCCCTGCAAAATTTGCCGCAGCAACGGGCCAATTCCTTGTACATATGCCCCCTTGTGTCTAATGTCTGAGACACCCAAATCCGGCGTGACCTTCTCCTATGCCCCACTGAACTGATATTTGCTCCCTATTTTAATGCAAGTCCAGAAAGGAAACTTGACCTCTCCAAGGTACCCTATTGTATAAAACTACATGGACTTGTTGATCAGGCTTGCAGTTTTAACAGGTTACAGTAAAATGTTTATTTTAGATTTTGATTGTTAAGACATTTATTGGATTTCCATTTCCATTTGATTAAGTTGATTTCCTTGCTTCATAAATTGTACAATCCATAAGCATTTTGTTACTGTTTGTTATAGTCTCTTTATATTTTTTGAAAACTGTTTTAGTTAAACGTGATTTGAACCGTTATTCACTAAGGGCCTGATTACTAGGCTGGCAGTCCTTGGACTGACAGACTCGTGGTAGGGCAGCGGTGGCAGTCTTCCGACAGCCACATTACGACATTGGTGTTCGTGCTGCCTCGGGACTGCTGACTCTGCCAGGGAACCGCCGATCCCTGTTGGTGGCACGGTGGTCAAGAGGCATCAATATGCTTGGCGGGACTGGCACGGTCTCACCAAGCATATTACAATTTTCCCCACCACCATTGATTTCATGCAGGTCTTTCGTCCATTAAAACAGTGGCGGTGAGGTAAGAAAGGGGGCCCTATAGGGCCCCCTTGTGCCTCACTACATGTGGATGCACAAGGGGGGCACAACATGTGCCCCCCCTGTGCCCCCCTGTGTGCATGCACCCCCAGTTCCAGCATGGCATGGACTTCACAGTCCATTCTATGCTGGAACTTTGTTTGACATTCCCATTGCGGTGTCTATTTTATAGGCACCGCTGTGGAAACACCAAAGAATCACCTGCCAATAACTAAAAAAGTATTTATATGCTGAGTGGTTCTCATGGTGGTTTGGCGGTGTGGCGGCAGGGCGGTCCCACTGCTGCACCGTCACACTCATAATCGACCCTTAGTGTACTCAATGATGGTGTTGTTTTGAGGGTCTAAAGACCTTTGCTTTCCGTTCAATTTACCAAAGACTAGTGAATGTTTTTATTAAGGAGTTAACTTTTCTGTTACTTTCGGTTTGGGAAGTGTAGAAACTCAGTCAATACTCCCTATGAGATTTGAGTCTTTTTCTAAATAGCCTTTCATTGTGACTGTCTACAACAGGTATCGAACAGACTAAAGTGTTATAGTTACTAGCCGCAAAAAGGAAGTTTGCAAGATATTCAGGCATGCTTATACCCCCACCTCCATGAATTCTCCAGTCAAACAATCAAGAAAAGCACAAAGGATGAACCAAGTACAGACCTACCCATACTACTATTCCACTGTTTCTCATTTTTCTAGTAACTCAATGTAAGATGATGTAGATTTGCTCTCCACTCACACAAAGGGCCTGATTCATGAAAACAGTAAAAATCATATGCGTGGACATCTCCGCCTCAACCTGAATTTAATTTTCTTACTTTTTTCTATTCACAAACATTCACAGCCATACTTCTGGGATGATCATGTCACTTTCCATGCGTAATCCTGTTCACAATGGATGAAGTGCTTCACAGCAGAGAACTCTGCATAGTGGAAATGGTAATCCTTGTGCAAATGCACATTTCTTTGGGGCATGACAACATTTAAATGACACGTATGTAATTTGCCTATTTCCAGGAATTTTGTGTTACACTTGTATGAGAAATTTCAGAAATTATGGCATTATGCCACTTTGCATAATTACACACTATTCGCTGTAAAATTTACAGAGAAGCACAAGAACATCAGAATACAAGGAGCTGTTCATGATGCTTTTGTTTTTTTGCCCATTTAAGCGCAAAATGAGTTCTCACGTAAAAAGTAGGACACGTGGATGCATTTTGAGCTAAAATATAGGGCTACATTTGAAATGTTCAAATCGCAAGATTTTGAAAAATTCAACATAATGTTGAATACATTAGCATTTTTATGTGAGAGTAAATTACCTGCATTTCGCACACGCCTTATGATTTTTTCTCTGCAAGGAAATATTTTCCATGTGAGGAGACCCCTTGTCCTAAACCAGCAGCAAAAATTAGAGGTGATCCATTCCCCTTCCCAATCCAGAAATGAGTTATGCCAGCACTTGACTAGAGTGACTTTAAGACCCGTTTAGGGTTGAAAGGGGAGGAGTTTGAGAATGTCTAAAAATGTGCTGGTTTGTAGCTGTTCCCAAACGTCTAAGGCAAACCATGCCTTGAAATGCCGATTTCCCACCCCTTGAATAGAATTTACGGCTGTGGAGATCTCTGCATTCATGGCAGAGATATTCTGCCCTCTAAATGGGTTCGCACCTGTTAGGAATCACTTTCTGAATTCCTGAAAAGCATAAAATAGCTAAATTCATTAGTAAACTTACTTTTATGCCCAAAGTTGTCTTTCTGAGTAGGCCCTACGGTTTTATTACAATGCTTTTTTCGGATTTGAAATTATTCAGTGTATCTGAAACTACACTCTATTTTATATGTGTGTGTAGCGCTTGTCCCCAGAAATTAGAATTTAGTATTCCATTTAGGGAGTTTCTCCACTCACACCATTTAGAAAAGAGAACTTTAAAAATTAAACCAACAGTATGCACAAAAGGCTCAATGAGAGAGGATAGTCTTATGGTACATTGGCATCTGCTTGATATAGGATTGGAACTGTAGGAGTGATGAGCTCCTTAATCCTAAATTATTTCATAAAACTAACACACTTAATTTTATATACTTCTAGTGATAATGGGAAATTGTCCTAATTGCAAAACTATTGGAATATTTTTAAAATTTGATCTGGATATTAAAGATCGTAATGATGAATATTCTGTGATGATATAATAAGGTATAATCAATACATCAATAGAAGACATGACTGCCAAAAGCGTTCTTTCTCTAAGAAAGGAGATGATTAGATGACAAGAGATATCAAGAGTGCCTTTACATGTAATAGATACAAAGTATTATTGTGAAATAATTGCTAATTTTTAAATAAGCTTGAAGGGAAGTTGATGCTATTCAAAATCGTGGTGATGACTCCCTTTCAGAAAAGCTATGGATCCAGACACAATGTATTTAACACAACATATATGTCTATGTTCGTTAATGTACATTGGCAGCAAAATACATAAAGCCAAGAAAAGGATTTTAGCATTTAAAAGCAATCACAAAAGAGGACAAACAATATCCAATAGCCAGGCATTTTAAAGAATAACACAACAAGGACACAAGTCTTTTAAAATTCTGTGTACTAGACATGGTTCCGGCATCAGAAAGAGGAGGCAATCGAACACAAGAGCCATGCAGACTAGAGTCAAAGATGATTATCAAATATGACACTATGCAACAGGGTTGAACAAAGACGAAGAATTGGCAGTGCACCTAGGATAAAGTATATCTGAGTCCTAGAGCATTCCCATAAGTGAAAGATAATTAGGTACATTCTTGTAAATATTGTGGTCAATATTTCTACTTGAGTGTATAAGAGTTTGCTGGTTTTAAGATGAGAGATACAAGATCGTGCTTTATCTTAAACTGTTTTTTATTCTTGTAGGTGACATGGAAGAGAAGAGGAGAAGAAACAAATGCAAGAGAGCTACCCGGGTCATCTCAGGGAAGCTGGGTGACAAGGTTCTTGTAAGACTGCATGATTTAAAGTGTAATGTAGCCCACTAGGGCGGAATTGATTTGTAAATAATCCATATAAAAAATAGGTTGCAGATAGAAAAAGGATGGATTTGTAAGCCGACTGGGGCACAATAACGTTAATAGGGTTCGCATTTGAACAAAGTAATCTATATATTTGTTGAGAATTTGTAATTATTTTTTGCAACTTAAAAAGAATGCAACTTATTTGCTTTTTGTAAACATCATGCAAGAAAAAAGAAAATGTTTATATAAAGGATTCTTATCAAGTTGGGTAAGTTAAATAGAATCAAATATGTGCAGCTGTCAACATGAAGAATAATGTTACAAGATGGCCGCCATAATAATTCCCAGAATAACTTAAATCCATGTAATCCTACTTTGATGGTGGTGGGATATCACATGTTTAAATGGTTTGAGGAAGCAAACGCAACTGACCCGTGACCAAGAAGTGAAAGCTTTGAAACACGTCGGGTGTCAACATGCTGCTTTTAAGTAATTAAACACTCAGAAGGAACTGAGCAGTGGCTTGTCTCTTCTTCTATATGCGGACTGCATGTTAGAGGTGAAGATTGTGTTTATTGATAAGGGGATTGCCAACCCCGCCACAGGCTCGCCGTCACAAGAGGCAAGAGAAACAGCAAACTTTGGAGCTGATATATAAATATATATATATGTTGTGTTAACTACACCCACACAACCATTCACAAACCCATTGACTGACCCATACCAGAACCTACTCACCCCCTCAATGATTCATAGATGTACACACACCCACACACCCACACACACACACATCCACTCACTCACCCATACAGCCACTCATACAGCCACTCAGTCATTAATACAGCCACTGACATATCCATCCATACACCCATGCAGCCACTCACACACTGAGCCAGTCGCTCATAGAGCTACTCACACACCTAGTTGCTCACCCACTCAGTCAATCCTACAGCCACTTACTCACCCATACAGATACACACACACCCACTCAATTACTCATACAGATACTAACACATGCTCACTCATCTATACAGTCACTGACACAAGCACACACTCACCCATACAGCCACTCATATTCACTCACTCACCCATACAGTCACTAATATGCCCCATTCACTCACCAATACTGCCTTTACATACCCAGTTATTCACCCACACACCAGTGACACATCCACTTACTCACCCACACAACCATACACACACTCACTCACCCATACAGCCCCTCACACATGTACTCACTAACCCATACAACCACTGACTCACCCACTCAGTCATTCATAAAGGCAGTCACTCCCTCCTCACCCACCCACACAGACATTAAGACAACCATACAGATACTCAGGCAACCAATCACTTACCAATACAGCCACTTACCTACCCACTCACACACCCATACAATAACTTAGACACCAACTGACAAACTGATACAGACATTCACACCTAATCACTCACTTATACAGTCGGTCACGCACCCACTGAATCATCCATACTGGCACTCATACACCCACTGATTCACTAATACACCTCGGTGTATATATATTTAACAGTCATAAACTTTTTTAAAACACTCATAGTCACTGGATGATGCCATCAGTGATGCCCCCAGGGCACCCAGTAATCTCTGGTGGGGACCACAGGGGTGCCTCAACACCCCTGCAGTCCTTGCGGGCTCCACGCCTCTGGCAGGAGCTGGCATTGCTCTGACAGACAGGGGCATGCTGAAAGGCATCTTTCTGTCTGTCAGAGCAAATGTTTTCATCTGTTTCCTTCACACATATTTGTGTGCAGGGAAACAGATGAAAACTCTGCTCTCTGCAAGCCGGAGCATTTTTCACAGCTCCAGCTCGCAGAAAGCGGAGTTATGTTTTCTTTTGCTTGGTGGGAGCTGTCAGCTCCCACTAAGCAAAAGCAAACAGTTATCTCCCAAGGGTGGGCAGCTCGGGAGGCATCAGGAACGGCCCTGGTGGTAGTGGTCCTCCAATGTGTATTTAAGACCCAGGGAGGTAGTGGTTTCTGGGGCTGGGGGTCCGCAACGGACCCCCTTTATTGTTCTCTTTGAGCCCTGGGGATATGGGAGTCCAGGGGCTGTGGGGGGGTGTGTGGTCCCCCGCATTTATTTTTCACTCTTTGACCCCAGAAGGTGGTGGTCCCAGGGGTGCGGGCAGGCCGTGTGGGCCGCCAACATTTATTTTACATTCTTTGCCCCTGGGAGGTGGCAGTCCCTGGGCATTGGTGGGTTCAGCTTGGCCCCCTGCATACATACTATACAGTGCCCCAGCAAGGACGGCAGTCCCTGGGGCTTCTTTCATAAGCCCTCGGAGGGCAGCTTCTGACAAAAGGTTTTTAAAAACAACGATTCTTTTGCCTTGGTGGGGTCCTTCTGGGACACCACCATCACATCATAGGGTGGTCAGAGTATTGCTACCCTGCCCCCTTTTCTTTTTTTAAAAATGTTTTTCTGTGGGACTCAGTTGAAGAATGGTCCTAAGATGGCTGCCAACACTTCCTGATTGGAAGTGTTAACAGCCAATCAGATTTGAGCACAGGGACTATTGGATCCACGGAGGTTCCACGTCCCTATATATACATATTTGAATTTATTTTTATTACTCCACAATAACAAAAAGGCACTTCTCTAAACCAACAACTACCTTTCTGCCAAAATGTTGTGTAATTCCGTTCAGCAGATCGGGCTGTAGCTGAGTCTACATTCTCTAACCAGGTACAGGTGTGATATCCTTTCTCCAAGGACATATGCAAAGCTGGTGTACCTTCCGGAGCTACAGGGACTCCCTCCCTAGTAGGAATAAGCACATCTTAACTTGTTAAAGCCCTTAATCGCTTAAAGAATTTCATGATTTCTTCCTTTCAATTCAAATCAACCTTATTTCCAACTGTTTTGCTTCTGTCTTCTCTACTAAAAAAAAGTATAGATTTTCATACAGCCACAAATGTTCCGACCAGAGTAATTTCACCCTTTGAGTAAAAATCCTTAGAATTCCTCCTGGTGCACTCTAGAAGAAACCCCAATAAAATTTGAACTCAGCACACTTTCAAAATGTTCCCTTCACTGGTGGTGCTGGCGACAATGTCTCACGCAGAGCACCCTCGAAACAGCAGACATACGTACTTAGTGTATGCCACACTAAGACCCTGTAGGTTCATATCCCGGGATCTTAGGACTCGACGGCCCTGAATCTAACTTCAACTCAAGACAAACATATGAATTTCACAATAAGACATAACGCTTCTGTGATCACAATTCGACACTAGTCTCATCACTTTTTTTTTTCATCAAATGAAGCTCATTAAACGTTCTAGACTACAAAGGAATCCATATTACAGCATCTCCTGATATCCTAGTTTTAATCAGTCAATACTAAACCATCAGATTCGCTACCATAAAACTGATGCAGCGTAAAGCTTACCAAATTTTTCTCACCACACATAATAACCTAACATGTTGGGCCCAATTTCTAACCACTCCTAATTTTCATAATAACCTTTAAACCTTACCCATCTTTACCCATGACATAGGTCCTTCGACGGATCTTTTCTGTTGAGCTGATAGGGACAAGAATACTCGAAGATGCAAGCAATTATCCTATGAGGACATGGAATAGATAACTGCTAATATAACCATAACCTTCTCAAGTTTAGAACAAAACTAACCCAGGGCGGGTAACTCCGCTCCGCCAGTGGAGTTTGCGGAGATTTGCCTACTCCGCGCTCCATGGCGAACGCGGAGGTAGGCAAAACTCTGCCTTCGTGACGGAGCGGAGTTAGCCACTCCCTCCCCCCTCCCAAATGTTTTAAAATGATAAAAAGAAGGCACTTACCTGTGTTTCTGCCGCCTCCCCTGCCTGGCCGCGCTCCTTCGTGCTCCTCTCACGTCCTTCTATATAAAAAAAAAAAAACACTACGTTGTACGTCTTGCGAGTGCACATGCGCACGCGCAAGACGTACAGCGTAGTGTTTTTTTCAATGAACAAGGATGCAAGGCGGCGAGGAGCAGGAAGGAGAGCGGCCAGGCAGGGGAGGCGGCAGAAACACAGGTAAGTGCCTTCTTTTTTTCATTTTAAAGCATTTGGGAGGGGGGAGGGAGCGGGGAGGGAGCGGATCAGAGTGATGCAAAGCTCCACAGAGTTTTTTTCTAACTCCGTGGAGCTAGGCGTAGAGGCACTTCGCCAGCTCCGCCCACCCCTAAACAAAACCTTCTGTAGCCACTCATATAGACTCCTTGAGATAACCAATAAAACAAAAAGAATGAGACAGAATCGATAAAGAAAATTCAGGGAAATGCAAGTAATCACACAGCTTAGCACAGATTGTCTTCAGCAGCACGATTCAGCCTATAGAGAGCATTGTAAAATAAAGATTCAATTATTAAGCATACAATCCAAAGCAAGGCATTTCGCTTCAGGTCTGTCTTCAGATATTTCAAGCCAAGTTCAGGCTACAGCACAGCATGCCATAGCAGGAGTCAAATAACCTCTCAGCTAAAAGGTTATTTCCCCCACATCTTTGCCAGCCGGCAAAGCACAGGATCTGGAGTCACAGTTTGAATAAAGTTCAAATCATTAGAGTCTATTCCACCAAGAGCGAGTGGAAAAGGACTTAGAACGGATAATTAAGAGTCAGACTGACAGCATGCCAGGCAGGACACATGAATGACAGCCAGCCCCTGTCTCCTCCCAGATAGGGCAATTATACTCCAAATGTTCCAGGTTTACACACCTTAACGTACAATTCCATCAGTCCATGGGGTTTTCATTGGTCACTCACGGTAGGCTGTCATGAGGTGATCAGTAAATCATACAATTCCGGATGAAGTAAATAATCCTTTTTGCAAGTCTCTTAATATTCATTATGTTCCATTTAGTTAGCATTTCATCACTTCCACGGAAGCTGAAGGAACTTGTATTTCTCCATAGTCAGTCCGTTTTCAGGCACTTTTCCCTGGGTTTTTTTGGCTTAGGTGGCTGCCTCACATGATTATCCATTACCGTAAAAAAAAAGAAAGCTCTGAGGCCTACATGGAAAAATAGCTGACTCACTGTTGTGTTAATATTATTGGAGATCATACATTTGTAATTGCATTTAATTTTCTTCATTAATTCAGTTATGGTTATCTTCATGAAATACATGTTAGTATTATGCACTACAACATTTTTTTTCTTTCTAGTCATCATTTAGCACATTAACATGCAAGCATAATTTTCAACTCAACACTTTTGAGTGCATGTATTATTTTTTTTCATATGCGTTACAAAAAAACCATAATCATTCTATGTCACTTTTTTTGTAGAGAGCATTTTCTACATTTCTCTAGTACCACTATGATATGTGCGTTCATTTTATTGCACATTTGATTTTTGTTGTTCACGACAAATCTCTATATTAATCTTATTTTTTATCTTTTCCTACAACACGTAAATCCATCAGCATGAAATTTTAGTTTTTTCTCATTTTATTTACATTTTCGTATCATCATTGTCTAAAACTCTGCATGCTTTACAATGCAGTATGTGAACTCATGTTTTTGACTAAGTAGGTTAACATGTCTCATCCAGTAAAAAAGTTTTGTAAATGATTTTTCCAGGTGGGAATTGGTCAAGATAGATGCTAAGTAACATCTACGCTCCATCAGGAGCATGTCACTTTTCAACCGATTATCATCTCTAGCACAACCTGTATCAGCACAAACTTTGTTTTCATCAAATTCAACTAGAAACAAATCAGACAATGTTCTAACTCGTGACAATGCAATGTATGACATACCTTCTTTGAAAACACTACTACCAATGTGAATAAAAGCTGACTCTACACTTAATCCCTAAGATTTGAGGATAGTTACATGCTTTTCAAGTGTACACTTTTTCTTGGGTAGTATGTATCCAACATGCTTGTTTTTACTATGTCTGTACTTTCCAGGTTACCCTCTGCTAAATGCTGAATTTCCCCAAAAAACTTTAGCTCTCTCTTTTGTGTACTAGCAAGGCCTAAACGTACCCAAACTATTCCCCTAGACTTAGAGTACAAACTTGCCATGCTCAACCTGTCCAAACATTCATAAGAACCAATCTTCCCATGCAACAACATTTTTAAATTGAAGCTGTATAACTTTTTTTGTAAGATTCTTTTCAGTACTAATCTCTTGTCACATCTCTTTTATCTCAGTCTTCTTTGATATTCGAATGTATGAAGTCACATATTGAGCAACAGCTATAGAGTTGTCTGCAGCAAAATGTACATCCATATTTGCATTCCACATTTTTAGAGGGACTGTGTTGCAATCATTAATGTATTTGGATGCCTCTGTTCATTTCAGATTGTATGTGTTTTTCAGTGACTTTCATGTCACTGTGTCTCACTGCAGGCAAAAAGCTATTCACTCTTTCTTGTGAAATAACAGGTCATGGGAATCCAAAATGGCATCTTGTGTAAAGTTTTCCTTTAGATCTGTATCTTCTATGGCAGTATTTCCCACATCTATATGTTTGAAAGTACACAACTTGTTGTCTCAGGCCTTTGTCAGAAGTGTCTTTCGGGATGGCACACATCTCATTCTGTTCTATGAAAGAGAGCACACATTCATCACTCTCTGTTCCAAATTTTGGAGCATATTTTATCCATAACAGCCTCTGAATATGAGGAGCACATCTTGCTTGGTACTCTTTATACCCCAAGAAATCAGTTACTTCACCAAGTGGAGGATTACTTTTGTCCCAGATGAAAGACAGCATGGAATTGAATCTGTGATTAAAATATCTGCAACTATTAGCAGGATCCAAAGAGCAAAGTTCTCCTGCTGTCTTTACATTGATGTCCTTAATATTTGAATTTGCCTCCCTCCAAAATTCAAGAAGATCATCCCATGCATTTTCAGCACAACTAAGGTCCTGATTTCGATGTCGGACGGACCTGAGTTTGTCCGACATCATCTGGGAACTGGGACCGAACGACCTCCTGTCGTCGGTTCCAACCCAGCAATTAGGATGTGACCGAACACTGTTTCGGTTGCATTCTTATTCTTTACAATGGGAGCATGCATTCCGACCGGACTGCATGCTCTCATTGTAAAGATCTGAGGTGCAGTTCATCCCTGCACCCCGTGGCAGGCACCTCAAGGTGCCAGCCACAGGGTGCAGGGATCAACAGGGGGGCACCATAGGTGCCCCCTAGGCCTCCATCCGGCAGCCTTGCACTCATGGGAACCCTGCTGGGGGCCCCAAAGTGGCATTCCCATTGCCTTTCTGTGTCAGAAAGGCCAGCACAGAAAGGCTGTGAGAATCAGCCATCGTAATTCCTCGGGTGGAAAGAGCCACCCGAGGGATTACTGGAGGCTTTCCAAATGGTAGACGGGCTCTTTGAGCCTGTCGGAGGCCATTCGGAAATCCGGTTTGGATTCCTTTCTGACTGCCCCTATCAAAATGGGTCAGTCGGAAAGGAATCTGAACAGCCAATTACGATGCCGTAGGAACAGCTCCGACTGAGGGTAGGAGCCGTTTTCTACAGCATCGGAATCGGGCCCTTAGTGTAACAAAACAAGTAGGTGCTCCTAGGTTTCTCAACACACATTTGAATTCTCCATGATGACAAAACCAAAACTCATTTGTTCATGCCATTAAATTCATTAAGTTATATTCCAGGTTTGCATCTTTTTCATGAACTTTTTCAATATATGATTCATAGCGTAAGAAAGTCAAGAGTAATCACTCTCAAACAGAAGATGAAATATATATGAAATAAACTGATGAAATCTTGGCCCCTCTGAATATAATCGCGTTTAGTGGTATTCAGATGCTGGTATCTGTACAGGGTGGTCATCATAGCATCCACCTATTCCAGTGGGAAACAGTTGCAGAAAACAATGAGCCTCGAAAAACTTTGTTCCTCGACACTTAAGGGACTTCCTTTTGCTTGCTTCATTTAAAAAAGTTCAATAGCATCACCAATGCCTTCTTTAGAATGCAGAGGGTGGATGCCATAGTGTTCATACATTTCTTCTGATCCAGATCGATCCATTTTTTCAATCTGTCCGTGTGATGGTGAGGTGTCATCTTGTCTACAAATTTCATTGTCAACAACATCAACATTTCTACAGTAAATATTATTTTCAACAAGGTATAATGTTGCTTTTCTAACTTTAGTCACATCTACTAACTCTTGCCACATTTGTCTATTCTTTGTTGGAACACCATTTACTAAAATGATAAGTGGTTCTTCTATCTCTCTATCTACTTCTACAGTTCCAATATTCTTCTTAAAATCGAAAGGTAAGTACACAACTCTTCGTTATAGTCCTTTCTGGAGCTCAGTTGGAGGTAATTTCTCTGTCTTTGGCTTCATATGAACTATTGCTTGAAAAGGATGTATGTGTTGTACAAGAATTGATTCATAAACACTCAATGCTTTAAGCTCTAGTGGAATGGATATCAAATCTAATTTGTTATGTTTAACTCTAGCTGCAATTGTATTATTCTCTAACTTGTCATAGCAGTACCTACAGATAATCTGTTTTGTGTTTAAATCAAATCGTTCCCCAACAAATAAATTGCACCAAATTCTGGCCACTTATCATTGTTCTCTTTTTCAATTCTAGAGTACACAACTACATTTTGAGGTTGAGTTTTGTAGTGAGTGTGTCGACATCAAATTCAAACACAGTTTGATTTTTCAGAGGAAACTGTGTTAAACTTCACAATGTCTTGAGCAAATTTTTAAGTTTCAATTTCTGTATCTTCTTTTACACCTCCAGTAACCAACTCCAAATTTTCCCTAGACTCCTCCTCTGGACCAAACAGCTGATACAGAATATCTTCACAAACCTTTTCTACCTCTGCTAGTGTACCAAACAATAAAACTCTATTCATCTCTCCTAAACATAAAGCAGGAGTTTTTACATAGTAAAGTCGTCTAACCAAAGTTCATATTTCTGTGTGGTGAACAGCTAATATCCTGAAATGATGAAATGTGCTTCTGCAAACTTTCCTTGAAAGGCATGCCAGTATGTCCCTGTAAATTACTATATTTTCTAAACTTTTGCATGGCACTAACCCTTGCAAAATTGTATTTTTCATTTTCAGACTTCTGCAAGAAAAGTCACTTATAAAATTGTGTAATAAATCAATTGATTCCTGGTGAATACTGCAAATACTACTACAATTCTATTTGTATACTGGGGCCTGTCTAGGCATTCCTTGCACCTCTTAAGCTATCACTTCTTCTACATTTCTAGAAACAATTTCCTCTTTTGCAACAGGAGTACCATAATTTACTTCATAACAATGACCAGGTAAATCAACAGCATGCACTAGTGTATTCTCTTGGAAATAGCTTAACCTACTGAAATAAGGTTCTGTACTAGATGTATGCTTCCATTCACCCTTAAAACATTTGCAAAAATAAGGTCTGTTAACAAGCCTTTTTCTAGCACTTATTTCCTTCCTACACAACACTGTTTTGTCTAGTGTCATCATTCTATTCAATGTTAATATAAATGCCTTCCATTTCAAAGCAAATGATTTCTCTACAACACTCTCAATATGTTGCTTTTTCTTAAATGCATCATTTCTCCACTTACATTTTTTCATTCTTTTCTGAAAATGTTGTATTACTCTAGTGCAAAACATTTTAGCTCTTAACTCCTTAAACAGTTTATTTCTCTAGGACAAACTTTCAGAACTCTTAGAACATTTCCTACTGTGTGAAACATGTACTCCTTGCTTTTGTCTAGTTTATGTGCAAATTCCTTTTTTATATAAAACTATACTCTCATTCTGCATTTGTTTCAGAAACTGCTTAGTACTCTTGCCAGCTTCTCTTTTTTCCTCTGAACATTCTTCACCTTATTTTGTTTTTCTGTTTCACTTTGAAGTTCATAATATTGTGTATTCTGTTTCTTTCTTTTTTGTGTTTTGTCAGGCATTGTAGTTCTTTTTTTTTCAAAACTCTATATCTGGAAAAGTAATAAACAATACATTAAGGTCAAGATTAAATCATCTAATTATCAATTCACTAAGTAACTACTTTATCAATAAAACAATCCAACATATTTAGAGAGGAAGAGAGAGCCTGTGTATGGGTATGTGAATGGGTATAACAGTATCTGTATAAAAATCTCAGAGGGTGTGTGAGTATTTGCCTAGTGTCTGTATAGCTATGTGAGAGGGTCTGATAGTCTATGAAAGGATATGTGAGAGGGTGTAAACGCCTGTGTATGTAAATGGATATAAGGGTCTCTATATGGGTATGTCAGAGTATGCAAGAGTCTCTGTATGGCTATGTAAATGGTTGTGACACTGTCTGTATGGCTATGTGAGAGGGTGAGAAAGTCTTTGCATGAGTGTGTGACAGGGTGTGTGAATCTCTTTATGGATATGTATATGGATATAAGTGCCTACATGAATATGTGAGAGGATGTAGGAGTCTCTATATGGGCATGTGAGAGGGGTGACACTCTGTATGGGTATGTTAATAGGTGTCAGACTGTCTCAATAAGTATGTGAATGGATGTGAGAGACTCTCTATCGGTATTTGAATAGGTATAAGGGTATGTATATGGGTATATTAGAGGGTGTGAGAGTATCTGTACACGTATGTCAATGGTAGTGACAATTTCTGTATGTGAGAGGGTATGACAGTGTATGTATGGGTATTTGAGTGGGTGTGAGAGTCTCAGTATGGGTATGTAAAGGTGTATAAGGGTGCCTGTATGATATGCGAGAGGGTGTGACATTGTACATATAGGTATGTGACAGGGTATCAGAGCCTCAGCATGCGTATGTGAATGGGTATAAGGGTGTCTATTGTGTGACAGTATGCAAGAGTCTTTGTATGGGTATGTGAGAGGGTGTGAGAGTCTCTGTATGGGTATGTGAATGGGTGTCACACTAGCTGTATAGGTATGTGAATGGGTATAAAAGAGATCTGAATGTGCATGTGAAAGCATATGAGAGTCTCAATATGGGTATGTGAAAGGGTGTGAGAGTCTCATTATGGCTATGTGAATAGGTCTCATACTGTGTACAGGTATATGGATAAGAATAAAGGACAGAATAGATATGTGACAA
Organism: Calotriton arnoldi; assembly: GCA_963921515.1. Taxonomy (NCBI): domain Eukaryota; kingdom Metazoa; phylum Chordata; class Amphibia; order Caudata; family Salamandridae; genus Calotriton; species Calotriton arnoldi. The sequence continues at coordinate 264,644 of CAWUFW010006615.1, forward strand.
GCTGTGACAGTCTCGCTATGGGTATGTGACAGGATGTCGGAGTCTCTGTATCAGTATGTAAATGGGTATAATAGTGTCTGTATAAGTATGGGAATTGGAATAAAGAAGATTTGTATGACTACTTGAAAGGATGTCAAAGTCTGTGTAAAGGTTTGTGAATGTGTATAAGGGTGCCTATATGGGTATGTAACAGGATCTAACAGTCTATTTATGGGTATGTGAGAGAATGTGAGAGTTTCTATTTCATTATGCAGGACAATATAATGGTGTCTACATGGACATTTGAGAGTGAGTAAGAGTCTCTGTATACGTATGTGAATGGTTGTGACACTATTTGTATGGCTATGCGAAAGGATGTGACAGGCCATCTATGGGTATCTGAGAGGGTGTGAAACTCTGTATGGGTATGTGAGAAGATGTCAGAGTCACTGTATCAGTATGTAAATGGTATTACAGTGTGTGTATGGGTATGTGAGAGGCTGTGACAGTGTATGTATAGGAATGGGTGTTAGGATGTCTATATAGATATATGAGATGATATGAGAGTCTGTGCATGGGTATGTGAGAGGATGTGAGAGTCTGTATGGGTATGTGAATGAATATATGGGTGTCTACATAGGTATGTGGGAGGATGTGACAGTCTCTGTATGTGTATGTGAGAGGGTGTGACAGTCTCTGTATAGGCATGTAAAAGAATGTCAGAGACACTGTACCAGCATGTAAATGGGTATTTCAGTGTGTGTATGGGTATGTGAGAGGGTGTAAGAGTCTTTGTATGACTATGTGAATAGGTGTAACACTCTCTTTATAAACATCTGAATCAGACTAAAAGAAGTCTATATAAGTATCTGAAAGGATGTAAGAGTCTGTATATAGCAATGTGAATGTATATAAGGCTGTCTGTATGCATATGTGAGATGGTGTAACAGTTTCTGTATAGGTATATCAATGATGAAAAGGGTGCCTCTATATGTATGTGTCAGAGTGTGAAAGTGTATGTATGGGTATGTGAGAGGCTGTGACAGTCTATGTATGGATATGTGAGAGGGTGTGAGAGTCTCTCTATGGGTATATGAATGGGTATAAGGAAGTCTATATGATATGTGTGATGATGTGAGAGTCTCTGTATGGGTATGTGAGAGGGTATGGGAGTCTGTATGAGTATGAGAATGGATATAAGGGTGTCTGCATAGGTATGTGAGAAGATGTGACAGTCTGTGTATGTGAGAGGGTGTGACAGTATCTGTATACATATGTGAATGGGTATCAGACTGTCTGTATGGATATGTGAATGAGAATAAAGGAGGTCTGAATGGGTATGTGACAGGATGTGACTCTTTATGTATGTGTGTGTGAGAAGGGTGTGAGAGTCTCTCTATGGGCATATAAGAGGATGTCAGAGTTTGTATTAGTATGTGAATGGGTATAACAGTGTTTGTCTGGGTATGTGAGAGGGTGTAACATTGTCTGGATGAGTATATGAATGGGTGTCAGACTGTCACTATAAGTATGTGAATGGAAATAAAGGAGGTCTGAATGAGTGTGGGAAAGGGTGTCAGAGTTTGTATATATCTATATGGATGGGTATAAGAGTGTCTGTATGGATATGTGAGAGTGTGTAGGAGTCTCTATATACATACATGAATGGTTATGACAAAATCTCTATAGGTATGCGGGAGGGTGTGATAGTCCATGTATGGGTACGTGAGAGGGTATGACTCTGTATGGGTATGTGAATGGCTGTCAGACTGTCTGTATGGGTGTGTGGATAGGAATAAAGTAGGTTTGAATTGGTATGTGGCAGGATGTGACAGTGTATATATGGGTATGTGAGAGTGTTGCAAAGTCATCCTATACCCTGGGCTCCCCCCAACTTCTTGCTGCCTGGTACTGGTGGTAACTGACTCTGACTGACACTGGGCTCTGCCTAATCAGGCCCAGGGCCAGTGCTATGCTGAATGAGACACTTAGAATACAGTGAAAACACTAGGTACACTATGGGCTAGGGTACCCCTGTGATTGGCATGACCTACCCTATAAGGCCCTAGTACATAATAGGGCAGGGGGATTGAAACTACCTCTAAGTCCCTACTATATAATAGGGCATGGCAGTTTAGAGGCCAGCAGCCCTTTTTGCACTTGCATATGTGCACTGCTGAAGCCTGAGGTCAGTTTAAAAGTAGCCCTGTGTTGCAGGACTGCTTTTAAAAAGTAAATTGTGCCCAAACTCGACTTTGGTGTTTGGGGCACTACAAATGGATAACCTACAATGTTTGGGCATATTAGGTACCCCCAGGGTCTCCCCTAGGTGTCCCAGGGGAGGGGGGTCAGGTATTTATAAGGAGGACCCTTATAAAATGAGTTTTATATGCCCTGGGTTAAGTGAAATTGCACATTTCACTCCCCACATTGTGATAAAGTGCTGCACAAAATCGACTTTGGTGCAAGGAGCACTGTGGAGGGAGGATCTGCAATATTTCTACATATTCAGAACCCCTAAAGTCTCCCCTAAGTGTTCCAGGGGCGGGGGTCCTGTAGATATAGGCAAAGTACTTATAAAATATGTTTTTATAAGCTTTGGTGCTGGAAAAATGGCCAAAGTCATTTTTCCCATTGCAAATCCCCTGCAACATAGGTTAACATGGCAAGAAGTTATTAACTAATAAATCCTGCTAGGAAATGATAAAAACAGCATTCAAAGACTTCCCAGAATGGTACTGATAAATCCAACAATATGATATTGTTGAATTTCTCCTAAAATGTACAGGCAAGAAGTTATAAGACTTTCTTGTCTGTAAGCCCAGATTCAGCCTTCCAGTGGACTGTCCCTATTGGTCAGAGTTAAGTGGATTAGCCAGGCTCCTTTGAATAGGTGATAAAGAGCCCCTGGGGTTAACCAGCTGTGCTGGAAGGGCAGTGTTCTGTTACACAGGATTGCCAGAGCAGGGGAAGGAGTCGTAAACAATGGACTTCAATGGAAGGGGAAGACACCAGTGTCATTTACAACTCTCTTCTTTTGAACCCAGCCAGATGCTAGGCTTAAGTAAGGAATGAGCAGATGCAAGGGGGAGAGACTATTGAGATTAGCCATCCTAGGGATGTGTTTAGCCAGCTCTCCTCTCCCTGCTGGAGAATCAGCCATGATGAATTTGGAAGTATTGGTGCACTCTGGGACAAAATAGTGCCACACTCTGAAGGATGTGGTCATACATTGGGGCATTACCCTGCCCCCCATTGGACAGGAGTGCCCTCCTGCTTGACCCAGAGAACTTGGAATAAGTATCTGAGAGGGGCAGAGCCTCTCAGATCTGCTGCTTGAAACCTAAGAGAGCAAGAGAGGCCATGCTGAGGAGTTTGCTATGCAACCACTAAGGCCTGCACTCTGAAGATTGTACCTTCTGCACCATCTAGAACTACAGCCCTGTGGACTACCTTGCTGTAAAAGGACTAAAGAGTGAACTCCCTGCAAGCTGCAGGTTAACAGAGCTCACCTGGATCATCACCACCAAGAATTTTCAACCTGGAGCACTACCAGTGGATTTGTAAGCGTTTTGTCCAAGTGGATTGTGGGGACTGAAGTCCTCAACTTTCAAGGACCATCTTGGAGCTTCCAGACCCTTGGAGTAAGTTTGAGACACTTTGGGACCCTCCAAGCCAGCCAAGCCGGCGACCCTCAACTGGGAGTCGGCCTGCTGTCCAGGTTTGTCCCGCTGAAAAGCTCTGTAGGTCCGACTTCCAGAGTTTGACTGAGAGTAGGTGAAATCCTCACCGAATCCGTCCTGGTGAAGAGTATCGAGGGACCCCGCAAGAAAAAGCTTTGTAAACGTTTCTAAGTCGGAACAAAGAAAAGGTGACCGGGAGCAACCCTGAGAGCCAAGCCGCCTGCCTTTAACCGCAAGCCGGCATGGATCCTTGGTTTATCCCGCTGGAACGCTCCGGAGGTCGGAATTCCATAAGTTTGACCGGGAGCTCATCGCAAGGCAATCCGGCGAACCCTCACCCAATACGGACTGGCTGAGAGCTTCGAGATACCCCGGGAAGAAAAGCTCCAGAAAAGTTTCTAAGTCAGAAGGTAAAAACTTTGACCAAGAACTACCGCAAGGGGTAGCCGCACAGGGCTCCATCACGGTGGGCCTGAAACTTTGAATTTGACCCAGTCTATCGCGACTAGATGTCCCAATAGGCGCTATAGGTTTCTATGTGCTCTATAATGCTAAATCTTAAAAGAATTCATATCTATGGTTCCCTATATTAGATTTTCGTCGTTTTGGTGTCATTTTAAAGATAGAAATATTTCCTATTTGTATAAATTGGTGTTGGATTTTTATTGTGCATTGTGTCATAATTATTTACTAAATTGTTGTTTTTAAATGCATTACATACCTGTCTTTGAAGTTAAGCCTGCCTGCTTGCAGTCAAGCTACAAAGGGTTGCGCATGGGAATCATTTTCTAAGACCTATTACGAGCCCTAGAATGTGTTAGTGGCCTTATTGCCAGTGGGAGATATACATTTGCCCCTACTTATAATCCACTTTCCAACAGAGAGGGTGTGAGAGTCTCTCAATGGGTATATGAGAGGATGTCAAAGTCTCTTTATCAGTATGTGAATGGGTATAACAGTATCTGTATAAGTATGTGAATGGGATTAAAGGAGTTCTGAATGAGTATGGGAAAGTATGCACACATCAGCTTCCTCCTGCCTATGTATATGTATGTATCACTGCCCCCTTTGCTCTGTTACTGTATGCATAGCTATATCATTATCTGTGAAAAGTAAATATCTTTAACTATACCCTGCTCTCTTAGCAAAAGCATCAGTGTGCACCAGCTCATCTTAATCTACATAGCTGAGTACAGCTCATTACATAACTGTATACATAATAAAATGCCTAAATATATCACAGCATACATTAGCATTTCACTCCTGTATCACTCCCTAAATTGGTGTATACCTCTGTTCTGTTTTTCTTCACCACTTTTCATTCATATTTGCTGATCAATACACTTTACTTTATTTTCATATTCTACTCATTTTCAACATTTACTTTTACTTTTCTCAAACACTCTGCTCAGTTTTATCCAGCTTATTAACACGCAGTCCTTCTGTATCAAATTGTTTTTTTATGCTATAGCTTAATGCACATACCTGTTGAATGTGATTGGTGGTGAGTATGTTTCTTTCTCAGTATCAGGTCCTCAAACTTATTTCAAGAATGCACACAAAAACTGAGCAGAAGAATGGTAAGCCACTCTCATACAAGGCAACCATTAATGGCAACCAATTCAATTTTGCTTTCAAGGTTACAGAGACTGTAAACAAATAGAAACACTGCTTTCATTTCATTTCCTTTCTTTACTAATCATACAGATCTTCTGAATGGTCACATTTATCAACTCGTTGTTTCACCCCTCTAAAGGGAGCCCAATTCAGTAGCGGCTTTGAGTGTGATCTGCGGATTTACAAAGGGATCTGGGGGTCTCAATGCTGCCCGCCCTACCCCCCCGGGGAAATCTTGTGGAGAATCCGCTCAGAAAACAAGATCTTTTTTAAAAACTATCCCTAAATACTACCACTTACACCCCACTTTCTACAAATCTCTAAATTTAGACCCAAACAATTCTTATTCACTATTTCTTTCATGACCAATGTCCCCTCACATTGACATTCTAGCTTTTTTTGTTCCCTTCCCACATACTTCTGTAGCTCTGTTTCCTTATTTGACCAACAATGTAACATTCTCTGCTAGCAGGAAGTCAAAAGTTTACAACTGTCTCTACACAGTTCTTCCGAGTTGGTAGCTCCGTCCGTGGCACCGCAATGCTGAAAACGACAGAGTCTAACAGTTCCAGCGGCCTCGTCGGTACGTGCCAGCTAAAGCATCCACAGACTCATAGACAGTACCTCGCTTGTTGCAGCTGATCCTGATGGTACGAGTCGGTCGGGGAAACCATCGCGGATGCGATGAAGTGAAGCGGTGCAGCGTGCAGTACCCTCACAGGACAGTGCAGGCAGTATCTCGGTGACGGTCATCCAACAGCTTCGGTGAGGCCAAGGCTTGCGATGCGGACTGAGGCAGTGCTCGATGTGGTGCTGGCAGGTCATGAAGCAGGCGATGGAGCCAGTCGGTGTTCAGGTCGGGGAGCGACGGTGTTGTTGATGTCCGGGCAGAGTGAAGCAAGGCAGTGTGGGGTGCTGTGCCCACAGGACATGGTGCAAGCAACAGCTTGGTGACGGTCGCCCAGCGGGGTCGGTGAGACCGAGGATGCGGTGAGAAGTGCGGCTGTGCCTTCTGCGGTGCCTTAATGACATGGAACCGGCGACGGATTCGGTGACAGAGTCGGCTGCTCTTTTCTTCTGCGGCGACTGAAACCTGTGTTGCCAGAGAAGGTACCCAGAAGGATGGTGATGTCTTTGCTGTACCTGAGACTTCTTGAACAGGGGGCAAGCTCTACCTCAAGCCCTTGGAGATACTTTCTCAAGCAGGATACACACCCAGCTCCTCTCCTTGGCAGAAACAGCTACCTCAGGCCAACCCGAGACAGCACACAGAAAAGGGGCAGTACTCCTCTTCCAGCTTCTTCCAGCTCTTCTCCTTGGCAGAGGTTCCTCTTGAAGTCCAAAGTGATCTAAAGTTTAAGGGTCTGGGCCCCATTTTTTATAGTACAAAATCCTTTGTTCTCTTGTGGCAGAGAAACTCTTTGCCCAGCCAAAACCAGTTCTGTCCTCTCTGGTGCAGCTGCCCAGCAGGAGGTAGAGACAGCTTTGTCCCAGGCAGACCAGGCCTATTCAGGCCCTACTCTGAATGCAGCCCAGATCTATTCAGCCCAGCCCTGACTCATTCAGGAAAGGCAGGACACATATCAACTCCCCCAGTGGCTGTGTGAGAAAATGCACATCCAGCCCCTCTCACTCCAAAACCAGACAGTCAATACACAACCCTAGCAGAGGCACACAGGATGGCTAAGCAAGAAAATACCCATTTTCTAAAAGTGGTATTTTCAAACACAAAATGTAAAAATCATCCTTTCTAAAAGAGGCATCTTTACAGTCCGATTTCAGGCATACTAAACTTTACCTTCCTTTGCTGCCCACATGGGAAGTTATATTTATAAGATGTTATAAATAAACTCCCATTTTATCCTATGGGACAGATAGCCTTTAAGATAGTGAAAAACAAAATTGGCAGTATTTCACTATCAGGACATGCCACACACATCAGGGCATGTCCTACCTTTCACATACACTGCACCCTGCCAACAGGGGTTCATAGGGCCTACCTTAGGAGTGACTCACATGTAGGAAAAGGGAAGGTTAGGGCCTGGCAAGTGGGTGCACTTGCCAGGTTGACATGGCAGTTCTGAACTGCGCACAGACACTGCAGTGGCAGGTCTAAGTTACATTTGCAGGCTGCTCATGTTGGTGGCACAATCAGTGCTGCAGGTCCACTAGCAGCATTTGATTTACAGGCCCTGGGCACACACAGTGCACTGTACTAGGGACTTACCAGTAAATCAAATATGCCAATCATGGAATCACCAATCCATAAATACAATTTACTTGGAAAGCATATGCACTTTGGCACTGATCAGCAGTGGTAAAGTGCCCAGAGTCAAACAGGGTCCAAAACAGGAGGTCAATTGGCAAATAGTCTAGGGATAAACCCGCTGGAAAAGCCAGGTCTAACATACTTATTTTACATTCATTGCACAACCTACTTTTAATCACTACCTTACCTTACTTACACCATCCAATCAAATGCGATGTATTAAACTTTACTTGCTAGAGTCAAGTTCAAGTTCAATCAAGCTTTATTCGGTTTATAGAAATATGACCATAAAAGCATGCTATAATAAAAACATTTCATCATAAATTTTAAAAATACATTTTTCATATCATAAATTTCCACAAAAAACACATTTCCTCACAAACGTAAGTGAAGCATATCGTTAACTGTTTGCATATCTTTACAGTATGCACTAAAGATCGACAGAAAAATCATACATTAATCCATACAAAGTCATAAAAAACCTCAAATAGCAACTTATTATCATTAAAAACTTTGTATCAGGATGTATAATATAAAAATATATATGTTAAAATGCAATCTATTCAGTTTCATAATTCAGCATTTCCAAATATGTAAGATCCTTACTCCGTTTAATAGCCATCTGAATAAAGAGGATGACTGCATTACATATCGATGCATTTTCCAGATTACAGACATGATAAAAAGCAGATTTATAAGAATACAACTTATTAGTAGTAAAAAGTGGTCGTAAAATTAGTTTTCTAATGTCCCTATAAAAGTTACAAAAAAGTATAAAATGCAAAGTGCTCTGGGAGGTTTTACCATCACACGGGCACCTGGGTAAGTTAGAGCTCCACTTACCCATCTCAGGGAAAGCTACTTGAAAGTGGAGCGTACTCAACCTTAATCTTGTTAGATAAAATCTATGTTGTACATTTCTTGTAAAAATAAGATACGGTTGTGTGCCCAAAGAGAACGGTCCTTCACAGTAAGATCTGACACCTAGTTTTGTACTGAGTTCAGCTTCCCTCATAGTTTCTCTAGATTTCAGGAATCTCCTCTTGAGCTCCGCTTTACTATAAATCTGGATGCTCTCGGGATATTTAAAATTAGTTACCATGTTGCACTCAGTTAAAAGTCTACAGATATAATTTAACCATGGTATATTCCTATAGTAATCCAATTTAAGGCAATCCAGGATTATATCTTTAGTAAAGTGTGCTTCGTCTTTTGTCCAGATTCGATGCCACAGTGTGAGGGCAGCCACATTAATCAAGTCACTCATATATGGTGCATCTAGCTCCTTGTGAGCTATATAAGTAGCAGTTGAGTTTGGGACCGATAATACCCTTCTTAAAAATGTATTCTCAAGGGTTTGTAATGGGGAGATATCTGCCATGCCCCATAACGCTCCACCATAACAAACCCCTGTGATGCACTTACTCCCATATAACTTTAAGATCTCACGTATCGGCTTGTTGCCTATTTTCTGAGAGAATCTAAGAATAGCCTTGCTTGATCTCAAAAACTTTAATTTACAAGAATTCACATGTATAGTCCACGGTCCTTTGCTATTAAAAAGTAACCCCAGGTAAGAAAAAGTAGATGTCCGTCCGATGGGTGTTCCCCCAACATTATGGGTTCTACTCTTAATTTTCCTTTTCCCACATGTCATGACGAGTGTTTTACTCAAATTTATTTTTAAGTCTTTTTTGGTCATGAAGTTTGTAAAATTATCTATCAAGAGTTGGAGGCCATTTGCAGTCATAGATATTAGGACTGCATCATCTGCATATAATAAAACTGGGGTGACACGTTTGCCGACAACAGGGGCATCAGCTCTCAAACTCTGTAATAAAAAGTCAATACCGTTAATATAGAGTGAAAATAAAAGGGGGGCAAGGACGCATCCCTGTCTGATTCCTCGAGTTACTCTAAAGTGCGTTGTGCATTCCCCTTTCAGGCCATACCGTATTTTTGAGGTTAAATGGGCATATATCTGTGATAGGAAATTTATAATATCATATGGGGCGCCCATCTCTGCTAATGTTTGCCATAACTTAGAATGATTTACCAGGTCGAACGCACTGGAGAGGTCGACAAAACAGAGATGGAGTAGACCTTCTTTGGCAAGTGTGTATTTCCCTATAAGCAGCTCGAGATTGACGCACTGCTCAACCGTTCCAATACCCCTTCTAAAGCCGTACTGGGCATCAGTTCAGATGTTTTTGTCTTTTACCCAGCATTCCAGCCTGGCTAGCAAAACTCTACCCATTAGTTTAGAAGTGGAATCAAGAAGGGATATTGGTTGGTAGCATTTTGCGCTACCTCTGTCGCCTTTTTTAAAAATAGGGACAATCACACTTTCAGCCCAGGTTACTGGTAACACCCCATTAATAATAGCATTAAACAGATTGGCTAAAATAGGGGACCAGAGATCTACATTGTGCTTAAAAACATCAATGGGGACCCCATCCGGTCCTGCAGCCTTTCCACTTGCGCTATTTTTTAAAGCTATTTTTATCTCTTCTATGGTGATTATTTCTATCTTGGGAGTATTTATTAAGATGATGTAGCGATTCTCGTCTGCTTCCATAGACTGTTGTGAAGGATTAAAAATATTCTCAAAGTGGGTTAACCATTCTTCTGGCATAACTAATGTATCAACCTTTGCAGATGAGACACCTTTAAGCAGAGGTTGGTCTATAGTTTTCCAGAAGAGGATAGAGTTCTTAGTCTCGGCTGCTTGGATCAGATTATCCCAAGCATTCTCCCTAATTTCAGTTTTTCTCAACTTTAGAGCTTGCTTATAGCTCTTCTGAAGACTACAGATTTTTTCTCTATTCCTAGGTTTATTTTTTAGTTTTTCCTTCAGGTCCCTATTTAATCTAGAACAGTGATGGTTAAACCAACATGGACAATCCTCACAATGTTTCTTATTTTTAACTTTCAGATACTTAGAAATTTCATCAGAGATATTTTGGAAGGCCGAAACAATTTCGATGTTACTAGATAGTTTGTCCAGGCATGTTTTAATGTGATGGTTATTTTTTTTAATTACATTTTCCACAAAAACTGTAGGGTCAACGCCTGTCCACTTTATCGATATCCCTTTTTCACCTTGCTTTATGATATTGGTTGCAAGGGCAGTTGTCTTTGGTCTATAATATAATTTAGAGTTTAATATTAGCAAAAGGGGATGATGGTCACTAAGCAGACTAGGTTGTATGAAACATTTATCAACCAGGGACCTACAGTTCCTAGATATTAAAAAGTGGTCAATACATGAAGACGACCTAGCCCCCTCATATATATAATTAACATGAACTCCCTCATAGGGGCCCGGCTCCATAATTTCTTAGTTAAATTTATACATAACATGATTAATTGTTTCACCATAAAAATTGTGAGGGAAATGGGGAATGTGGTTGCCAAGTATGTCTTCATAGCCACATTGGTCCCCTATAATATATTCACATAATTCACTGTTAAAATCCCCTGCCCAGATTAATATGTTTTCGCCCCCCAATTCCTTCAGAAATGTGTCCAACTCTACATCCAATTTTATAATTATCTCTTGTCTTGTGTTGTCAAAAATATTGTTGTAGAAATTATTAAGTTCAATATTCTGCTTTCCTTTGACAGTAAAAACTAAGAACTGGAAGTGCTGTGAATTTGTGTAAGTTTTCTTTAGGGACAGAGGTGTGGACACAGAAATTAGTACTGCCAGGCCTCCACTCGCTCTCCCAGCCTTAGACGGTATTGCTTTAGAAAAAATAGTTTTAAAATCATTGATATAAAAAACTTCTGTCGACCATGTTTCCTGTAAAAGAATCAAAGTGCAATGCTGAATACTTTTAAGCCATACTGGATTATGCAATTTATTTTTGGCCCCTGCAATGTTCCATGTCATAATTTGCAGTGATCCGACCGAGGAACAGCTTGTTGAAACTACCCCAGTCATGTTGTTCTGGAAGGTGGGATCATTACAAACATTTAATTACGGCACTCTCATAGAATCTGCTTCTATACCTTTTGAGGGGATACAATAATTACCTTCATTCGTATGCTCCACTACCACACATACTGCTTCCATGGGTGTGTCTGATAACTTAAAAGTGCAAATGCTATCATCAGGTTCTGTTATTTTTAAGCCCAGTCAATCAACCTCACTGCAGCTTCCTAGAGGGCCGAACCTATTTGGCATAAGTGGTATCCTAAAGTTAGCAGGAATGCAATTGGCTCTACCTGTTAGGTGGGACTGCTCAAGACTAGATCTGTAGAAGTATCCAAGGGATACTGCAATAATACTGTTGTTACGGTCGTCATATGGCCAGGTGTATTTTACTGATACCTCTTCCAATAGGCAGCCTACCACTTCAGGATGGCGAAAGTTTACTACAATACAGTCCCCATCACATAACTTTTCCCCTTTACCCACCCAACTAACTCTCCTTAGCATAATTATTTCTTGGGATAAAAGCCTGGTGCTACAGTGGGTGTTACTGGAGAACCAGTGTACAACCTGGTTCTTCAGTGAGTCCCATGTTTCGATGGAATTACTACGAAGTTTTGGGACATTTTTTAAGACAATAACATAAGGAGTGGCTTGGGGTGGTAAGCTAAAAAATCCCCCCTGGTACGTCTTAGATCGATGATAGCCATCAGTCACTTGATTTTGTTTTGTGACATTTTGTGAGTTACCGTTTATCTTGTTAACAACAGGTTGTGATCTAGACGATCCTGGTACTTCCTTTGTTTGCAATACAGGCGGTTGATGACTATTAGCCTTTACTACTTCACTAGCAGGGCTTTGAACATTTTGTTGTAATTTCTTATCATCATTCCTACTAAACATACTAAACATGGGTTTCTGGCATATATTATTAACATTTGATGTCTGCAAGCCTGTGACCAGTTCCATTAGTGTGGTAATATCTTTTTGCACTATTTTTATCTCAGACATAACCCGCCTTTCAATAGTGTCTATTTTTCCATGCAGTTTTTTAAAAAGTGTCTCAATGCCTTGCATGTGTTGTGCTGCATCTTCGGGTCCTATCACAAAATCCCTTTCGTCCTGTCTTGATGTCTTCCCCTTTTTTTTAGTTTTCTGGAGACTGTTCTTTGGCGGTGCTGGTGCAGTATGCTGCTTGCACCTTTTCGCGGGTGGAGAGATCAAATCGGGTGAGTCCGATGCTGTAGATATTTCAAGGGGGGTTGTCAATACACAAGGACCTGGCCTAGTTGAATGATCTGGCTTTGAGACGTTGGAGCTAATGTCCTTCAAGCTACTGTTACTCCTGCCATTTTGGTCGCCCAAATCCTGTGCTTCTAGCTCAGATCCAGTACTGATTTCACTGTCTTCCATCACAAATTTAGTCTCCTTTTGGGCAACATTCAGGGCTGTTTTGGTAGCAGCTAGCCGCTCCTCTGCCTGGACAATCTCACTGTTAATAATACCCATTGCACTTTTCAAATAGTTTGTGATCGGTGCTGTTTTGGCCACAGGCTTCCCCTTGGTTGTTACTGCCAATTTTCTCTTCCCCATTTCATTTGGTTGGCCTCAGTACAAGGAAAAAGAAGTAAAAAAAGCCTTACCAGTGATTTATTACGTCAGATCTTATGTCCAAGAGAAACGGCCCAGCCCAGCCTTGTCCGGTCTCGGACGGGCCCACCCTTGGCCCGGGCTTCACCCAGGCGCGGCGCGGGCACGCCCGCGCACGTCCCACGCTGCGGGAGCCTTGCTCGTTATTTGAGCACCTCCTGGCACTCTCCTCAACGTCGGCAGCGTGCGCGCCGCAAGGGGTGCAGGGAAGTGTAGTCTCTCAGTTTCCGTCCCCCGCAACACCGGCAATCAGGAATCCAGCAGGCCAGTAGAAAGAACAACAAAACAGCAATGTTGCAAGGCTTCCGCGCTGCGGGAGCCCTGCCCATTATTTGAGCACCTCCTGGCGCTCTCCTCAACGTCGGTGGCATGCGCCCCGCATGGGGTGCAGGGAAGTGTAGTCCCTCAGTTTCCGTCCCCTGCAACACCAGCAATCAGGAATCCAGCAGGCCAGTAGAAAGAACATTTATTTATCATTTTTTACTGACTTAATTTTCAAAACTGCCTCATTTAGCTGCAGACTTCTGTGTGCAACTGCTGCATCCTTCAAAATTGTTAGAGTGTGGATTGTGGATCACAGGTTTGTGCCATGGGCAAGAGAGTTTGCTGAAAACATAGGGATTGACAGGGACCTAGGTTTGCCTAATGTGGATATTAATTGGTTTGGTAATTGGTTTGGCCAGAGAGGGTTAAAGTGGCATCACCTGCTTCCATTGTTTGAAAGTATTATAGAGAACCAACATCCAGACCTCATCATTGTGCACAGTGGTGGCAATTATCTGGGCACATTGACTAAGGTAGGACTTTCCTGCATCAAGAAACACTTCAGGAAGTAAGCGTAAAAGTGTTACATCATGTGTGGCCTGAACTCTTGACTGAGTCCCGGTCTAGCGTTACCTTTTTAACCCTTTGAGTGCTATTTGCTTCTCAATGCTAGTTTTACTTTTAATCTTTTGAAATTTATAACTACTGTTCCCTACATTGGATTTTGTCATTTTTGTGTCAATTTAATCATAAAAATATTTACTTTTTTTTATAAATTGGTGTTGGATTTTTATTGTGTGTTTTGTCTTACTTATTTATTGTATTGGTGTTTTTAAATGTTTTACACACCTGTCTCCTAAGTTGAGCCTATGTGCTCGCAGGCAAGCTACCAAGGGCTGAGAAAGAATTAATTTATTGAGAACTTGATTGGACCTACATGCACCTACTAATAAACCACCTTCCAACACTGTACATGGCAGGGGCATGAGTTATAGTTACCTTAGGGCAAACGATAGAATTACTTGACATACCGATTAATATTACTGGTGAATTTCTCAGATGTTTAAAAAATGAATTTGTTACTGAACATTTCACCTAATTATAGCATTAGTTTAACCTTTACTTTTTCAGTGAAAAAAAAATGGAATATATATATCACAAAGAAAGCTCTCACTCCTAGATGTATTTTATAGAAAAGCTTTTTTTTTTTTAAATGCGTTTCAACCGAAAGGTATTTGTCACTTCCAGAATCAACAAACCCAGGGCACCATCACCGTTAAAACCAAGTCGCAGACAGTAAACATGTTCGAGATACTGCCTGATCCTCGCAGAAAAACAATGTGCATTAATCATGTTATGCTATTTTTCTGGGTAGTTTGCATGACATAATTTTGAAAAACAAAAATTCCAGTTAAGTTGAATCCACTTTTTATCAATAGTTTAAGATAAAGTGCAAGTGCGGATTATACACTAATGCATATATACATATAAATGCATTCATTGGCTCCCACAATTTCATAATTCAATTGTTTTCAAAACAGTAATTTACATAATACAATGAAAGCAGAAATTAATAAATCATTATAGACTGTGGTACATGGTTTCTCAAGTGATCTTATCCGCGAGTGGCCAAATTTCATCACAAATTAGAATTTTCAATGTAAGTAATGTAGCCAAGTGGCTATATTCGTACTACTTTCCCAAAAAATCCTGTATTATTCCTAATATACATCTCCACTGGATATTCTTAATGATCTTCCCTTACAAATCCTAAAGTAGAAAACCGAAACTGTGATTTTCTGCCCAGTGGCCAACTTCATAATGCAGTGCCTCTACTAAATAAATTCATGAAACTCTTATGATCACCCTTAGTGTAGATCCAGATCACAAATTTACAATGGAAGGCATATTGATAAGTACATAAGTGTCAGACAATTGTCACATACATTACAAAATCACTTGTGCATGTTATGAATTTTTGCATTTTCCATGTTTTTCCTGTGGGTAACATGCATGTTTTTTGTTCATACTGTGTTGACACACCTTGCACTTTCTGCATTTAAAGAATCCCCATTATTCCCTCAGCCAGGAACCTATTCTATGTTGTTGTGCCTCATAGTTTTGTACCAACATATCCCTCAAGGATTTGTTCTTCCTAAAGGTTATCATAGGATGCGGTCTCATCAACTTGCCAATCAATGGGTCAGCTTTCATTAAATTCCAATGTTTTCCCAGCATGTGTTTTATATGGGCTGGCTCACTATTAAATGTTATGATGAGTCTCACTGTGTTCTGTTTCTGTGGTTTTAGTTGTTTTCTGCAATAGACTCTCCCTTGGTCTGTCCTGAGCCTTTTCACAGGCTGTCCTCAACACTTTTTTAGGGTACCCTCTAGAGATGAATCTGACTATCATTTTGGCCTGCTCAGCTCTGAACAAGTATGGAGTGCTACTATTGCGCTTCACCCTTAGCGTTGCCCCAAAGGGGATACTCCATTCGTGAGTACTGCGGTGGTCATTTTCAGACTTATGGATTTAATTTGTGAATCTTAAATTCAAATCATTGCCTGAGATGTGCCTCAAAATATCATGAAGGTCTTTATGTGATCCATCCCCCAATTAACAGACCATCTATATATCCTGCTTAAAATAATAGATGTTTTGTCCAT
Source organism: Calotriton arnoldi (assembly GCA_963921515.1). Lineage (NCBI taxonomy): Eukaryota > Metazoa > Chordata > Amphibia > Caudata > Salamandridae > Calotriton > Calotriton arnoldi. Next base: position 280,710 of record CAWUFW010006615.1, read on the forward strand.
TTCTCATTTTGCTCAGTCCAGATATGCTCTGCCTCCCACCAGCCCATAATATTCCCAGTGTAACGGGGCACAAAGCAACTTCCCACAGCTGTCCCAGTGAGTTGCCTATACCACTGGTCCCTAAATAGAAAGTAGTTGTTCAATACGAGTTCTGGAATAGTCCAAATTGTCCACGGGACAAAAGGATAGTCCAAGTTCCAAAAGGGACTGTTCCCCTGTGTTTAGGTCATGTGATTAAAGATTTACAATAGTAAGATTGTTCTCACCCATTACAAGTTCCTTCTACTTTGCTGTACATTGTTCCAATGAGGCAAACTATCTCTTTTCGCTGTATCTGCCCCTCCTGTTTTTTTTATCTTGACTTGGTTCCTCCTTTTTTTCTATGAGTTCTTTGCCTTTGCTGGGCCCCTGATTTCCTTGTAAAAAACAGTATTCCTCCATGGTGGTGAAGGGTGTTACAGATGTGCCGTGTTGTTCATCTAGTCTGAGCAATTGTCTGACTCTGAACTGGACTCACATGTCGCCAGCTCCTGCTGTCGTAATACTCCCAGTTGTCTGAATTATTTTCTTGCTGCATTGTATTTTTTGCCAAAGGTTAACACACGGCCATTTGCATGATCCAATTTCTCAGGCAGAAATGTGTGTGTTTTCTTGGTTTTAATTTCCTCCTCATAATTTGCAATTCTCTACTCCATTTCTTTCATAAATGTCTTCATTTTATCTCAGGAGACATGTTTGTCCAGTAACTCTTGGAGCTTTGTGATCTCTTCTGACACCTGATTAAAATAAAGTCAAATTCCATTTCAAATTAGAATTTCACCACTTGAGGATAAGCTGATATATATCGAGAGCCAGCTTGTGCAATGTTTCGCACACGCTCCCAGCCCAGCCCCATCACTGAGCTATCGCTGAGCCAGGAGGAGCAGGCAGTGGGAGTCCTGCACCGGAGACAGAGTTTCTACTACCTGAGCCCCCGGCAGACAGCGACAGCTTCGTAGATGGATGAGTACAACCCTGGAGTAGTGGATGGAGAATGGGGGTTGGTTTGTGAGTAAAGGATGCTGGGGATAAGTTAGACCCACCCCTCATCCCAGGGGACTGAGGGCTTGACACGCTCCACTGTCCTCAGTGTGTCAGATAAGAAAGAACAGCGACCCTGGTCCATGATTTCTCTTGTGCCCCTGTCAAGAACAACACTAAGCTCCCTGTGCCAAACTCAATAGTCCTACCTTGTGTGCTCACCTCAAAGACCTTACCTTCTTCCAGTGAGTGCCTTTAGGGGTGGCCGCGCAATACTCCGCCCGCTCAAGGAACTCAGCTGAATTTGCCAGAGTTTTTCAGTAACTCCAAAGAATTCTGCAGGGTAAAAGTTTAAAACTCCATGAACTCCACCAAGACCTAGGTAAAATCACCTTAGAACACACCATAATTCTTAAAATTAGGAAGGTACCATCAACAAATGATTTATTTTGTAACTAAGAACTGCCATATCCCTTTATATGTTCTCCTTTACGTGACCCTAAAAACCTGTCATTCACTACTATGCATTTTAACGGGGTGCTATCATGTATATTGGTCTCAAGATGGCTGCCAACACTTCCTGGTTGAATCAGATCCCACCATGAGATCTATCATTAGGCTCCGCCCAGATATACACATTTGGTTTTCCTTTAATATCGCCAAAACAACTGAACGGATTTACACCAAATAAAAAAAAGGGGTCTTTCTGGACCAAGAACTAGCTTTCTGCCACATTTGCTGCAATTCTGTAGTTTTGGGCTGTAGTCATCTCTAAAGTCTCTATGGGAATTAAAATGGGAAACACACTTTTTTTGACGCCACCCCTTTTCTTGGCCCTGCTTGACGGATCACCCCAAAGCTTCCTATGCAGAACTAGAATCAGGAGAACACTTTTTTGGGGAAATGTTTGTGAAGATTTGTCAAACGACGCCAAAGTTATAAACAAGTCAAAAAATACAATTTCTATGCAAACAAAGGGCCGGATGTAGGATGTGTTTTACCGGTTGCAAATGGCCAATCGGGCCTTTGCAACAGATAAAATGCATTTTCAAATGTACCAACCCTATTTTGCGAGTCGGTAACCTATACAGACTCGCAAATTAGGATTTGCTGGTGGCTTTTAGGAAAGGGCGTGCCAAGTCACACTGGTATGTAGGAATGTTTGTGACTGTGAATGCGGTCTCAAAACATTCGCAGTTTACCACCAATTTGAAATTGGTGGTAAACCATTCTCAAACGGGAAGGGGTCCCCAAGGGACCCTTTCCTCTTTGTGAATGGGGGTGCCAATATTATTTCAGAGCAGGCAGTGGTCCGGACCACTGCCCACTCTGAAAAAATGTAGTTAGTACTGGAAGGGATCCCTTCTAGTACAAAACCTATGCTAGACTCATGCACACACCCTCGCACTATGGCGCAAAGGTGTGTGCATGGTGCTCGGCAGAAAAATTCTGCACCTACCTTAGGGAGAGGGGAGGAGAGTGGCATAAACCTCTAGATATGAAGCTCTCCTACTCTTTTCTGTCATGGATGCTGGGCTGCTTTGGATGACACGTTTATAAATCTGGCCCCTTGTGCTGAGCCATCAATTGAATTATGTCTTAACTATATTGATGTTAACTAACACCATCGCATTTCTGTGAGTTTGAGAGTAAAGGGGTTGTTTAGACATTGGCATGGAAGGTGAGCCACTGTAAAGCAGCAATGCCACTCCGAATTGGAATTTTGGGAACTGAACGACTAGTACATATGTCAGTTCGTACAATTCTCTATAGTCGCAAAAATACTTCCCTTAAATTGTGATCAGGCCCCTAATCCTTTGCATACTACAACCCGTACAACCTACTTCTAAACGTATGCCAGAAAGTAGTGTTCTTTCATCACTGTGCAAGCAGCTAATGCTGTGGGACATTTTAACAGAGTCCAGTACGCTTGACTGCGGTGAAATTAATTCTCATGCTGCTCTGACAGCGAAAGAATCTGTCTACTACTAAAATAGTGACTATTTCCTTCACAAATCTAGGAGGAATAATAACATTCATTTTCTGTGCCAGTGTGTAACGTGCAAATACTACTTTGCCAATATCTAACAACTGAGAATACTGTTAAAATGAGGAGGGAACCTGTGCCTAAGGTGAGCAAATCTCATTTGGTAATTTCCACATAGCTGGAGCTGGTGGTGGGAGAAAACCAGTGCCATTATAAGTGGCACCTTGAGGGTACCCTTAGAAAAACGACTTACATGGAGGACTGGTAACTCCGGGTATGATTTCCCCAGTAACGCCTAATTTTCTCCTGTATTTTCATCAGCTGAATGCTCCATGTAAAAATAAACAGATAACCCGAAATACCTGATGACCCTGCACAGCTTTTGTACGTGTTGCATTAATTGCTGTTACTGGCCCAATCAAAAATAAGAGGCCACTTGTAAAGAGGACATAATTGTTTTCTTTGTGATGGAAAGCGATGCAAATGCCATTTTGTATCACATTTTGCGTATCAAAAGAAAGAGTGTAACACAGTTGATGTAGGTTAAAAAAAAACTCAGAAACCCCCATCAAAAACACATTTAAAGGGAAGTAATTATTAGTAAATATAACTAAAATGCCTTCTAATTGTCCATTTATTATTTGCTACACAACACAAACCATAACTTGTGTCCCTGACATGGAAACCAGAGCTCATATCCCAAACGAACTGTTTGTGACCTCACACATGTGACAGGTGATATGATATTGTACATCACCTTCCCTTTAGCATTTTTGAGGCCAACACTATGGGTGGAGTATAATTTCTTCGTTTATATATGATTTGCTATTTAATGATTTTTGTTGTTAAAGCGTATTAGTTATTATTATAAATGTTGTGAGGTCATAAGCAGGTCCTTTTGGGGTTGTGAGTTAATGATTTTGTTTCTGGGTGCCAGTCATGGTTGTTGTAGCTAATGGCCGATTAGAGGGGTTTTTCATTTTTTTCATAAAACATTTAATAATCTTTGGTGGGGAGGAGCAGCGGGTGACACGGAATAAACAGTAACACTGGGCCAGACCATTTTGAGATAACCTTAGCAGAAATGTACTCTTCGCCCTATCGGTTCCACTGCCTGCACCAAAGGACTTAGAGGTGTTGTTGAGTGACAGTTTCTCTTTCCAAATAAAATGTGCTGATAGGCTTTCGTATCTTCTCAGAGTCTCAAGTCTGTTCCAGAGTAGCTCAACGCCTGGCTTGTGTTGAATGTGGCTGATGTCTATCTGAACATCCACACCATGCTCACAGATGCTGGTCGATGAACTGGGTGACTAGTTCTTCCTATGACTGCTCTGGCTATGACTTTTCAAATAGGATAGATTTAATGCCCCAGTTAAGGACTAGTGGAGTAGTCTAGCCCTTGCTAAGGACAATAAACAGCTCCATAGTCTGTTCCTTGTACCATCAGATGAGATTCTCCTTGGATGTTTTATCTTTTCCCAACTTTTTCACCAGGGTTCGATTATTTAGCAAAATTGTTTTCAACATTCATTTTATTTCAGCCTCTGTGAGGTACTCTATGATTGCTACTATGTTATCCACATCCATAACATCAAATCACACTACAATGAACCCATAACTACTGATACTTGGGAAGAAAAAGTGTGCTTTGAAGGGGGGTAGTACTTTTTAGCAAATTTCATATAACTCCCATCTTGATGAAGCTCCATTGTGTCCATGTGCTGGCCCGCACCATTTTTAAAACCAGCAGCATCATTTACAAAGCCATCAGGACCAGCACTCCTATTTATCTTGCAACAAGGCAGCAGGTCTTTTCAGTCAGAATCTAGAACAACATCCCTTTATCCATCAGGACCACACTAAATTTGCTCCAATTTAGGAAAGAGATGTAGACTCATCTTTTTAAAAAGCACTACATCGCAATGCATTAACCGTACACAATCCAGCTTCCTGTCCAATTAATCATTGTCTTTATGCTTGCTTGACATCGTACAGCATTCTGCTGCTTTTTCATGCCATAGAAATACCACATAAATGCATATATAAGATTTAATCACCATGTTCGAAGTACCTATAAAGACTAGATTTAATATTGTTGTATTGACTCTCTAAATCTATTTGCTAACTGTAGGATATTCTTAAAATTTGACCATTGATTGTTTACGTTTCTCTGCAGGCATTTTCTGTTTAGTTGAGCACTAAAATGAACAAGGGTAATGCTTTTCTTCGAAACCTGCCTGATACAAGGCACACTCGCCTATTAAATTCAGGCATTAGTGCCTCTCTGTAAAAAACTGTTAGGATGCACAATTCACTCACAATTCACTAACTACACACTGTTGTAGACCTTTGGTTGTCTTGACGTGGAATCACCACTTCTCACAGACAAGCTAGAGTAGCTTCTTATGTTTGACCCAGAGACACAACTAAAAGATTTAAAAAGTTCACTTTATTGCCATCTAGCCTCTGCTGTCTTCCGAGCGAGTAAGTCATAAGAAGAAAACTTTATAATAAATGTTAAAAAGCTAGGCACTCTTAGGGGCATATCTACAAGGGCTGGCGATAATTATCGCTCAGCGCTCTTAGCGTGAGGATAATTATCGCCGCCCAACTCTGAATTTTATCGCGGAGATAGCGTGCTATCAGCAACGCTTATCTCCAAAGCGATAAAATTCAGAGCGCAAGCTGCTAACTGTGCGATTATCGCTGGAAATACAGCGATAATCGCACAACTTTGGCGATAGCTTGCTGATAGGGCAAGACATACTTAGCCATGATATCCACCTTCCATAGGATATCATGGCTAAGTCAGTCTCAAAGCAGACGTTAGGAAAGTAGCGATAACAGAGGTTATCGCTACTTTTCTTGTCGCTATGCTTCTTTGCCTGAGGCTTGATAATAGGAGAAATGTCGCTTAGCGACATTTCTCCCGTTATCCTGAGGAGGAACGCCACTTTGCATCTCATTAGAGATGCAGAGCTGGGCGATAGGGAAAGGGCGATGTAGCATGGATTCACGCGTTAGCGTGTCCTTGCTAATAGGGCATTAAAATTATCGCCGCTTTTCGTCCGAAAACGGACGCTAAAGCGGCGATAATTTTATCGCCAGCCCTTGTAGATATGCCCCATAGTGTTCCTAGATTCTGTTATTCAGTCCTTATAAGCTAATTTTATAATTCATTTAGATAATTTGCAGTTTGAAATAGTCCAAACCAAGTTCATTCACCATGGCGGTCTAGCACTCTTTATAGGTACAGGAAATTATAATGTTGCAGATAACATATACGAGAGCACAACTAAAACTACCAAGACATGAGCACTTTACAAAGCTACGGGAATTCACAACAAATGCATAAAAAAACAATCGGTTTCTCAAATTAAATATATGACCAGAATTCAGAACGTTACACTATCTACATACATTCCCTGTTCCACCCCGCCTTACAGAATATGGAGTCAGTCTTGTGATATGTCATAAGTGAAAGTGATATTTTTTTTTAGGTAACATAGGAGGGAAAAATAGAATTCCAGATATTGAATGCACTCCCTCAGAAACCCTGTTTCACAGAGCCTTGGTGTGAAGAAGTATAGATATCACCTTGAGTAGGGTCCTGGATTACATTGGAAGCAAATTGAGAGTGATCAGTACCTGGGTTGTATGTTCAGATCTTCTGCTTCCTGGTTCAAGCTGAGCAGTGACACGGAGAGCTGCCTTTGGAGGGGCAAGGTGGATTTCAAGGCTAACAGCCAATAGAGATTTACCAAAATCAAGCTTTAAAAGAACTAGGGATAGAACCACAGATTTAAAGTCTTCCTTTTGACTAATTATTTTATTTCATGGAGAAGTCTGATGAAGCATTGTGTATAATTTTTATGGCCCTGCTGATTTAGGTTTTTGTCTTCAACAATTTACTGCATTAAATAATAGAATGCTTGCTGCTGAGCAGGTGCATTCAGTTCAGCAAGGGATTAAGACTGGGCGGAGTGCGTTAGGAAAATGCTGTTTGCCATACTTTTTAGCGCTGAGTGTTTGTCTGCGCTATGAAATTATCACAAACTGCACCATGCACATCGCAAGCAGGCGCAATTGGGCGCTGCTTCCTTTCTGCTGCTTGAGTAGATTTTCTACTCGAATGGCAGCTTTCTCAATGCGAACAGGCGGTTTCTCAGCGCGAGCTGTCGCGAACCACTCGCACTGAGAAATCCGACAGCCCGCGTTGAGAAATCTAGCCGGGATGTTGATTTCCCTTGCTTGCGCTCGCCAACTTGACATTGACGAGCGCAAATGACGAAAAATCTCGCCAAGAGGTGAACTAGATTTTGACGAGCGTGAGCGAGGAAGAAAACTCTGCGAGCTCTGCGTAACGGGGAGTGTGGAAAAATCCACAAACTCTGCTCACGGAGCGGAGTTCACTGCCCAGGGTTACAAGGGATGTATAGGTATGAAGTAGTAGGTGGTGGTGGTCAGGAGGAACGCTGTTTTTAGTGGGTTGAATCTGGTATGTTGAGGTGATATCCAAGACAAAAGGTCCCCAAGGGTCTGTGCAAGGTCCTATTAGGAAAAAAAACACACGCAGCAGAGTTTCAACTGGAGAATTCCATGTATAAATTCAAAAGTCAAATATAACCTTGTGGAACTCAATGCAAAGGATAGTCGTTGTAGAGAGAATTGAACATTTTTATTGACTGTGAATGATTGTCTAAGAAAAGCATCTCAGAAGTGTGGCACTGATTCCCATCCGTTCTTCTAAGATTTTGGAAGATTGCTATTTAGATCGATACTGAAATCTTCACAGTCTTCCGATTGTGCAGCAAGCAGCTTGAGGTCATACATTAAAAGAATAGGCAGGTCACACCATGTGTCCAGCTCTTGGTGCGTACCGTGATTGACTTGACTGTTTTGCCTAAATAAATTTGGGAGAAGTGTAAGGAGTCACTCTTGATCCCCCTAATGGTAGTATTAAATAAACAACAAAAGAGTGCAGCCAAAAGGAAAAGAGAAACTGCAAAAGAAGTCACTCTTGTTTATTAAAAGAACCCTCACTCACCAACCTAGTTGGTGACATGCTTCATCATTGGGTTCCCACCAGAGAGGCCGAGTGCCTCCCTGGTGTGCTACAATGCCTGATTACAGCGGAGCGGGTTTTAGTGTGATGCAAGTGTGAATAAGTGAAAAGTGGTTTAAAAAGTGCTTAGTTCATCCGTAAACAAACTTTATTCGTGGAGAACCAAGCACTACTTAAAAGCAGTGTGATGGATGTTACAGAAACTGGCTAAATTGACCCGATACATCCATAGTATAGAAAAGAAAAGGGTGTGGTCAACATGTTTCTGCCTCCATTCGCTTTTTGCGAGGCTTTCGTCAGGACCAAGACACCACAGCGGTATGCGCACGCTAAGGCGCACCCTAACCTGTGGTGTAGAAAGAACCGGTATAACTTACGGTTTAAGTAGTGCCTTCAGCATTAATGAAAGCCATGTGTATCTGTAAAGAAAAGAAAACATACACAGAGACAGCACAAGTCACATAACCATACATATATTAGGGTTAGCGTACTTGGATAGTCCCAAAAGTGACCATGCTCATGCCATTTATATAGTGCTCTTCATAGTACCACTATAAGCTATACCATGGTGGGCTGGAGTGCCTAGCTGTGCTCGTAATATATATATATATATATATATACTTGTAGCATAGGTACTTAGTGGTGTTTACGTGCCATTTTAAAGTGTCAGGCTCTAGTTCTTACATGATTTTTATGGACAAAATAGGCGCGTATTAGTCTAATGCGCCAACACGGACAATGCCGATCGTTAAAAGTAAAATAAAGGAAATGACTGAACTATTAAAATCCCAAGGTACATGCGAACATACATCTCGTTGTATCCATAGGTTAGGCAGACTAATAATGCGGAAGAGAACCGGGCTTACTTGAAATATCCGGTGACCTTACACCATGGGTCCTGGTGGGGGGCGTTAGCTTGTTGTCACACACTGTACAGGTTAAATCAAGTTAAAAATGGTTGTGAGCCATTAAGTGTTACCTTCAACGACCTGACGGGTGTGGAGAATCGGTACTCACTACGCCAAAGCTCAGCACCCGTATGGAACCTGCATATTCCCTTCCTGAGGACCCCGCGGATATCACCACGCCGGGTCCGGGAGTTTATAAAGCAGCTGCGCGTTCAGGACCGCATTGGGAGGCTTGCAACGCGTACGCCGTGACGTCATAACATCCCAGCGTGCTAATGACTAGACCTGAACACTTGCTCTCGTTTGAGACGCAGTGTATTGAATTGGGTAAACTTTATTAAGCGGTCGTGAGAACATGTTTTAAGTCACGGGCAGTTTTACTTTATTCAGCGTTTGTGAAAAGATGTTCGTTTATTTGCACATGAGTTTCCTTCACATGGAAGGCAAGTGCTCTAAATGTGCTAATAAATTAAGAGAATGTTCAGATACATTTAAAGGCAATTCTAGTCAGGAAAAGTCTGATAATGAGATCCTTTCAGTTTCTCTAGACAGTGGTGTTTTAATCAGCAGGAGAAACTATGTTGAACATCCCTAATACACATGACTGTAGGATCTCCATTTAACGAATGATAGATCCTAAAAACTGACATCATATATTTAGGATCATACACTTTGGCACTCTGGTACATGTATAGATACCATTGTACACTATCAGCTCAATGATTTAATAAAGTGTGTAGAATACAGCATTACATCAAAGGAGAATGGATAGGTCTGCTCACTAACTCTTTCTGACTGTGCCTATTTGGAATATTCTTTGAATTTATCACACATACTACTTTAATTCATGAGGTATTTTTAGAGAAGTATCCGTGGTGTTTAGACTATCATATCTATCGGGAGGATATTCATGTTTTCTTTTCTTTACAGATACACATGGCTTTCATTAATGCTGAAGGCACTACTTAAACCGTAAGTTATACCGGTTCTTTCTACACCACAGGTTAGGGTGCGCCTTAGCGTGCGCATACCGCCGTGGTGTCTTGGTCCTGACGAAAGCCTCGCAAAAAGTGAATGGAGGCAGAAACATGTTGACCACACCCTTTTCTTTTCTATACTATGGATGTATCTGGTCAATTTAGCCAGTTTCTGTAACATCCATCCCACTGGTTCTCCACGAATAAAGTTTGTTTACGGATGAACTAAGCACTTTTTAAACCACTTTTCACTTATTCACACTTGCATCACACTAAAATCCGCTCCGCTGTAATCAGGCATTGTAGCACACCAGGGAGGCACTCGGCCTCTCTGGTGGGAACCCAATGATGAAGCATGTCACCAACTAGGTTGGTGAGTGAGGGTTCTTTTAATAAACAAGAGTGACTTCTTTTGCAGTTTCTCTTTTCCTTTTGGCTGCACTCTTTTGTTGTTTATTTAATACTACCATTAGGGGGATCAAGAGTGACTCCTTACGCTTCTCCCAAATATATTTAGGCAAAACAGTCGTCAATGGTTTGCTGTATGCACAAAATCATATGGGTTAATGTGTAGGGCTTTATGAGGAAGCGTAATGAGATCATACCATGTAGAATTCTGTGTTCCTGTTTACGTAATTTCAGAATTAGCATACTGTAAAGAATTGCCGGTGCCCAATATGAGGCCCTCTATGTTTGAAGAAGTATACTTTGCTGCAGTATGCTGCTAATGTCTGCATTTGTCCTTCCTTTTCAGAAATGCATGGCCTACCCTCGACGTGGAATTTAACGCAGCAGGAATTCTTCTTCCCACCACCGAAAGGTGTGGCTGTGACTCTCCGGTCGTGACAGGGTTTGCTAAGAAAAGACAAGACGCGTCACCATTGCATAAACCTCTGTGTAAAGAACTGAACGTTCAGAAATGGCATTATTTTAAGGGTCGTGAATCAATACACAGCCAGACAAAGATACGTAAGGTTAGAAAGGGCAGCTCCACAAAAGCCCTAAGGGATGTTTGAAACGCAAATCCTTTCGCCTCTCGCTTAGGCCCAGCTGCCCGTCACTACATCATCAATCCGTTTATGTTTTTTACCTACCTATGAACTTCTCGAAGTGACAGCAGGGTGATTCATGTTATATCATAAAGCATCTAAAATGCATTTTACTTGGAGCTAAGTGAATTAGTCTTTTCTTCTCGTAAGATCTAGGTACTTTCAATATTTCATTTAAAGGTCAAATTATACATGAAGACAGTCCAATTGTCTATTACCCTTTTTTGTCAAGTGTTACAAACCTTCCTCGCAGCCCCTAAAGACACTTCTTTGTTATTATTTGCTCCATTTTTTCAGAGTCTGTAACTAAAAAATACTCTGGAGGAAAATCGATCGGCGGAGCCAGTATAACTGCTTGCAGTGTTTGATGTTACCAATGCTCTGTCACTCTTGCGGCCACCGTACACAGCAGAATACTGCACTATCGCTTCAGAATATTGTCTTCTGGTATGCAGGGTGAATCTGTAGTTTCGCTGATTGATTTGTCCCTAAATCTTAGTCCCTCAGCATAGGAACTTGGGGGAATTGACGTACGCATTTTTTTTGTTATATATACTTTATTTGCATCCAAGATGCATAGCAGAAATAGTGCATAGGAAAAATAGTACGCTTGAAGGACAATGAAGCAGGGCAGCTCATGCGATATTAAACATCTAGCACCCTACTCCTACATTCAAGGTAGAACAAGATGCAGACTTTAAAAAAAAATAAGAGCAAGTAACAATCAAGTAACATAACATAATATCCTCAACTCTACCTCGCAATCTCTTCTGGGAACACGCACGGCCGGCCGGCCTTTAGCATGGCCCTGGGCGCCAATATTCTGAGGGGCGCGTGAAGCTGTGTGCATTAAGGTTATGTCAACAACAGTGCCCTTCTCATCTTGCTTCATCCTTGTCCTTGTTCCTGCCTGTCTGATTTGCCACTTTAAAGTGGTTTCAGTCCTTCATTATCATATAGTGGCTGATGTTTTTAACACGCCTTTAGCCCCCTTCCCTGCCCTCCCTTCACTCTCTGACCCCTGCTGCCGCACATCATCAAAACCATCATCTGTGTGACACAGCTAAACTATCAGTGATTTAAGTGAGCTGGGGGAGTTCCAGAGATGTTTGTGTTCAGGGTTCAGTCCCTGCTCATCCAGATACTGACCAGTGAACACAAAAGGGACCCCCTGCTGCCTCATTTAATTCACTACCAACTGCAAGGGCGCCAAATTTCTCCTGCCCCATGCACAGGGCACTATTTTAGCAACGACCAGTTCTGAGAACATCCCTGGCAATATTTGCGAGTTCAGTTCTAATAACCAATGGAGGCTCCTCCGCTATGGCGGAGGAGTGTCGCCCCACTGCTTTTAAGCACTGCAACATAAAGAAAACATAAAATGATAATAAATTGGAGTTATTTTCATTTTATGTTTCTGTGCTGCTTTGCGGGTAGGTGGATGGGCAGGACTGCTCTGCTCTCAGAGCAGGGCTGGGGAGGAGTGGTTTGCCCACTCCTGAGTGCACATAACTGTTTGGCCGGCCCTCTCGGGCCGCCCAAAACAGTAATGTGCACTTTTCCTGTTCTTCATGCAGGCTGCATTACAGCCTGCGTGGAGAACATGCCCAGGCCCCCATTCCCTGGCTGAGCATTGAACCCGGACACTCAGACCGATCACAACGCTGTCCACAGTGCAGCTCCCTCCCATTGGGGCCAGTAAAAAGTCTGTCATCCAACCTGAATAGCATCATTCTGCCATAGCGGCGCATCCGTTTGTAGTTTACCATTAGTGCTCACTATCTTGTGCAGATGTGTCCAAACCTGCTGCATCACTCTTACCATCTGTGGACACTCAGCAGAATGCCTCAGTTCCCCAGTATAGAGGATGACCTAAAGCGGTGGGGCCCCAAACACTGCCCAGTCAATAGACAGTTGATGTGCGACCCTAGTATCTACATCAAGTCATGCAGGATTGAGATGTGGCCTTCTGCCCACCCAAATGAAAAGTTTTATGTGTTCAATAAGCGCACTGAGTACTCCTTTGGGTGCACTTAGGGGTAGCATGCCAAAGACATAGTTAAGCCTCGGGTCTGTTACCATTTTATCCATCTGTATTTGGCCCCAGCAGAGACATTTGTAGGTCAGACCAGCAGAGGAAATCTGAAGCAGTTTTGGCAATGGGAGGCTGCAGATTCTTTGATACCATGTTATTTAGCATTCTATTCACCACAATGCCTAGGTACAAACTTTTTTAAAGTTTCCAGGTGAATCAGCATAATTTGTTGGACAGTCAAATATTGATAAGGCCTCACACTTCCTCCAATTTCTTAATAACCTGAAAACAGAGAAAGATTCAATGGTGGAGATCAATAAAGGGACAGAGATTGGAACTAAGAGACATCAATATATCATCCACATATAGCAGGATCTGGACCAGCCCTACCTTCATGTCAATGTACATACAATCATGCATCTTGTCATATGGCCGCAGCTAATGGCTCCAGAGCAATGAGGAGCACGAGCATTGACAGCGGGCAGTCCTGCCGTTTTCCCCTGTGTATAGTAAAGACACAGGACATGTGTCTCCCACAGTCTATTTGGGCAGTGGGGTCCTAATACAGCCACTACACCTTAGCCAGAAAGTATGAGCCAATTATTATGTTTTCCTTACCCAGTACACATGTTCAAAGGCCTTCTTGGCATCTGAGAAGAGTAAGATCCTGTCGTACTTATCAGCTCTAATCTGCCACAGCATATTTCCCAACGCTCTCATATGGTCCCTGGACATGAGGCCCAATACGAATCTTATCTGTAAGCCTTGGATGAGGTTCGTTATAACTCACCTGAACCATGTCACCAGCACCTTGGCCAGTACTTTCACATTGGTGTTAATTAATAACATTAGCCAGTAGCTGAAGCAGAGGACGGGGTTGTTGTCTGGCTTCAGAATGAAACTGATAATGACTTTATTATACTCAGGTCATTTCACACCCACTGCCTCTGTCTCCTTGTAGATTTTAAACAACAGTGGCACCATGGTCTGATATTGGCCATATACAATTTTGTGGGGAATCCATCCTAGCCTGGTGCCTTGCTTTAGGGTATAGCAGAGATAGCATCAGAAAATGTGTCTGTGTTTCCCCCTTGAGTAGTTGTAGACCTTGTTCTGATAAAAGGTGGGGAGGTTGGACAGTTGCAAAAAATGTCACCTCTTCTTGGTGACAGTTGTGAGTAGCGGCGCAGTACAAGTGCTCAAGGAAATGTACAAAAGTGTTGAATATGTCAAAGGGATGTGCAGTAACGGTACCATCTGCAGTACGGATGGCTGGGACGGCTAGTGGAACTTTGCTCTGGCGCAGCTGAGCTGCTAGGAGATTGCCTGCTTTTTCCCTCTATTCATAGTGTCTCCATTTCAGACACAGCAGCGCATACTCCGCTTGCATGGTGAAATCTGTATTGTGGTTAACCTTTGCCTGCTCTACCTGTCTCAGTAGTTGGGATGACGGGTGTGTGTTATGAGCACTAGTCAGTTCATGGATCTTCCTCTCTAGTTACGTTTCACTGTCTCTGGTCTGTTGTTTCCAGAGGGCAGAATCTCTCATCAATTTGCTTCTCATTGCAGCTTTCCGGCTGCTCACAAAAGTTGGGAGAATGACGCTGTCTCATTGTCATCTAAATACCGATGCAGATGTGCAGTTAGTTCTGGCTTAGCCTAGGGTGTTTTATAGTGTGATGTATTTAGATTTAAGCGCTTAGAGGTCAGGGTAACTGTTAGACCTGGCTTCCTTGGCATGGTTTCCCCTGTCTTTTTGCCTCAAGCTCCTGTATTTTTGCTGTGCACTGAATTTTGTTTTTGCTGGTCTGGATGCTTTGGGCACTTTGCCACTTCTGATCAGTGCCAAAGTGCAAGTGCTCCCTGTATAAATTATGATTATGATTGGTTATCCGTGATTGCCATATTTGATTTACTGGTAGGTCCCTAGTAAAGTGCACTGAGTGTGCCAGGCCTTGTAAATCAAATGCTACTAGTGGGCCTGCAGCACTATTGAAAGGCTATCTGCCCCATAGGCTAACATGGGAGTTAATTTGTAACATCTTACAAGTATAACAACCCATTGGGACAAGATAGAGAAATGGAGTTTAGGCTCTCTGAACTCAGGATTTTAATAACACATCTTTCCAGAAAGATGTTTTTCAAATTATGTGTTTGGAAAGGCCACTTTTAGAAAGTGGGCATTTTCTTGCCTAACCATCCTATGTGCCTCTGCTGATTTGTGTATTGACTGTCTGGTTTTGGAGTGACAGGGGCTGGGGATGTGCATTCACTGTAAACAGCCAGTGGGGTTGGTTGTGGTGTGCCCTGTCCTTCCTGGGTGACTCAGAGCTGAGCTGAATAGGCCTCGGCTGCATTTAGAGGGGTGGGAGGAGTATCCCCTCCACCTGAATAGGCCCTGAGAGAACAGAACTGGTTTGGACTAAGCTGAGAGACTTTTTGCCACCAGAGAACGAAAGAAAATGTGGTATAAATATTGGGGCTCAGACCCCAGAACATTAGAATACCTTTGGACTCAAGAGGAACCTCTGCCAAGGAGAAGAGCTGGAGAAGCTGAAGGAGGAGTACTGCCCCATTGCTGTGTGGATGCTATGTTGGGATGGCCTGCAGTGGCTGCTTCTGCCAAGAAGAGGACAAAGACTGAACTGTGCTGTGTATCCTGCTTCAAGAAGATTTCCAAGGGCTTGGTGTAGAGCTTGCTTCCGGTTCTGAAGTCTCAGGGACACAAATACTGTGTTTCCTTTTTCATATGCACCTGGTACAGCTGTTTCAGTTGCCACAGAGGGAAAGAGCAACACCAACGCCAGGAAGCGAAGCCGCAACCTGCAATGAAGCCGTGGGCACCACTTGTGCAGTGCACAGCGCACCGCCCCAACTCGCACCGCACCCTGATCTCACCGACGCCGCCGGTGCTTCATCATCGCGGAGCCGATACCTGATGTGGGTGACCTTCCGAATCCATCGACCCCACTCAGTCGTAAGAAACCGATGTATCACCGCCAACACGACATCACCTCCCTGGCAACAGTAAGGAACCAATGCCGCACCTCCCCTTCCTTTCAGTAAGGAACTGACGCTTTACATCCCCTGTGGTCGCAATGAACCGATGCCGCACGGCCCCAACAAAGCATCACCTCCCCGACGCCGCGCACCGTTTGTGTTTTCATCGTTTGTCAAGGTATTGTTCTTGGGGGTCCGTGTGACTCCGTGCCCGGCCTGCGCACCACACGGTCAGCGCCGTAATTTAGGATGTTCATCTGTCACAACGTCATAATAGCCCCAGGGGGAGCTATTTGTTGCTACAAGCTTTATTTTTGTGAATAATCTATTTTTGATGATATCTTGACATATGTATGGTGTTTTTTTGTCGTTTTGGCCTTGTTTGGTTTAGATAAAGATTTCCTATTTTTCTAAACTGGTGTGGTATCCATTTGTAGTGTTTTCAATGTGTTGCTGTATGTGTGTGAGCAAATGCTATACATATTGCCTCTGAGATAAGGCTGACTGCTCATGCCAAACTACCCAGGAGGTGATATGGGGCTGTCATTGGGCATAACTCCCTTACCCTTTCTAGAAGCAAGAGTCCCTACTTGGACAGAGGTGGAAACCATTACCAACTAGAGACCCCCATTTTTAACAGTAACATGTCCCATGTCCAACTCCAACTGCACCGTGCCATGGTCTGAGACTCCCCCATCTAGGATTCAACTGTCCCTCAGTCTCGGTAACACATGATGATTCAGGAGAAGGTGGTTGATGTGAGAGGAAGTCCTGTGGACTGCAGAAACAAAGTCTTTGTCACATGGATGTGTCAGGGGCCAGGGATCTGCCATCCCATTGCCCTCTATAACATCTAGGAGCACTGTACAATCAGCAGCATTGTCTCAATCATACGGTCCTATTCTGTTAATATGTAGGTCTAACGCGAGGTTTCAGTCATCCCTATTTTCACCCTTCCAAATTCCATGAGAAGCAGAGAATAGGCCAGCTCTATCGCCATAGATGCATATACAGATCCCACAACTCGCGCCCTGTCTAAAGCTTTCACTTTTGAAAAGACATACCTGCCAATCAGGTCCACTCATATGTGTTGCAGGGTGTTAGACCTGGCATCCTTAGTGTGTTTTCCCCTTAATATTTTGCCTTCACATCTCCTGGTTTTGCTCACTTTGTTTTTGCTGCCTTGGGACTTTGCACACATCTACCACGGTTAACCAGTGCTAAACTGCTTGTGCTCTTTCTCATAAACATGATAACATTGGCATATACCCAATTGGCATATTTATTTTACTTGTAAGTCCCTAGTAGAGTGGCGCTACATGTACCCAGAGACTGTAAATTAAATTCTACTAGTGGTCCTGCAGCACTGTTGTGCCACCCACTTACGTAGAACTTTAAACATGTCTCAGGCCTGCCATTGCAGAGCCTGTATGTGCAGTTTAAACTGCCATTTCAACCTGGCAAAATACATTTTTGCCAGGCCCAAACCTTCCTTTTTAATACATGTACGTCTCCCCTAGAGTAGGTCCTGGACAGCCCAGGGGGCAGGGTGCAATGTATTTGAAAAGTAAGACATGTATTTTTAAATTTTGTATGTTCTGGTAGTGAAAAACTCTAAAATTCGGTTTTTGCTTCTACAAGGCTTATCTCCCACATAGGATAATATTGGAGTTGCATTATTACATTTGATACGTGTAATTTCCAAATGGTAAGAGATGACCAGTTTATGTTTGGTGTCTTTCGAATCACAATTTAAAATCCAAACTTATGGTGAAGTCGGTTTTCAAACTGCAATTCTAAAAATGCCACTTTTATAAAGTTAAGTGTGAGACAATGAAAACAGCCTGATGCACTCACATTTATAAGAAGTAATACCAAGTAAACAATGTTAACCAAAGATAAATAAGTACTGTGTGCACCCTCAGAGGAGGGTCCACCCGAACCTCCTAGTTCAAAATGAGAAAAAGAAACCAGGGACTAGGTCCTAGACATTAGGTGCACTACAAAAAATCACTCATATAAGAGTGTCAACATGATACAATCAATCATTTATACAACATATTAAGTGGAGTAAACTGATTGTAAAATTGTTAGTCCATGTCCATTTTCACATAATCCGTCTTCAGAAAATAGGAACCAAACTCCACTGGGTATCCGTCAATATGTTTATTGAGCAGAAGAAAAAAGTCAAGCTTATCTTGCGTAGATTGGTGACAAACATATTATTGATATTAATCCCAATGCATTTCGGGCTTTAAACAATAGCCCTTCGTCAGGGAGTCTGTCAACAAGGAAATACGTATCAGAATGCAAGAAGCATAATGTATTATCAAGACAACATAAACGGCCATGAGAGGACCGTAAGGCAAAACAAACCAAGGATGCATGCTTATATCAGCAAAATGTTGGAAAAAACAGCAAGCGGGCGAGAAAACCCTTAGGAAAAGAAGACTCAAGAAAATCACGACAAGATCCCAACAACCAAGGTTAAGAACCTAATGAAAATGAAATCAAAAAGTGAAAAGTGTGCACATGTCTGAATGGGTTAAAGTCAAATATGGAGACAAAGTGTCAAGCAGACGTCTCAATAAAATATAAACAACCGTGACAAGCTTGGCATGCATATTAAAAGTGCTGCAATCCAAAAACATAAACCCAAGCACATAAACCAAACACGGTGCATACCTCCAAGCAAGAAACAATGCTGTCACGGGGCAAAACAGGAGTGAGTGACCACACGAACTCTGAGCTACATGAGTAAAAAACAACAAGTGAATATAACTAAACAAAAAAATGCAGGGGCAAAAGTGTGGACATGCCACATGTCGTGGCTTACCAGCTTAAAGTGCAGAGAACGAAAGTCAGCAAAACAATCCAAGAGGTTCCCGAACAACCTCCCGATGCCAGTGAAATGGCACACATGCAATCAAAAAGTGCTGCGCACACGCCTATAACGGCGTGTGACGCTTACCCCGGAAACGAATGCGCTAAAAATAGAGCTGGAAGAAAGACAAACCGTGTAAGCGCTGTAAACAAAAATTTAAAGGAAGTAACCCAAGAGCTGAAAAGGAGAAAAACCGCGTAAACGAGGTAGACAAAAATTTTGCTAGAATACAAAGAGGTGCAAATGTACAGGCATATAATCCAAAAGGAACAGACATTATACATGATGGTGAACAGTATAAAAAATAAAACAATAATAAAAAATCACCCACACATAAGTGCAAAAGAATCATAAGGTCATTAAACAACCAAGAGGTCATATAGAAAAATAACACAAGTGCTCTAATGTATGTATCACGTTATGAGATGGAGTACGCAGACTATCATGGATGCAATTGGGATTGACACTTTATACAGTGATGGTCTTTGGCACATAAAAATCATGATGAAACATTACTTAGTGGATCCATAGAATGCAAAGCTGCTATAAACAGTGTGGTTACTAAAACACATGTGATAAAAACATCTCAGCAAAATACATAGTGCGTAATAATCTCAGAATGTACCGAACCCTATGCAGATACCAAAAGCAGCATACAATAAATGCACCTGTCATGTAATGGATTTGAAATACAATTGACTAGAACGGCTGACAAATGAGAATGGATTAGAAATGCATTTAACTGGAACATCTGACAAATGAGAAGGTGAGAATACATATACTTGTGAAAACACACAATTAAAATAATAATGCCTAAAGTTGGAAAAACCTTAGCTGATAGAAAAAGGGCGTTCTCTAAATGGAAGTGTCAAGTAAGAAAATGTAAATGTATTACAGAAAACAAGAGAATTCGATCCTGTCATTAAGACCTCTGGGAATCTATGTATCCAAGAAACGTATCCAATACGTTTCACGTTGTGCAAGTAATTTAGACATGTCTTTATCCACCTGGGGTTTCACCACCTCAAGAATGGTGATTCTGAGTTGAGCAATGGAATGATGATGATCAAGCCAATGTGCTGCCAATGAAGAACTTAGAGTCTTAGTTCTTATTCGACTTTTGTGTTCGGTAATGCGGGTGCGCAATGCCCTTTCAGAATTGCCCACGTAGTTAAAGCCGCACGGGCAACGGAAGGCGTAAATCACATGATGATTATTGCAATTAGCCGTAAATAGTAGAGTGATGAGTTTGCCTGACCAAGGGTGGGTGATACTACTCCCAACCAACGTGTTGTTGCAATGTGAGCAATTACGGCATGTGTGCATGCCTTTATGTTCAAGTGTAGCTGCTTTAGCAGGTTTAGGTAGAAGCTCTCTTAAATTCTGCGACCTTTTATACGTAAAAACGGGAGGTTGTGAGAAAATACCCTGAAAATCAGGTTCCAGTTTAAGTAAATCCCACCATTTCAGAATCACGTTTCTAATGGCTGGAGATGAAGTCGAAAAAGTAGACACAAAGGGGCCAATTCACAGAACTAATCTGAGATAAAATCCTAAACATACTACTTTTGGTATTCACAGAAGGCACTTAGTAGTAGTAAAGTTAGGACTCCTAACTTTACTACTATTAAATTGAGATAAAATCCTAAACTTACTACTTTTGATATTCACAGAAGGCATTTAGTAGTAGTAAAGTTAGGACTCCTAACTTTACTACTACTAAA
Source organism: Calotriton arnoldi (assembly GCA_963921515.1). NCBI lineage: Eukaryota > Metazoa > Chordata > Amphibia > Caudata > Salamandridae > Calotriton > Calotriton arnoldi. The sequence goes on from CAWUFW010006615.1 coordinate 301,359, forward strand.
TGCCTTCTGTGAATACCAAAAGTAGTAAGTTTAGGATTTTATCTCAGATTAGTTCTGTGAATCGGCCCCATTGACTTCCCTTTGAATGGACTCTTTAAATTGTTTCTGCAATAAATGTTCCCGTTTCAAGACAAGAACACATTGCTCAGCATCATCCAATATCTTGTCCAAATAACCTCATTCCAAAAATTTAGCCTTGCATTCTTGGAGTGTCGCTGGAAGTTGTGAGGCATCCGATGTAATGCATTTGGCCCGCAAAAACTGGGCGTAGGGGAGATGTTGTTTGAGAGACGGAGGATGAAAACTCGAAAACGGAAGAGAGTTATTGCGATCAGTTGGCTTCTTAAATAAGGAAGTCCTAATGTGTGTACCCTCAATGTCAATGTTGAAGTCCAGGTCTGATAACCGTTGTTGGTTCATGGTAAATGTAAACTTGATTCGAGGATGTCTGGTGTTCAAAAGCAATACATTTTCTTTTAAAGTAGCTTCAGTGCCCTGCGAGATGATGAGTATATTGTCTATGTATCTGCGATAAAGTAGTAAACTGTCAGTCCAAACTCTGTGAGATAAGATGTGTTCTAACTCGAACTTCATAATGAAAATGTTGGCTCGGGGCCCCAGAAAAGCCCATTGATGTACCATTAGACTGAAGAATTCCATTTAAAGTAACTATGGTACAGGGAAAACTGCAGTAACTCGAGTAAGAAAATGTTATTGGCTTGTTGTTCATCCTGTCGAAGAAGGGCCCATTCAACTGCTTCAATGCCTTCCAAGTGTGGTATCGAGGTATACAAAGCTACTACATCAATGGTACACAACCAAATTTCTGATGATTCGGGCAACTCAATGTGCTGAAGCAATTGTAACAGATGGGTTGTGTCTTGTAAATATGAGAAGCCTGCATGTACAATGATCTGTAGGAAAAAATCCAGGTAGTGACCTAAGGGTTCATGCAATGACCCGCACCCGAGACAATAGGCCTCAAGGGGGGATCACTCAAATTCTTATGAATTTTGGGAAGCATATACATTGAAGGGCGTCGCGGATTAAAAGTATACAGAAATTGCAAGGTTTTATCCGAAATCCACCCCATGTCAAGGGCATGTGTCAGGATGTTCATGAGGGTACCTTGAAACTCTTCAGTTGGATCTTGAGGTAATGGCAAATAGGTAGATTCATCAAGCAACATGGTGTCCACCTTGTTCTCGTAAAAGGAACGGTCCATGACAACCAAGGCACCCCCTTTATCAGCTGGAGAAAAGACTAGTTTAGTGTTGTTCCTTAATGATTTCAAAGCTTGGTTATCATGCTTATATAAATTCTGGTTCTTGGCTGGTGCAGTAGGTAGTCTCTTCAAATCCAATCTTACGAGAGTTTCAAATGTGTCAATTACCTTGTGAGATGTAGGTGCAACGAAAGTGCTTTTAGGTTTAAATTCACGATACTGCATTACTTCCTGGCCCAAGCTGGTGTCTTCTAGATTGGCAAAAAAATAACGCAAACGCAATTTTCTCTTGAATTTTTAAAGAGCAATTTCAGTCTCAAATGGCTTAGTACGATGGGTGGGTCCACTTTATATGTTGTATAAATTATTGATTGTATCATGTTGACACTCTTATATGAGTGATTTTTTGTAGTGCACCTGATGTCTAGGACCTAGTCCCTGGTTTCTTTTTCTCACTTTTATAAAGTTGGCATTTTCTTGCCTTAGCCATTTGGTGCCTGCAGCCTGCCTTTTGCTCACATGATTGGGTGTGGGTGACAGTTGTTCTTTGTGTATTCCTCCTAGACAGCCACACACAATGGGAGCTTAGGTGAGACTTGATGGCACATCACTGGCAGGATGGGAGGGAACAGCTCTGGGCAGGGCACCACTGTGGCCTGTTTCCACACAAAGGGCTGCATCTCCCCTGGAGCTAGTCTGAAGCCAAGGCAGGGAAGGCAGGGCCACTTCAAAGGCACAGCTTTGTATAAAACAAGGACCTCAGACACCAATTTTTAAGTATATCCCTGGAACTGTAGATTCTCTGCCTGGAAGAATGACTGCTGTGTTGCTACAAGGACTGCCGTTCTGCTGGACTGCTGCTATAAAGGAACTGCAGCCCTGCTGTCCTCTTGCTTGGGAAAGAAGGACTGAACCTGCAATCTCATCTTGAACCCAGAACCAAGAGTGACTCAAAGGACTAGTCTGCTGGCCTCCTGACCTGAGCCTCTGGGACATAAAAGACTTCCCAACCAGGCCTTCACCCAGCAAGTAGTTGATGTGAGAGTAAATCCCGTGGACTGCAGGAACAAAGTCTTTGTCACATGGATGTGTCAGGGGCCTGGGATCCACCATCCCATTGTTCTCTATAACATCTAGGAACACTGTATGATTCACGGCGTTGCCTCAATCACATGGTCCTGTTCTGTTAATATGCAGGTCTAATGCAAGGTTCCAGTCATCACTATGTTCACCATTCCATATTTAGTTCCTGATCCCTAAGTGGTGCCTCGCACGTCCTGGACCCTTGGTGTGGCTCACGTGCTCTTTAAATAAAGCTTTTTGGCTCTTTGTAACTGTGAATGGGTCAGTTCGCACCGGAATCATGCTGCTGGTACCAAAGTTAAATGTATACTGCCGCCAGTCCGTCTCTTTGCAGAGCAGAATTAACAGCCTGCAGAAGAATGGGGTTCCTGGGTTCAAGATGACATTTCAAGTCCAGTTCTTCTTCCACAGGTAATAGGGCAGCGGGTCAGCACAGGAGGGCAGCAGTTCCTTCAGAGCAGCAGTCCAGCATAGTGGCAGTCCTTATAGAGTACAGTAGTCTTTCTTCCTGGCAGAGTACACACAGTTCCACTGCCTGAAGTTGGAGTCTGAGGTCCTTCTTCTATACCCTGGTGCCCTGGTTCTGGAAGTTGGGAGAAGTTTTTAAACAGTGGATTTGAATTTCCTGCCTCCCTGCCCTGGCTCAAAGCAGGCTGAAGTGATAATGCAGGGTTGTTAGGCCCTTTGTGTGAAGGCAGAGCACAGCTATTCAGGTGTAAGTGGGGCTGTGCTCAGCTTTGCCCCCATCCTGCCAGCAGATTGCCCACTCAGCACACCTAATCCCTCTATTGTGTGACTGCCTGGAAGGAATTCACAATGTCTAACACCCAGTCATGTTACCCAATGCATGATACAGACACAAAAGGGCAGAAAAATCCAAGCTTTCAAAAAATGGCACTTTTTAAAATTCTGATCAAAAACCTGACTTTAGCATTAAATTGGGCACCAAACTCGACTTAGCCACCAGCTCCCAATTGGAAATTACAGCTTATTAAATATAATAAGGAATCCCAATGTTATCCTATGGGAGGGGTAGATCTCAGAGTAGTGAAAAATTTAATTTGGGAGTTTTTCACTACCAGGACATGAAAAACTTAAAAATACATGTCTGATTGTTTAATTACACAGCACCCTTCCCTATGTGCTACCTAGGGCCTGCGATAGGGGTGACTTATATGTAATAAAAGGGTTTTGTTATGGCTTGGCAACAGGGTTTAAATGTCAAGTCAACGCAGCAGTTTAAAACTGCATTCAGGCTTCAATGGCAGGCCTGGGACATGTTTTAAGGTATTACTTAAGTGGGTGACAAAATGAGTGACGCAGTCACACTGGAAGATATTTAATTTAGAGGCCCTGGATGGTATACGACTTAACTTGTGACTTACAAGTAAATTAAATATGCCAATCAGGGATATACTAATCAAACCATGTTTAGTGGGGGAGCACTCTACCACTAATTAGCAGTGGTCAAGTATCCACAGTGCTAAGGCCAACAAAAAATGAATTTCAGCAAAAATGGGGGGTGAGCAGTCAACACGTTTGGGGGAAGACCACCCTAAGGCTGTTAGGTCTAACACGTTTCCCCCCTAGCTGAAACTGGAGAGAACTACCCACCCTCCTGGGAGTTCTTGTCACTATGGCAGAAGAACCTGGGGAGACTATCAGCATTGGAGTGGTCTGACCTCGGTCTGTGTTCCACCATAAAGTCCATTCCCTGTAGGGAGATGAACCACCTCAACAAATTTGGATTCTCACTCCTCATTTGCATTAGTCATCTGAGGGGCCTGTGGTCTGTCTGAACCCGGAAGTGAGTCCTAAACAAGTGTGGTCTCAGCTTCTTCAATGCCCAGAACACATCAAAGGCTTCTCTTTCTATAGCATTCTACCTCTGTTCCCTGAGAAGTAACCTAGATGAAAGCTACATGTTGGTCTAGGCCCTCATCATTGAGCTGCGATATGACTGCTCCTTTGCCATGCTCCGAGGTATCTGTCTGAAATATAAAGTCTTTGGAAAAGTCTTCCTGTAGGCAAAGAGCAGACATAGTAAGAGAATGTCCAACCTCTGCTTCATGAGCTCAGGTAGGCCTTTAATCATACCTTTTAGAGTCTTGTTGAATCTCTCAACAAACCCATTTGTTTGTGGATATTAGGGTTTGGAGAACTTGTAAGTTACCCCACACTCCTTCCACATTGAATGCAGGTATGCAGACATGACGTAGGTGCCCCTGTCAGACATCACTTCCTTGGGTAAACCCACTCTGGTTCAAATCCCCATCAGGGCCCTAGCCACTTCAGCTGCAGTCCTCAGAGGTATGGCCTCTGGGTATCTAGTGAAATGATCTGCCCAAACCAGGATAAACTTGCTGCGTAAGGCTGTCTTGGGGTCCAAGGGTTCTATAATGTCGATGCCCACCCTTTCAAAGGGGTTCTAATGACAGGTAAAGGAGCCAGGGGATCTGTCAGCTTTTTTCCCTGTCTTCCCACTGGCCTGGCAGATTAGGCAAGCCCTACAGAATGCATCTGAGGAGTCCTTCATTTTGGGCTAGTAAAAGTGGGAGACAAGTCTGGCAAAGGTCTTGTTCTGCCCCAGCTGTCATGCCAAGGGTATCTCGTAAGCCAGCCCCAGTAGGAAGGTCCTGTAGCATTGAGGAGCTACTAACACACATGCTTCCCCATGCACAAGTACCTTAGGCTCACTATACCTGAGTTCCTCTACCAATATATGAGGTAATCTCCATAGGTATCACCAGCTGCCTGGCCATCATCATGTGCCTCATGCCCTCTAGGCTTGGGCACTCCCTCTGGGCCTTATAGAACTTCTCCCTGGTGGGTCCTCGTTCTGCTTGCCATCCAGCAGGCTCAGGCAGGTCGCCAAGGGAGGCAATGTCCGCCCCTGCAGGCTCCTGGGCAGCCTCCTCCGTGGCCCCATCCACTTCCACTCTGGAACAATTTGCTACTGGTTTCCCACAAGACTTGCCCTTCCATCTCTTGGCAGCTGTCTGGGCCATTTTTCCAGGCTCCAGACCTCTTTGACACTCTTCCTGGGGAGCCATGGACCTAGTGGTCACAGAAACCCACCAGGCGCTCCAACATTTCTAGGTGTGGCCTGAGCTCCACTTACTTCTATGCAGTGTCCTCAAGGGTATTCCCTAAAAGACAGTCCACAGGCATGGCAGGGCTCACAGCAACTTTCAGAAGACCTGACACCAGAGCCGCAGGGTAGTTTATCTCCCAGTTGTCTGTTACCACAACCTGGTGGAATATATTGGGAATCACTTGCTCTGAGGACATCAGATGAGAGGTTACTGTAGTCATACTGGCTCCTGTGTCCCTCATATCCTTCACCCTCTGTTCAATGATGGTGACTCACTGTCTATACTTGGCAGTATTTGAAGACATGTGGGCTTTGGGCACCATATCCTCATCACGCAGGGACATCCACCAGACTTTTACAAAAACATTTATTTTCAAAAAAACAAGCTCCAAAGGTTGGGGCTTTGTTTAAAAAAAGCAAACAACTCATGGCAGTTGCAGGCTTCATTGAATAAAAGAGGGCCTCCACCTTTTATAGTTATATGAGCTTCAAAATCACTTTCAGGTCAATGGATTGGTTGCTTTTGTGAAGTATGCTAATGTACTAGAACATTGCTTTCCCCTCTTTGGCATGTCTTTAGCGTGAACCTAGCCAATAGGCAGTGGAGCACTGTACAGGGTATGCATGCTGTCCAGTCATTGTATCCAATACTTGGGTAACTATGTGGCTGCAACACAAACAAGAAATTTACATCCAAAATTAAGCTTAGCCTGGTAGTAAAAACAAAGATGTGTATTGGCTAAACTGTTACAAAATTTCTGTCATATTTAGATATCCTGATATCCTGCTCAGCAATGCTCAGCAATCTCTATAATCATTCTTCACTACTTTGAGAATTTCTTACATCAACCCTATACTATACAAGATAAAAAAATTTACAAGCCTTTAACTTATTTCAGAAAAAATCGAAAATAAAGATCAGCAGCCTATGTACCCCTGGCTAGCTAAAATCGATTTTGGCACATTTTCAACTATTTGAAAAGCCATTTCAATTCAGAAACTTTGATGACAAGAAAAATATCAGGAAAATTGAATGGCTGGGAGGTAAGAACATGACTCAGAGTACAGAATATTTTATTGTTATGAGTTAATAAAAACCATCACAATAATGTCACATACAATAATTTAATAAAACATATAAAACTCAATTGATGGAAAAATTATTACTTTTTAAAAATGCATTGTTAGGTGCTAAATGTTCTAAGATCGATCTTAATTAGAATAAATAAAGTGCCATTAGGCATGCTATTTACATCTTATACTGTTCATACCACTAGGACAGCCTAGGTGCCCTACTGCCTTTATAATATTCACAGGGTGTATATTCGTAGTAATATCATTGTTCCCGGGCTGCCTAAGGTACTGGTTAAAAGCTGGACATTCAGATATCGAGTATATGATGTGCCATTATGCATGCATAATTGTGAGTAGACCCTTTATTCCCAATTAATTATCTGAAGTTGTTACTAGGTATCCGTGCAAATGACTTAAGATTTTCAAATAACATTCCTATAGGTAAAATAACCTAGACGTCCCACTGTTAATATTATTTTCAAGATAATTATGTTTCTGTGTCTGGACAGCCTAGGCATCCCACTAGTTGTATTATATTTGGGGAAATTAAGCGCAGCTGAGTTTTTTCTCAGGCACTGTCAGGAATTTCAGCAATTATTAATTAATCGTGGCGTCCGTGGGGTCTAGGCCCTTGATTATTATCCATCCGGCAAGTTCGAATCCCCCGTTCATTGAATGTAGATTTCAGTAATAGAGTAGGGGATTGCTTTAAGTCCAGACAAAAACAAACTAGGTGGATTATGTCTTCCTTTGGAGTACCACAAAGTCTGCACAATCTTAAACCTTTGTATCTAAATGTGGGTTGGTCGACCAAAAATGGCAAAACTCAGAATTTGAAACTTTCTTTTTAGATATACTGGGTATGTCACACTGAGATATTCTGCTGGTTTTAAACTATTGTAGGATTGAACTACCATCCAGGCATGTGACCATGAAGTTAATTTATACTTGTCTTCAATAGGGGAATGCAATTGTGCTACTTTAATGATAGCGCAACAGAATGTGGAGTGTGGTAAATTCAAGTCCCCTAGGTTGGTAGTATTTGTGTCTTGTAGTGAGGACAAGTATTTGCTATATGTTGCATGTGTGCCGTTATCCAAAGACTGCAATAACGCACTAACTAATGGGCTGTTTTGGTTTGTCTGTATTGTATACCATGTTTTGATGGTAATGTATCTTCTTGCAATGCTTTGTTTCATTAGACCGAATTCCAATCGTACTTGTGCAGGGGATGCCCTCTGGGGCAGCCCAAAAACTCGCTTGTGGGTGTGTGTTTGAAACTTCTTCAGGTTAGAGGCATTTTTCCTGTGCATAACCGCACTTGCAAAAGTCACGGTTGGCAATAGTTTTGCAGTGATAATGGTTAATAATGCTTTGAAGAAAGGGCCGTCCAACTTTTTGGCGAGGGCACAAAAGGCTTGTATCACCGCCTTTTTCTTTTCACCATATATTGTTTATGCATTAGGAAGTTTAACATTTTGTCTAAATTAAAACCCAGATATTTGTAGCTGCTGACTTCCTCTGGGGTTATATCGATTGGCTTAATCCTTAATGTGGGGCTGGTAACATTTCCCATAGACATCTTTTTTGTTTTAGTTGTATTTATTTCTAGTTTATTTGACATAGCAAATAACGAAAGTTCTTCCATTGACCTCAGCAACACAATGTCATCTGCATATGACAAATGTGACAGGATCAATGGTCGTAGACTAGGAGGTTGTGAGTTTACTTGATCAAGTCTCGGTGATAGATCGGCACTAAAGATGTTAAAAATGTGTGGAGCCAGGAAACCGATGGTTGTGAATATTTGCCTGGACAGTTTTGACCCATCCTCCAACTTGATTTGAAACCAGGTGGGGGTGTACAGTTGTTCTATTGCTCAGAGGGTTCTCTCTTGAAGGCCCCACCACCTTAGCTTTCCCCACAGAAGCTCCCTATCAACTCGATTGAAGACAGCTTTCAGGTCTATAACACATATAGCGGAAGCAAGTTATAGGCCCTCGAGGCATATATGATGGAGTACCAAAATACTGTGTAAAGTCAGAAAGGCCTCTTGAGGAAAGCTAACCCCGAAGGGAAGACCAGACAGAGAGAGTCTGTCAGTAGTACATCGTTTACTCCCTTAATACGCAGTAACAGTGAGGTCTCAAACCTGAAACCACCCAACCCTTTTCTCTGACAAGCTAGCTACTGCCTTCCCTGCACTCCCAGCCCAAACAGATGCCCCTACAGACATGTACCACCTGCTCACAGCAGATGCTAAATGTGGAAGTTAAAACCCCATAGACCAGGGTATACAATGCGGAATACCACACTCTGTGTCCACACAGTTATTCCTCATTCTGAGTTGTTTAACTTTAAACTGCATTGTTCTTACTGTGTGTTGCCGCACAAAAATGGTAATTACATGGGCAAAGTTTTCACCCCTCCAGTACCGATGTATCTATTGTTTCAGCTGACAGCCTTACAATATTTTAAAACATATAGTTTAAAAAACACTGTATAAACCCACCAGCGCCAGATAAAACATCTACACAGCAATAGGGCCCTATTATGAGTCTGGCGGCCCGAGGACGGCCAGACTTGCGGTGGCTCAGCGGTGACGGATGCAGCCACCACCGCACCGAAGGTCCGACTGCCCAATTACGACTCAGGCAGTCGGACCACACTGGGCTCCAACAGAAAACTGCTGTTCCTTGGCTTAGGAGCAGTGGTCAGAAACTGCAATATGCTTGGCGGGACTGCCATGGTCCTGCCAAGCATTTTATGAGTTGCCTCTCAGCCAGGCTTTTCATGGCTGTCCCACCCCCATAAAAACTCTGGCAGAGAGGCATCAAATGGGGCCCCACAGGGCCCCCCTGTGCCTCAAACATAAGTGGACGCATACAGGGAGGCATAACATGTGCCCCCTGTCTGCATGCACATAGGTTTCTGCATGGCATGGATTTTCGAGTCCAAGCCATACAGGAACCTTGTAGTGTGGTCCCATTGCAGTGCCTTTTTTAATGGCACCACCGCCTTTAAAAGTTTAAAAGAGGCTCCGCCATGGGACCACCGTGCCACCTCCCTGCCAGACTACGAAAAAGTCATTATTTGGCAGGTGGGCAGAGCGAGCTTTGGCAGAGCGGTGGTGCAGCAGGTTGCAGCGCCGCTCCACCAAAATCTCATAATCAGGGCCTAACAGCGCGCATTTTCATCAAAGGCATATGACCTAAAAGCATATATAAATAGATCAAAAGCAATAAAGTGCAAGTGCAGTGGAACAAAAAAAGTGTGCATTACCATCAGAGGCAACATCCTAAGAAAAAGAAAAACATGCATTTCTGCCAGTTAAATAGCAAAAGAACATTTAGGAGTTATATTTTTTTCACGTAAAACCAATTTGTAACACACCTAGAAAGAAAAAGTGCAGTGCATAAAAATAGTACAGAATTGTGCAATTTATGCAAAAGCTAGCAGCACGTTCCACGGAGGAAACAACATTCACTTCAGCCACACCACGGAACGGCTCTGGACGGACCACCAATCTATCCACTTCTTCTTCACGAAACCCACCGCACACAAGCACACGCGCCACCTCCCATGCTGAAGCTGGAAGAAAGTCCCCGAAGAACACCTCACCGCCACAGACGCCAACACAGCAACAAACAACCTCCACTAATGGATCACAAACTGCGCCAACACCCTCGCTCCTCTCCAGAACACTATGAGACAACACAACCAGAAAACCAACCGGTTCACCACAAACCTCCTTGAATCTAAACGCTCCTGCTGATGACTGGAGAAGATGAGGAGAAACAGTAAAACCCCAGAAGCATGCTCCACCTACAAAACGGCCATCACAGCACACCACCAACTCATCAAATCAACAAAGAAAAACTCCACAGCTCCAAGGAACTCTTCACCATCCTACAGGAATTTGTCAAACCCAACAACGAAACAACCAATGTTCCTCCCTCCCAAGACCTCTGCGACAAACTCAGCTCCTTCTTCCACCACAAGATCAAGATGCTCTCCGACAACTTTGACAACCAAGACAACAGCACTGCCTCAACCCCCAGCCCCAATGCTGCCACTCAACAGACCCTTCTCTCCTGGACCCCTCTCACCATAGAAGACACCTTAAAGATAATGAAGAGCATCCACTCCGGAGCACCTTCTGACCCCTGCCCACCACACATCTTCCACAAGGCCACCACAGCCATCGCACCCAAACTACGCTGAACGATCAACTGCTCCCTCAAGACCGCCACTTTCCCCGACATCTGGAAGTGCACCAAAGTCAACCCTCTCCTAGAGAAGCCCTCCACAGACCCAACGGACCACAAGAACTTCAGGCCCATCTCACTTCTTCCCTCGCAGCCAAAACCATTGAAAAGGTCGTCAACACTCAGCTAGCTCACTTCATAGAAACCAATGACATCCTAGACGCCTCCCAATCTGGATTCCGCAGCAACCACAGCACCGAGACCGCCCTCCCCGCCGACACAGATGACATCAGCGCCCTCCTTGACCAAGGCCACACCCCTCATCCTCCTCGACCTGTCAGCAGCTTTCGACACCGTCTCCCACCGCACACTAGCCACCAGACTCGATGCCGGCATGCACGGAAAAGCATTAGAATGGATACGATCCTTCCTCTTAGGGAGAACACAGAGAATAAGACTCCCGCCCTTCCTCTCAGAACAGATGCGGAGTCCCCCAAGGATCCTCCCTCAGCCCCACGCTCTTCAATGTCTACATGGCCCCCCTTGCAACCATCGTTAGAAACCACGGACTCAGCATTGTCTCATACGCTGACAACACCCAGCTCATCCTCTCCCTCACCAAGGAACCCAATACCACGAGGTGCAACTTCCAAGAAGGAAAGGAGGCGGTCGTGACCTGAATGAACAACTGCTGCCTAAAGCTCAACTGGGAGAAAGAAGTTCTCATCCTCAGCTCCACCCCCTCTGCTTGGGATAACACCTGGTGGCCCCCCACCCTCGGAAACCCACCCACTCCAACGGACCATGCAGGCAAACTCATCATCATCCTCGACTCTTCGCTCACCATGAATCGCCAGATTAACACTGTATCCTCCGCATGCTTCAACACCCTCTGAGTACAGCGCAAGATGTTCAAATGGATCCCCCCGAATCCAGGAAAACCTTCACCCACGCACTCATCACCAGCAGACTGGACTAAGGTAACGCACTCTACGCTGGAATTAGCAAAAAGCTCCTCCACAAACTCCAGACCGTCCAGCCAGACTTATCATCGATATCCCACAACGCGACCATATCACCCAACACCTCCATGACCTTCACTGGCTTCCTGTTGAAAGAACAATAACGTTCAAGCTGCTCACACACGCCTACAAGGCCCTCCACAACATCGGACCACATTACCTCAACAAACGAATCTCTTTCCACGCCCCCAAGAGAAACCTTTGCTCAGCCTACCTCGCCCTAGCCACCGTCCCATGCTATCACAGGACCAGAGCAGGTGGAAGATCCTTCTCCTACCTAGCAGCCAAGTCCTGGAACAAACTCCCTCTTCACCTCTGACAGAGCCCGACACTGCACCAATTCAGGAAGGACCTCCAGACCTGACTCTTCGACTGACCCCAACAGAGCTGCCCACCCCACTCCCCCAGCACCTTGGGACCCTCACGGGTGCTTCACAAACACTGATTGATTGATAATGGAAGACAGCAAGATCTGCAGAGCCTATCTACGTAAGCTTATACCTAGTGTCGTAGACAGCTCTCTAGGGCAAGGCCACGTAATCCTTAAATGTGATGCTATGGAAGTGAGCATGTACATGTCATCTGGTTTAATAGATAGTGCTGTTGCTGGTCTACCACATCTAACCCCATGATATTTAAAAAGGGGGAGGAGCCACCTCCACTGCGCGGCATCATATTTCATGCAAAACAGAATCAAATGGGTTAGATTGTCCAGACCACCGAACCTACAATCACAGCGGTCATATCTACCATTGAGTACATGGATTCGTATGAGAAAATCCCTGGTCAGGAGGATACCCAACTAGAATTTTAGGTACAATATTTGCTTTAGTTCAGGGTACAGTACATCCAAGTATTTTGAGCACGGGAGTCCGTAGGTGTTACTAAAATAAGTGCTCATGATATAGCCTGGCTTCAACTCCCGGCATTTATTATCTGTATGTATTCATGATACTGTTCTTTAATCAAGCCTGCAGTACTCTGTCTGATTCTACCAGGGGCTTCCCACAGGGACACCATCTGTAGCTCCTTTAAAATTTTCTGTACATGGCACAGCCTTGTGTGGACCTGGCAAGTGCCGCTGGCTATAACTTATTCTAGCTTTTCCAGGTGAACTGCGGCCTTAGGATTTCTTACTTATCTAACTCAGTAAAGGATTGGCCTAAGGGCTATAATTTCTGATATTGGAATAAAATTAAGCCCCACATAAAGTGCCGCTAGAGGGGTGTCTGGTCCAAGCCCCAGCTGAATTCTAAAAAAGTTATTCTCAGCTACTTTGAGTGAGGAACGGTCTCATAGACCCATAGTTCTGCACCATACAGTGTGGCATGCCACTGCCCTTTGCTTATATATTGGCAAAATAACACTATTGCTTATCGCACCTACCTTATGCCTACACTTTAAAAATGCTACTGTGAATTATTTCAAAACTAATGTAGCCTTCTGTATTTGACTGCCCCAGTGCAAACTCTCTGAGAATCGTATTCCCAAATAATCAAACTGCTTAACAGTTTCCAGGAGTACATCTTCCACCGAAGGATTTTGCTTAATAATGGGAGAGGGACTCAGAATCATGCTCTTTGTTTTGCTACCATTAATGGTCAATGACTTCCTGTTGCAATACTCCACAAAGCGAGTTAATAACCTATGGGTGGCATTTTCTGTTTGTGCGATCAGTACTGCATAATCCACAGATGATAATATTGGCACCGCTTCCCAGCTACAGTGGGGACAGCTATGGGTTCTTCCATCAAATAGTCTGCTACATCATTTATAAAAAAAGTTAAATAATAATGGAGTCAGCACATACCCTTGCAGGAGACCTTCTTAGACTGGGAATGGTACGGTGCACTCCCCGCCTGAACCATACCGTATTACTAGTGTTTAAGGCCGGTATGGACATTACTGAGGAGGGGTCAACTCTGCCAGGGACCTCCACAGGTTCTCTCTGTTGAATAACTCAAAAGCTGCTTCAAGGTCTACAAATATTAAGTACAGAAATGACTTCCTCACCACTGTGAACTTGTAGGAGATCATATATAACCAGAGAGCCTGGTCAATGGTCCCAAAACAGGGCCTAAATCCAGCTTGCACTTCCAACATAATGTTGTAAGCATCAACCCACCCCTGGAGGTGGTTAAGCAAGACTATCCCTAAAATTTTCTATGCACCATTCAGAGAGAGATCAGATGATAAGTGGAAGGGCTAGATCGATCACCTTTCTTATAGATCCGCACAATAATAGCCGAGCACCATGAAGGGGGGACAGCGTTACCAGTATGCGCCAAATTAAACACTCTGGTGAGAATGCTGGCCCACAGGTGGGTCTCTTCCTGATATATATCAATAGGCACTATATCGGGGCCTGGGACCTATGGTTCTTCACATCAATCAAGGCTCTCACTGTGTCTGGTACTGAAATGTCAATTATGCAAGGCCCAGAGCAGATGTTCTCTAGGGCTGACAGGGGGACTGTGGGGTTGGCACTGTATAGTTACTAAAATGGCTAATCCATGCAGACAGCCCAATGTGAGTTTCTCTAATGTTCACTGACCCCTTCTCCACCCGTAACACCAGTTCCCAGAATGTTTTTTTCTATAAAGGCCTCCTTCAATTCCTTCCCAAATAGTCAATTGGTGGAGCAGTTTTTTGGTTCTCAGAAGCCATTTATATTCACCCCTATACTCTTGGAATAACGATTCGCTTTGTGGGAAATGGTGGCGTTGTTCTAGTGTGGATGAAACAACTCCCTTCAGTCTGAGGCATTCCTCATCATACCAGATAACCCATGCGCTCCTCTTCCCTCCATCCAACAAGGCAGCTGTGGGGCCAATGAGTACAGACCACAAGGCCTTCAGCTCCTTTACCATCCATTTGTAAGCTGCTAGGTGGTGTAACCATTATCATCATAAGGGGAGTTCAAAATTGCAGAACCATATTCATAATCATTATACTCCCTAGCAGTGGGAGTTCTTGAGAATATTTCTCCCTACTTCACCTTATTTTCTTTCTACTATTGGATGCGACAATCACATGCCTTTAACTCCTCTCCACTGAACTATTTACTAAGACTCCCCACCTTTGGCATAGTTTCAAGCAAAGTACCACAGGGTCATGGTCACTCTCCACTCTCCTGACAACAGTCATATTGTGCAAAAATTCCCAACCCTCTATATTAATTAGGATATATTCAATTAATGATGCACTTCTGTTGTTAAAAGTTGCCCAGTTTGCTATCTGAGGGAGTACATACATTAATAAAGCGCAGTTTGTAATTCATCAGGAGCTCAGAGAATGCGCCTCCCTTCTTGGTGGATTTAAAATTGCTCATAGCTGACTCAGGGATACCTAAACTACAGTCTTCTAAAATTACCTCATCGTTGATGATAGCATACAATGGTTGTGTTAAAATCTCCTCAGAACAATAACATATACTTCATCCCTTTGCACTCCCCAGTTAACTTGCAGATAGCCTCATTCTTCCTAGTAATATTGGCGCAAGAGACTAACTTCCCCCAGATCACCTGCACTTCTGTGGACCACCCTTGTGGAATATAAACATTTACAATGTCAATCACCCCACCTTCCGATCTCTGAGCCATATTCTCACATGTTGCACATTAGAGAACTCCCGAAGGCCAGCCCCTCCAAAGGCGGGTAGCCAAACTGCTGCTATCAAGAAACCGATTAACACTGATTTTCTCAAGGGCCCATGCTTCTTGGAAGCAACATATATCATATTGCGCTACAAACTTCAGCCAGTCCTCATCCTCTATTTTGCTACCCAAGTTATTGCTAGACATGTTCGTAATATTCGCCCTGGGTGGCCCTGTTGGAATCAAAGTAGCTGGCTCGGAGGGCAGGCTCTTTCATACTCAATCAGAGTTGCATCTAGTGGAGTTTCCAGATTTAGGGCCTGATTACGAGTTTAGTGATCCATCGGACCCCTGAATCCGTGGTGGATGTGCGGTGACGCTTGGGGACCACCACACCAGTGGTCCAACCTCCGGATTACGTGTACGACGGTCAGACCATTTTAGGGCCACTGCAAGCACCAGGGATGTGCATTCCCCAGCGGTGGCACAGTGGTATGAGACCGCAATATGCTTGGTGGTGCCTCTGTGGCACTGCCAAGCATATTATGGGTTTCCTCACTGCAACTCTATCCCCGGCGGTGAGCCCGCCATGGAAAGGGTGATGTTTAGATAACTCTGGGGGCCCTTGCAGGACCTCCTTGTGCCTCTCTGCAGGGGGATGCATGCCCATGTGCCCCCCTCTATGTGTGCAACCCCGGTTTCTGTATGGAATGAAATGCACAACATTGTGCGTTTTGGTCGATGCAGTAATGAGCTTTGGCACTCCCATTGTGGTGCCTTTTTGAAAGGTGCCACTGTGGGACTGCCAAAGGGCCGACCGGCAGGCCACTAGAAAACACATAATCTGGTGGGCGGCTGGGGGGCCTGTTTCGCTGAGTGGGAACAGGGCGGTGGTGTGGCGGCCTGCTCCCACACCGCCAAACTCATAATCAGGCCCTTAGTTACCAGTGCCGCTGCTATCCATGTCCAATCTTTGTGGTCCGCCTCAGTTTCTATGTTACCAGGATTTAAGAACCTAATTGACCTGGAATTATTACAAGCAGTGATGCACAGGTTCTCGAAGGCTACTCCATTTATGTTAGGTGGATTGCTCTTCAATACCCTTGCAGATGGATTATAACTAAGGGAGCACTCGGTGCCAGGGGGCGAAATTTGTGGCCAGTGTTGCCCTGATGGGGAGATGTCTTCTCGGTCTAAGTTTGGGAAGTGCAAAACATCCACCCCCATGATCTGTCAATACTGGGCAGTATGAATTTGACCCTGGAAGAATAGGCACTATTAAGCCTGACCCAGGTTGCTGGTTAAAGGATTTCACTGTCCTCATGTCGCTTGACAGGACCACTCTTAATTCTAGAATAGAATAGAGTAGGGCTAGCAATCCCGCTCTATTTAAAAATGTTATTGAGCTTATGTCCGGGAAAAGGTCAATACATTCCAGGCAGCATTAATCAATTTCTCTGTTGGCTTTAATGGCTCTGGCTGCCTGGGAATTCTTTTTTTCTCCAATTGGACCTCCCTCGTTTCCTTCTGGCCTTACAGAAATCGGGGCCAGGGGTTAAGGCTGGGTGCTGGCCTTGCATCCACTCTGCATTCAACCACCAGACTCCATGGCTGATCAGCACCCAAACTTTGCACTGGGGTCGTCTGAATTTCAGGGCGTATTACCCTACCCTGTTGGGGCACCTCGACAGATCATTTGGGGGACCCACATCTCCATTTAGATGTATTTGTTCTTTTGGATGGAACAAGGTGCTTTTTCGCTTATAATAGAGAGGTGGCTCCTTGGCTGCCCTGTGTTGGCATTTCTGATTACATGCCTTTGACTGCTAAATATGCATTTACATTGTTTTGCATGATAATAATTGGTGCACTCGACAACAGTTTTCCTGAAAATGCAAAATAAATCATAGTGCACTAACTATTCCTTCTGCAATAAATTTAAATCGAGGTGTGGCTGTAACTTGCAACTACTGAAGTGGAAGTGCCATGCTTAATAATTGATAAAGATGCCTTATATCAATATTTAGTTTGAAAGCTAAAAGCACCAAGCTGTTTCTGAATATAGACTAAAAATTACACTTACTTCTTAGCGTCATAGGAAGACTACACTCATTAGGGCATATTTTGAATCAAAAACTTCCCTCTGCCAGCTAGAAGAATTGCTGTTCTTTACGCCATCCTCGCAGTAAACAGCACCCCAGCCTTTAATCTGGTTTGCCATCAGTCAGACGAGGAATTTTTTTCTGTAATGCAATTTCTGGCTGACTTATTTCCTCGCACTGCTTCTACTAGTCTGTTCAATTTTCTGTTAGCTCTCAGCAGCACATAAAATATAGGAGAGTGTTTCTCTGTCTGGGTTTCTAAATGCTTGGGATTAAGAGCTAAATTTGGGATATATGTATAATAGGCTTCAGGGTTCATACAGGCAGCAAATGTTCAAACATAAAATACTGAACAAAAGATAAGATAGATGGGAGGATTTTTATCATGTTTATGTATGTGTTTAATAAAGGATTTCAACATGCATTATCCTGCAGACGCAACTGCTGTTCAACCAGTCACTTTTAGCTGGAATGCAAGAATTATTTTAACATAATGGAAAGTTATACTGTTGGACCTAATGTGAATCAGACACACAGAAGGGAATGGAATGACATTTGTAAAGTGCACTAAAGCCTAAGGTGCCAAAGCCAGGGACATCTTAAGGATTTTGGGGGACCTGGGCCAAACATATTTTGGGGGCCCCTGTTCAGAACAGCTTTGAATTTATGATCCAATTTGAGCCCCTGTTTCCCAGGCAGATTCCGCTTCCTCAGCAGCGTTAGCGATCCAGTTTGCATCATAGGCATTAGCCTATATATTCCCGATGAAAACGGACGTGTGCAGCTGACAGAGGTAGGATTTAATGTTTCCTGCCCTGCTACTAGGTTTTTAATACCTTTTAAATTGTATATGTGTGGCTGAATTTAACAATTTAACAATTTCTCCTACCTACGCGCACTTGCACTTTACTTGATTCTGCTTGCCTACACCTCCTTAGCTGCTCCGATTCGCATCTTGCTTTTCCTCCAGTCGTGGTCTGCCGCGGCTGATACGCCCATTGTGCGGAGGGCTGGGGCTACTATCGGGCTCCTCACTTCCGCCCAAGCAGTTTCCGCTTCCTCAGCTGCATTAGCGATCCAGTTTGCATCATAGGCATAAGCCTATATATTCCTAATGCAAACGGACGCGCGCAGCGGGCGCGCCACTGGCGCGCCACAGGCGCACCAAAGGCAAGCCCGTCTGCACCTGTCAGCGTCCTGGAGGCGTCTGACGCTGGCCATGCTGCCCAGTTCCCTTCATGTGAGTTTCTTCCACTATATTACAAAAGGAAAAAACTGCTTAGCCTTAGGTGGCTACCATTATGTCAGTGTACAGCGGCTGATCCGAGCTTGGAGTTAGACTTTCAATGCAATAAGTGCAACTGGTCTCTCCTCCAGCCCAGGAAACAGTAAGTGTAAAAACAATAAGAAAACAGAGGACATAAAGGCCACCCTTTTAAATTGTCGCTCTATGCAAAAGCATGAACCACACATTTTTGACCTACTTTTAGACGAACAGCCTGATCTTTTATTTCTCACTGAGACCTGGCTGTCTGAAGCCTCCAACCCTACTATCACTTCGGCCATCCCTACGGATTATAAAATCCTTAGGAGGGACTGACCGAGTGGGAAGGGGGGCGGTGTCGCCATAATTTACAATAAAAAACTAGACTGCTCTCCCATCCCGATGGAAAACATCGAGGGCACAGAGTCCTTAGGCTTCCGCTGTACCTTATCCCCCCATCATAGCATAGCTGGTTTTCTGATTTACAGACCTCTCGGTGCAGTTGGAAATTTTATTACTATGCTTAATGCAGTCACCACCTCCCTGGCCATAAAAAATACAACAACTGCCTTATTCTGGGAGATTTCAATATACATATGGACAATGGAAAAGACCCTCAAACAATTTCCTTGTTAAAGACGCTGCAGGCCTGCAACATGTTTCCATCTATTTCTTAGGCCACCCATGAGAAGGGCCATACCCTAGACTAAATCTTTCACAACTTTGACATATCAGTAAGCCTACCTCTTCCCATTACCTGGTCTGACCACCTCCTATTAAAATTTATCATTCCCAACTCTGCCACAGCTCCTCGGGCTAACGCAGGGCAGAGGTACCCTAATTACAGGACGTTCCATAAAATATCCATCCCGATGTTAGCAGACGCCCTCGGTCGTTCCTCACCAGAGCTGTCTGGCTGCCCCGACCCGGACGCCCTCTCAATAGATTCATGGCTCCGAACCAACATTGGTGCAGTTGTACCGGTTGTTTCCCGCTCCTCAAAGAGGTCGGCCCCACCAGCTCCATAGTTTAACGATTCCTTCAGATCTAGCAAAAGTAATTGTAGAAAAATGGAACAGAAATGGCGTAAATCCTATCTACCTGAGGACAGGAAGGTGTATAAAGACACCTTAAAAGCTCATTACATTCTCATGAATGCAGCCAAGAAAAACTTCCTTCAAACCAAGATAGAAAATGCCCAAAATAAGAGTAAGGAAATCTTTAGCATAGTTAAATCCTTTACCGCCACGAAAGCCGGCACAAAGGAAGGGCCATGCACGGAAGAATGGTCTAAGCAAGTAGCTCAATTCTTCCACAAAAAAATCTCCGTGATCCAACAAGCCTTCACTAACATCTCAGAGGAAGAACTGACCTTCTACCTTAGTTCTTATAGCAAATTTCACCTCTTGGATCCTCCATCTTTATTAGCTTTCCCTGAAGTTTCAGCTTGTAGAGTCACTGACCCTTCTCCGAAGCATTAAGTCTGGCTCTCCTACCGACCCATGTCCAGCGAATATCCTGAACCTATTAGCTCCCACCATAAACCCCACTGTAAACCAGCTCTTTAATGCTTCCCTCTCCTTAGGCAACATGCCGAAATTATGGAAGAATGCTAAGATTCTTCCACTGAAAAAAAAGGCTAACGCCAAACCGACGGACCCTGCCAACTACAGGCCAACCTCCCTTCTTCCGGCCCTCTCCAAAGTATTAGAGAAGAATGTAAACAAGGCCCTCCAAAAACACATTGAAGATGGGAAGCTCCTTCATGAGTCCCAATCCGGTTTTAGGGCTAACTACAGTACGGAGTCCGCTCTGCTGGAAGTGACTGAATTTCTCAAGGGTAAGCTGGACCAGGGAGGCAATGCTGTGCTGATGCTGCTCGATCTGTCGGCGGCCTTCGATACGGTCCCACATGAGTGGCTCCTGGAGAGACTTGCTAACATCGGCCTGGGGGGGACCGCCTTAACATGGATGTCATCCTTCTTGGCAAATAGATCTCAGAACATCTGGCTCCCCCCTTTCTCATCCCCAGTTCCGGCCATGAATGTAGGTGTCCCTCAGGGCTCCATTCTCAGCCCTACCCTTTTTAATGTATATCTAACCCCCTTGCATTTCTGGTAGAGGAAGAGAGCGTCAAAATTGTTTCCTATGCTTATAACACTCAGCTGATTTTTACATGTGAAAAAGGAACCGACTTTGACGCGGCAATGATTAGGTCTTGCCTCACAAAGGTTTTTAACTGGCTTAAGATCAATCAGCTGAAGTGCAATCCTGACAAAACTGAAGTTGTTTTCTTTGGTGATCCAGAAACGCCTGACTGGAGCTCTTGGTGGCCAAAAGATCTGCCGCCCGCGGAAAAGGAGAAAGTCAAACACTTAGGAATTATATACACAAGACACACTCCATGCGCTTTCAAATCCAAAATCTAACTGGCGCTTGCTTTGGCATACTCCGGATGCTAAAATAATTCCTGCCACTGTTACCGCTTGAGCAGAAAGATCGTGGTGCAGGCTCTGGTGACATCAAAGCTTGACTATGTCAACAGCTTGTACCTCGGTCTTCCCAAATCCCTTATCTAGTGCCTACAAGTTGTACAAAACGCGGCGGCCAGACCCATCCTGAGACCTAAACCCAGATCTAGTATGACCCCTATTCTTAAGTCTCTACACTGGCTCCGCATAAAAGAACGGATCGACTTCAAAGCGATGACCATGTTCTTTAAAGCTTTCCACGGCTTAGGAGCCGGCTACCTAAATCGCGTTAAAGCGCGTTAATCGCTACACAACATCTAGACCCCTAAGATCTTCCAATGCCAACCTGGCCATCGTGCCTAAAATATACCGTGCCCGCACTGGAGGCAGATCCCTCGGCCTTCTAGGCACAAAATTGTGGAATAGACTCCCTGAGTCTCTGAGACTAACCACAGACCTACTCTCTTTCAGGAAGAACTTAAAAACCTGGCTTTTTAATAACCGATGGGTCTTTTACGCACGTTTTCCTCCCGCTGTCACGCGCCAGGACACTCTAGTCTGAGTAGCTGCACGCTTTATTAAATACACTATTTCATTTCATTTCATTAGGTCCCTGAGAGTGCAAAGGAACACTCGTCCAAATTCTAAGGGCCTTATTTATGAGGCCTTGCTTCACTTTTATGCGGCCGGTGCGTCACTTTTTGTGACGCAATTGCAGCGTAAAAAATGTGCCATGTTGCGTCCTATTTACAAAGTGACGCATCTAGGCAGATGCGTCGCTTTGTAAACCCCTGCACCACATTATACCTGCGCCAGGTATAATGTATGCAGGGTGGGTGTTCCCCCGCAAAAAGCCTCGTAGAAGTGGCGCATTGAAATCTATGAGAACTCAGTGCGCCACTTCTAGGACGCCATTGCGTCAATATCTTACACCTGCCTCACAGCAGGCGAAAGACTGATGCAGGCCCTTTCACATGGGGCTGGCCCCATGTGAAAGGACACATTGCTGGAGTTGCGTCTATTTTCAGACACACCCCAGCAATGCATCACTTTTGCGCCCACAGATACGTCAGAAATACTGATGAATCTGTAACTCCTTGCGACATGATGCGTCATACAGTAAATATGACGCATCCATCATGTCACAAGGAGGGCGCACTAAAAAGTGACGCATCCCCGTTTTCACACAGCGATGCATCACTTCTCATAAATAAGGCCCTAAATGTGTTTACATCTAATATTCAGGGATAGTTATGTGTGTTTTCAATATTGTAACACAGCAGCAGCTCACCAATATTACTGCAAATAATGTCTGTGACGCCCTCCCATTTCTTATATGTTAGGCCTTGTTTTGATCTAAAGAAACTTTTTTATGTATATTTAATGAAACAAAAACACAACATTTCTCTGCAAAATGGCTGTGCTAGACTCTCACACATCAGATACATAAAAAATAAATTAAAGGAAAACAGTATTTAAAACAATCTGTTTAAGAAATATTCAAGGTCATTAGGGCAAAACTCTGGAGAACGGAGCTGACTCAGTCAGGGGGCCCCCTGAAAGGCTGGGGCCCTGGGCCAGAGCCCACTTTGCCCATGCATTAAAACGTCTCTGGCCAAAGCACTAGTGCAGGTAAGGAAACATCCGCCGAAACCGAGCAACTACTGTCACCAAGGGAGAAAAGCCCTCGAGTGTCTGTAAAATTTACCACGTGGGACCAAGTTGTCGGAATTAAAGGTTAGTAAATAAGAGGCCCATTTTAAAATGCACTAGACCCTCGGGGGCCATACTTATCAATGTTTTGCATCGCCCTTTTGCCACACAAGGAGGGGCAAGGGCACACAAAACCTAGATGAGATTTTAACAGCCACGCAAGGCCACCTTGCATGGCCCTGCGTGGCTTGGGATATCTGGAGTAACTCAAGGCAGTGCAAGTTGCTGTCTTATGTTACTCATAGGTAATGCATGGGTGTTCCCACGCATCCACCCATTGACTTTGAAGAATTTCCAGATTTGCCTATACTGGTAGACCTGGGAATGCGTCAGAATACTATGCCTCCCAGGGAAGGCTTAACCAGCAGAAATATCTTTATTTCACCTCACAGGAGTGGTTTTGTGCAGGAAGGTACCCATGTTGCAAGGGTGCCACTTCAAGCAGAGATCGCCATATTATGTTAAATATGGCACACCGCTGCCCTCTTCCTTTCATGCCGGGCACCTAGGTCGTTTGTTGCACTACGTGAAATGTGTAATAAATATGGCCCTGGGTCTGACAGGCAAATATGGCTCTTCTGCATCCACACCCCTAATGGACATGTCATTGGCAGTGTGGCACAGTCTACTCAACACTTTAACAATTTGTGTACCTCAGTAACAGGTAACTACAGCAGAAGTACCTGATCATGAACTGAAAAAGGTGAAGCAGGACATGTGTGAAGAGAATTATGAGTGATCAGTCACAGAAGCTCAAGGTAGTGTGCCATCGCAGGCATGTGAGTGAGGACTAGGCACAACATTAGTGCCCGCTTCCTACTTGACAAGAGTTTGCACACTCACTGCGAACTTCCTGTAGAGAGATGGAAGGAACCAAAGGCCAGATGTGGTAAAGTTTTTACTGGTCGTAAGCCCTCAGATTAAATAAATCGGATAGTTTACAACTGGTAAAAGCATATTTCCAACGTACTACACATATTTTGTGATGCTGATTTTTTTTTTCAAATCACTAAATATGGTTAGTGTGGTTACCAATTCGGTATTTGCAAGGGGCATGTTTTGGGCAATATCAAATCCAAATACTGAATCAATAGCCTATGTGTCAATGGTTTACAACCGTAATTCTGGTAGCAAGCCATTGATAAGTTAGCAGCTCCAAATTGTATTTGGTATCTCATTTGCAAAAGGGATCCCCTTACCATTTGCAAATTGAGGAGACCGCTTTAGGGGCATGAAGCAGAAGTCCAGGCCACCACTGCTAACACTACTGAAGCTTTTCAAAATGGAAAGCTTTTCCCCTTTAGGGAAACAGGGTTGGTTTATTAAAAAAATCAAATCAGTCTTGAAATGTAAAGATGGGCACACTGGCCTGCTATTCCTTGTAAACTATCATCCCTGCCCTTGCAGCAAATCAGATTTAGTCACTATTTGTGAGTAGTCTAATGAATATTGATGAAGCGCATTTTTCTGCAACCCCCTCCAAATTGTTATTTTACATAACAACCTAATACACAGGTCAGATCACAAAATAATTTAGTAGTTGCAAAAGTAAGGCAATTGTGATTCCTTTTTGCAACCACTTTTTTTTAACACCTATGACTCTAAATGGTGTTAAGGAAGCAGCGCAGATGGAGGAGAGACATAGATTGCTGTTAATGTAGACTGTGAAGGCTCTACAATCTGGAATGAGTTGCTATTCAGTTCACTGTGTTGTTTTAGCTTGAGGGACAGAACCGTCCGTTGCTTCTTAACGTAGGTACCAACTTCCGGGATACCGAAGTGATGAGCTGGTAGACTGTATATCCCTATAATTTGCAACTGTACATTTTGACCTATTTATCCATATTGAAAGACAAAAACTCCATAAGCATGTAAGAGGATACAATATATGTCGAACAAAATAAATTGGCTCATTCAAATAATTCCAACTCTAAAGAAACTGTGTTACCTCGTCCATACCTGAAGTGCATCTAAAAAATTATCTTTGATAAGATTATTTGGGAGAAGAGAACAACATTGAGGAAGCTATTCACAAAGGTAAACTTATGCAAGAGTAATTATTTTACTCCTAACTATTTAAGTAACTTTACTACTTTTTGGCTATTCACCATTTATTAGTGTAAAGTTACTTAAAAGTGTGAAAGGGAGTGAAGTCAGCAAAACACCCTCAATAACAATAAAGTTACTACTAGTAGTGATTTTACATCAGTATTTGACATTCCGCTCACTTGGTGGACACCTCCATCATCAGGACGGAGATCTTGCTATAGTGACATAGGAAAATGTATAAAAGTATATTACGGATAAAACATAGTAGGCCGAACATGTTAAACATTAATGTAAGAGAATTTTAATTTAAAAGTAAGACAAATTTAAACAATGCTACAGCACTTTTAAAGTAATTTTGAATTACATATTTAATTAATGTAAGTACATTAAATGAAATATTATTGATTAAAGATGTATTTAAAATTTTGTTTATACAAAGCCAAATCTTTTATCTATGTATTATGCATTAAAAGTTATGTAAAGAATTACATTTAATTAATTGTGTTCTTTTAAAAAATATATATCATTAAAACATTGCAACACTAAAATTCGTTTGTTGTAATTTATATTTCACTTTTTAATATTAAACTAACTTTACAAATTTGTTTTAAAAACGGGAGAATAAATGCATTTAATTTAACATTATTCCAATGGGATTCTATTTTAAGTCCCTACTTCCAATACTTTTAATGGAAGGGTGCTGCAGTATTAGTGGTTGGCTTATCGTAGTGCTAGACATAGTCTAGATCTGAGCTGGAGTACACTTAGTACTGCTTTGGGTCTTTTTTTGCTTTAGTAATTTTAGAAGCCCAGCTTATGAACAGTGATGTATCACTCTTTGGTCGGTGGATGTATGCTCCTCCCAAAACCCCTTGTTAGTCTTCTTCTAAGCCCTCTTTACCCATTCCAAAACCCTTCCCCTGTAGGAGAAAGTATTCACCATTTCCCAGCCTCTTCTCCCTTTCCATCCCATATTATCTACTAAAATGTATACCTGCGTGTTCGAAGACATCTCCAGTGGGGGTGGAGATATTTGCACACAAAAGCTAGTCGAGGCAGAGGAGTAGACCTTGGTATGTATGTTAATGATTATTGTTTTGAAGTATATTAGTAGTACTACTTTAGGACTACTAAACATATTACAAAATGCTTTTTAACAATAGGCCCCTGACTCTATCTCTGTATTTCAGGCCTTTAATTTGTTGCAGCTGGCGCAAAGGGATAAGATTCAGACCCTCTGCTTTGCTGATTATGCATCAACAATCAAACTCATCTCTTTGTCTCAGAACATTCCATCAACATAGCACAAGGCGCTTCTATCATTGTGTTCCCATAGATAAAGACATGACCTATAACATACCATAGCATAACATAACATAACACAATATAACATAACATAAGGTAAGGTAACATAAGGTGATAAAACATAACATAACAAAACAGGAGGATATTGCTATTGTTGTAAATGAATCGGACTTCCTAATTCACACGGAGAAACAAATAAATGAGAACCAAAGACTCGCTTCATGAAATGGTCTACAAAACACATGATTCCTGACAAAGAGAGCTGGACATTCTGGCTAATACCAAGGGAGGCCTTGGAGTCAGTTCCAAAGCAAATGAGGCAAATACTACTGGATGGCGGACAACTCAATTAGTTTTCGCAGTTTGGAGGCTTTGCCTTCTGCTGTAATGCACAGGATGAGAACTTCAATCGAAAATACACCACTCATAATTTAAACAGTAAAGACTGTCGAGCCAGATGGTCTGGATGTAATTCCACCATAGCATATCATGAATTTCTAAAGTGGATCGGAACATTCTCTAATCTAGGAAATCACTTATCCTAATCCTATAATAATGGAAAAATAACGTTTAGTGTGAAAAAAAGGCAAATTTGACGGTGTCCCCACCAGGCATTACATAATCATTAAGATGTGTATTGTTCATTTATATATTGAATACCATGGAAATGCCATTTCTTTTAATTAAAAAGAACAATCGTTTCATTCGCAAATAACACTACAATTCAGAATAGTCTTTTTTTTCAATTGAATTCGTATAGCACCAGGATGTGTAACTCAGCATTCAAGGACTGCGGAAACGGTTGAACAACTGAACCAACAGCACAAAAAAAGGTGGTGGCCAAAATGCTTCAAAACCACCGCCAGAAGAAAGCAGCCAACCCCTTAGGAAAGAACAGGAAAGCAGTCTCAACAACGGACACCAATTTCCCAACAAAATGAAATCCAAACAACTGATATAGACAAACATTATTTTTGGGGGTGAAGGGGCGAGGGAGGTGAACACCACCAAAAAAAAGGAAAATAATGAAACATGCTCACACCCAAGGAACAAAGGCATTTGATGAGGCAAATAAACATTTCACCACAAGACAGACAAGAAGGAATAGGAGCCACATGGAGTTAAACTGAGAAACAAACCAAGAGAACATAAAGATAACAATGAAATAGCTCACCATGAAAAACGCAATAAAAGGCTGCTGTCCTTTTCCTGGACAAAGGATGTCTAAACCGAGAATGATGATTCTTATAGTTTCACTGAATTATGAATCGAGATTTTATTAAAGACAAGGAGGCTAGCATTATGTATAAACTTTTATTTACTACTTCTGAGCAGCAAAACCATTAAAAGCTTTTCAAATAAAACATTAAAACATCAAAATGTGAAAAAGAATCTTCAGTCCCAACATATACTGTCCATCCTCCATCTTCCTCCTATTTTGTTTGTTTGTCGATGAAAAGAAAAAACTCCACCAAAAACAGGAATCAACTTCTCTTTATCCTCTTCAAATTATCTGTTGACAAAAACATCTTCTTATTCAAGAATCTTAACTTTAATCAGAATTAACAATAAATGCTATCAAAAATAAACTTACTCCCCCCATCCCCAATAAAGGGAAGTGAGAGTGGGCTACTGCTAGCCTCCTTGTCTTTAGTAAAATCTTGATTCTTGATTCAGTGAACCTATAAGAATCATCATTTTATGTCACGACAGGAGGCTAGCATTATACATGTTCAAAGCTCAGTGTTCACAGTTCTTCAAAACACAATTTGAAACATGATCTACACCTCAAAAGTCGAATTTCCTAAAAAGTCTCCGCAGATGAGCAATCTGCTGTTTTAAAGCTTCATCCAATCGTACACCCATCATGCAAACCTTACTTGCCATAGCCCCCCTGTCCGAATGAGCTGAAAACTTGGAAACATCCACTCCTGCCTCCTTCATAGCCTCCGTCACCCATCTTGCAATTGTAGCATTTGACACTGCCCTAAAAGGCTTCATATAAGAAATCAACAGTTGATCAACCTGTGCACTTCTCTTATCCAACATCCTACTCGTATTCCTTCAGTCATCGAACTTGTTGTAGCGTAAATGTGTTGGGCCTTATAAATTATTTAAATTGATCTTGTACTCTTAACCTCAAAATTACCTCAGCTACCATACTAAATCTCTTAGGTCCTCCGATGGATCTTGCTCTGTGCTGAAAGCGATTAGGATACTTAGGGGAAGAACAATTATCATATGAGGACCTGGAATAAGATAAGTGTTAACATTCATTTATTACTAATGGAATTACTCAGGTAATTCTGCCTTTAGATCAGTTAATGTTATAGCAGCTTAATTGGCCACAAAAAGTAATGAAACCCAATCAGTATTTTATCTCAAATTGTATTTTTATCAAATTTCAAATGTTTAGCATACAAATCAAATTTTAAGAATTTGAACAGATTTAATAAGCATTAACAACTTGGGAATTTCAATCTGAAGTGACCTATCATCATTAGCCAAGGGAGATTTTATCCTAAAGAAGTGAGGGGCATATTATCAAGCGGCAGCGATAATTATCGCTGGCCGCTCTTAGCCAGATTTTTTTTATCGCCGGCTATCGCTGGCAATTATTGCCATGCTATCGCTGTATTAACAACGCATAGCGCAATGGCGATAATTTCCCAGCGATAGCGGTGTTTTCCATGGAACATCGCTGGTTTTCCAGTGATGTTCCATGGAAAATGGCGATAACCTTGCTGATACGACCCTGTGGTCGTATCAGCATAATCCACCCCCATTGTTAGGTATAGGTAAGTCTGCATTTTTGCAGACGTTAGTTTTTGGCGAAAACCGCGGTTTTCGCCAAAAACTAACGTCTGCAAAAATGCGTGGGACTCCTTGTTAATATCGCGATGTACATTTCGCGATATTTAACAAGGTAGTCCGTCAGGGGTACGCCCAGTGACGCCCACTTTGCATCTCATTAGAGATGTGAAGTTAGGCGTGCTGGAAACGGGCGCTAAGTCAAGGAAACACGCGCTAGCGTGTCCTTGATGATATTGCGATAACATTATCGCTGCTTTTCACCCGAAAACGGACGCTAAAGCGGCGATAATTTTATCGCGCCCCTTGATAATATGCCCCTTAGTTTTTTAGGAAATCAGTTATCTCTCATGCAAACGTTATTGATGAAAGTTCAGTAAATCACTGAATTACCAGTTCCAGTTTATGGACAGGATTGTCTGCCCTGTCCGTATTGCAACGTCAATGCCACAGCTGGAAAGATTCCACTATAGAAGCATACCAGCTGGCAGATAATGTAGTATTTTGTCACAGTTCACATTGTTTCTGGAAGTCCAAATCGTCAGTCTCTCTGCTGTAAGATGGGCAGAGGGAAATGGACAAGATAGGACCTGCCCCTGTCCAGAGTTTAGGCAATTATATTTCATCGATTTCTGGTTTACACCCCTTGACAACACCAAATTTGTTGGACCAGTCTGTCCCATTGGTCACTTTCAATACAATGAGATGATGTAGTAGGTAAAAGTATACAAATCAGGAGAATTTAGTAATCCATTACTTTCCATCTTCCTTAGGACCACTGTACTTTAGTCATATGATTGGTTTGACATTTAGGAATTAGGCGAGTTCATGTTCTCATCCATTGTTAGTCCGCTCCCAAGCATGTGCTCTCGGAAGTAACAATTTTGTTGCAAGTCTAATAAAGTGAGCTACAAATGTGAAAAGAATTATTGAGTGTAAGCACACAAGTAGAAACTTTACGAAAGGTTCCCATAGGCTTCAGACTATTCAGTTCATGAGTTCATACTAGAATAGAAAAGCAAGTTTTGAGGCCTTCATGAAACAAAGCTTGTGCACAATGAATTTGTGCTAAATATGAATCTCACATTATTGAATACAATGCATTAGTGCTTCAATGATTTGCAATTACATCATGTAAGTATAAGGTACCCCTAAAAAGCACTTCATTATTATTTTGCATATAATTTGCAAGTCTTGAAAGGCACATTTAAAGTAAACCTTTGCATAGCACAAATGATCATAGCGTCTATTTTCCTCATCAATGTCAGTGCTCACATTACACATTCTAATGTTGATGACCATTTTCCTAACACATAAAACAACTTTATTCGTATATATAAATTTCTATATTATCATTTGTTTATAAGTACATCTAAGTATAAAGAAAACAAATGTCAATATAGTTTGTTAAGCTTCACATCAGCGTATTGACTGTTAAGTGTTCAGAAAACTACGTCTAACATTCTGAATGCTCTTACAATGCAGTATCTAAATCAAACTTCATCTGTGCATTTTTCTTAAACTTGGTAACCTAAAACACATTTGTCATTATTGTAAGTTAATGTCACAAATCATTGTTCCAGGGTGAATTCATAGAGATAGACAAAATACAACATCTATGCTCTATCAAACTACACATAACTGTGGAAATTCACCAAATCTTGGTAAAAAATTGAACTAGACATCGTCTTTGTCCTTTTGCACACATCAAAAACCACACCATCTGGCTGAAAAAGCCTATGGGATAATTCCAATGCCTTTACATCCGAAACCCTCCTGACAGAAATTAGACATAATAACGTGGCCAAATTCCAACTCAACTCCCTTACCTCCAGATACTTGTTGCTTGGCCAACCCTCAAACAGACGTAGAACCAAATCCACATCCCATTGAGTCTGATATTTCACATTAGGTCTCCTCAAATGAATCCTTTTCATTACTCTACAGACCAAAGGACTCTTACCAACAGAAACATCCTGAGTTAAGGAATACCCTGCTGCTACAGCTGACCTGTAACAATTCAACGTTCTGCAAGACATCCCCTTCTCAAATAACTCTGCAGAAAAATAGCTACTACTACATCAGCTACCTCCATGGGATCCAAATCCCTCTGCATGCACCAACGCAACCACACCTTCCAAACTCCTCTATACCTCTTGCTGGTCCCTGGAACCCATGACTCATTGCGCAGGCTTGAAGTTGACTCTGAAAGCCCAATGCATCCTCTGGAATGCCTGATGTCCTCCAGACTAGAGGGTTGAGAGAACCCGACTCAACTAAAGGATGCTCTTGTCCATCTACGCCCATCAACAGCCCCTTGAAGCACGTTATCAAATAAGGTTGCTCCACCGCCAACTCCATCACCGATGGGAACCAAGATTGAGTCTTCCAAAAAGGCGTCACTAAAATCATTTGGCATTTCTGTCTCTTCGCCTGAACCAACACTCTCTGAATCATCGAAAAGGGGGGGAAAGGCATAACCCCTTACTTCCCTCCAACTCTGCAGAAAAGCATCTATCGCTACTGCCCCTGGATCCAGCATCCAACTCACATACATTGGTAGTTGAAATGTCAACCTGGAAGCAAAAATATCAATATTCAGAGCACCCATTGCTCTCACGATACTCTGAAAAATGTCCGCATCACATTCCTGGAATTCTAATGCACCACCACATTCAGCTTCCCAGAAAGATTTCTGCTCTGAGATCTATTTTGTGTTCCAAACAAAATCCCCACATCTCCTTCGCCAACTCTGACAACCTCTTTGTCCTGCTGCCACCCAACTTGTTTATATAAGTCTCTGCTGTGACATTGTCCATTTTCAAAAGAACTGAACTGTTCTTCAAATTTTCCCTGAAACTTTGAATGCCTAACAAACCTGCCTGCATTTCTAGACAATTTGTATGATTCTTCCTTTCTGTCAATGACCATACACCTCCTGTTTCCTGACTCAAACAGGACGCTCCCCATCCATAACTGCATGCATTGGTTTCTAACACAAACTCTGGTATTGTTCCAAATATCGCCTTTCCATTCCATGCTTCTAAATTCTCCTTCCACCACTGTGACTCTTACCATGCCTCTCTGTCCAGATTAACCAAAACTCCGTACCACAAAGCTTTTGCCAGGCCAAAATTCTTCATCCCTTGAAGGGCCCTGTAATGTAAAGGACCCAGAAATACCACCTGAATTGAAGAGGACAATAGACCTATCACTCGAGCTAATTCTCTCAATTTCGCTTAGTCCTTCCTCAACATTGAACTCACTTCCTGCCTTATTTTCTTCACCTTCTTTTCTGGCAACCATTACTGACTTACCAACAAATCCGCTACGAAACCTAGAAATCCCATCAACTGTGCCTGTACCATAATTTATTTCTCCATATTTATGATCAATCCCAAACTCTGTAATAGACTTTCCACCAAGCTCAGATCTCTGCGTAACTCCTCCAACTCTTGGTTCAGAATCAATATGTTGTCTAAATAAACAATCATTCTTATCCCCCTTTTTCTCCAAAAACCTACCACAGGATGCATCACCTTCGTGAAGCACCATAGTGCTGCTGACAGACCGAAAGGCAGAATTTGAAACTGATACAGCTGCCTTCCCCTTCTGAACCGTAAGTATCTATGACTGTCCTCCGTAATTGTAATTGTGAAATATGCATCCTTCAGATATATTTTCACCATCCAGTCCTTGTCTTGCAATAAATCTTTTAACAAATGAATTCCCTCCATTTTGAAATGTCGATATGTCACATACCGATTAAAATTCCTTAAGTTTATTAAAGGCATCCAACCCTTGTCTTTTTTCTCTACCCTGAATAGGGTAGTTACAAACCCTTTTTCCACCTCCAAAACCTTCCGAATAACATTCTTGCCCAACATCTAACTTACCTCTTTCTGAGCCACTTTTTGCACATCTTCCTGAAATACCAACTCTCTTGTTTCCGATACCTGCACAGGCTCTAAATCCAACTCTATTCGATAACCCTCTATCGCCTGTAAAACCGATGCATCCTTTGTTATCAACTCCCACTGATCTTTGAAATATCTCAACCTTCCTCCCACACTTGAGGTGATAGAACCAGAAATTGTCTTTGTACTCACCCTGCCCCTGACTCTGATTAAGGGATTGCCCTCTTTCTCGATTCCCTCTTCTTCCTTGGCTTCGATCTCTCTGTGGATAGAATTTTCCACCACCAGGGTTCCCCCTGTATGATCCAAAACTTTGGCCTGAAGAATTATGATATTGGGCCCTGAACCCTGCTTGGCCAATAGGATGCCCTCTCCTACTGCCCCTACAATAAAAACTTCCACTTGAAAAAACCCTGGGCATGGAATACTGTGCCATATCCAGACTTGTGAATGTCTTAACATACTTAATTAAAGACCTCACCAAACCATCTCCAAAGAGTAACCCCTTCTCATCCTCTGATGACTCTCTCTTTGCTAGTTCACTCAATTAAGGGTTAATCCTCATGAGCAAAGTTTTGTACCTCTCAGCCAAAAAGCCTGCATTCGCATTGCCTAAAAAAAATTTGCCCTTCTTCACCATCCTCTTAACAAAGTTAAGTCAAATTCAGAACCTTTAAGGAATGCCTCTTCCACTGAGACAAAAAAAAATT
Organism: Calotriton arnoldi; assembly: GCA_963921515.1. Classification (NCBI taxonomy): domain Eukaryota; kingdom Metazoa; phylum Chordata; class Amphibia; order Caudata; family Salamandridae; genus Calotriton; species Calotriton arnoldi. The sequence continues at coordinate 335,003 of CAWUFW010006615.1, forward strand.
CCTGTGGGTACCCTAGAATGGGCACCCTAGAATGGTGGACTCTAACGAGGTTACCTGATTGACAGAACAAGTTCAACAGCCCTGACTTCCTTAATGCAAGTAAAGGCTTGAATTCCCTAATGTTGTCTCATTGTTTCTTCTTTTGAGTTTTGATACACTGAGCTTGTGGGATGTGCATGAGATGGATGGCTCTTTACTGGGAGTTTTGACCTACTGTTTATTTGAGTTCTGTGTTTGTGCGAAGGCAATGCCTCCCCAGACAGTTACCCCTATGTGCCGTGGTTGTTGCCCTGTCCCTGTTGGCCAGGGTTCCCTGTCTGTGACTACTGTTACCACGCGCTTGCCCGATTACCTGATCCCTGTTGTGTTGGGCTGGTAGCAGGCTATCTTCACCAGGCTGTGCGTATGGTTGGTTTGTGTCTCCCTACATTTGGTTTTGTGAATGGAGGTTTTTGTGGGCACTGGCTTGTGTCTATCGACCTCTGTGCATGATATGCTTTTAACCAGCATAGGTCAGCTGTGTGGCCCCGTCTGGGGCAATAATGACATTCTCCGAGGTCTGGCGATGGCCAACCTACAGGAATTCGCCTACTGTAATTGAGCTGAAATTCTCTGGGGTTTTGAGGTGGAGCCCCCTTTAAGACTGGTGCCATTTGTATGCTTGCAGCCAAAACAGAACCCCTGGGGGTGGTTTTTCTGCATTTGCATTGGATCAGTCTAGTGGTGTCAACCTGGGCTTGTTTTTGGTTGTGAATTTGCCTAGGGGGCTGCTGATCGGGGGTATGTGTGGCTGCCTCCTATTTTCCTGCTCGGGGCCCTCCCCATGCACTCAGTAGGGATCCTTCCTTCTGGTGTTTTCTATTTATTTTTTGTGCCATATTTTCTATGGTGGCAATACATCTGGTTGCCCTATTCAGCTGCAGAAATGGGGTCTCAGGTGTAGGGAATGTAATATATAGTGCTAGGCACCCACGTCTGCGCCATTTCCTCACGTGCAGAGGTGTCATTGTGGAGGCAGAGGCTGGGATTGCTGGTCACAGAGGTGCTTAGGCTCTGGTTTTTACTGCCGCAGCACCTATGTGCCTTTGTCCTGCTCCCCACCTAGTCTCTGGGATCCCGGCATGCATGCATACCCAATTAGCTAACAGGGTCCTCATCTTTCTGGCTGTCTAACTAAGATTTGGTGCATGTAACATGCCTACTGATGAGCAAATCCGCATAGCTCGAAAAAGTTATTCACATATTTCAAAACCTTCTCAGGGAAGAGGATCTTATTTGTGGGGCATGTTTGTACCTTGGGGCGTGCAATGTGGGAGGGTCTCGGTAACCTGGGTTCTGTGGAAGGACATCCAGGGGAGGAGCAGACTATGGTCCAATCATTGGTAAAATGGATGGACATTCTCAGCTTGGCCATCAGGTTTCACCCTAGTATGTTAGCTGGGGATGAGGGAAAGTATAGTAACTGCTCCTTCATCCCATTCCCCCCTACCTCTAACTTAAGAGGTTCCGATTAGGGGATTCCTGCCACCATGCCTGAGAATCCTTGCACAACTGTGGTACTTCTCGATAAGAGGATTATCCCTTCCCTCAGGCAGGATCTCATCACCCCGTGTCTACTAGGAACCTGTAAAATACTGTGACCGTTGGATCTTCCTCTGATCAGTCTAGGGTGGACAGTAGTGTACGTGTCTTGGGATGCTGCTTCCGTTTCTGCCATGGATTCCGTATTCTCCCCCTTGGCCAGCTGGGCCAACCCTGTGGCTTCATTCTCACCATCGGATCCCGGAGCATTGGGGCCCTCCCCCTTGTTAGTTGAATCATTATCCAGGACAGACATAAAACTCCCTGTTACCCGAGTTTGATCAATTGACCCAGTGGGTGTGCCCGGTCTTTGTGCTGCTGGGTCTTGATGGGCCAAACGCAACAGGCGGGGGTTGCGCTTAGGGGAGACCTAGCACTGGATTGGGGTGGTGCCTGGGAATGCTGCCCTGTTAGACTCTTGTATCTAGACCTAACAGCTCACTGCTCAGTAGGGAACCCTCCAGTTCCCTCAAATGGCTGGTTGGTGTATCCTAAAGCAGGGATAGCCCCTCCATACCTACATATGGATTGAAGGTGTTGACACTTTGCTTATGAATTGTTGGATAAGATTATCAGTCTGGGCCTCCTCAAAGATGGCCCAGGTCTCTAATAGTAGCTCTCTCCTGTCCTTCTTCTGTCATGCATATTTAGTCCGAATGAGTGTCCTCATGTGTTCTATTATGTTAATGTTAAAGGTTCCCTTTTCTGGCCAAGAAAGCATGTGTGCCTTAGTGTACACTTGCTATTTGTGGCAATACTCGTGAAGCGCCTTTATGTGTGTGGGAAAGTTGGTTTGCTTGTGTTTTCGTGGTGACTCTATAATGAATTGAGTACTTTTTAAAGGACAAATACACCCTAATTCATCAGATTTTTGGGGGTGAATTTTTAAGCTATACTTGGTTGCGGGGAACTATTACCACTCAAATAGAGGGGGCCCCTGAAATCGAATGAAGGTAGAGAAGCAGGGGAAAAGAACACAGACTACTTGTACAAGAATTCTCTACCTGTATTTATCAAAAGGCGCTATACGTCGCAAATGGATAAACTCCCAGAAAGCTGGCCTATAGACAAAGGCACGCCACAAAAAGTTCAAAATATATCAAAATGTATTAATAATCAATTCACATAATAATATTTTTAAATAGACAATAACAAGTCAAATAAATAAATAACATCCCAAAAACCCACTCGCTCAGCCATTTATACCACCAGACTCATAACCATACATTCTCGTACGTCCTGAGACTCAGGAATCCAGTCATACTCACAGCAGCAAGGGTAAAACATAAATGAGTATGGCGGTGGTGCATGGCAGGGTGGGGCGGTGGGGGGAAGAGGACAGACGACAGGATGGGAAAGTAAAATAAAAAAATAAATATAACCACTTACCTTGCGCTCGCTGCATCGCCGACTCTCCATCTGAGACATTCATTCTCCATTTGGCTGTGGAGAGATTAAAGTCTTTGTTCGAGCAAAGATTTCTTTGTCAATTTGTAGGGTACACAGGTCCATCAGGTATTTGGAGGAAAGATTGCTAAGTTTTGTTTGATTTGTTGACTGATGCCATCTTAATTTGGTTTGGTAAGGTGAAATGCGTTCATGTTTTTACAGACCAAAAATAATTCTTATTGTACTGTTTGGACCATTTTTAAATTTGTCAGGACCTTCACTGGAACATTCAAAAAAAGATGAGCAGAAGAGTAGCCTGATAAAACAAGGGCTTGAACAATATGGGTCCTTTATGATAAGCCAAAAATTGATCTGTTTTTGGAAGTTTTGTAATGAAGAAAATATGCCTCTCTGGTCATTTCTTGGGTAAGGCAAGAAAATGAAAAATAGCAGCCAAACTCCCACAATCTTCATTGCTTTGCCAGGAGTACCAGAAGGTTCCAGATCGAATAGCCGAATACTGCCTCACGAAGGAAATATTGAGTAAATTTTCTCATTTGTTTCAATACTGTGTGCATTATAGATACAATTGAGTGTCAAGAGGAGCAATTGTGAATTTTTGATAATATGTAAGAAAAGAAGAATGTATTGGTTTTTCTGTAATAGAATGCCGGCCTGCTCTTTAGAATTCTACTCGCTATTATTTTAATTTTGATCCAGATCTGTTCAGTTAGTTTGCTATGCTTTTTGGTAGCTGTCCACAATGCCTAAAAGGTAGATTACTGCTTGTCTGTACTTAATCTTGCCAAAGGAGATTGTCATCCTACCATTATCTGCCAGCTTTATTATCATGCATTGGTACATGATAGAGCTTCAATTGTCCTCTTTTATGGCTGAACAAAGTCTGTAATAGTTGGTGCGGCGGATTTACATAAACCAAGGTACCCAGGGATTGGTAATTCTAGGCAGGCACATATTTCATAAAACCTACAAAAGTAAAAGTCTAACATAAAATAAATGAAGTACTGCTCCAAAAAAAATCAGGTTGATGCCAGACAATGAGAATCAGCTTTCAAGGTAATCCAGGATTCCCTAGTGTCAGATTTAGCTATTAGGGTGCCATCAGGTACAACAGTGAGTAAGAAAAGAATTACAAACTTGTAGGTATAATGATGTACAGGTGTGTGTGTGTATATATATATAGATAGCTTGTAAGATTGGCGTTAATACAACCCAGTATTCCTCTGTGTTTGGTCCGACCATCAACCAACTTAAAGGAATATACAATTGCCAGACAGAATTCGCGGTTTACGTTTTAACTTGTGCCTGCGGCCTACAATATATAGGCAGTACCAAATTGCAGGTACACGTGCAAATTCTGTAACCTATTAGGGCTATAGTAAATTCTGACATGTCCTATCCAGTGGCCAGGCACTTCAAGACAGTCCATAACAAGGACCTAAAGAATCTTAGGTGCCTTGTCATCGGGGGAGTTCCCCCTATCAGAAGAGGGGGCAATAGAGAGAAACTTCTTAGGAGGCTGGAGTCTAAATTCATTCTGGAGCTCGATACCCGCACTCTGACTGGACTCAATAATGGAGAGGAACTGCAGAATTTTCTTTAAAGAACTTTAATAAACTAGAAACAATGGAGAAGATCTGCTTATTTCTCTTTAAAACTGAAATTATTAAATTATAATATTTATTTACCAATACGTTTTTTAAAAGTGCACACTCTGTAACAACTTGAATTTAATTACCTGTTTTTACATGGGCAACTCCTGTACTTATATCCCCAATAATTATATAGATCTACCGCTAGCCCCACTCCATTCTTATATCCACTTATTATAACAAATGCCATACTAGTTGTCAAGACACCTTAAACTCCACTAGGCCAATCAGTTCTTGTAGGGAGTTATTCATTTATCTAGACTCATCTTTTTGAGTAATACTGCCATGCTGTTAATCTTCCCGAACCCATAGTATTAGGTTTTGTTTTTATAACTAGCACTTCAGCACTTTAGGAGCACTTAGGCACTTAACACTTTTTCATTGACACTAAGGGGTCGATTCTGATGCGGGTTGGAAAAGCTTCCCGACCCAATCGGTTGGGAAATGGTTTCCGACCCACTCGGATCGGGAAAGTCCGACCGGCGGAGTAGGATGCATCCGGATGCTTCCAGATACGATTTGGTTGAACTCCCATTGACTTCAATGGGAACATTTGTTCCTAACCGCATCAGAATTGGGCCCTCGGTCGGGAAGACACGTTCCCGATCCGATTTGGAAGGAGCAAATGCCGTTAGGAGGCCTTCCTAACCGCATCAGAATCAGGCCCTCGGTCGGGAAGCTTTTCCAACCCGCATCAGAATCGGGCCCTATGTCATTACATACCAGACAGGTTTTACAAATTTTCAAAAGTATATTAAAGATTTTTACCATAGCATATTTATCAGGTTTAGATTCGACATCCAATGAAGACAAATGGTATCAGTCCAAATTCAGAAACGGTTTACATACTTTAAGTATTATGTGATTATTTCTATCACAGGGTCTAGAACAACATGATAAATGCATTTAAGCCAATATTAAGTTATTATGTGTTCGATCTTACAATATGAAATAGTGGTATGTCAATCCAAAAAGGTATTAACTTTATTGATTCCGAATAACATTTTTAAGTTTTGTATGACTTTTTAAATGTATTTGCACTTTTTAGGCTATGGAAAGTTCTTTGTATTTACATTATTTCAATGATATATTGATAGTCTGTTGTCCTTGTCACCACCAGTTTTTTAACATGTGATGGATATTGCACTTTAAATGAAAGAGCAGAAATGATCCTCGTTATGTGAACAAGCCCAGCGAGGTGGGAGAAATGCGTTATCCTGCCATCTTATCTCTAATAAATCTATTTTTGAACAGTACAAAGAAGGAATCCGTGTCCCCATTTCACGTGAAGCAGTGCGGTGGGGATTGTTTGTTTGCATTTATATATATATATACACTGTGTAATTATAGTTGTGTAGTTATAGTTTCCATAGGAAGTGTTTTTTTGTTTTGCTAATAGCTTTGGTGCTGGTTGACAAAACTGCACACAATTTTCCAGAAAAAAGTTCATTCCCCTCAGCTCCTCCTTTGAAAGTTTTGTGCTGGTTCATAAAGTAGGAGCCAAGAAAAATGGTGAATCCTAAAACATCAATTTCCTATTTTAACTCCCATTAGAAACTTTGCTTTCCAAAACAGAAAAAACTGCTGAGTGGAATTACAAATTGGACAAACAGTTGGAACTTTTGCTCAGAAATCATACCCTTCATAATTTGCTGTAAATTCATTTAGCTGACGTCAAGAAAGTTGTGTTTAATGAGGTTACCTACTTTGGGTTAGAAGGGTTTAAAATGTTAGGTATATCTCAACGGTTGATTCCACAAGAGTCCTGCAGTATAGAACATTTTAAAAACAGGGCTCTCTGATTGGCTGAGGCAGCTAAATGGAATACAACCATAAAGACATGCTTACACCAGTGTGAGACAAACCATTTCGCAATAGGACATCCCTACATTCTATATTATTGAACAGCCTGCAATGCCTCAAAATCATCATTGAAGTTCTAGAAAAAACATCTACGTCCTACAAATGTCCTTACTACGTAGACTTTGTCTATAGCCCTGTATTACAATTTTTTAACATGGACAGGTGCCCAGAATCGACTGGTAGATAATCTATTGCCAGAAAAAGTTTCATGCTTTCTCACAGATCTTTTAAAACTGGCTTTGGCTTGAAGGTTCATCTTATTTTCAAACCTCCCTCTGCAACCCACATTAGGTACACATAGACTTTACCTTGTAGTAATAGTTGCACTTTAGTGATTTCTAAACGGTGCACCATATAACTTTCAATATGCACAATTAAACTAGCCTGCAAGGATGTTGCTATTTCCCTGCTATGGACCCATATGTGTACACTAAGTACCTCTACGATGTGTGTGACTACGATGTCATTTAACATGTCATGATTGATGTAATATGTGAGGTCATCATAAGCATTTTATGATGGGGTGCAAATTATAGTTAGTCCACTAAGATATAACTGGTGAATTTTAAGATTTTGTTTTGCTTTCCGAGATATCTATATGTATCAACCAGCAATGTGAGAGCTGCACTTCTCACTACAGCATTGACAGCCCTGGTGACCGTCAACGTAGAGCTTTAGCAACAACCGTCAGCATAGCCCTACAGAATCTTCGCACTACAGCAACGATCGTCCCCAAGGCCTGACCTACTAACCACCCACAGTGCTTTCACTGCTCCTTTCAGCCTACATCACTGCAAACTGGACTCTTCACGCCAGACTTTGAGAATGTAACTTTTTCAGCAGGACTAAACTAGTTCCTGTATCTGTCCCACGCTTCATCATGGTCAGCTTGAAATTGTGACTTTCACCTGGTCTCACACGACCAGATAATCGCGAGTGGTGTTTTGTGCTTTTAGGCGATATCCATACCTCAAATCTTTGAAATTGCATATATCCGGTTCTATTGAATTTTTGTTGTTTTGGTGTCAACTAATTTATTCAATTTTACTCTTTTTTTCTAAATTGGTGTGGGATGTTTCAGGTGTGACAATTAATGCTCTGAGAGCAGCACTATAATTGTGAAAGTATTTTTTTCTAGCATTGAAAGAAAGATGAAATGCTATGTTAACCATCTATTTCATCTTTCTGTTTGTTTAGAAAAGCTAACTATCCTAAAATTGAATTCAGCACTGTGAATGACGGGAAGTGATTCACAGTTAAGACCTCTTTTCTGTGAAAAAGGAGCTGTGAAACCACTAGAAAAGTTCACTATGAAGAATGGATGTAAATATATTTGTGAGAACACAGTGCATGGAAAATGTATGAATTATTGTTAATGTATTGTGATGAGTGAGGTGATGACACTGGATATGAAAGTGCGCAACTTATAGTAATTTGAAGGTGGTGCATAAATTATAAATTTAAGATATAGCTATAAGTTTAGAATTTCTAATGTTTGTGTAGGTATAGATGCATTTGTATAGAAAGAATAAATAAAGTTTTCCTAACTATAATTTATCCCAAACCTTTGGTTTTTTTAACAAATTTGAATGGTGTTTATTATTTAATAGAAATGTGTTTTAAATCATAGTGTCAAGTGTCTTTTATTAGTGTGTCATTTATTGGAGGGCTATATAGTACAATGTAGAAGAGTGTTGTACAGTGTAGTGTGTTAGAGTGAAGTAATGTAGAGTGGAATGCAGTGCCGTGGAGTAGAGTGGAGTCGGGTAGCCTACAATTGAGTGAGGTCTTATACAGTGGGGTGGCATGGTGTGTTGTGGTGTGCCATTTAGTGGAGTGGAGTAGCGTAGAGTGGAGTGGCATGTTGTACAGGGGAGTGGCATGGCGTACAGAAGGTTTGCGTAGACTGTCATGGAGTGGAGTAGAGAAGAGTGGAGTAGGGTGCAGCAGAGTGTTGCTCAGTGGAGTATCATCAAGAAGAATGTCGTAGAGCACACTAGAGGAGAGTGTCGTAAAGTGCAGTGGTGTATCATATAGGGGAGTGGCATGTCCTAGAGAGGAGTGATGTGGCATCTTGTTGAGTGTAGAGTAAAGTTGTGCATAGTGGTGTGGCATACAGTGGAATATTGTAGAGTGCAGTAGCATACAGTGAAGTGATTCCACTGGAGAGACTTACACTGGAGTGGGGTAGAGTGGAGTATAATACAGTGGAGTGGCATAGAGTGGAGTGTCGTCCAATGGAATAGTGTAAAATGGAGTGGGATAAAGTAGAGCGGTGTACATTGGAGTGGCATAGAGTGGAGCCCCATCTAGTAGAGCGGCATACAGTGGAATAGCAAACAGTGAAGAGTTGAAGGATGGAGTGGCATACACTGGATTAGGGTAGAGTGGAGTGGCATTCAGAGCAGTGGCGCAGAGTGGAATAGCATATATTGGTGTAGTGTAGAGAACAGTGGTGTAAAGTGGAGTGGCATACACTGCAGTCACGTACAATGGAGTGGGGTAGAGTGGAATAACAGACAGTGGAGGGTCATAGATTGGAGGTGCGTACAGTGTAATCGCATTGAATGGAGTGGTATAGACTTCAGTACCGTACAGTGGAGTGGGTAAGAGTGGAATAACACAAAGTGGACTTACATACAGTGTAATATCATAAAGTGGAGTGACATGGAGTGGAGTGCCGTATAGTGCAATAGCATAGAGTGTAGTACAGTGGATTGGTATAGAGTAGGATAGTATAGAGTGGAGTACCATAGAGTGGAGTGGCGCACGGTGAGTGGCATAGATTGAAGTGGCATATAGTACAGTAGGGTAGAGTGGAATAGCATACGGAGGAGTAGCATAGAGTGGAGTGGCGGTCAATGCAAAAGCGTAGAATGGAGTAGCATAGAGTGGAGTATCGTACACTGCAGTGGAGTACACTGCAATGGCAAACAGTAGAATAGTGTACACTACAGTGGTATTCAGTGGAATATTGTACAGTGGACTGTACTACAGTGGAGTAGCATACAGTAGACGCCACGGGACTCCTGTTGCTTGCTGCCTCGCTGCCACTGCCAGTAAGGGACTCCCTGTCCCAGGATACACTGCCCCAGAAGGAGGGGCTAAGGGCACCAGCTCAGCGCTCTTAAGAGCGTCTTCACTCCCGCGACGCAGGACGCCACAGGACTCCTGTTGCTTGCTGCCTCGCTGCCACTGCCAGTAAGGGACTCCCTGTCCCAGGATACATTGCCCCAGAAGGAGGGGCTAAGGGCACTAGCTCAGCACTCTTAAGCGCGTCTTCACTCCCATGACGCGGGATGCTGCGGGACTCCTGTTGCTTGCTGCAGCGCTGCCACTGCCAGTAAGGGACTCCCTGTCCCAGGATACACTGCCCCAGAAGGAGGGGCTAAGGGCATCAGCTCAGCGCTCTTAAGCGCGTCTTCACTCCCTCGACGCGAGACGCCGCGGGACTCCTGTTGCTTGCTGCAGCGCTGCCACTGCCAGTAAGGGACTCCCTGTCCCAGGATACACTGCCCCAGAAAGAGGGGCTAAGGGCACCAGCTCAGCGCTCTTAAGCGCGTCTTCACTCCCTCGACGCGGGACGCCGCGGGATTCCTGTTGCTTGCTGCCTCGCTGCCACTGCCAGTAAGGGACTCCCTGTCCCAGGATAGACTGCCCCAGAAGGAGGGGCTAAGGGCACCAGCTCAGCGCTCTTAAGCGCGTCTTCACTCACGCGACGCAGGACGCGCCCGGGCAAAGCCCGGGCCAAGGGCGGGCCGGTCCTTGCCTGTCATTGACAGGAAGAGGCAGGGCAGGGCCGCACCACTTTCATCTGGCCCGTGGACTGAGGACTCTACAGCGGGATAGTTCATCTGAGTTGAGGTACTGTGCCCAACGAGTTTTTGTAAAATACCTCATGGCCCCTGAAAGCCCAAGCTCTATGCAGAATTCTGCTCTAATCTTTATACAGATCAATCATTTCGAGCCTGGGTGCCAACGTTGTTGACTAAAAACTGGATATTGTTAGATCAGAACCACATATAGCTGAGCCTGTCTTCTTTTGTGAAAGCTAGAAGTGCAGTAAGATGGGGAAAAGAAAATCTATGGAGGGGAGTGGGAGCAGTGCGGGGGTGGTAACGGTCGGGCTGATAAAGGAAAAAAGGCCAGGAAGTCGCAGAAACACGCAGGTAACAACTGTGTTTTTGACCGAATAGATACTCTCATAAGTGAATGTGAAAATATCCTAGAGGCAGATCCATTTACGCACTCCAGCCCTGATAAAGCCCCTCACCGGCCTTCCAACCCCACTAACCCCAGATCTAGCAGCTGTCCTATCATTCCAGCAATATTTCATAAATCACTTAAAAAACGGGCCCCCGCATCCAACACAGAGGCAAACATAGAGGCAAACCCAGACATAGAGGGAGTCTGCCATCCTTCCATCTCTCCCCCTGGGGTTATCCCACAACAGCCGGGACTCGTTATTTCTTGTGCAAATAGGTTTTCACCCTTGTTGGATTTGCCTGATGAAGATAGGGTAGATAGGCCCCAGCTACCCCCGACTCCGATTCCTTGCAGAGGGATAGGCCCTAAGCCTAGCCTAGAATCCCAGGAAACACATCATCTTATTAATGCCCTCAGACTTGAAATAGGGGCTATGAAATCTATGATTGAGGGCCTTACTCTCCTGGTCAATCGCCTAGTGCAAAAGGACTCTCCCCGATCTTGGCCACAGAGCCCTAATTCTAAGACAGGTCATACCCAACAGCCCCGACAGGACAATCTTATTGGACGTGAGTCTGCTGCACATGGCATAGGTACTTGTCCTACTGGTCCTATTCTATTCCTTCCTGTGGGTCCATCTTACAAGCAAGTGCCACCCCCCCCCGGCGGCCAAGCGCCCAACCAATTCCAGCATTAGTCATCTAAACACCTGTCATAATATATCAGTAACACAGGGCCAACCATCACGCTCTAGACCTATTTTCTTATCTCACGCTCAACACTCAATCTGTAGTACTCAACATAGGCCAAACCAGACAAACATTTCCAACTCGGACATAGCACCCAAAATTTACATGGTTAACGTGCCTAAGCTTGATTCCGGAAGTGGGTTTGAAAATGCAGACTCTTTGACCAATAAAGCCATTCATTGGATTCGACAAGTCCGGGGTTGCCGTTCAGTTATACGGGATGATATCACCAGGGCTCAGAGGTCTACCTCTCCCATCGAACCGCTAGATCATACCGAGCTTACACTGAAAGGGGTTGATCTGGCGGAAAACCTTCTTGCCCTGGAATTTCGCACTTGTCCACCTGGAACATCCTCTATACAATTTAGGCAGTTTCCATTAGATAGCCGGTGCAGCCGCTCTGTTAGGCAAACACATACTCTCTCGGCAGGAAGCTCCTCAATGGATGCAAATGATTGACTATGGAGCGAGCCCCGACTGTCTTTGGAATCTCACAATGTACCTCTAATTTGTACTGCCCCCACCCCTAGTATCCCGGTACCACCCATTGATGATGATCAGATGCCTAGAATTACACCGATTATATCCCTCCCCCATGAAGAGAAGCGGGTTACTAGTGGCAAGTCAGCTAACATATTGGCTGGGCAATTGACACCTTGTCTCACCTCAAATATGTTGTCTGTAATCTCTTGGAACATTGCAGGATTGAGGACTAAGGTCACTTCTCCTGACTGGCTCACTTTCATCGAGTGTTATGGAATTTGCCTCTTTCAGGAGACTTGGCTGGTGGATCCCCTTTACTGTATAGGTTATTTAAATTACCATATTCCAGCTACTAGTGGGGGAAAAGGTCGTCCATCAGGGGGATTGACAATCTGGGTTCGCCAAGCGATCGGCTATAACATCCAGGTGCTCCCAACACAGAACAGGGATATCCTGGGAATCAGGCTGGTGACGGGCCCGAAAGGAAACATTGACATCTATAACGTTTATGTGAGAGGCCTAAATGGGGGGGAAGAATTCGGAAGTCATGGCAACTCTCGACTATCTTCTAGATCTGCACTCCCGGGATTCCCAAGTCCTAATTGCAGGAGACCCTAATTCAACCTTTGAGCCCCTTGCCATTGATGAGTACGACCTCGGATGTGAGAAAGATATTCAGTGGGGCATCCCCAAATTAGATCTAGCACCCATAAAAAAGTGGACGGACGTAGCAATCCAAATCAACTCCATCTGTCTGGAAAAAGGCTTACGGGCTGTAAATGGAAGATCTCTCTCAGACAGACAAGGGGCAAATACATTCAACAATGGGCGCAGCGCTAGCTGTATAGACTACCTTCTCATTAATTTGCGGCTATGGCACGCTCTTGGGGACATGTCTGTGAGGGACCGGGTAGAGAGTGATCATAACCCCTTATGCGCGACCCTTGATTTATTACCAGAGAGGGTACTCACCCAGTTAGGTAGCGAGCTGACCACTCATGACGTGGTCCCCACAAATGACATGAGACGATTGAAATGGGCGAAGATAATAGAGAAGCCTGAACTCCTTGCCACTATTAATAATGACATTGATGATGCTATAGCTGATTTAGAGGCTTGTTAAGCCAATCCTGAGTTTCCCGGTAACACAACTGCTATTCACAACAAATTCTTTGCCTACTTACGCTCCCATTTTGTGAGGCAATACAAGGCTAAGAGCAATCATCAAATGAAAAGAACCCATTGGTTTAATGAGGAATGTAGATTGGCTCGTAGGTCCCTATGGGATGCGATTAAGGCAGGGGACCCTGCCATAGTACGGTCATCCAGGCTAAAATACAGGAGGGCCCAGGAAAAGGCAAAGAAAGCATGGGATGAAAGTAGATGGCAGGACCTTAGACTGGCTTGTGCTAGTAATAGTTCCAAACAGTTTTGGAACATAGTAAAATGGGATAGGGGAGGCCAGCCACTGCCACCACAGAATCACGTTGCTCAGGACCAATGGGTTAACCATTTTAAACCGCAATATGCCTATAATATAGCTGATGGTGATCGGATCGAGTTCTCACTCTTATTTTAACAAGGCACACCATTTGTCGAGACCGATGTTATTACCGCCCTAGGAGCAGTAACGGGTGGAAGAGCACCGGGCCTAGATGGTATCCCGGCCGACATATTTCTTCATGACAAGACAAAATGGTGCCGGTATATCGTTCTGTTGGCAAACGCAATTGCCCAAGGTGCACCTGTGCCCGACTCTTGGAAAGGGGCAGAGATTATCCCCGTTTTTAAAAAGGGGGACAAGTCCCACCCAGGTAATTACAGGCCTATTAGCCTAATAGACTTCTTGCAAAAAATAGTGGGGGGGTTAGTCTTAAACAAGGTTTAAGATTGGCTAGACGAGAAGGGCATTTTATCTCCATTGCAGGCCGGGATTCGGGCACATATTAGTACTATTGATCAGGTGTTTAGATTTATCTTAATGTATTGGAGGACGGTGGTCTTAGGCAAGGGCAGCTTGTATGCTGCCTTTGCTGACCTTAAGTCAGCTTTTGACCTGGTTTCCCATAGCAAATTATGGATAGTGCTGCAAGAGTTGGGGATGTCCCCTGAATTGCTTTCCCTTATTGTTAGACTTCATGAGGGCAATTTTGCCCAAATTCGATGGGGTACTCAGGGTAACATCACCAATCCCTTTCCCATAGAGAAAGGTGTGCGCCAAGGCTGTGTCATGGCGCCCACACTATTCTCTCTGTTTATCAATGGGATCGCAAAGTTTTTGGAGTCCACTCCTGCTGACGCCCCAGTTCTAGCAAGCATAAAAATCCCTATCCTAATGTTCGCTGATGACACGTTAATTATCTCGAAAACCCCGAACGGTCTTCAGCGAGCCTCATACGGGGTTTAGAAATTACCGTGTCAAAAACGAAATTTATGTCATTCAACCCACACAAAGGATTTAGAGGAGGCATACTTATGAACAACCATCCTTTGGAGCAAGTCAATGCCTTCACATATCTGGGGGTTATAATGCAGAATGATATGAAGTGGATAGACAGCTTGACATGGCTATGTTGAAACACCGGCAACTAGCTGGAGCTTTACTAACCGAGTTTAACACCTCTCTGACAAAACCAGTTAGTCCAGTGCTCCAAATATACAATATGAAAGTGGTCAGCTCTGCCCTATATGGGGCGGAGCTTTGGGGGTTTGAGACGCTGTCCAAACTAACCGTAGCTGAAAACAGGTTCTTACGTAAAGTCACTAGCCTCCCACAAAGCACCCCAGTGCGCCCACTGCTTTATGACTTAGGCAGAAAACCACTGGCTGACATAGCAAGATTGCACCCTATACTATACTGGCGAAGAATTTGGTATACCTCAGAATTGGCAACCTATGCTGCAGGCCTAAAGGATTTAATTAGTGCAGATTGCTTTCATAAAATCAAATGGTTAAGGGAGGTTAGAGCCGCGCTAGTAAGGATGGGCATGGCTACATTGTGGGAAAACCCATCACGTGCTATCTTCCCTTCTAAGGAGATTTTAAAAGAAAAATATTGGGATTTGATGGCCCGTAATACTTATAGAAACTGTGACACGTCCTCACTCACGGTAAAGTTCTTAGAAGTCAAACCATCCCCAAGCTTGGAGCAGTATTGGGACATAATAACTAAACCGCATTATTGGAAGTTATACTTCCAGTTTAGGATAGGTTCATTACCAATAGGATCCTATACTGCAAGATGGGTGGCCTCGGGCGATAGAGCTTGTCCCACCTGTAAGGCACAACTGGAGTCATTGGCCCATCTGTTATTTATCTGCCCTGCATATGATGCCCCTCGTCGACTGTGGTTGACACCAATTTGTAGGACACTGGGTGCCACAAGGAATGTTGATGCACTAAGAATACTGCGTACGAACACTTTATCTCCCATTGTTATTGCAGTAGCAAAAGTTCTGGGATGGGCTTGGGTTATTAGATAACAGGCACTCCATGCAGATTGATGGTTTTTATCAGTGTATTCTATTCTGAACTGGTACATATGAAATATGGGAACACGTACTAAATGCTCGCGATTTAATCTTTGTAGCCCAGTATCAATTTACATTATGAATTGCAACTTTTTTATAGGTTTTATCATTTTCTTTTAGCTGTTTTTAAAATGTTTTATTCTGTATTTTTACTCGTGATACAATATTTGATGTGTCCAATCATGGTTCTTAAATTATGTGTTCGTATTGTGTTTTATGGAGTATGTATTGTATGTATTGTGCTTTTATGACACACAAGTCGAATAAAGCTTGTTGGATTGGATTGGAATAGTGTAGATTGGAGTGATTGTACATTGGAGTGGCGTAGAGTAGGGAAGCATATATGTGAGTCGAGCAAAGTGGAGTGGAGTACAGTGGGGTGGCATAGACCGGAGTGACATACAGTGGAGTGGAATAGAGTGGAATAGCATATAGTGGAGTGGCAAGAAAGGAGCTGCATACAGTGTAACAGTGTAGAGTGGAGTTGAATACAGTGTAACAACGTAGAGTGGAGTGTCGTACAGTGAGGTGGCATAGAGTGGAGTGGCATACACTTGAATGGCATACAGTGGAGTGGTGTACACTGGACTGGGATAAAGTGGAATATCATACTCCGGAGTGGCGGTGTGCACAGTAGAATAAAATAGAGTGTTGTGGCGCATAGTGTAGTGGTGTATAGTGGAGTAGCGTAGAGTGGGGTGGCATAGAGTGGAGTGGTGTACACTACAGTGGCATAGAGTGGAATAGTATATAGTGCAGTGGTTTGCAATGGATTGGTATGGAGTGGAGTGGTGTGCAATGGAGAGGTGTGCAGATGAATAGCAAAGAGTGGAGTAGTGTAGAGTGAAGTATCATAAAGTAGAGTAGTGTGGAGTGGAGTGCGGTTGAATGGAGTGGTGTATGGATATTGATGAAATTAGGTAGGAATGTAGAATATGGTGTGAAAAGTAATGCAAGACAGCAATTTGTGTTGCTTTGTGTTTATTCAGATTTACTAACCAACGCAGGACAATGCAAGGTGGCCCTGGGTTGCTTTGCAAATCTTTCACAAGTATTGTGTTGGCCATACAATACTATGCGTGATGCAAGAGTAATACAATACAATAATAAATCAGAGTGTTAGTGATACATTGTGCCACGGTATAGTACAATAGTTTTGCGGCATACTGTGTACATGACGATTTCACTGCTATTTGTTATGTGGATGACATGCAAATAGTGTTGTCTCTATCATCAAACCCTGATGAAGTGGCAACAAAATTCAACAACTGTATGGTCCACATAATCAGTTGGATGCGTGACAACTGTTTAAAGTTGAACATCGATAAAACCGAGGTGCTACTTTTTGGAAAAAAACCCTGCCCCCTGGAACACAACTTGGTGGCCTGAAGGAGCAGGATCCTGACCATCCCCCGTAAGGAAGGTAAAAAGTCTAGGTGTCCTTCTTAACTATTAATTATCCTTATCTGAGCAGGTCAATTCTATTACATCTTCCGGTTATTACACCCTGAAGACCATAAGAAAAATCCTACCTTTCTTCCCGAGGGATCTAAGGAAAACAGTAATTGTGACCTTAGTGTTATCAAGGATTGACTACCGCAATGCCCTTTATTTAGGTGCAAATAAAGGGACCATATGCAAGCTTCAATCACTTCAAAATGCGGCCTCACGATTGCTACTTAAAATACCCAAATTTAGCTCAGTGTCCAAAGGGATCCGAGAGCTGCACTGGTTGCCGGTCCAGGCGAAGGTTCAATTTAAGTCCTTGTGCATTGTCCACAAGACCCTTTACGGGACAGGACCTGCATATGTCAATAATCAAATTAGATGGCACATCCCACAAAACAAACTCAGATCATCGACTGCCTCCTTGTTGGTCATCCCCAGGGTGAAGACCGTAAAATGGGGTGGAAGAAGTTTCTTCCATCTGGCCCCTAAACTTTGGAATACTCTGCCTTTTACCTTGAGATGCCAAACCAACAGACAATTGTTCAGAAAGGAGCTGAAAACATGGCTGTTCGCGCCCAATTCTTAATCTCAGTACACCTCCTCTGCTCAAGTTATGACAACTCGGCATACACGCGCTTTATAAAACCTTTATTTCATTTCATTTAATTTCATTTCAAGGAACTATCTAATTTTTCCCAGACTTTGGTTGTATTTTGGGTTAGGGCCTTATATAAAGGGTATTAGCAGGTTTTCTGCTTTTTCCCTACATATTACCACTTTATTAAAGTGTTAATACGTAAAGGAAATAATTTGCATTTTTCTATATATTTTTAAAAAGTTTATGGTGTAGCCCACTAGTAGTTAGTAATTACCTGCATGTTTTTTTGACATATTACTTATTTTTTTGTAATTTTCTCCAGTGATTTAGAGTAGATTTTTGCACTACATCATAAATATTTTTTATTTTTTAAATATTTAAAAATTTGAAAATACACTACAGTACACTGCATTAATAGAATATAGTGTATTACAGTATTTATTTTAATTTTTTAAGATATTTATTTTTCTTATCTTATTTTCTGTACTGCAATACTCCGAAAGCAGTGTAGCAGTACTCCTTAATATTATTTTAAAGATTTAAACATTATAATAATTTTTCCCTGCCTATTACCACTTTACGTAAGTGATCATAGGTGGGGAGGAATTATAAAATCTACTACTTACCTGTATTTTATGCCCAACCCAGAACACAGCCAAATAACACAAAAATAACATGGCTGCATTTCACTTTTGTAAAGGCAGTCTTTAGCCAATGTTATAATGCCTTGTCATCGGCATTTTACTGCAGTAGTTTCATTAAATCACCGCAAAACTACTGCAACAGATATCAGTAAGCTTTACCCCCATATAACTTAAAAAATACTTACCTTATTTGCCTTTAACCTCAAAAACGTTCATCTGCACACAATAGTCTGTAATCCTGTCAAATTTCAGCCAAATCCGACTGGCCGTCTATGGAAAATACATTGGGGACAAAACCTATTTTTTGGCCCGTCCTTTTTTCTATGCACCCCTTTGACCCATCGCCGCAAAATTTTCCACCAATGTAGAAGGACTAATAATATATACCCACATATGTATATATATATATATGTACACACGTACATATAGGTCTCTACATACTTATATGTATATATGTACAGCTACTACTTACTATATGTCTGTTTCTATATATCTATATACTGCCTCACAGATTGCATGCTACACTTACTTTACAAATGGAAACATCATTCCTCATGATTATGAGGCGATATAATGTACCCCTTGGAACCCTGGTTTTCTTTAAATAACTTTTTAAAATCAGTTCAAAAGTATAAACCGTATATGCAAATGCACAATATGTAATCCTCATGGTGCATATAGTATATATAATTATATTTCTTGTGCTGACATACAAGCTTGCTAATGGGTTCTGTGGTGCAGAGATTGTTCCATGCAAAACGTTCTCAAATCAAGGGATGGAGCATCCTAAGACTCAATTCATGATTGCAATGTTACAACAAAACCCTTTATCACTGAGGAGTTGTCAGGGTGGAAATATTTGCCCTTGAGGGGCAAGAACCTCGACTGGAATACAATTGAGAAATACCAGACTCATCATTCACATACATTAAGCATAAAAAAATGGAATACCGTTACCTAATTCTGTTTCCTCTAGGACTACCTCACAGGATGCAACACATCAGTTGTAGAATCGAAGATAACTTACACCACTGAAGAGGAAATTCACAGGGGATGAGACCAATCTAGTATTTACCTTTATTTTTGATCTGTAGAGGGGATATTATGGTCTGCCTCCCTAAAACTCAGTGACCTAGATGTCTTACTTTCAGTTATTGATAGCCATGATCAGTACGAGAAAGTCATGCCTGTTAAATCACTGAAACAGGTGTGTTGAATATATGTGAAGCCTGGGTGCAAATGCAATATGTGCATTGCAATGATCTAAATTTTTTGTATTTTTGAAGACCTTAACTTTAAAAATATATTTTTTTTAGATTCAAATGTTATAATATTCCTCCCCAGCTCTCCCTGCATCATGTGTTGAATGTGTTTGAAGCTTTTATATAGGATGTGCATTATGTACTACATTATAAAAATATTAATACATTTTTTTACCAAATAAATATTTTATAATGCATTGCAACATAGTTTTTTTGTTTCTACAGTGTTTAAAAAATAAAAGTTAAGAAAAAAACCTTTATGATAACAAGGAGGCCACAAACTAGTTTTATCAACTGCAGTATCCAGGATTCTTGTGGTGTAGAGTGAGGGCTCATTTACTTCTGGGTCAATGTCTGGAGAGTATCAGTGGTGCAATGCTACACCTTCTATGGAGACTGCTATCAAGGATGCTCATCGACAAGTAGCAAGATGTTTTGGAACCATAATTTTGTTTACATGCTTTGTGACTATATATAGACACCCAGTTTAGGCAGCTTGACCCTTTATGTGACTGTACGTTAATCTAATAGGAGGGCAAGGGATGGAGTTAGAGCTGATAATCACAGAGTCGGAGCAGTCATAGTCCCAATTGGACTGGGCTATCTAGGCAGCTAACAGTGTCAACCCTTGCATTTGTCACCTGCCACCTGCCCCTTTTGTTATGTTAATCTATCATGTTAGTTTTCAATGGTAGCTTTTTCACAGTGTATTTATTTATTTTATTCATGTATACATTTGTATATAGCACAGACATTGCCCAAATGTATTTCAGTGCTTTATAGTAAAACATAGGGGCATATTCACAAGAAATGGCGATAACTATCGCTAACGCTAGTTAGCGGCAGTTTTTTTATCGCCGCCTAACCCTGAAAACCATCGCTATGTTAGTGGCGTATTACCAAGCCGCCGCTACATGGCGATAGTATCAGGGTTAGGCAGTGAAAACTTCTGCTAACATTAGCGCGATGGAGATAGGAATTCCTGCGTTAGCGGGTGAAATCCAGCGATAGGCCTATTAGCGGCAAGAAAATTCACGTTAGTCAGCCAAACGTGAGCTTTCTTGCCTCTAATGCAAAAAATAGCCTATCAGTCAACCCCCATTAGAAAATAGGCATAAAAAACAATAACATGCAGAATGGAGCAGCCAGGGCCAAGTGCAGCACACATCACCAACCCTGCAAGCCAGCCAACATCCAGGATGACCAGGATGTAAGTCTTGATGCCTCGCTGGACCTGTGTCTGGAGCCTTGATGCCTCGCTGGACCTGCGTCTCGGAGCCTGGATGCCTCGCTGGACCTGCGTCTGGAGCCTGGATGCCTTGCTGGACCTGCGGCTGGAGCCTGGCTGCCTCTCTGGACCTGCGTCTGGAGCCTGGATGCCTTGCTGGACCTGCGTCTGGAGCCTGGATGCCTCGCTGGACCTGCGTCTGGAGCCTGGATGCCTTGCTGGACCTGCGTCTGGAGCCTGGATGCCTTGCTGGACCTGCGTCTGGAGTCTGGATGCCTCACTGGACCTGCGTCTGGAGCCTAGATGCCTTGCTGGACCTGTGTCTGGAGCCTAGATGCCTTGCTGGACCTGCGTCTGGAGCCTGGATGCCTAGCCGGACCTGCGCCTGGAGCCTGGAGTGGGATGTGGAGTAGCTGTGGAGTTGATGAGCCGTGGCGGCAGACATTGAGGCGTCACGATCGCCCGTACCTGCTGGTGAAGTCTGGCAGGTCACATGGAGACACGTTGCTGACCTGTGTGAGAAGACTGCCTTGCGACCCTTGGAGCTGTCAATGGTAGAGGCGCTCCTGCGCACCAACGTGGTATGTTCCGCATCGCATACTACGATCCACCACTACACCAGGGTGGACGAAGGGGATTACCAACGCTGTGTGCCGTCACCCTGCATCACAGGCCCCATGATGTTGGACTGGCCGTATGCTGTGGAGGGTGAGGCCCCTGTGCTACACCGAACTTGTGTGTTGTGAGCGCTGAAACCTCACGCCTAAGGGAGCCCTGCTGCGTCAACTGCATCGGGAGGTCCACCAGTGGATTATGCGGTGACTGCTGTACCCAGTATAGTGAAATCAAACCAGGCTGAGGCTCCTGCTGGCTGAGTCACAGATTTGGAGAGAGTGCAGTGGAGTGCGCCACGGTGTCAATGTCCAGGTAAGGAGAAGGTGGGATGCGTAGCGCAGGAGGGCCGGGGGGTGAGTCGCTCAGGCCTATCACACGTCGATGACGCACCCCCAGTGGTGGCACTACCGTAATGGTGGAAGAGCGTTGCCCCACTGCCTCAAGCAGTGCAGAAGAGGAACAATCATCACATGAAGATAACTCAATCAATCAATCAGGGGAATTGTAAGCGCGCTACTCACCTGTGAGGGTCTCAAGGCGCTGAGGGGGGGTGGGGCGCAGATCTGTTAGCCGAAGAGCCATGTCTTGAGGGTCTTCCTGAAGGTGTTCAGGGAGGGGGCGCATCTGATGTCTGCCGGCAGCTCGTTCCAGGTCTTGGCTGCAATGTGGGAGAAGGATCTTCCGCCTCCTCTGGATGCGCTGGGTTTTGGCCAGTGCGAGGTTGGAAGATCAGAGGTTTCTATTGGGTATGTGGAAGTTGATTCTGTCATTGAACGTTGAGGTATTTGGGTCTGTTGTTGTGTAGGCATTTGTAGGCATGAGTAGGACTTAGAAGGTGACTCTTTTCTCCACGGGGAGCCAGTGGAGTCTTCGTAGGTGTTGGCTGACGTGTTCGTGCCGGGGGATGCCGAGGACGAGTCTGGCTGCGGTGTTCTGTAATCTCTGGAGTTTGCAGAGTAGGGACTTGTTAATGCCGGAGTAGAGTGCGTCTCCATAGTCCAGTCTGCTGGTGATGAGTGCATGGGTGACTGTCTTCCTTGACTCCGGGGGGATCCACTGGAAGGTCTTGCGGAGGTTGCGGAGGGTGTTGAAACAGCTGGAGGTGACGGCATTGACCTGTCGGTTCATGGTGAGGGATGAGTCGAGTACGAGGCCGAGGTTTTTGGCATGGTCCGAGGGGGTAGGTGGGCTTCCGAGGGCAGTCGGCCACCAGGTGTTGTCCTATGCTGAAGGGGTGGCTCCAAGGACAAGGACTTCAGTCTTCTCGGCGTTGAGCTTCAGGCAGCTGTGGGTCATCCAGACTGCGACGTCTTGCATACCCTTCTGGAAGTTGAGTCTGGCGGTGGTGGGGTCTTTGGTGAGGGAGAGGATGAGCTGGGTGTCATCAGCGTAGGATACGATGTTGAGGCCGTGTTGTCGGACGATGGCAGGGAGGGGGGCCATGTAGATGTTGAAGAGGGTCGGGCTCAGAGATGACCCCTGTGGGATTCCACAGGTGATTTACGTGGTATCGGAGATGAAGGGTAGCAGTCTGATCCTTTGGCTTCTTCTGGTGAGGACTGATCAGATCCAGTCTAGGGCTGTTCCTTGTATGCCGGCATCGTGTAGTCTGGCAACTAGTGTGCGGTGGGAGACGGTGTCAAAGGCCGCTGAAAGGTCGAGTAGGATGAGGCCTGCAGAGTGGTCTTGGTCCAGGAGGGTGCGGATGTCGTCTGTGGCGGCAAGTAGTGCAACGGGGTGTTTCTGTAAGGTGCGCACGTTGAGGAGGATGCATCTTAGGGTGTCACCGGTGCTGGCGTCGGATGTGTTGGAGGCCGGGGTGGATGTTAAGGTCTGGCGGCAGTGGAGGCAGGATAACTGGCCGTGGGTCATGTTTGGTTAAGCCTGTTGGCAGTCTCTGAGTGCATGGAGGGTGGCTGTGCTGTAGCAGTGGGTGGCTCAAGATCCAGGGTTCCTGACACTGGTCATGATCGGGTCGCGGGCGGGCGCAGACGGGCTTGCCTTAGGCACACCAGCGGCGCGCTCACTGCGCGCGACTGCACAGCGGCTGCCATTTAGTAGGGGAGGGGGGAGGAACGATCAGCTGGGAGGCGGGAACGGGCGAGGACAGGGTGCGGGGGTGCGGGGGCAGCAGCGGCGGAAAGTGGGAAGCGCCACGATCGCCCGTAAAAAACACAGATTCAAAAGGGAGAAACAAGGGATAACTGACTGATGTAATCATACTATGTATCCTCAGGGGGTGGGAGGGTGGGTAGGACGGCTCCAAACAGGGAGCAGGGCATGGGCGGATTGGCATGCCCACTCAAGTGCGCAGTGACTGTTTGGCCGGCCCACTCAGTCCGCCCAAAGCAGTCATGCGCACTTCCCTGTTCGCAATACAGGCTGCATTACAGCCTGCATGGAGAACATGCCCACCCCTCCGGCCCTGGCTGCATGACTTGTCCCGTTGCCAATTACCAATCCCACCGCCGCATCGCAGCGTTGTAATTGACTGAGGGGAGGGAGCCTGACTGCCTACTTCCTTTTCCTGGAAGCAGACGCAGGAGAGCAGGAGCTACGAAGACACGGTACCCGGCTTCGAGGTAAGACTTCCCTCATTGAAATATTTACAACACCCGCTCACACACACATCCCCGCGTACACGTCCCATCCAGTATTCTTTCCGGCGTTTACCAACTCACAGCTGTCCCGCCCCCCCAGCACTTCTCAATGGCGGCCATTGTGCGTACATGCACAGCGGGTGTACCACTCGTGTGCCAAAAGCACATACGTAGTTACGACGCATGACATAACATTGCATTCCATTCCAATGCATACTAATACTAGGCACATTGCAATAGTAGGGTAGGTGTTGCATAGCGGAGACATAAATATCACTATTCCCACGTCAGTGAGTGCAAACCAAAACTAACCTTTGCACCCCAAACCCAACCGTGAACCCTGGAATTCCTTTTTGAGGCCCCAAAACACACCCCAAATTTCATATTTTACCCCAAAACACACCCCAATTTTAATATTTTACCACAAATGCACACCCCAATTTTCATGTTTTACCCCAAAACACACCTCAATTTTCATATTTTACCCCAAATGCACACCCCAATTTTCATGTTTTACCCCAAAACACACCCCAATCTCTTATTTTACATCCGAAACCCATACCCACCCGAAAACTTTAAATTACCCCATTACTGACCTCACAATGCGTTGTAATCAAATGTGATGTAAAGGCACCTGCGTTGTTGGAGTTGCGTTGTTAACGATGTACTGCCTGCGTTGTAATGGTCGTCTCCCATGCCAAAGGCAACCCATAGGCTACGCCGTTTGCATCCGTCTGCCCCTGGACCGCGCTCAGCACCAAGGAGCCTTCCTCTTGGACACTCCACCGCTACGACGCCAGCACCCTCCTCACCATCAACCCTGGACGCCACCTCGCCTGCCAGGACCAACCTCTGCTCTGGACTGGACCTCGCCATCGCCATCACTGACGGCTGCAGTATCACCCGCAAGGAGCACCCCGACCATCAAGAAGGAGGCATTGCCATCACCTACAGAAGCAGACTCCGACTGACCACGCACTCTAATGACCCAAGGGTGACCATGGACCACCTCAACTTCCAGATCCGGACCAAGCCCAAGCACATCCCCTGCAGCACCCTCATGTACAGGCCCCCCGGGTATGGCCCCCCATTCTCCAATACCATTGTAGACCTCATTGCACCGCAGGGTCTCCCATCCACCGACGACATCCTACTCGGTGAACTCAAGTTCCACCTGGACAACCCCAGTGACCAGGACACCACCCCCTCCTGGCGAAGGTCCCATACATCAGACGCAAGCAGCAAGTCACCTCAACATGCCACATGGCAGGATGCACGGTCGAGCACGTCACCTCCGCCAGCGGGAACTTCAACTACAGCCACAACACCGGACTCTCCTGGACTGACCATCATTGGTAACATCACGTCTTCACCTTGCCCACCGGACGCCACCGCCATCATCGCACCCCCTTTGCAGCTGGATCAAGGCCACCGAAGAATGTCTCGTCAACTCCCTCCGCAACAACACTCTACCAATGCTTCCAAACGATGACACTGCAGCGCGCAACCACCACCGATGGATCTCCCACAGCGCCGACATTCGGGCACCCCTCATGAACGGCACTGCATCAGTACCTTCCGCCTGCCTGATGACAGGCGTGAGGGTGATGCAGTGCCACAGGGATAGGCTGGCCCCATGCATTGCTGGAGTTGTGTCATGGTTGTGACACGACTGCAGCAATGAGTGTCTTTAGCGCAGACAGATACATCAGGATTCCTGACGTATCTGTCATTACTTGCGTCATGGAGCGCTGTCCAGTGAATACAGCGCATCCATGCTGTCACAAGAAGGGCGTAGTGAGAAGTGTTGCAACGCTGTCTTGTCACAGCACTGCAACACTTTTCATGACTGGGGCCCACATTCCTGCACTGTAGTTTTGTCGCAGGGCAGCGCTGCAACATTGCTTGCAGCGCTGACCAGCACCAAAACCTGCTGGGATATGGCCCCAAGTGTTATCCCTATTTTTAAGACCAGCTATTTTCTGGTCTTAAGTCCCAGCAGCTAACGGGCCTTAGCGGCTGTTTTTTTAACGT
The DNA here is from genome assembly GCA_963921515.1 of Calotriton arnoldi. Lineage (NCBI taxonomy): Eukaryota > Metazoa > Chordata > Amphibia > Caudata > Salamandridae > Calotriton > Calotriton arnoldi. The sequence continues at coordinate 360,907 of CAWUFW010006615.1, forward strand.
ATCGCCGGTCCGGGCGATTGTTGAGAATATCGCAAAGTGGGATTAGCGTGCGTTTTAACACAGGAACCCCTACATTGCATATGATTAGCGCTAGTTGTCGCTAACATCGTTGGTGATGTTATTAGCTGCCGCTATCGCCAGGAAGCTGTTGCTAATGGCTGTTAGCGACAGCTTGTGAATATGGCGATAGAAATATCGCCACTTTAGAGGCAGAAAAGTGCAGCTGACGCGGCAATATCGCCTTGAGAATATGCCCCATAGTTTGTTACGTAAGATTCATAGTTACATCACAGTAGGCCGTTACCTAAGGCAGAAAATTACAGTTACTCATTACAGAAGGCACAGAATTACAGTTCAAGGGTGTAGTTAGCGGCAATGAGCAGGTTTTCAACTGGGGAGGTCAAGTGAAACGGAGGTAGTGCAGTTATTCTTAAGGCAATGGTCAAAGGCTAGGCATTAAACGAGAGAGCACATCTTCACTGGAGAGGTTTTGAAGATCTCTCATGAAGTGGTGATGCATAAGTTCTGTTTCAAGCAACAGAGCTTCAGCATTGCACGATGATCTGGTGCCTCCAGATAGCTAAAATTTGAGCGCTAGTTAGCAAGGAATCATTGTGTATAGGGCCTTGTGGGAGATATATGCCGTCTTGCATATGGTTCTGCCTTTAATGGGAAGCCTGCAAAAAGTGACCAGCATACGTAAGATATGGTCATTCCTTTTAGGCCCATAGGCAAAACGTGGCATTGAATGTAGGATTGATTTCAGAGAGTTGACGTGGGTCTTGGGGAGGCCAGTTACAACAGTTGAATCCTGGAGAGCACCAGTGATTGAACAAGTGAATTCAGATCTTGCTCTCGAATGTAGTAGTGGATTCCCCAGAGAAGGCACAATTGATTTCGCGCATTATTGACCATGGTGCTTATTTTGGATTGTAGGTTGAGCCTTTTATCCAAATTGAGTGACTCCTAGGGATTTTTCACTGTCTATGATAGTGGATTTGCTGTCAAGGATGTTGAGTGTATCCATTCAGGATTGCACAGGTGTGATGATTTCAAAGAGGAGATGAAGAGGGATTCAAATTTTGGAAGGGTCCAGTTTTAAATTATGGGAAGTCATCCAGTTTTTAAAGGACGCTAGAAGGGTGGTGAGATGTGAGATTTCATTTGTGGAGAAGAACTTTCGGTAGATTTGGATGCCATGTGCATATTGATAATAGAAAATCTCAGCCTTTTTTAGTAGAATTCCTGATATAAAGGTAGAACAGGGTTGGAGCAAGAATAGAACCCTAAGGGTTCCTTGATCAACAACCTTCGGTGTTGAGAAACAGTCATACATTTTGATCCTCTGTGACCAATCTATGATGAAAGATTCAAACCATTTAAGAACCACCCCATTTAGTCCTGGCCCTCTGATATTCTTCCGTAAAAAAATTATTGTCCTGAGATTTTGATTTTTTATTTTTGTTTTTGTATCATTAGAGAAGTAATTTAGCATGGGTAGACATTGCCAATCCAGGCCGAATTTTTCTGGATGACATTTTTAAAAATAGTGGATGTGTTGCATTGATGATGTAATCATTAAGGAACCATCAATCAATCAGGGTTCTTATAGGGCACGGCTAATCACCCGTTAGGGTCTCATGGCACTGGGGGGTGGGGAGGGGGTTTCTGCATTTAAGTCGAAGAGCCAGGTCTTGAGGTCCATCCTGAATTGAGGCAGTGAAGGTGATTGCCTGAGATGTAAAGGTATAGAGTTCTAGGTCTTTGCAGTGAAGTATGAGAAGGATCTTCTTTTGGCGAAGGTCTTGAGGATCCATGGGATAGCAGCCAGTGGCAGTTGGGTGGAGTGGAGATATCTGGTGGGGGTGCAGAAGTTCAGTGTTGTGGAGGGCTTTGTACATGTGTGTGAGGAGCTTGAAGGTGATTCTGTTGTTCATCGGGAGCTAGTGAAGGTCTCTTAGGTGGCCGGAGATTAGGCTGCGATGGGGGATGTCCAGGATCTGTCTGGCGGAAGTATTCTGGATACTCTGCAATTTCTTTTGGAGTTTTTGGGTGGTGCCGGTGTAGAGTGCATTGGCATAGTCGAGCTTGCTGCTGACGAGCACCTGGGTGACCATTCTCCTGGACTCAGAGGGGATGCACTTGAAAATCTTCCGTAGCAGGCAGAGCTTGTGGAAGGAAGAGAATGAGACAGTTCGATTTGGCGGTACATTGAGATCGAGGAGTCGAGGATGATGCAGAGGTTACGTGCGTGGTAGGTGGGTGTGGGGGGTTCTGAGCTCTGAGGGCCACCAGGAATCTTCCCAGGCAGAGGGAGTGGTGCCCAAGATGAGGACTTGAGTTGAGTTTGAAGCAGCTGTCCTTCATCCAGGCAGCGACTGCCTTCATCCCATTGTGAAAGTTGCTCTTAGCGGCTGTAGGTTCGTTGGTGAGGGAGAGAATCAGCTGGGTGTCGTTGGCGAAGGAGACAATGTTGAGTCTGTGGTTTCTGACGATTGCTGCAAGCAGGCCATGTAGATGTTGAAGAGGGTGGGGCCCAGAAAGGAGCCCTGAGGAACTCCACAGCTGATCTCTATAGGTTCTGAGTAGAAAGTTGTGAGTTTGACTCTCTGCCTTCGGCCGGTGAGGAAGGAGAGGATCCACTCGAAGGCTTTGCCGTGGATGTCGGTGTCATGGAGCCTTGTGAAGAGGGTGTGGTGGGAGACAGTGTTGAAGGAGGCAGAGAGGTCCAGTAGGATGATGGCTGCGGTTTCGCCTCGTCGAGGAGAATGCGTAAGTCGTCTGTTGTGGTGAAGAGTGCTGTGGTTGCTTCTGAAGCTTGATTGGGAGGGGTTCAGGGCATGGTTTGTTTTGATGAATTCAGTGAGTGTGCGTTGATGGCCTTCTCAATGACTTTGGCTGGGAAGGGGAGCAGACAAATGGGTCTGTAATTCTTGAGGTCCTCCGGGTCAGTAGAGGGTTGTTTCAGCATGGGGTTGATCTCTGCGTGTTTTCAGTCTTCAGCGAAGGTGGAAGACTCAATGGAGCAGTTGATGGTGTGACAGAGTTCAGGGGCAATGGTGGTGCCAGCTCGGTTGAAGATGTGGTGGGGCAGGGATCCAAGGGGTCTCCTGAGTGGATGGTTTTCATGGTCCTTAGGGTGTCGTCAGTGGTGAGGAGGGTCCATTTGAGCAGGGTCAGCTGGGATCTGGAGCATTTGGATGCAGTCCTTGCCAGTGGGGTGGGTGGGTCCTGGGTTGTGAAGTTGTCGTAGATATCTATGATCTTGCAGTGGAAGAAGGTGGCGAGGTTATCGCAGAGGTCTTGGGGAGAGGTGTTAGTGGTATCCATGCTTGGTTTGGAGAATTTTTTGATCACTGTGAAGAGTTCTTTGCAGTTATGTGTGTTGGCATTGATACGTTCGTGTATGGTAGTTTTCTTTGTGGTTCTGATGAGGTGGTTGTGTGTGGTGACAGCGGTTTTGAAGGCTGTGTGGTTAGCTGAGGTCTTGCTGCTCCTCCATCTTCTCTTGAGCCATCTGCAGGTGCACCTGGATTCTTGGAGGGTGGGGGAGAACCAGCTGGCTTTTTCGCAGGGCTGCTTGCCGGAGGGTTTCCTGAGGGTACCCAGTATGCAGGTGCAGTTGGATAGCCATAGGTGGAGATTGCATGCTGAGGCATTGGCTTCCACGGACGTCAGCGGTGGGGTGTTGTGGAGGGAGGCAGAGACCTATATAATTCATTTTGGTGTCAAAATATAGGTTTCAGGGTCAAGTAGCCTTATAGAGACAGAAAATAACCCTCATCCCACTTTCCAAAATGGAGGCTCCAAAATGATGTTTTAGCCATCATATTGGTATTTTATTTTAATATTGTTTTTGTTTCAGGTTTTCTGTTGATTCCAATTCGCAAACATGAGCAAAGCAAGTGGTAGCAGAGGAGAGAGTGTTGCTCTGAAAAATGTATCATATGCCAAACTAATCAGAACAAAAAGCTAATATCTACTGCGGCTGGACAGAAGAGAGTTTGAAATGCTGCAGAAATAAGGCAAGACGAAGTTCAAAAAGAATGAAACTGATGGGTGAAGAGAAACAAATATTTTATCATTGTAACAACAAGAGCTACAAGTCGTATAAAGTAGAAGAAAACCCTGGAAAAAATGTGTCAAGAAATAGCAGAAACCAGTGAATTGCAACAAGGATTTGAGTCTTCTGAGAAAACAACAACACCCAAACCCAATGCCCATCTTAGAATGTCAATGGCTACCCCTCATCCACTACTAGTAAAGTTAGACTTTTGGTCTAAACTTAGACCAAAAGTCTAACTTTAGTAGTAGTAAAGTTAGACTTTAGGTCTAAACTTAGACTTCAGGTCTAAACTTACACTTTTGGTCTACGTTTACCTTTGTGAATCAGGCCCAATATGTGTGCCATCAATTGCTCCAACCACATGTGGCAGGCGACCCAAAGCGTACAAGTTCCCCTTCACATTAGCCAAATTTTCACGTCGTGGGACCTGGATGAAGCTGTTGATGTGTCTCATCATTGATGCAAGAACTTCATTTAGCACACCACTGAAAGTTGGTTGTGACATCCCACCAGATACCACCAGATACTACCACAGTGTATTGGAATGATCTTGTGGCCACAAAATGTAGTACTGCCATGACTTTGACAATAGGTGTAATAGTGGTAGTATTTCTGTTGCGAGGGAGAAGATCAGGCTCCAGCTGATGACATAAATCCAGTTAAGCTTGCCTATTAAATCTGTACTTTTTTTATAATATCCCTTTCCTACCTGGTGGTCAGGTTTGGAAATGGGCAGTACACTTGAGGCTGTTGTCTTCTAATTCTCCCAGGGTTCAAATGTCTGCAATTGAAAAAAGTAATGACATTTTCACAACATTTTCCACATATACATTTATTCCAATTCACACACATGTCATGGTGTGCACTACATATATATGCTTTCACTACATATTATTTAAATCTAAAAATTTTGTTTGTCACTAAACAACTGTATGTCCTTTTTTGTCTTTCAAAATTAATTAAAAACGTGATTTTGAAAATAATACATTTGTAATGTATAATTCACACATCTACTTTAAAAAAAGATTTATCTAAAATAGCCTCAACGGAGGATTTAACACTGCACTACTCTTGCATGTCACAACACTAATGCACTACGCATAAATGTCATTTTGAAACAAACAATTTTTTAAATGTGGAAAGAAGGTAGCCACCTTATTGAGTGGGGGTGACGCACTTAACTGTCACCAAATCATTATTTAATGTCCTAAAATGGTTTCTGCCTGCCCTCACGGTCAGGACATTTGTAGGCACACGTCTGTACAGGTGCTTGAAAGCTTAGTGGGTGTTGTGCTCCACAACGGACACAGCCATATGCTAACGTGTGTGAAGCAAACCAATGGCTGTGTCTGTTGCCACTGACTATCACATCTGTCGCTTATACTTATGAGCCAGTTTGGGAAAAAATCAGTTTCCTCCTAATACTGCAGCCATCAAGACCTCCTCTACTTTTGCTGCTGTTTCTGACGTCTATGGGCTATTATGGCATGAATTTCGGGGGAAAGGGCCCCTGCCTCCATGCCTGAGGAGCTGGAGAAGCTGGCAGGGGAAGTCATTTCCCTGTATGGCCAACTCAATGGATCACCAGAGGAACAGGTACATGTTTGAAATGTGTATGTGAATCTGTCTAACTTTTGTAATGTTCCTGAAACACAGGCTGCAATGTTCCTTTGAGTCATATAGTCGGTTCCTCACATAGTTCAAGGATCTTAGGGATTTTTAAGCACTTTCCCATAAAAATCAAAAGGCACCATTAAGTATTATGTATTGTGTGTTAAAAGCCCAAGTAACATTTTTGGCTGTACATGTAGAGATATATCCATGTGTACTTTTAAATACATATAAAATCCATTAATGTCACATCATGTACTTCTGAAAATACATGCTAATGTAATTATGACTGTACATGTAAATGTATTCTGTGGCTACCAAATTAAATAGATGTTTGCTATGTGTATAGTGCCTCAAGACCCTCAGCCTAGATCAGGGGTCTCAAAACAGCAGTTTTGGGAGCTACCAGTTGCTCTCAGACCCCCCAGAGTGGCACACAGCCTTGACAAAAGTCATTAGATGGGCACAAGATCAGTTTTCCATATGAAAGTAAAGTGAAGGCTGTGTTCATGTGACATCGTGATCAGCATGCTGCAGAAATCATGCTGTGACATTGAGCAGTGCACAGTCAGAATCATGAGCCAGGCTGGTGCTGAGTCCCAAATACAAAACACTGATGCAGTGAGGTATTGGTGTCATTAAAATTGGTTCCTTGACAACAGAAATTTGAAGGTGTGTGCCAAAAAATGCCCCTGTATGCTAAGATAAGGAGGACATTTGAAATGGAGAGTTACCTCAATTCTTGAGGAAACACTTCATTTCAGTTAGACTCCCTTTCAGAAATGTTTCCTTTCCAAACCGCAGGCCCCTTACTCCCAGTGGCTAGTATTCAGTGTGCCATATGTAATAATGACAAACCCTTCTTAGCATGGTACATTTTTCTGCTCTTTAAAACATGTCACATCTAAAAAATGGCTGTGTCTTGCATTAGTATTTATGGCACAGTGGCACAGGACACCAGCAGCAGCCTGTGCAGATAAGAGTGGTCGGCCGGGTTGGGGCAGGATTTCGACAGAAGACGATGAGGGAACATTCATTATTTATTTAATTTTCCCATGTAGTCGTCTGTCAAATCCACCCCCAAGCCGGCCACACTGCTCTGACCTGCAAGGGCTGTTCCTGCAGGACACACCATATGTGGTACTGTTATATCACTGACACAAACTAACAATAGTATGCCCATTTGATTAGGGGAAATTTGTGGTGCAGAGGAAATTATATTAAACACTTCTCAACATGAAACCATGTTCTGCCCCTTAACATTCCCCCAAAAAATAGACATACACATGTATGTTTGTGCCTTCCATGTAACAGTACCGCATATGGGAAAAAGTGTGTCCTGTGTCACAAGATTTTACCACACAGACTGTCATCCATACAATATCAGCCCATCCATAGGTGCACATGCTCATACATCCCCAAAGAGCATACTCTCACTGACACTCATGGCATACCTTTCATAGTGCAAGTTGTTTGCCTGTGAGTAGCTCACAATGTTTTCCAGTGATCTGAAATGGCTCACATCAATGACATTGTGGGTGAATCTGGCCTACATGATGCCACTGTGCTGGAGTTGTGAGTGTAGGATGTGACAAGAGAAGATCACTCCAAAAGTGTGCATTTAGATATTTCTTTTGGTCAGCATGTGAAGATGCATACGTGGTATGTTAACGTATGACTTATGCTTGGGATATTGTGGAGAAATTGTTTGGCATCACTTTAGACAAACTAAAACTCACAAACCCATTCTTTTTACTTTCTTTTCTTGTATCCACACAAGTCAGTGCCCATCAAAGGTGGACATCTGGAAGGCCATTGCCAGGAAGGTACGGACCCTGGGGGTTTACAAGCAGCGCAGCATTCACTGCAGGAAGAGGTGGGAGCACCTACGACGCTGGACACGAAAGTCAGCTGAAGTTCAGCTCGGCTACTCCTCCCAACATGTGAAGCATGTGCGCCACATCCTGACCCCCCCTAATGGCCCTCATTCTACCGGTAGGCTATCCAGCACTTGGTGGGCAGTTGAGAGCCCAACAGCAGCAGCAAGAGGATAAGTTGTAGTGTGAGTTAAACATGTGAACTTACTATTTTTGATTACAGCAACTACTTTTGGTATCTAAATGAAGGTTGACACATGTCCTATACAAAAGAGTTTCTGAAGGTGTAAGTTTGCCACAAGGTGTATGAAGAAGTGTTTAGTACATGAATTTGTGGAAATGGATACCCCCTGCCTTGTGTTCACTTACAATGGACTGGGGTTTCAGCAGACACATGCCAGCCTAAACAACAGTTAATCATGAGTGTTTGTTTGGATGTAAGAGGGACAGTTGTACTTAACAGTTCTTAATGTGTCAGGTGTGATCATCCTTACCTATTGTGAATGATCTAGGCTTAGCCCTAATGCAGGTGACAGCATACAATGCAATCATGATACAGTGGATTATACAGATGTCACCCTGGTAATTTGGTTTCATACACACACACAAGTGAGCAAGTGAGACAGGTTTTCTAATGCTATCTGACTCAATGGCTAGAGTTTAGGTTCTATACATATCCAAAAGTGCTGAGAATCATACATATCTGTAAATTCCTATAACAAGTGACAGTTTTGCATGATGTCTTACTCCTTCACAAGTGTTGATGTAAGCCAGTCCAGTTTCTCATGAAAATCTGTGAGAGGCATACACATTTAGGAACACAGACAGTAATGTGTACACAATGGTGACACAGTAACAGATAAACAAAGCCATTGATGATTCTCCTTTCTTGTGTCTAAAAGCTAAATCTAAGATGGAGTCAAAGGGAATATTTACAAGGCCTTTTGGTGATGGAATGTTCCATCACATGTATATCGTGATTTCCCATCTTAGAAACACTGAATCAGGCCCAAGTTAGAACTCATTAGTCATAAATAGAAATCTATCAATGTGCTGCATATTGTGAGTTACCTTTGTTTCTTAGAAGTGATCATGATATATGTATCCGTGTCTGTACTATTGACTGTGACGTTGTACCGATTTCCACCTAAAGTGCAAGCAACCTTAGTTTTTTACCACAGTTTTTACACTAGTACAAGTTTTTCCACTCATTACTAGAGAAATTCATGAGTATAATGTGAAAATGTTTATGGTATGTACTGGAGTGTATTAGCAGTGTATCAAGACATATGTATTTACTTATGCTGTGGAGGCTAAAGGACAATCCAGCTTGCAGTGTGTTACAAATAAATCTTATATAGCATGGGTATCAACATAGTGTGTCAGACATTGATTATTTGTTTCAGTACCGGATGCATATAGTCATTTAGACATTTGACACGTACTTTGAGTACGTGCTAGCATTGTGAAAGGCCTACACAAAGCAAACAGACTTTAAGTGCATACAAATGTAGGTAAAACATTGCAGTATTTGTTGACACACATTCATACATGTATACCCTTTTTGTGACTGCAAATATGCAGATCTTTTGGGCTTGTCAATACACTCTTCAAAGGTTTTTTAGGTCGATATCCTTATGCTGAACAAAGTTCATTATTCTATGCAACAAAGGCCAAACATTCAGAGGTGTTAGACTGTTCCTGTAGGACTGTAACGGATAGGTAAGAGGCAAGATCATTCATGATATAGGATCTATCATGTGTAATGACCAACCTGTGACCAAAATGTTTCAGGAAATGTTGCCTACATGCATGCAATTACGATAATGTCTAAACAAAGTTGGAGAGCCTGAAGCAGGTGTCATGTGAAATCATTTTAAACGTATTGCGATCTAAGTTCATGTTCAGTTCCATTTACTCAAATACAATGATCTATTGTATATGTCTTCACAGCATCTTTAGCAGAAGGCCATCAAGGTGGGGAAGCAGCTAGCTCCTGCAGTCCCGGTGCTGCCAACACCAGCAACAGCGAGGGACCCAGTCTCACAGAGGGTGAGGGGAGTTCTGTGGAGGTCTCCAGCTCTAGTACATCTTCTTCAGAGGCCTCCACCAGTGAGCATTCCCTAGTGATGCCAAACCCGCCAGGAAGTGTTACACCTACATCCTTGTCCTCCACCCAAACTCCTGTCTCCACCCTCTGTGCTGCTCGCCCAAATGTCCACCCCTCCACTCCTAAAAATAGTGTGGTCTCCTTTGCTCCAGGCACCTCACCCCATGCTCCTCTCCCCCTGGCTGCGCTCAGCGAGGAGGCTGTTGGCCTCCTACACAGGATCACTGTAGGGCAGATTGCCCTGCTGAATGCCATCCAGGGGCTTAGCTCCCTGATGCAGAAACAGCCAGCTTTCCTGGAAGGCATTCACAGTGTTATTTCTGCTCCATATTGGTCGTTTCAGGCTCTAGCCTCCTCCATGACTTCAGCCTTACAACCTGCCCAGCCTCCTGCCCCACCATACATCCCTGCCCCATCCTCATTCCTCATGCCCAGCCTTGTCCAAAGCACATGCAAGCATTCACATGCAAACATCTCAACAGACCCTAGCAGCACACACACAGGAAAGAAACAAAAGAAACAGAGGCACACTGACAAACATGCATCAACCACCACCACCCCCACAGACACACTCACCACTGCCTCCACTGACACCCACTGACAGCACACACATAACCACAGACACACTCACCACCCTCTCCACAGAAACACCCACTGACAGCACACACACCATCAGAGATACACTCAATACCCCCTCCACTTACAAACCCACTGACAGTACACACACCACCACAGACACACTCACTATCTCCTCTACTGACATATCCACTGACAGCACACACACCACTACAGACACACTCACCGCCCCTCCACTGACACACCCACTAACAGTGCACACACCTCCACAGACACATTCCTCACACCCACCATCAGACTGACAGACACTGCAACAAACACACAAACAGGCTCTAGCCCCTCTACATGCACCACATCAACACCTTTGCCCTCCACACCACAAACATCCACACTCATTAGGAAGCACACCTCAGAAACATATCCGCCAACGCTCACCCACACAACACACACCCAGAAAATGACAGACCACAAAACACTCACATACACCAGACCCACGGGCAACTGCACCCTCAACACATACAGCAGACATATCCACTCCCTCCCCCTCCCAAACCTCAACCCTTCTCGAACATCCCACCCATTTTCCACAAGAGGATGTCCTGTTTACCCTTAGCCTAATTCCCTCCACGTCTCAACCCCCCTCCCAAATCAAAACGGAAGCCTCCCCCTCCCGAGACTACCCCTATAACACAGAAACCCTCCCTTCAGAAGACCAAACCCACCCCTTCCCTTACCTAAAATTCAGATCAGAAAAAGCCAAAAAGCTCCCCTGCCAAAGCCCAAAAGTTAAGATAAAAAAGGCTTTAACCTCCACTGCCAAACCCTAACCCCCTTTCCCCTCCCAAGGCCAAAAGTTTGAAAAAAAGGCAAAAAGCTCCCATGCTAAAACCCCACCCTTTCTCCTCACAAGCCCAACCCCCCCACCGAACCCATACAACCCCCTCTCATGTAAGATCTAGAGGTGCCTGCTCTGCCATCTAGATGCCCCTTCTTGAGGAGGTTCCCATGGAAGTCCCTTAGGAGGCAAGTTGTTGTGCATGTGCACAGGAGTGCAAGAGACACTTTACTTATATGGACTAGCAGTTTGCTAAATCATGTTTGAGAGAATCATCTCAGTTTTGAAAATAAATATATTGTTTTATTTTCACCAAATTTGTTGTGTCAATAATGTTAATTCATAATTGCTTAATACCTAGCAATGGTTCTAACTAAAATGTGAAGTACTTATTTTTCTTTTCAAAGGTGGCATGTACTCTTGCTAGTGTGATGTAGGCGCAGGCTTTCATCCTAGTAAGGGCCACTTGCACCAACTAATTGATATTGAACATTTATTTTTCTAAATGTGCTACTGTAGGTGTGTTTGTTTGACATTGATTCCTGCTCAGTCTGAACACATATGCATTACATCTTATTGTAATTACATCAAGTATTGTAACAATTGAATTTGGATATGGTACAGGATTTGCAGTAGCCAAAGGGTAAAGTTCCATGGATGTATATGTTGGATACTACCAAATTGAACTGACATTGATTTTTGTGCTAATGAATATGGTAAAGGTTCCAGCTTGTATAGTGCAATTTATACATCATTTTAGGTTGCGCTTCTCCCAATGTGTTTTGTATATGTCTTTGATGTTACAGTTTTCTTACATGTTTTTATGTATGTATTTATAAAATATTTTGGTTTGTTATCTTTTTGTGCAAGTGTAAATTTGTTTGAAGGCAGCTTGCACCAAATATTTATATACTGTGTGCTGATTTAAGTATTTCTTTACATTTCTTAACTATCAACATTTCAGACACATGCACTGCACATTGGTATGCTATTGCTTGTAAGTAAATTTTTCTGAAACAAGATTACAGCACTTCAGTTCTGTGGCAATATCAAAGGTAATAGGTGAAGGTGTTGCTTACAGTCGATTCCGGCCATGATGGTGTTGATTTCCTTCTTCCTCGATAAGTAGGTTCAGGGGCACCAACAACTAGTAGATCGGGTTCATGGTTGTGAAGGAGAGTAAACATGATTGAAGGTGAGTTTGTGCCAAACCGCCTACTCAGGTGTGGCGGCTTGACCACCACAATCACGTCGGCAGAAACGCACATGGTGATTAGCCAGGCGGTGAATGTGGGGGTCTGGCCTCTGACAGCTGCTTTCACCTATTGCGCCATTCGATGCGGGCGAACATCCCTGGCATAGTCGGCTGGACTGCAACGGTCTTTAGTTCATCGAACCGCCAACATTGTAATATTGCGGGCAGACCACCAGGTAGGCAGTGGGGGGAACACCACTAAAAATGCCCACTCCATCATGGTCCAGTCAACATCTAAATCAGGCCCTATATCCTAGTTAGAAATGCTTTATTTGCTAAGGTTCGCTCTGTGAATGTTTGTCAGATTGAAGTCTCAGCCCACACCCCAGTAACCTTTCAACTAGAGATAGACAAACTTAAATGGCTGCTGTGGTGGGAGCTTCAACCCTCCTTATTATGAGGCTCCTTAGTTTGTGATGAATAACAGCCATCAAATAGGTGAATATTTCACGCTGAATGGCCGAGGCAAGGTCTCGGTAGATTGTGTCTGGGACTCCTTTAAGGCGGTGATTATGGGCAGGTTGATTGCCATTGTGGCCTCTGTATTTGTAATTTGGAGAGTAAGTGACTGATTTACCTTACCATGCAGGGGTACATGGAAGCTGGTCTCTGCCTGGGGCCAGCTTCACATACATTATACTTATGAAACCAAACTCACACTGTTACACTTGAAGTAAAAGGCTTATGTCACAGGAGATAAGGTAGGTGCGTAACTAGCCAAAGTTCTAAGGGGCAAACAGGATAAAGAATAAATAAAAAAAATTCATAGCTCAACCTGTGATGGTCAAATTAATGACTCAAACAAACTTGAATAGTTAGGTGATTCTATTCCAATTTATAATCTGGAGAAGCTAGTTCCCTTGTTATATTCCATATAGGTACCCTATATAGACGCAGGTAACATTGCAACCTTTCACCTATATTCTTCCCTACATTACATACATAACGGTTCTTAGGGACTGACCTTTTACCTAGATACGACACTGAATTCAGAACGCGGGTTTCCCCCTAGTTCGAATCTCATACATTATGCATGAGGCTTCTTGGAAACACAGCAGGACTAACATCTCCTGTATAATATCTCTGTATAAAGTTCAGGCCCGACGTTATCCTTTAGGCCGACACAGTGACAGAGCAAGGTAGGACCCTTGGGGAGACGTATGGGTATATATACATCACATCTTGCTTAGAAGGACAGAGGAGACCGAGACTTCCCGGCTGACACACTGACCAGAGACTCTGAGGTTCCTGCATGCAGACGCTCCAGCTCGCAGTGGTCTAACATCCCTCGTGGGGTGTCCAACTTGAGGACGGGGTCCCATATTCTCTCATTCTCAGGTAATGGGGTTGACTAGATCCTAGAGGGATTCTTGGCATAACACTTAAACAGATGTTAGGTACATTTAGGTACATCGAGTTAGGGAGGCATCGTAGGAGTACGCACTGTTTATCATGTGTTTTATGTACTGATATATATATATTCATGATTACTGCAAGATGGTAGAACTTTACCATCCCTTTACTTTCGTAGTACTTTTAATCATATATCTCTGCTACTGTCTAATGGTTGTTGCAGCTCATCTATTCTACACTAGAATAACAACTGTTCAATAAATTCGTATTGAAAACGCCCAGCTTGTTTATTCTGTGTATCTCTCTGAGACGAACTAAGTAAGCACGAGTGACTGAGCGAAAGGTAGTACATTGTTTCCACGATTCTGAGGGATCAGGTTTGTCATGTTCTGAGGTTGCCAGAATCTATTCTCTCCTTGGTAAGAGGAGATTATAGTGGCACTGTGAGCTAGCTGATACAGACAGGCTAACGTATCCGGTGGGGGTGCACGGAATCAGTCTGCCACCAATCCCACAGTTTATGTTATCCAAACGCGCAGATCCTGTATAGGTTATATAGGAACTACACGACAACCTGTCTAGACAGCATGCCTACCTACACCAAGCTCATCGTTCTAAAGTAAACAATATTCAGAGGGAGGATTTGGAGTAGCCTAAAAAGGTAGTTGAAGTGTGTGCGGCAATTAAAATCCTACAGCTAAACAAAACTTCAGGCCCAGACAAATTTACTGCCCTTTTTAATAAGTTGTTACGCTCAGACATTAGCACAAAATTAGCAGTTCTTTTTAATTATTATGTCTCCAATGAAACTAAAATGTCCTCAGTGGGAGAGGCGATAATATCTGTTCTTCCTAAACTGGGGATATATGTCCAGAGTGTGCGCCTCATATCGCCCCATCGCACTCCTCATTAGAAATGCTAAGCTCCTTATGAAATTTCTAGCCTCCTGACTCAAAAAGGTTATCCCCTTGCTGCTCCTCCTATATCGGAGTGAATTTGTCCAGGGGAGTCAAACACATAACAATGTTAGGGTGTGTTCCATCTGGTATAGAAGGCCACATTTAAAAAATACCTGTGATTCTCCTGTCTTTAGATGCATAGAAGGCTTTTGACTATCTGAGCAGATGGGCACTGGCTCACACTTCTTGAGGATATTTTTGTCTAATTATTTGAACCCAACTCCCTCGGTGGCCTAACCTTGCCTGATTTTTGCCTACAAAGGATAACTCACCAGGGCTGCCTAGTTTCCCTTCTCCTGTTTGCTCTATTTATTGAGCCCCTGGCCTATCAGATTCTGCAATCACAAAAAGTCACTGGCATCAAATTTGGCTCTCAAGAATACAAAATGACCCTATACGCTGATAACGTGTTGTTTATCTTGGGGTCCCCGCAGTCCTGTCTTCCACGAATATTGGCCCTACTTAAAGCTCTAAAATCTGTCGCAGGCTACATCTAACTATGAGAAATTTGAAGCCTTGAATCTAACTCTCCTGGGCAATGAGGTGGAGGTCTTGGACCGCTCACTTCCATTCCACTAGGCCAAGGGGCAAATTAAATATGCAAGGTGTCAGGATCACTAGGGATCCCAAAGATTTGTTTAAAATGAACTACCCCTCGTTAATAGCTACAATAAAACAGGACTTGTGGACCTGGGGAAAACTAATGATTTCCTAGATTAGAATGATTAATACTGTCGAAATGCACATTCTTCCACAACTTCCCTACTTATTCCAGGTCTTCTGGATTTGGGTAGATAAGTCCTTCTTAAAGTATATACAACAGCTTATGTTATGGTTCATATGGAGAGGCAAGACACCCAGACTTCTGCAAAGGCTTCTCATACAAGCCAGAGATGATGGTGGAATGTCCATGCCCATTATTCCTCATTAATATGTTGCGCCTCAGTTGAGAGTGGCAGTAGAATGGTCTTAGGTTGAATCACAGAAAAACTGGGTACATATGGATCAGCCAATTGCCAACACGCCCCTATGGAACTTAGTTTGGCAAGATAAAATGCACTGAACTTGTAATGCTTACTTGAGCACTCCAATGTTCACCACACTGAGAACCTGGGATACTTTTTTTGGAGTCCAAGAGTCATGTTTCTTACCCCTCGCCCATTACGGCTATCTATTTTAATAGGGAATTTCCAGCCGCGATGAAGGGATCCGCATTTCAGCAATAGAGGAATGAGGGTTGTAGAGTGATATCTGATATCTTTAGCGCTGCCCCTCCCAGGACATTCATACAATCGAATATAGACTTTTATCTCTCTGAAAAGGAGCGGCTGTATTATGCACAGCTAAGACACTGGGTTACGCATTCCATTATCCATCAGGACACAACACAAGACAAATCATCCTTTAAAACACTTTTCCCCAAACAAATTGGTACTAGTGGCACACAGGTAATCCCGCTACTTTGGACGCAAAAAATAGGAATGAACACTGAACCAGCAGATTTCCAGCAAACAATTGGAGAGGCTGGGTAGAGATATTTATGCTTCCTCATTGTTGGTACTGGGTAGAGAGATCCACTATAAAGTGTGGTTTATTCTTATTATACCCCTTCATGTTTACATTGCATGTTCCCTAATGCAAGCCCTCACTGTATGAGAGGGTTAGGGTCTCACAGTGATTCCCTGCATACCTGGTGACAGTGCTCAGCAGTCAGATCATTCTGGGATGGGGTAGCTGGCATACTGAAGGAAGCACTGGTATATTCACCTCCTGTTTCCACTGAGGTGCTGCTCTTAGGTTTAAAACCAAATGTTTTAAGGCAATGGCAAAGCAGGTGTGGCATATGATGCTGCAGTGCTTAGGAGCTGTGAAACTGATTATTGCATACAATTAGAAGAATAGGAATTGCAACCGATTTCCCAATAGTTGCACAGATTATGGCCCATATTAGTGAGCGGACAATTAATCAGTAACATGAATAACACTCATGTACATCTTAATCTAAGTGGAAAATGGTGTATAGGGTGATGAGGTTCAGCCTCTCAAATGCTACGCTCTCATCTTGGTAGATAGAGTTTAGGCTTTTTGATTGAGGCGCTGAGGAAATTACATCCTTGGATAAGGATACAGAATATTGCTGAAGATGCCAAGCTACTGGGCATAAAGTGATGTAAACAGCGTGATTTAAATTTATTGGGGTTGCTTCTTTTCCCCCTAAGGTTAGGAGGGGGGGTGGTTTATGTTAATGTTAATATGGGGGATGTTCTCCTAGGGGATCAACAATACTTCAGCAACTCTGATCATTTTTTTGTGGGTTTCAGATGTAAAGTGTTGATGTGTTTTTCTATGTGCTGCCTCAGCAGCGACATTGGCAATGTTATTATTTTACCCATAAACCTCAATACAAATATGTTACACAATAAAGGGACATGGAGAATTAAATGTTTGCATGTCCCTACAGTTGAAAAGCCCCAAAAGCTATTTTCACTACAGCAAAGCTGGCAGTTTCATTGGAAAACAATTGGTTATACCATTACCTTTAATGAAATCTACAGCCAGGAAACAAATAGAAATTTTATTCTTAGACTACTTGAAATATTTATTAAAAGTCCAATTCATTGGTGAAGTCAGATTTTTAATACATATTATGGAAATGGTACTTTTAGAAAGCGAATTTTTTTTTACTGAAAAGCCTCTGGAGGCTAATTTGCATTAGCCTCCAGTCACAGCTCTCTGAGTGCCTAACCCTAAATGAGGTGTAAAAACTGTTCACAGAGCAAGATACCATGTCTTGGAGATGGGGATGTGTTTCTGTTCCACTGACAGGATGATCATCGGAGCAGTGCCCAGGAAGATCCGTCACATGCAGATGGCAGAAGATATCTGCACAGGCCTGTCTTTGTTCCCCCAGTCAGCTAGGCTCCAATCACAGTGGGGAGGGAGCTTCCCCAGTACTGGTTGTAAGTGACCACAGAGGAGGGGTTGCTCATTTCCTTTGCCATACTTCTGGGGTAGGCACACAGTCTCCACACAAGGATAGAAGAATCCGAAAAGTACTGAACCTGCTGTTCATGACCTATGAGAACTGGACCTGCCCTGTCTAGCACCCAGTAAAAAGATGGGACTCTAAGGGTCAGCTGGTTGACCTTCTGTTAAAGCTACAGGGACACAACAAGCTACACAAGGCATTTTTCCTTCAACTGCCTACCTGACCAGTTCCAACTAGATTTGCCCTGGAGTCTGAACTCTGCCTCTAGCCTCTACTTAATCAGTATTTGTCCTCAAGTACTGTTCTCATAGTCCTGGACCCCAGTGTGGTGTCAAAATGTACTCCTCCTATCACCCATGCACACCTGGGACTTAGAACACTTTTGGTTCCAAAGACCTCCAAAGGGCCAGGACAAACCTGGCAGGTTGATCTGGACATGCAGCTGTTTTTTTACTGTCTATCAAACTCTGTTGATAAGAGCAGTAAAAAACTCAAATATCCTCCCTCTCACTGAGATATGACTCCCATTGCAGGGGGCATTATCTTTTTTATTTTCTTCAGAATTTTCTTTTGGAAAAAAAACAAGAAACCAGTGTTGTGCAAGGCTCTGTCTATCCCTGTGTTTATGAAAGTATGCGAGACCCTTGCAGGAGGCCCCTAGGCTGAAGGTACAGGCTACTTTGACAGCATGCTATTCAATGGATTAAGGTGCATAGTTTGCCCATGGCTATGTTGTGTAGCATGGAGGTCTGTTTCTGCACATCTGTCCCCATCCTGGGAGGCTCAGTGGTAGAGGAGTTTCCCAACAGGGCCCACTGAGGTCTTACAGCAGGTGTTGCCAAAGGAGGTATGATGCCAAAATAGGCCAAAACAGAGCGGATCTTCAGGAGCAGCTGCACTTGTTCCATCATGAGGTGTGGCAGGAGCCACGGGAGCAGCAGGTGCGGTTGGAGCAGCTCTAGTTTTAGGCTTAGCGTGGGAGAGGCACCCAGGGAGTGGGAACAACAGTAGCGCAAAATGTTCCAAACATCCAGAACAACGTATTCTCTCATCTCCCGAAACAACATTTTCAAGAGTGCCAAGTACACAATAATAGAGCAGTTAAATAAACTACGCCGGATCACTGGTGACCATGAGTGTAGGGCTTGAGAACTCGCAGGCTGAGGTGGCCAGTATCATCTCTAGCCCTTGCCTATCGCTGACATCGTTACTTCAAGGACCTTAAGGCTTGGTGATTGACTCTGCAGTATCTGCAGAGAATGAAGGGGGTTCTTCCAACCAGAAGCCAGCAGAAGGTGCAACCTTGCTGACCCTCCATTGGTTTAACAGGCAGTGCTGAGTTAGAAGCCATCCTGTCCTGCCTCCACCGCTGGATTAGAGGTAAGTGAGACTGATGTTGGGTTTAATGTTGGGACTGCTTAGCTGGTAAAAACAGTAAATACAGTTGTGTAGCCACTGGTGGGGGAGGATGGCATACCAGGAATAGATCCTGGTGCTATGAAAAGGACTGGTCAGAAGGCGAGAGGCATCTCTTGGTCTATCCTGGGTAAGGGGGGCTCCTTCGTTACTCCAGGTAATAATAGCAGACTTGATGGCTGGCCCCCAGAAAACATAATGCTTGCTGCCTAGTATATTCCTAGTATATTCCTGGGTGTGCTCTGATTTCAGAGATTAAGGGCTGATTTAATTGTTGGAGAAGCTAGTCCTTCCAGATCAGGCTGGATTTATTCCAGGTAGAGCGACCTCATATAACCTCCGTACCCTTTTCTCCATCCTACAAAACGTAGATCCACAGTTGGCACTAGTGGTGGTCTTTTTAGAAGCCACGAAGGTCTTTGATTCAGTGGAATGGGACTACCTATTTGTCATTCTTCAATGTATGGGGCTGCCTAAAGGCTTCCTTTCATGGATACGCCTTTTATATACGGCTCCGGAAGCAAGGGTTCTAATCAACGGACACACATCCCCCACCCCCCTTATCTATCACCCGGGGTACCCGCCAGGGATGCCTGCTCTCTCCAGTCCTTTTTGCGCTAGCAATAGAACCCCTTGTGGCCAAAATTAGACAGCATCATCAAGATAAGGCACTACGCTGATTACTCCGCCCAATACTCATCTCTCTCTACGCTGTCAATGTCACCTTATATGTTAGAGAACCGCACCACAACCTTAACCCACTGCTCCGGGAGTTTGTGCGATTTGGGGGACTTTCCGGAATTCACATTAACTGGGCGAAATCCCAGATTTTCCCACTCACTACCTCAGTGACAGCATTTACCCCTGACTTTCCCATTGAGTGGTGCGCTGCTGAGGTGAAATACTTAGGGATACACATCACCGCCAACCGTGAAGTGCTGATGCGGCTCAACTCTGGCAGAGCATTGGAGAACATTACAAGCAGTATAACGAGATGGATTGCTCTCCCACTTTCCATTGCAGGACGCACTTCTCTCATAAAAATGGTTGTCCTTCCCAAATTACTTTATCTCTTTTTTAAACATCCCGTATGACCCGGGCTGACATTTCTTCTACTTTGCTCGGAGCTGATCCGACTGACCTGGGGGGGCAGACAACCTCATCTGAAGTGGGAAACACTTACCAGACCCTACCAGACGCTACTCCCAGGGAGTGTTGGATGTCCCTAATCTGGAACTCTACTATCTTTGCGCTCAGGCATACTATGCCCACTATTGGTTCCACCCCCCTAGATACACATCTCATGTGGCAACAGAACACTGGCTGGCGGATCCCGTCCCGGTGGAAGGTGCCATTTTCGACATAGTCATCTGTTGCCTGCACAGTGAAAGCATGACAACACATCGCCAGGCAGCTACAAGCTCCCATGCTGTACTCACCTCTACTTCCCCTTGTTTATCACCCCAACATGCCGGTTTTGCAGGAGGGTGCCTTTAAAAAAACTAAAGCCAAATACGGCATCACTAGCTGGGGAGATCTTATTTAAATGGGAAATTCCTTAAACTTCAACAGTTGTTTTCAAAACAACCACCCTCCCCTATGGATATCTTCCTATATGTCAGGGTGAGGCAGGGTATCAAAGAGTTCACCCCCTCATACCCACTAGAACCTCAGGAGGTCGCCCCATTGCGCACAATATTGCGTACTGACACTGCCTCACATTTAGTCTCTATGCTATACCACAGTCTATACACCAACATAACCTCAACATCCTGTGCTTCTAGGGAAAAATGGATTACGGAGTTGGGACATAATATCACTGACGAGCAATGGACATATTGTTGTCTGCAGACAGAACAAGTCTCATCTAGCAGCCCCTTGCGCATCACGCACTACAAATTTCTGCATCGCACGTATTACACCCCTGTCAAAATGCGCAAATATAAACAAATGTGACAGGTGTGGGGCAGAATCGGCGGACTTCCTGCACCTTGTCTGGGATTGTAACGCTATCCAAGCCTACTGGCGGCAAGTGCTTACAGCATTGGAGCAGATGACCTCCCTAAAACTCCACCCATCTCCCATGTTGACCTTACTAGGACACACAAAAAACCTGGGAGCAGATTTACAATAACTGGCGCATCCCTGCATATTAGCAGGGATGCGGCAGTTATTTTGCGTGACGTAAAAAAACCCTTGCGCCACCTTGGATGTGGCGCAAGGATAGACAGATGCGTCACGCATCTGTCGGCATAAAGGTGACGCAGTGCTGGAGTCGTGTCGCAAGCGCAACGCAACTCCAGCACTGCTCAGGGGCGGCCTATACTTGCTGTGCTGCGTCACTCCTTACGCCTGCTACAAGCAGGCGTAAGGTTTTGACGCAGCGGGGTTGTAAAAGTGACTCAGTGAAATCTTGTAGATTTCACTGCGTCACTTAAGAGGCTTCCTTGCGACGGAATGCACACCCTGCATACAGTATACCTGACGCAGGTATAATGTAGCGCAGGGCTTTACAACGTGACGCATCTCCCTAGATGCGTCATGTTGTAAATATGTCGCATAGTGGCGCATTGTTTACAACGCCACTGCGTCACAGAAGTGACGCAACGGTGACGTAAAGATGTCGCAAGGGGCTTGTAAATCTGCCCCCTGGTCATGGCACATCGGAAATTTGTTTCATTTGGTCTCTTACTAGCTAAGAGAAGAATAGCATGCAGATGGGGTCGAGGTAGGGCACCTAAATTTAAGGAGTGGATAAATGACATGTTGTTCTGGCAGGAGCAAACGTACACATATGCAGAACTCCTTCCTATCACTTCGCGCCCTCGTGATATCTGGGACCCCCTAAAGGCGTATCTCCTGGAACACCCTGCTGATGCCATAAACACTACACACGTAGCTGGCAGTTGAACATAATACCTGACTATTGCCCGCCTCTGTATGATATGTATATATTTTGCAACAAAAAATGTGTATTAAGCCTGCTCAGATATGTTCCCTGATGTCACCTGTGGAGTTGTTGCATACGAACAATGTTCAGATGTGCCTATTGATGCTCATGTTGCTCCAGACAATGGAACGCATTTACTTGTTATCTAAATCTCTTTGACAAGCATGTACTACCTGTGTTCTATACATTCTATGCTGGATATACATTTCAGAAAACTTGAATAAGTAAAATAAAAAAATAAAAACATAGGGGCATATTAGCAAGACCGGCGATAAAATTATCGCCGTTTTAGCGACAGGAAACTGCCGCTAAAGCGTGCAATAATGGGCTTGCTAATATGCGTTATAGAATTCAATAGAAGCCCAGGTTAGATGTGCAGGACATCTAACCTGGGCTTCTATTGAATTCTATAGCGCATATTAGCAAGCCCATTATCGCCGTTTAGCGGCAGTTTCCTGCCGCTAAAACGGTGATAATTTTATCGCCGGTCTTGCTAATATGCCCCATAGTGTTGATGGACATGTTTTTTTTGTGATACCAGATTTCTATAATACAGTTGTTGAGCGACCCTGGATTCTTTGACAGATGATTAATTCTTTTCAGATTTTTCCAGGGTGGTAGGAGGGTGAGGGGGTCCTGGGGTGGGGTAACAGTTGGGTGCAGGGAGGGATGAGGTGGATCATGGGAAGGGGAGTGACAAAAAAATAAAGAAAACTGAAGAGCAAAGAAATCCTTTCAAGAAGAAGCTTTGTAGCATTGTTCTGGATGATGTTCACTTAGAGATACTCACTCTGGAATGTATTATATTTTTAATTTACTTTTTCTTGGTTGGGATCCTTCGTCTATCAGCCTCTTGGTCTAGTATATGGATGCATTGTGCAGTGTGTCAGTTAATGTACAAGATCTGAATACCAGGGACAGATAGGCCAGGTTTACCCAGGGACTGAGGAAACTTCGTGTAGATATAGTTTGCCTACAGGAAACACATATTTCTGCTGATAAGAAACACTTGTTGGGGACCATAGGATTCCGCCTGCTGTTATATACCACACAGGGGGTCACTGAGAGGGGAGTGGAAATAATAGCTAAGGCAGGCCTCTGTGACATCAGTAGGAATGCCTCCGACAAATTGGTTTGCTGGGTTTTAGCAAAAGGTCAAATTGAAGGATTTAAATATTCTATCTGCTCAGTTTATGGATTTAACCTTGATGAAGCGATACTTACAGATTATCTAGCTATAGAACTGGCTTCCTATCCACTGCCTATAGTTTTCTGAGGAGACCTTAATTGTCATACAGATACGTTACAGTCATTCAAGCAGGGTATAGTGGAAGGAAGCCAAAGGTGCACCAAGCCATACAAACATATTTTAGAAATGCATGGGCACTGAGATGTATGGGCAGCACTAAATAGTCTGGATCTTGGGATCACTTTTTTCTCTTTTCCTAATAGGAAATATGTTAGTCTGGAGTATTTTCTAGTCTCATCTTGCCTCTCGAACAAGGCCCAAGTGCTGAAATATCCAAGGTTCTTCTCTGAGCATAATCCTCTGACTTTAGAACTAAGCTTAACTATAGGGGTAAGGCCACAACAACTATGGATATTCAAAATGGGGTTACTGCTGAATTCTGATTATATCAGTCATATGACTGTGTTGCTAATTGATTTTCTTAACAGAAGCAGATGCAGTGCTCCATTGGGGTGGTATGCGTAGCCCTGAAAGCAGGTATCAGAGAAGAACTACTCAACTTGAGTATTCATAACCCGGGGAGACAAAGGGCTATTTTGGAATTGTTCCATGCAAAAATAACTATGAAGGGGTAGGCAGATCATGAGATCCTACAGAATATTGTAGCTGTCAAGGTGGGCATTAACAATCTATATGCTAGAATGCCTGCAGAGAAATACCAGCTACAAGGCAGAATGCTATGAATACAGTGACATAGAAGGGAAGTTGCTAGCCCTTAGAGCAAGACATAAGGAGGTACAGAATAGCATTAATTGCATTCAAGATGACTAAGATCAAATAGTCAATAGATCAGAGGATAACACTAGGGTATTTGCTGATCTTTTTAGAACCTTGTATCAGGAAAATAGGTTACACCTTGACTCTTCTCTTACTCTAGATGAATTTAATGAGGCATTGGGCTCTTTGGCACTTGGGAAGGTTGCCGTGCCAGATAGGAGCCGCCTAGAATTCTATCATATTTTCTTCTTGGTGCTCTCAACCAATATGATTGCCATGGTCTTGGAGGCCCAGGGGGAAAGTTTGTCCCAGATTCATGGACAATTCCTAATATTGTGGTATTCTCCAAAAAAGGGAAATCATCCCTGAATCCTGGATCCGCCAGACCGATATCACTCATAAATAGCGATGCCAAAATTCTGTCAAAAGTGATAGCAGGGGTTTGTCCCAGGTCGGAGTACAACAGGCCATACTAGTTGGATAATAATGCTATTTGATAGAGGAGAGGCTAGGAGGACCCTTAAGACACTAATCCTGCATGATGCGGAAAAGGCATTTGACTGGGTCACCTAGGCATATCTCTGGGAGGTACTATAGAGGTCAAGGGTGGGGCCTGGTTTTCAATGAGTTATACAGATCATGTATTGCAACCTGATGGCAAAATTGCAACTGATCGCCATGGTGTTAGATAATAAGATTACCATGAGGACGAAGCATGGGTTTCCATGCTCTAATCTTTTATTCGCTCTCTACTTTAATCTCCTTTTGCAAAAATGTATGAATAACAGAGCTATAAGACCCATGATGACTAATGGTTTCACTACTAAGATGCTGGCAAATGCTGATGATGTTGCTATTGTTACCATAGATCTTGATGTAGCCATCTGGGTGGTAGAAGAAGAAGGTGCTAGTTCAGGGTATTTATTGACCAGGGGAAAGATCCCACTTGTGTGTAATAATGCCATTTGCTCCCATGATTGCCAAAAGATTGATAGTGCGGTCTCCCTGGGAGTTAATATACCAACCAAGTTGGATAATGTAATTTCATTAAACTACAATCCCATATAATATAAAATCAAAAGAGATTTGGCACACATAATCAATCTTCATCTAACAATAACTGGGCGATTTAATGTTATCATAAATCTGGTACTACAAAAGGTTCTCTATTTAGAGTAATCCCATTGGGCATAGGGCAGGATTGGTTCAAGAAGTTAGATGGCATCTGCAACAACTTCATTTGGGAATATAAACGGGCAAGAAGAGATGGATTATTTATGGGTAGCATGGCTTCATAGCCAGAAGCTCAGTGGCTGGCAGGGACTTGGTTATATTTAGGTGCTCACCCTCTAGCCTTTTCCTTGGTCCATGCCACAACCTATATATTAGTAGTAGGGTACTGATAAATCTATGGACTGATGACTCAGGGCATAAGAAATTATCAGGTATGTACTTTCAATGGATAGTGTCAGACTGATGAACCCACTGATTTATCATTCTGGAATGAAGTATTTATGAAGTATGTATGTAATGATGGAAAATGTCTAGGTTCTTTTTTTCTTCCTCCTTAATACATTTTTGTTTTTTAAATGACTGTCAGTTTGGCAGTCATTTCTAAATTTGGTAGTCAGCATCTCAGTCAGAGCGGTGGAGTAACGTATTCCATCACCCTGGCAGAGAAATGGGCCTCCCGCCAGTATATAAATCTGGCTCTAAGTCAGAAGGTAAAATTTCAACTGAGTCGAATGGGGTTTCTGTATCCCACCCACGCTCTATCACAGTCAGCCTTAAATAATGCCTCGTTACCAGTCAAGCACAAACAGAGAACTGTGGTTGGTGTTTAATGCTTTTGTTACTATTATTTTTTAAAGTTTTAAAATTCATATCTCCAGTTTCCCTGATTGAATTTTGTCGTCTGGTGTTATTTTATTTATTACATTTTACTCTATTTTTCCAAATTGGTTTGGGATTTTTCCTGTGTTGTGTTATGTGTGGGCCTCATTTATGAGTTTTTGGTGGCGGGCAGCGCAGCAAGTCAATGTGCTGTACTGCCCTGCGTCAAAAGGAAAGCGCAGAATTGTGCTGCATTTATGATATATGGTGCATTCCTGTCCTTCTAGTCAGCTCAGGTGACAATTTGGTGCCTTGCACCAATGCAGGCATCCTTGCACCATGGTTCAAGGGTGCCTGCTTTGTTGGCAGGATTGTTTTTGTGCTGGAAGGGGCACCTTCCTTCACAAAAACAACCTATGGAGATGTTTTCCTCATTCTATCTGTGCTGCAGAATGCACACATGGAAAGAGGAAAAAACGAGGAGAAGTTAAAACATTTTCCCCTGTTATGCCTGCTCTGGGAGGTGTAAATGTTTTGGCACTGTCCCATGTTTACGTGATTTTATAAATCTAGGGCAAGTATCAAAATCCATAGGTGTTGCGTGAGAAGACCCAACGTAACACCCATGGTACACCACCTTGATGCAGATAAGGCAAAGGTGCCTTACTCCATATCTATGAGGCCATGCAAAGCCATACAGGATAGCTTTGCAGATCCTCATAGATATGATTAAGAGGCCTACTTCACTGGAGCATCAAAAAAAGTGACGCTCCGGCTGCACAGGTCTCTTTTAGAGAAGCCCCCTTGACTCTAAGTTGAAACTATCTGCTCTGTGCCATAGCTGCCTGGGGGTTGAACTGAAGTTTATTTTGTGAACCTTAGTGGTTCACCTTGACAAGGATTGTGACTAATACACAAAGGGCCTCATCTACAAGAAAATAATGCAACACAGCACTGCAAGCCAATTAGCTGCAACATTTTCAAAGCATACAGATGTGTAATATTAATAAAAATATGATACATTCTTGTGCTTTCCCCTGAACTGGTGCACTACTGGCACTACTGGCTGCCATGTACCAGCGCAGGCACCTTTGCGTCATTTTGCAAGGGTGCCTGCACTGCGGGGTTAATTGTGTTTGTGCAGGAAGAACACCTTCCTGCACAAAAACAATAACAATCATTAATGGCATTTTCCTCAGTCTATATGTGCTGCAGAATGCAGCATGAATAGAAAGGAAAAAACAAGGAGAAATAAAAGTATTTCTCCTCATTGCGCCTTTTCTATGCCCCCCCCTGGGGAGGCATAGGATTTTGACGCAGAATGTTGTAAATCTGGCAATGTGTCAAGTTCCATGGACTTTTTGTGGCAATACCCACAGCAACACCCCTGGAATGCTCCTTTCACGCAGAATAATGCAAGAAAGGGACCCATATTTACAACGCAATGTTTACGCAGGGTGACTTTACATGGCCTTGTAAATATGAGCAAACTCATTCCGCTGCCGATGCTTCAAAAAAAGTGACGCACTGGCTTGCCAATGGGCTTGTAAATAAGCCCCATAATTCTTACAAAGAGACTAAGGGCCTGATTTAGATCTTGGTGGGACCCCCGTCATCCCTCCGTGGCACATTTTACAAGTAATCCATGAAGCTGACAGAATGCCACCTGCCGTATTTGTTGTGTGCTGGCTGAATCTCCATCCGCGTCGACAGAGTGATTACCGGCGAATACGCAGCTCACCGCTGCCGGAACGGCAGACTCCTCTACTTGATAACATTGCTCTGTCAAGTCAGGGTGGCAGGATTGCACTGAGCTTTTTAGATTTCACAGTTGTGCTGGCGTTGTTCTAGCGGCCAATTGCTGACAGAGGTATTCCGTTGTGGGACGCATTCAACATTGCACTATTCCTGTGGCTTTTGTAGGGATGCTATCATCACACACCTGATATGTTTTGCCTAATTGTTTTCACCTGCATACCACCTATAAAACACACTCTATTTCTGACCATGATCCTTTGCCATTCCACTGCAGCACAACATTGTCAAGCAGAACTTTTGTCAGTGAAGTCAGGTATTTTTTGCTTTCTCTGTTGCATGTCAATTTTTTCTTCTTTGATTTATTTTCTTGTGGGTCACAAAAAGTATTTCATTGTTTTTTTTGGATAATATAGGGAGGAGAAATCCAAGTTTTTACAGAGGGAGAACTGTAAGTCATGGTGGATGAAATGAATAGAGTAGAGCCACAATTGTTTGGAGCCCAAGTATAAAATACAACCATAACCCAAAAAAAGACATACGTGGACCAGAATAGTTGCCTGAGTGAACGCTGTATCAAACAACCTCCGCACACAGGAGGAAATTAGGAAGAGGTAGAACGACCTGTGGGGGAGAGTGCTTTTCCTGGGCCCCAAGCATCACCTGGAGGCCCGGAGAACTAGTGGTGGCTGTCCCAGCCCCCATTTATAACTTTTTCCCTGGGAGTAGAAGGTTTTGCAGATTCTACTTCCTGAAGGCTTGACAGGAACCTCTGGTGGAGTGGAGACTGGTTAGTTATACTTCTGAATGTGTCATTAAACCTTAATGTCCTGTTGCTAATGTGTTTTGCACCTTTTGGAAACATAGAAACCTAAAAATATATTACAATAATTTTCATTGTCTTGCTTGTTTGTTTTAATGTATTTCAGATTACAGGTTTCAATCTCCATTACATTTCTCATGATGTAATGGCGCTTGTAAGTGTTTTTACACCAAATAACATATTTCAAATATGTGTTTAATAATGTAAATGTCTGTTCTATTTTTACTGCATATTTACACTAGGTATGATTAACTTACAATTTTGCAAGTGTTGGTAATGTTTGATTGAAATGACTACAACTTGATGCTTTGTTTTAGGTTTGTGAAAATTATATTGCTCATTTTCTCTTTTCTATCATAATTTTCACACATGTTAAAGTGTTATGTATTTATCAATCTCTATTTCATGCTATGTTTTGAAATGTTATGTGTTTACTGTTGTATGTTGGCCTATCCTTGTTATTTCATTTAATTGATGTTATTTGTATCACAAATCAAACTTAGTTGACTTTAAAATGATATGGTATGTTATTTTGTATGTTGAATATAAGTGTAATTTCTTACAAAATTACTCTGCAATGTATATATGATGAGTAATGCAATCTATCCTACTAAGTTGTCTTTTTGTCAGATTTTTAACCTGCTAGGCCTTAGAATGGTTTATTTCACAATTCTCCTCTCTACTTTGTTGTGTTGAATCTTTGGTATATTTCATGTATACTTTCTAAATTTTGTATTAATTTCAGGACCCTTTTTTTACCTGCTTTCTTGAAGTAGTTTTGTATGTAATGTAAACTGTGTATTTAATTTATGATAATACCACTGAAAGGTAAAATCAAATCAATATACTAATATTCTTATTCCATTTAGGTTGCTTCTTATTGAGATTGAAACTCATTTGATGTATAATCCATACTTTAACAATAGTATTTCTTTTACATTCATAATAGGTCCAACTCCCAGAGTACGTGGACAACAAGCTGCCACTGAGGATGCCTCCACTCCAGACCAGGAACAAGCCCCCGGGGAAGACTCCACTCCTGCAAGTCTGTATGATGAGGAGCTGCCGGGTCCATCTAGTCTGCCTGGGCAGACCGCTCCAGTGAGTCACACTTGGCCCATTGCTACACCTCACACCCCAGCTGCTACCACACCTCAGCCTATGTAAACCTTCACTTCCTGTGTCCAAACCAACATCATCCCAATCTTGTGCCCCCCAGTCCTGGCTGCTGTTGATCCAACATCTCCTCCAGTTCAACCAGGAGCCAGTGGAATGGGGCACACTGGGTCAAGAGCACGAGGTAGTGGGGGTAGGGGTTGTGGGAGGGAATCTGTGGGCCAGTAAATTGAGGCCACTTGGTTCACTGTCACCCAGGACAACATCGATCATGTTTTGGGATCCCTCCATCATTTCCAAGACATGATAGAGCAGGTCCTGACAGAGGTCCGGGAAATGAAGCAGTTGCAGAGGGAGCACAATGTACAGATGGAGAATCTGAACTCCAATACGGGCTCCCTGACTAAGGTGTTATGGGGCATATTAGCAAGAACGGCGTTAAAATTATCGCCGCTTTAGCGGCAGGAAACTGCCACTAAAGCGGCGATAATGGGCTTGATAATATGCCCTTGAGAATACCAATAGAAGCCCATGTTCTGCTGTGACCCTGGGCTTCTATTGGAATTCTCAAGGGCATATTATCAAGCCCATTATCGCCGCTTTAACTGCCGCTAAAGCGGCGATTATTTTAACGCCGTTCTTGCTAATATGCCCCTACATGTTTTTTTTCCCATATGTGCAGGGCTTTTCCGGCAACATATTCCCCTTTGTGTGGTCCACCAACATCTGGGACAACTACATCTGCCTCAGACACAGAAAGGGGGGCCCTGCCAGAAGATGAACCAGCAGCAGCCCCATATGTCCCACCTATTGTGGATCCACCAGCCCCCCTCAGGAGGGGATGTTCAGCTGTACTAGCAGGAGAGGATGGCAAGACCTCCACCACCACTCGCAAGAGAAGCAGAATATAATTTCCCAAAGTGTGAGACTACCACTCACTCTGCGGACTACTTTCTGGACATATTTACATTTTTTCAGTTGTAGTTTGGACATGGGATTCCAAGCAATTTTGGATCTTCAATAATAGTTTCATTCACCATGATTGACATATTATGTTTGTTTTTTTGTTAGCATCCTGATTTAGCTCATTTGTTTTTATTGAATAAAAAAATAATATAACAAAAAATGACTGGTGTATTTTTTCTAAATCTGTTTACTTCTTGTAGTCCCATCACGCATTTTAAAAAGTTAAATTAAAAAAGATTGTTTCATTAAAAATATATTCCATTAAGGTAATGGATTTGAAAACACAAAACATAATCTAGGATATGTTTTAATTGGAATAAAGAAATGTTACTCATATTCTCCTAATACATTATAACCCATGCATATTCCAAAATTATAATGTAATATTTTCATTGACGGTTACCTTGCACCATGGAAGAATGGGAGATAATCCCAAAAATATGATTAAATAGTCAAACTCTTGTTGATAGATGTCATCATCTGGAGCCAGATCTTCTGCCTTACAATAGGAAACCCACATCAATAACATCAATAGTGAAAATAATGTTAGTACTCCCTTTGGCGGCCTCTGGATCATTCCAATACACTGTTTCAGTATCTTGTGGAATGTCACAACCAACCTTAAGTGGTGTGCTACAATAAGTTCATCCTTCAATGATGAGACACATCAACAGCTACAGGCAGGTAACACAAATTGTGAATTTTGCCTATATGAAGAGAGATTTGTATGCTTTGGGTGGGCTACCACATGTGGTCAGAGCAATTTGCACAGCACATATTGCCGTGGTGGTAACAATCAACAGAAAACAAGTGTAATGCAATCTTTACAAATACAATTCAATAACTGTGCAAGTGATCAACCCATGTTCTCTTCGTAGTATGCAACAGCAACATATAACGTCAAATGTTACAATGTTGAAATGTCCAAATAAAGATGACATGGTGAAGGAACCTAAAACAAATTAAAACAAATAATACATATTTTGTATGATATTAAAAAATAGACACATTATAATTGACAAATCATGAGGACACAATTTCTAAAAACAATCAAAGATAAACAGTGTAAATGTCAATAAACATCTTTGCCCTGGATTTACCTTAACTTTTGCATTCTAAAATATTTCTAGCACAAGCTTTTATTTTCATCAGAGCAAATGTTGGTTACAAAGGTAATGTAATAATACGTGAATATGCACTTAGACTCATAAAGAAGTTGGCAATAAGATCTTGTCGTAAGCCAGATCCTTCCTCTTCACCACAATCATCTTCATTTGGCATTTCAACATCCTCACCCGGTGGTTCATCATGGTCTTCTTCCGCTGCAATATATGAGCTGTGACTTTTCAGAGTTGTGTTACATAACATGCAGCATGCCATGGTGCTTTAGCACACCCTACCAAGTGAGCAGAGGAGGGCTTCACCAGTCTTATCCAGACATCAGTCAATCAAAATACTTTATTTGCAAGAAATAAATCCATACAGAAATATTGCACATTATCCGATTCGTTAGTAAACAATCACAAATATCATAAATTTAAAGTGTAACGGCATACATTTAGATCAATTTAACCAACATATGACTTTGGCTAATATCCAGACATCGAAAGTAGGCTTTCAGTAGCCTAAAAGCCCGCTTCACTGGCCTCTGTGTTCTTCCATGAGCCTTATTGAATCGGACCTTCGCTGGTGTTGTTGGATTCCTCAGCAATGCTAACATCTATGGTCGGTTCCGATAAGCTGAGTCTCCTATCTGTAAAAAAATCTAATTTAGCTAAAATATGTAACACTGTTTTAGGTCATTAAATTAACCAAACAATGTAATGACCGAATGTACGTCCCAGCAAGCCAGGCCCTCTCAGGTCCAAGTTGTGACATTTGCTGTTGTATGGTGCTGTTCCGAATTGCAAAGGATTCATGGGTTGATCCTGAAAAACGAGCATATATGAGTGTGATTGTACAAATCTGGGAAGCAGACAACTTGCATATTGATTGAATGGAAGTTCTTTGGAATGCGGTAGACTTGTTCTCTGGTGTGTGGTGGCACTAAGGCAATATGTGTGGCATCATTGCTCCAACCATATGTAGCAGATAACCTAAAGCATAACAATCTCCCTTTACATTGTCAAAATCCTCATTTCATGGAAACTGGATGAAGCTGTAAAGAACTTCTTGTAGCACACCACTGGAATTTGGTTGTGATGTTCCACCAGAGACTGCCACTGTGTATTGGGAGGATCCTGTAGGCACAAAATGAAGTACTGCCATGATTTTGACTATTGGTGTTATTATGAGGCAGAAGATCTGGCTCCTGCTGATGACATAAATCAAAACATGTTTGCCCATTCAATCTAAATTTTTGATGCTATCTCGTCCTTCCATGGTGATGTTGCAGGGATTCTGCACAAATACAGAACTATGCACAGGAATATGGGACCTTGGTGTATAGCGACTGGGTCATCCTACCACCTTACTACCCATGAACCCAGGACCGACTAGCTATAGTGTCTCACTTGCTCTCCTACTCACTCACAGAGAAACAAATGATTAGACACCCCACTCCCAGATGTCTCAGGAATTGTGGTAACAAGACACACCCTTTGCTCGCACTCCTGTACTTGTCCACAATAAGATCTGAAAGAGAAACACGAAACAATTAAAAATATTTATTTTAACTAACATGCCCTAACATGCAGTATACGTGCCACAACAAGCAGGAAAATGCATAGTACAAATACAGTCAGCATAGCAGCTAGTCCATATATCATGAAGGGATATGTCATCCTAGAAAGACAATGGAGAAAAGACTATAGTGCCTAACCTCCCTCCCCTTGCTGTATTTTTATATAATAGAAGATCTCTGGGTTTTGTCAGCAGACCTCATAACTTAGCCTATGGATAGTAGATATACATCATAGGTGCTGTCTCGCTCTTCTCCCTGGAAAGGTCCCTCTCCAAGTGTGTGTCACCTATTTGTGTACCCCACCAAAAACCCAAGTACGCTGTCCAAACAACAGTGGCATCAGAATGTTTTGTCTAAGAGCTAAGGCCTGCACAGACCAAAACAACAAGGGCCATTGTTGTATGACCTTGCACATAATGTTCAGTCAAAAGCCCCGTAACAAGCAGAAAATGAAACCAGCGACGAGTTCTCATGTGAAAGCAGTCATTGAAATTGTTGCAAAAATAAAGGCGTGCAGTAAAGTGAGCAAAGCAGCATACAAGCTGCAACGTGATCATGCTAACTTAGTGAAAAACAACAATGTCCCTATGGGCCACGTGACAGTAGCAAGGTCTAGAAATGGTCCAAAAACTGAAGGCTGTCGTCGCCTCACTCTCCCTGGATTCATTTGTCGGCATTAAGAATTTTAAAAAGATATTATAACATTTGCAAACATTTTTAATATATATTACACAAATGTCATGACGTGGTAAAAATATATTTTAAACATAATTGTATACAACATTTATTATTATTACTATTTATTTATATATAACATTTTGGACATGTCCATTAATTTTCTAAAGAAATGTTTAAAAAATGCATTTTAAATGTATTAGTTCACAATAATTTTTTTATTAATTTTTCAAAAAACGTCCATCAACGGAAGTATAAGCAAAAGCACCCAACTATCGCATTTTAACATAGTAGCACACAACTTAATATGGTTTATGTTTAAAAAAATTAGTAGCATTAGCTATTCGTATATGTAAACAAACTAGCCACCATTTAGACTGGTGGTGATGCACTTAACATTTACAAACACAGTATTTCACCATCTAAAATGCCTGACGCCACCATCAGAACAACATTTGCAATCAAACGGCTGTCGGCGGAAATTGACTGAGTAGGGGGTGTCAAACTCTACGATGGACACAGCCATAGCGTAATGTGTGTGAAAGCAACGCATGATATCCAATGGATGTGTCCATCTCCGTTGACGATCTCGCACTTCATGTACATGTATGCGGGGTTTCAAAAAAAGCTTACTTGCTTCCTAACACTGCAGCCAACAACACCTCAACTTTTGCTGCTGTTTCTGATGTCTTGAAGCCACAAAGCCCAGAAAAGCAGGTGACAGAGCCCCAGTTTTCTCACAAGAGGAGCTGGTGTTGCTGGCCATGGAGGTTCTGTCCCTGTACAGCCCGCTGCATGGCTCACCAGAGGAACAGGTACATGTTTAAAATGAAAATGTTATTCCGACAAACATGTTTTTTTAAACACAGGATAGAATGTCCCTTTTAATTCCTGAGTGAAGTGTAGCGATTGAAATGAAGTTTTAGTTTTTTTTTAAATTAAACGGAACAATTGTCATGGGTATTTTTAAACACATTATAATTTGACAACACCACAACATAAGTATGTGTTGAGTGTTTAACACCGTATATTTTATTTGCTGTGTATATATATTTATATACATATATATATATATTTATATACATATATATTTATATACATATATATATTATCTACTGGCGGTCGCCAGTAGATAGTTATAGTTACAACCTATTATCCATAGGAAATCCGCGACATTCTATTTGAAATAACGTTGGCGCCGGTTGACGAATCTTCGTGAAAGTTTCCAACTTGTTGGGGCGCTCCGCTCCGCTCCTACCCTGAAAGTCTCGAGGTGATACGTGAAGCGGGGGCCGAGAAAAAGGGGGGTCCCAAAACGCGTTTTCCCCATTCATTTTTCCATAGGAACCTTTAGTCGCAGCTACAGCCCGAACTGCTGAACGGAATTACACCAAATTTGGCAAAGAGGTAGTCCTTGGTTCAGACTGGTGCCTTTTGCTTAAATGGTGTAAATCCGTTCAGTAGTTCCTGAGAAAATCAAAAGTAAAAGTACATATATATCTATGGGCGCGTCGGATACGCGTACCCTCAGCGCACCCTGCGCGCACCGTCCCGATCACGAGCTGCATGCTAATTGGCTGTCAGCTGGCTGTCAACATTCCGATTCAGGAAGTGTTGGCAGCCATTTTGTCCTCGGTAGAACCGAGGGACAGAAACAAGTGCGGAAAGCGCAAAAAGGGGGCAGGGTAGAAACACCCTAACCCCCTAGGTCTGCTCAGGGGGTCCCACAAAGACCCCCTGGGCAGAAAAAAGATTTTTTTTTTTTTTTAAATCGGCGGGATGCGCTTAGGGTGCGCGTATCCCGCCGAGAAAAAAAGAAACAAGTGCGCAAAACGCACAAAGGGGGCAGGGTAGAAACACCCTAACCCCCTAGGCCTGCTCAGGGGGTCCCACAAGGACCCCCTGGGCAAAAAGCATTTTTTTTTTTTTAAATCGGCAGGATGCGCTCAGGGTGCGCGAATCCTGCTGAAAAAAAATCGAAGCGCGGTCTCCCGCGCTTCGATAGCTACTGGCCCCCGGGTGGGCCAAGTCCCGGGGGCATGCTGGGGGGGGTTAATTTTATGTGTGGGGGCCTCTAAGGGCCCCCAAGCCCCGGGGACCGCCACCCCCGGGGCTTTATGCATAATGGTGCGGGAGGGCTCTGAGCCCTCCCGCAGCCCCGGGGACCACCACCTCCCCGGGGCTTCTTTTTTAAATGAAAAACCTGTGTGGGGGCTCCAGCCCCCCACACGCCCCGAGGACCGCCACCTCCCCGGGGCACTAAACATTTAAATATGGGGGTCCGTTACGGACCCCCAGAGCCCGGGGACCACCACCTCCCCGGGGCTGTGCACACGATGGGAGGGGGCCGCGCGGCCCCCCTCCTGGAGCCTGTGGTGGCCCTGGGGACCGCCACCCCCAGGGTGGCTCCTGCAGTGTCCCGGGGTGCCTACCCCCGGGACACTGCTGTTTGCAATGACAGGACGGGAGCCTCGCGGCTCCCGTCCTGTCATTGCAAACTTGCTTTGGATATTGGAAGAGAGAGCAGGAAACCTGCTCTCTTCCAATATCCAAGCCGATTGCTTTCCACATGGGGAGCAGCATGTTAGCTGCTCCCCATGTGTAGCAATGCCGGCTCCCGTAGGACACGGGGAGCCGGCGGGACTGTGGGGGGTTTGGGGACCCCCACAGTCCCCAACGAGAGGGCCAGCCCCGGGGGATGGGGTCCCCGGGGCAAGTAGTGGCTCGGGAGGGGGCCACGCGGCCCCCCTCCCCAAAGTTTTGAAAAATTATAAAAAATAAAAAAAAGGGTATGGCCGGCCCGGGGATGGGGTCCCCGGGCCTTAAAATGGCCAGAGGAGGGGGCCACGCAGCCCCCTCAAAATATTAAAAATAAAAATAGAGGCCATGCCCCGGGAGATGGGGTCCCCGGGGCCAATACAGGCCCAGGGAAGGGGGGCCACGCGGCCCCCTTTCCGTTTTTTTTTTTTAAATTTAAAAAGGGGTAAGGCCCTGGGGGATGGGGTCCCCAGGGCCCAAAAACAGAAAAAAGGAAGGGGGCTACACAGCCCCCCTTCAGGGGACAAAAAACAAACAAAAAAAAAAACGATCGGGCCCGCAGGCCCCGCCCCTTCCTTCACCACTCTGCAAACGCGCCCCTGGCGCGTTTGCAGAGGGGAACGAATTCCCCTTGAATACTGGGGGTCCCTGAGGCCAACTAGCCCACCAGGAACCTCCAGTATGCGTCAGGGGCTGCCTTGCAGAGAGGTGTACAGAGGCCACGCCCCTTTTACACCTCTCTGCAACGCAGCTCTGTGGCGCTTTTGGAGGTATATGGTGGGCTAGTTGGACTCCGGGGACCCTCAGGATTCAAGGGGACTTAATCCCCCAACTTAAAACGCACCACGGGGCGCGTTTGCACAGTGGTGAAGGGAGGGGCGGGGCTTCAGGTGACATGTGTGCAAACAGGCCCCGTGGCGCGTTTTAAGATGGGGAATTAAATCCCCTTCAATCCTGAGGGTCCCTGGAGGCCAACTAGCCCAACAGGTACATCCAGAAAGCGCCACAGAGCTGCGTTGCAGAGAGGTGTAAAAGGGGTGTGGCCTCTCTACACGTCTCTGCAACGCAGCCCCCTGGCGCATATTGGAGGTTCCTGGTGGGCTAGTTGGCCCATAGGGACCCTCAGGATTCAAGGGGACTTAATCCCCCAACTTAAAACGCGCCACGGGGCGCGTTTGCACAGATGTAACCTCAGGCCCCGCCCCTCCCTTCACCATTGTGCAAATATTCCTCTAAAATCAGCCGAAATACGAATTCCGATTTACTCACCTGTTATCAGGAGAGACCTCAGTGCTGTATCTTTCAGCCCAGTACTGGTCCTGAAAAGTAATTCTAACCATACTTACCAGTAACTTGAATTTCCTTCCATAGGCTAACATTGACTGGTTTCACTTGGAAATTCTTCTAAGTGTGGAGTTTTGGAACTTTAAAATATTCCTCTAAAATCAGCCGAAATACGAATTCCGATTTACTCACCTGTTATCAGGAGAGACCTCAGTGCTGCATCTTTCAGCCCAGTACTGGTCCTGAAAAGTAATTTTAGCCGTACTTACCGGTAACTTGAATTTCCTTCGTAGGCTAACATTGACTGGTTTCACTTGGAAATTCTTCTAAGTGTGGAGTTTTGGAACTTTAAAATATTCCTCTAAAATCAGCCGAAATACGAATTCCGATTTACTCACCTGTTATCAGGAGAGACCTCAGTGCTGCATCTTTCAGCCCAGTACTGATCTTGAAAAGTAATTTTAACCGTACTTACCGGTAACTTGAATTTCCTTCATAGGCTAACATTGACTGGTTTCACTTGGAAATTCTTCTAAGTGTGGAGTTTTGGAACTTTAAAATATTCCTCTAAAATCAGCCGAAATACGAATTCCGATTTACTCACCTGTTATCAGGAAAGACCTCAGTGCTGCATCTTTCAGCCCAGTACTGATCCTCAAAAGTAATTTTAACCGTACTTACCAGTAACTTGAATTTCCTTCCATAGGATATCATTGCCTGCTTTTTGCTGAAAAAGTTTCTAAGTGTTGATTTTTGAAACATACAAATATTCCTCTAAAATCAGCCGAAATCCAAATTCTGATTTACTCACCTGTTATCAGGAGAGACCTCAGTGCTGCATCTTTCAGCCCAGTACTGGTCCTGAAAAGTAATTTTAACCGTACTTACCAGTAACTTGAATTTCCTTCCATAGGCTAACACTGACTGGTTTCACTTGGAAATTCTTCTAAGTGTGGAGTTTTGGAACTTTAAAATATTCCTCTAAAATCAGCCGAAATACGAATTCCGATTTACTCACCTGTTATCAGGAGAGACCTCAGTGCTGCATCTTTCAGCCCAGTACTGATCCTCAAAAGTAATTTTAACCGTACTTACCGGTAACTTGAATTTCCTTCATAGGCTAAGATTGACTGGTTTTCAGCAAAAAGTTTCAAAGTGTTGATTTTCACAAACTACAAATATTCCTTAAAAATCGCCTGTATGACTTAAACGCATTTTTTCAACTGTTTACAGGAGATGCACCAGTGCTGGATCCAGGATCCAACACTGAGTAAGAAAAAGTAACGATAACAGTTTTTACCTGCTAAGTGAATTTCCTTCCATAGGATAACATTGGTGATTCTATGAGAAAAAGTTTCGAAGTGTCAACTTTTAAAATACAATAATATTCCTTAAAAATCACGACTGTAACCAAAACGCTTTTACTCAACTGTTTACAGGAGATGTACCAGGACTGAATCTAGGATCCAGTCCTGTGGTTACAAAAGTAATCCATAAAGTAACTAATTGCATTTAACTAGAAATTCACATTGAGCTGAATGTTGCATTGTGTTTGAAAATGTGTTGCCCATTGCAACAACTGTAACTACTGTACTTAAAAGTCTATTGCCTATCTGCAAAGTATTTAAACTAAAGTAATTCATTCTGAGAAAGTATTTTTTGTAATGTAATGTATAATGTAATTACAATGTAATTTAAAAAATAAATATGTAAAAAAAAATTGTTTCTAAAAATGTAGTAAATCAGTATGAAAAAAATTAATATAACAATTAATACATTTAAAAATTGTCATTTACAAAACCTTTGAAATTCACTGAAAAAACCGTAGGTTTCAGGCACGTTATAGTTAGAAATTAGCATTTAAAAAACCTTTGAAATTCTCTGAAAAAACCATAGGTTTCAGACACGTTATAGTTACAAATTAGCATTTAAAAAACCTTTGAAATTCACTGAAAAAACCATAGGTTTCAGACACGTTATAGTTACAAATTAGCATTTAAAAAACCTTTGAAATTCACTGAAAAAACCATAGGTTTTAGGGACAGTTTTAGTTACTTGGACATTGCACTCGTACAAAACCCGTGAAATTCCCCCGTTATAGTTAGTTCAGCTAACTATAACTCGCGCCCTGCAATGCACTGCTGATGACGTCACATATTACATCACTCATGACATGGTCAGTGACATCACTGATGACATCACTGATGACATCTCAAATGACATCACTGATGACATCACTGATGACATCATCCATGTGATAATTTCATGCATCTTCTCACACCCTAATGTAACCTTTGATATAGCCACTCTAAATTACAGACTGCCATTCTCAAAACCATAGACACTCCAACACCAAAAACTACATACCCACTCACTGATTATTAGGTCTACACACACATTTACTCTCTCACCAGTACAATCACTCATACTTATGGTCACTCAGTACAGGACTATCATATGCACTCATACACCTATATACACACTCACACACCTCCACTCATCCATAGAGGTACTCACACACCTAGTCAGTCATGCAAATAATTAATCACACTCCCATTTACTTACCTATACAGTTATACACACACCAGCTCACTTACTCATACAAATACTAGCACATTCTTACGCTCTTACACAATCACTGATACAAGCACACACTCATCCATACAGCCACTCTCATAATCACACACTCTCACTTATAGCCATTTATATACTCCAACACACATATATACTGCCTTTCACATATGTAGTTACTCACACATGTACCACTGAGATATACATTTACTCACTAACACAGCCATACACACACTCACCCACCCATACAGTCCATCACAGATGCACTCTTGAAAACATGCACCCAGTGAATCACCCACTCACACATCTATGCACAGAGTCACACACACCCCACCCACACAAACACTCAGGCACCCATACAGATACTCAGACAACAAATCAATAACCCATATAGACATTCATGTAGCTATTCGCAAACCCATGCAGCCGCTTACACACCAACAGACAGACAGATACAGACATTCACACAGTTTAGTCATTAACCCATGCATTCAGTAAGATACGTTTAATCACTCACTCATAGAGTCAGTCACGCACCTACTAAATCATCCATTCAGACACTTATACACCCACTCATTCTTCAATATGCCTTTCCCTATATATATTAAACATATTTAAACTTTACAGAAACACACAGTCACTGGATGATGTCATCAGTGATGTCATCAGTGATGTCATTTGAGATGTCATCAGTGATGTCATCAGTGATGTCACTGACCATGTCATGAGTGATGTAATATGTGACGTCATCAGCAGTGCATTGCAGGGCGCGAGTTATAGTTAGCTGAACTAACTATAACGGGGGAATTTCACGGGTTTTGTACGAGTGCAATGTCCAAGTAACTAAAACTGTCCCTAAAACCTATGGTTTTTTCAGTGAATTT
This sequence comes from Calotriton arnoldi, assembly GCA_963921515.1. Classification (NCBI taxonomy): domain Eukaryota; kingdom Metazoa; phylum Chordata; class Amphibia; order Caudata; family Salamandridae; genus Calotriton; species Calotriton arnoldi. Next base: position 401,998 of record CAWUFW010006615.1, read on the forward strand.
CAAAGGTTTTTTAAATGCTAATTTGTAACTATAACGTGTCTGAAACCTATGGTTTTTTCAGTGAATATTTATATATATATATATTATATATATATATATATATATATATATATATATATATATATATATATATATATATATATATATATGTTTCCACACGAAACGGGATGCAGACAAAAAGCAGATCCACGAGCCCACTCGATCAGGTTAGAAGATTTATTTCTTTGTGACAAATATATATATGTATATACATATTATACATATTATCTACTGGCGGTCGCCAGTAGATAGTTATAGTTAGGACCTATTTTCCATAGGAAATTCACAACATTCTATTTCCAATAACTTTGGCGCCGGTTGACGAATCTTCGCGAAATTTCAAAACTCGTGGGGCGCTCCGGTCCGCTCGTATCCTGAAAGTTCCGGGGTGATTCGGCAAGCGGAGGCCGAGAAAAAAGGGGGGTCCCAAAACGTGTTTTCTCCATGTTAATTCCCATAGGAAATTTTAGACACAGCTACAGCCCGAACTGCTGAACGGAATTACACCAAATTTGGCAAAAAGGTAGCGCTTGGTTCAGAAAGTGACCTTTTTTTTAAATGGTGTAAATTCGTTCAGTAGTTGCTGAGAAATTCAAAAAATAAGAGTCAAAATATCAATTTCCCATAGGGAACTTTGTGCAAGGCTACAGCGGAAACTACTGAATGGATTTACCCCAAATTTGGCATAAAGGTACTGCTTGGCTCAGAAAGCGACCTTTTCAAAAATGGTGTAAATCCGTTCAGTAGTTTTTTAAATATTAAAGGAAAAAGAACTATATATATCTGGGCGGAGCCTAACCACACATGTCATCGTGAGATCTGATTGGCTGTCAGCACTTCATCCAAGAAGTGTTGGCAGCCATCTTGGGACCAATATACATGATAGCACCCCAATGAAATGCATTGTAGTGAATAGAAGATTTTGAGGGTCACCAAAAGGAGAACTATAAAGGGTGATAACAGACTTTAGTTACATTAGAATTCATTTGTTGATGGTACCATACTAATTTTAGGAATTGTGGTGTGTTCTAGGGTGATTTTACCCTGTTGAAAAACCTTCTGCTGGGATTTCATGAATCATGTTTGAGAGAAAACAATTTTCTCATGCTTGTCCCACAGAGGTTTGGAAGGTGCTCCAGAAGCTAAAATGAGAGCATATTTTCTGTAAATTCACATTATCTTTCTCAGTCATGTGAGAATGAAGTCTGACATTCTCAGTAAAACATGTAAATCCAACAAGGGCAGAGACTGTCAGTTGATTCCTTTGTGTTCTACTGCAGCTTCCCAGAGTGTTCTTAAGAACAACTAGAGCGCTAACAACCTTACCTATGACAAAAGTGTGGCACACCTGAAGCCATCTTGATTGGAATAAACTGGTAACACTTAAAACATTTAATTTAAAAAGGAACAAAATGATGGGGTTCATTTTGTTATAGAAATTATGGTTAGTGCTGTAGAAAGAAAAATTAGCACATGTTTTAAGTGAGATATCAAATATCTTCCTGTTATATTTCAACAGGAGCAGCCTGCCAGTTGATTCCTTTGTGTTCTACTGCAGCTTCCCAGAGTGTTCTAAAGAACAACTAGAGCGCTAACAGTCTTACTCATGAAACAATTATGGCACACCTGAAGCCATCTTGATTTGAATAAACCGGTAACACTTAAAACATTTAATTTAAAAAGGAACAAAATGAAGGGGTTCATTTTGTCATAGAAATTATGGTTAGTGCTGTAGAAAGAAAAATTAGGACATGTTTTAAGTGAGATTACAAATATCTTCCTGTTATATTTCAATAGGAGCAGCCTGCCAGTTGATTCCTTTGTGTTCTACTGCAGCTTCCCAGAGTGTTCTAAAGAACAACTAGAGCGCTAACAGTCTTACTTATGACAAAATTATGGCACAGCTGAAGCCATCTTGATTGGAATAAACCGGTAACACTTAAAACATTTAATTTAAAAAGGAAAAAAATGAGGGGTTCATTTTGCCATATAAATTATGGTTAGTTCTGCAGAAAGAAAAATTAGGGCATGTTTTAAGTGAGATCTCAAATCCTCTTCTATTTCATTAGAAAATTCTGACATGCAGACTGAAACAATCACTTTCAATACCAGCAGTAGACTTCCAGTTAACTCCCCGGTGAGCAGTAGCTTTACTACAGTGATCTAATGAGCAACTAGAGTGCTAACATTCTGAATTTATGGCAAATGTGTGACACATCTGAATGCCTTCTTGATGGAATCAAAGTAAAAAATAGAAAGCATTTCCTACTGAGGAGACTGCAGTAAATGAGGAAATTAGGAAACTTCATTACAAATAAGTATCCCAAGATGGCCACCAGAGAAAAAAGAGCCCAAATGTAGCACAAATATCACCCACATGTAGCCCACATATAGCCCAATGACCGAAGTGTGGAAAACACTTTTTATTTTTAGTTTTTTTGCAGTTTTATATAGTGCAGACTGGTCAGGTATTGGAGCGTTGCATCTTACTTGGACCCCTTATTGCGTATTTTGCACGAAGTACATGAGATTGATCTTGCGAAACATTGAACTTTACTATTCTGTTAACCTGAAGTTGCTCTGAACCGGGCTTTGTAACACCCGTTTTTACCTACTGGTTTTAATTAATTCTCACTGTATTGTATTAAGAAAGAGGATTTACTGTTTTTATGTACACTTTTATGATCTATGTTTCTAAATCAGATCGAATAAAGTTTAATGAATGTAATTGAAGTCTCCCAAGATGGCCACCAGAGAAAAATGAGCCCAAATGTAGCACAAATATCACCCAGATGTAGCCCACGTATAGCCCAATGACAGAAGTGTGGAAAACACTTTTTATCCTTTGTTTTTTTGCAGTTTTATATAGTGCAGGCTAGTCAGATATTGGAGTGCTTTACATGAGCATTGGTTACATAATACAAGGACAAACTCATTTTGGTTGTAGGCATGGGGAGATTAAGTGATTTGACCAGAATCACAGAATGACGAGCTGAAGCAGAAACTCCAACTTGGTAACACCACATTTTCTCCCCTAAGCGTAACATTTAATCAAGTGGTCAACTGGATAAAAAAACATAGAGATAACAAATAATTCAAAAGTGCTTTGTCGCTATTTGAGAACTGCTTGGCTCAGAAAGCGACCTTTTTAAAAATGGTGTAAATCCGTTCGGTAGTTGCTGAGAAATTGTAAAAAAACAAATATCGATATCTAGAGGCGCGGTGGATCCGCGAACCCTCCCGACCACGAGCTTCATTTTAATTGGCTGCCAACACTCCAAACCAGGAAGTCTTGCCAGCCATATTGTGACTCGGTAGAATCGAGTCACAAGAAAACAGGGAAACAAAGGTGAAAAAGAAGAAAAGGGGGCAGGGTAGAAACACCCTGACCCCCTAGGCCTGCTCAGGGGGTCCCACAAGGACCCCCAGGGACAAAAAAAGCATTTTTTTTTTTAAATGGCGAAATTCGCGCTGGGGTCGCGAATCCCGCCGAAATGTAAAAATAAATTAAGCGCGGGATACCGCGCTTCATTTAATTGAGACCCCCGGGTGGGCCAGGTCCCATGGGCATTGCCAACAAATATATGCAGGGCCCGCGGGGGCCCCCGCAGCCCCGGGGACCGCCACCTCCCGGGGCTTGTTTCTTTAATGTTTGGGGGGCCTCCAAGGCCCCCCCAAGCCCCGGGGACCGCCACCGCCAGGGCTTTTATCAAATAGGGACCCTCAGGATTCAAGGGGAATTAATCCTCCAACTTACCCTGAGCACTACTGATGCAGTCCAGCCATCGCCCTGTCACTACCCATGCACTCCTCCAATCAACCAGTGAGCACCATGTACTTATCCAATCACTCCGCCAAAACACAAGCACTTATAAATTCACCATCCACTCTCCTTGCAGTACTCTAATCATCCAGTCAGTACCCATGTGCTCATCCAATGACCCAGGCACTAACTCATGGCAAATACAGAGGAGGTCATGCTAATCGCACGGGTACCCCAACGCATAGTGTTCCCTAGTGTATGTAGGTGTTTTCACTGTATTCTAAGTGTCTTTTACCACCAGAGACAGAGTCAGTTACCACCAGTACCCATCAGCAAAAAGTTGGGGGCACAGGAGTACTTTCTACTCCTCTGTTGGTTCTTTCTGCACATCTCTTCCTTCTTCTTGCACTTTTCTTCGTCTTTCTGGACTTCTGTTGCCTCTTTCTGCATTTGTCTTCCTTCTTTCAGCGCTTTTCTTCTTCTTTCTTCACATGTCCTACCTCTGTAGGCATAGTTAGAAACTAGCATTTAAAAAAACTTTGAAATTCACTTAAAAAACCATAGGTTTCAGGCATGTTATAGTTAGAAATTAGCATTTAAAAAACCTTTGAAATTCACTGAAAAAACCATAGGTTTCAGGCACGTTATAGTTAGAAATTAGCATTTAAAAAACCTTAGAAATTCACTGAAAAAACCATAGGTTTTAGGGAAAGTTATAGTTAGTTGGACATTTCACTCGTACAAAACCATAGAAATTCCCCCGTTATAGTTAGTTCAGCTAACTATAACTCGCGCCCCGCAATGCACTGCTGATGATGTCACATATGACATCACTCATGACATGGTCAGTGACATCACTGATTACATCACTGATGACATCTCAAATGACATCACTGATGACATCACTGATGACATCATCCATGTGATAATTTGATGCATCTTCTCACACCCTAATGTAACCTTTGATACACCAACTCTAAATAACAGACTGCCATTCTCAAAACCATAGACACTCCAGCAGCAATAACTACATACCCACTCACTGATTCTTAGGTCTAAACACATATCCACGCACTCACCCGTACAGTCACTCATACTTACAATCACTCAGTACAGGACTATCATATGCACTCATACGCCTATATAGACACTCACACACCACCACTCATCCATAGAGGTACTCACACACCTAGTCAGTCATGCAAATAATTAATCACACTCCCATTTACTCACCTATACAGTTATACACACACCAGCTCACTTACTCATACAAATACTAGCACATTCTTACGCTCTTATACAATCACTGATACAAGTACACACTCATCCATACAGCCACTCTCACAATCACACACTCTCACTTATAGCCATTTATATACTCCAACACACATATATACTGCCTTTCACATATGTAGTTACTCACACATGTACCACTGAGATATACATTCACTCACTAACACACCCATACACACACTCACACACCCATACAGTCCATCACAGATGCACTCTTGAAACCATGCACCCAGTGAATCACCCACTCACACATCTATGCACAGAGTCACACACACCCCACCCATACAAACACTCAGGCATCCATACAGATACTCAGACAACCAATCAGTAACCCATATAGACACTCATGTAGCTATTCACAAACCCATGAGCCGCTTACACACCAACAGACAGACGGATACAGACATTCACACAGTTTAGTCACTAACCCGTGCATTCAGTAAGATACATTTAATCACTCACTTATAGAGTCAGTCACACACCTACTAAATCATCCATTCAGACACTTAAACACCCACTCATTCTTCAATACGCCTTTCCCTATATATATTAAAAATATTTAAACTTTACAGAAACACACAGTCACTAGATGATGTCATCAGTGATGTCATCAGTGATGTCATTTGAGATGTCATCAGTGATGTCATCAGTGATGTCACTGACCATGTCATGAGTGATGTCATATGTGACGTCATCAGCAGTGCATTGCGGGGGCGCGAGTTATAGTTAGCTGAACTAACTATAATGGGGGAATTTCTATGGTTTTGTGCGAGTGAAATGTCCAACTAACTATAACTTTCCCTAAAACCTATGGTTTTTTCAGTGAATATATATATATATATATATATATATATATATATATATATATATGTTTATTCAATAATTTCATCTAAAATGTACAAAATTATCATTATGTAAATGTAGAAAACACAGTATATATATTACATACCTCATATTTTTTTTGCTATTTGAATAATTCCACAAATAACTCAGCCTTGATCAGGTGTCTCCAATCAGTTCACCACAAGCTACCAGTAGCTCCCCGACACATTCAGAATAGCTCACAGCCTTGAGTTCCTTTTTAAATAAGCACAAGGTCATATTTACCTTTCAAAGTTAAGGGAAAGCTGTGTTCATTTTGCTTTATTATCATCAGGATGCAGATAGATAGCAGGCCGCAGGCTGGGGATGGGTCATAGAGGTGAATAACTCAAGTACTGAGGTACTTAGATAAAAGTCTTTGGCAACTCAATATTGTATCTGTGAACAAAATGATGTTTTTGAATGCTTTTAAATGGAAGAAAATTGAAATGCAAAGTTATCTTAAAGATAAGGTTAACTCTTAATTTCAATTTTCTCCCATTTAAAAGTGTTGCATTTACAAACAGCAAGCCCCTTACTCACATTGGCAAGTAGACACTATGCCATAAGTATAATCGAAAAATACAGCCATTTGTTTTGAGTGAGAGAAAGTGCAGACAAATGTTCCACACAGTGAACTTGTTTGCAGATTGTTTTTCTGCACTTAAAATTTTTCCCATTAAACAAATAAAATATTGTATGTTTGTGTTATACATGTAATGGTGTCACATATGGCAAAAGGTATGTCGTCTGCAGCAAGTACATACAACACAGGCTGTCAGTCACCGGTACAAATATATCCCATTCATACGCACACATGTTCATACATCCCCACAGACCACACTCTCACTGACACACATGACAGCCCTCCCATAGTGCACTTAGTCATAGTATTTATTTTTGCTCAAAGCATATGATCTGGCTCTATGGACATTAAGCTTAAAGTCAATGAAGCTAAGTGTGGGGATGTCTGGTAACAATGTACACGTTGTTTAGCCTTCAGTATCTCACAATGATTTTCACTGATCAGTAATAGCTCTCAATACAGAAAATGTTGGAGAGACCTGGCCTAGATGATGTCACTGGCCTGAATTAGTAAAATGAGACATGACAAGGGATAAGGGTACTCAAAAGGTTACTACACATTTGTTTATTTTATTTAATAAAAAATATTTTAAAGAGCTGGTGTAACTTTTTAAACAAATTCTTATGATTGATTTTTCAAAATTGTGTTACATCAATACAAACAAGCAAAAAGTCACATAACATTTTTTTCTGTCTTTTTTTGTATCCACACAGGTCAACGACCATCAAAAGAAGACCATCTGAAAGGCCATTTGAAAGGAGGTGCGGACCCTGGGGGTCTACAAGCGGCGCAGCCTCCACTGCAGAAAGAGATGGGAGGACCTTGGACACTGGGCCAAAAAGTCAGCTGAAGTCCAGCTAGGCTAGTCCTCTCAACATGGGAGGCATGTGCACTGACCCTGACCCCCCCTAATGGACTGCACACTTGCAGTGGCCTATTCCCAGCTTGATGGGCATTTGAGAGCCCAACAGCAGCATCAAGCGGATACATATTTGGGGAGTTTGATGCTGCTGTTGGGCTCTCAAATGCCCATCAAGCTGGGAATAGGCAAGTGTGAATGTTAATGTTTTGTTACAGCAATAAATTGCAACACATGCCCAGCCCACAAGAAACATTCTTGAAGGTTTAAGATTTGCACAAGGTGTATGATGATATGCTTTGTATATTAATTTGTGGAAAAAGATACTACCAAATTTCTGATCACTACCAAAGGACGGTTTTGAGCAGACACATGCCTACCTACACAACACGTATACATGAGTTTGTTTGATGTTAAAAGGGGCAGTTGTACCAAACAGGCCAAGCATTAAAATTCTGTCAGTTGTGATGCTCCTTCACAGTTGTTAATGATGTTATGTTAGCCCTATTACAGGTGACATAGCACAAACTGCACTCATGATACAGTGGATGTTACAAACATCTAATTGGTAAGTTGGTATTATAAACAAACAATAGGGAGCATGTGAGCCAAAATGACTAGAAACGTGAGAATAAATAGTGACATTTTTGATTAAAAACATATCACAAATATGATTTGAATCAATAATACAATTTATTTTATGTTAAAAGTGACAGATTTGCATGATCTCTTACTTCTTCACAAATGTGCATGTAAGCCAGTCTGTATTTTGAAAAAAGATTTTGATAGGCGTACATTTTTTGAATAAACTGGCAGGAATGTGTACATTGGTGACAGAGTAAAACATACCCAAAAACATTTTTTAAATGTACTTTTTTATGTCTGGATGATAAATTAACAATGAAAAAAATAGGATACTTAATGGGACTTTTGCAGATGGAATGTTCGGTCACATATAATGTGGAGTTTCCCATCTCAAAACTCACAATCAGGCACAAAGCATGGCTCATTTGGAAATTGTAGAAATGCATCAATGTTTAATCTGTTGCATATTGTGATTTGCATTGTAATGTCTGTTTTAAAAATGATATATGAATCAGTATATTAAATATTTACTGTGTTGTACCAATTTTTGCCTAAAGTGAACGTTAGTATATTTTTCACAATTTTTCACAATGGTAAAGCAAATTGGAAACAAATTCAGAAATGTTAGAGTCAAATTTCAAAATAATTTTGCTCTGTACTAAAGTGGATTAGAAATGTATCATATGTATTTACTTATGCTGTAGAAGTCATTTGTAAATCCCCCAAAAATATTTCTTAATTTCTTCAACAGCACAAGTATATTCATAGGGTGCTATTACTTAATAAGCAACTTCAGTACTGAATCCATATAATATTTGTAATGTTTGAAATATTCGTCAGTTACTTGAAGTAAGTGTTGCCATTGTGAAATGTCCAAACAAAGGAAACAGGCTTTCAGTACATATAAATATTGGTACAACATTGTAGTAATGGTTGACACATATTAATTCATATTTTAATGCTTATGAAGGAGAATAGTTCAGCTTTTTTGCCTTGTGCACACACTGTACAAATACATTTTTCCTTTATATCACTTTTTGTGACATAAGTTCTCTGTTCTACCAACAAATGATAACCATTCAGAGGCGTTAAAGAGTTCCTGAACAGAATCTAAAATGGTTAAGAGACATGATCATAAATGATATAGGAGCAATAATGGGAATTTAAAAAAAAAATATGACCAAATGGTTTCTGAAGATGTTCTCTAAATGTATGAGTTAATTATAAAAATTAACCAAAGTTTGAAAGCGTTGGAGCATGTGAAATCTGAAAAATTGGAAAATGTTATGAGAAAAATAATCAGTTTTATTTACAAAGCTCCACTAAATCTATTGTAGATGTCTTTTCAGCATCTTCAGGAGCAGGTAAAGGGGACAGTGGCCGCGAAGGCGGGGAAGCAGCTGGCCACTGTGCTTCGAGTGGTGAGACCACAGTCACCGATCGACACAGTGGCATGGAGGGTGAGGGGACTGGAATGGAGGCCACCAGCTTATCAACATCTTCGGAGGCCTCCACAAGCAACCAGTCTCTAGTGGTGGTGGGCCCTACAGGATCTGTACCACCTGCATCCTTGTGCAACACCCAAGACCCATCTCCACCCTCCTTTTTGCTCCCCCCTAATTGGCCAAACCTGATCACCTAAAAGGGCTGGGGTCTCCTTCACCACAGGCACCTCACCCCCTGCCCCTGTCACCCTGGCTGCGGTGAGTCAGGAGACTATTGACCTTTTGCACAGCATCTCTGTAGACCAGACTGCGATCGTGAATGGCATCCAGGGCCTTAGTTGCAAAATGCAAAAGAAGGTTACATTTGTGGTTGCCATTCACAGTTCAATCTCTGGCATGCAGTGATCGCTTGCTAAAATAGCAAATTCACTGACTGCAGCCTCCCAACCAGCCCAAACGTCTGCCCCAACTCAGTCCCCTTCCTCATCCCAAATCCCAAGTCCCAGTCCTAGCCCAAGCACACTCACATGTTTGCAGGCACCCACTCCAACAGACACAAGTAGCACATTCACACACATAAACACAGAAACACAAGCACATAAAGAAACACAAGCAAACACCCAAACATACAGACATTATTGACACTACACACACAGGTACCACAACCACACCCACAATCTATCACAACCACCAACATACCCACAAGCACCATAACCACCACCACACCCACGAGCATCACAACCACCACCACATCCACGAGCATCACAACCACAAGAACACCCACAGCCACCACCAAACCCACAATCACCAGCACACCCACAAACTTCATAACTGCCAGTAAACCCACAACCACCACCACACCGACTACCACCAGCACACCCACAAGCACCAGAACCAACAGCTCACCTACAATCACTAGCAGAACCCACAACCACCAGCACACCCACAAGCACCACAAGCACACCATACTCACATGCCCCACAACCACACCAACCACCTCTGCAGACTCATCCAAACACACACGTACATGCAAAACATCACCAACCAAACACAAACACACACACACTCACCTGATTACAAAACACCTGAGAAACCACACACATCAAAACATACACCAGACCCACATGCAACTGAAAAACAGACACCCACATGCACCACAACCACACCAACCACCTCAACAGCACACTCATCCAAACCAACACCCTCACTCACAACCACATCTAAACACAAAACACCATCCGCCAAACACAAATACACACACTCAACCAAACAACATACACCTGCCAGGAAAAAACACCCAAACCATACACAACATATACCAGACCGACATGCAACTGCAAAACCAACAGATACATGCACATCACACACTGCAGCTCCCTCTATCTCCCAAAACCAATCCTCTCCCACCCCTCCTACCCATACTCCTCCTCCTGAATTTATGTCTTACCTGACCATAATCCCTGTCAATCCCAAACCCACCCCTCCCAAGAACAATCCTTGAAGTGCTTTCTCTGGGCCCACTAGATGCAGCTTCCTGAGGAGGTTCCCCTTTGACTGTCTGTTTGGGAGGCAAGTTCGGGGCAACACTCCAACATCATGCATTGGTGACAGTTACTTTTTTTTACTGTTTTATGTTTTGCAATAAAATTAATTGATTTGAGTGAAGTATCTCATTTCTTAATAAAAAATATTTTAATTTCACCAAGTTTGTCCTGACATTTTTAATTTACAATTCTTTGATTCCTAGAACTGTTAATGATGAAAATGTGATTTATATATTTTTACTTACAATTATGACACAGATAACAACAGTTTTTTTTAAATGTCTAATTTGTAAAGTCCATACACTAGTAAAAATAATATGAGATGGACATTTAAATTTTGGTACAAGCATTCATCATCATGATTGACATTTCCACCAACAAATGATTTTTTTTTTTGATGCGTATGTTTATTTGTACTTGATATGTAATAAAATAATAATGACACAAATAACATTTCATACAATACAGGAAATGCAGTAGATAAGGTGAAACTTTTATTCACAAATACATTAATTGATTAAAGTTTGGAACTAACATTGATTTTACAGTTATTTTAAAACAAATGTTTCACCTTGTCTAGTGCAATTTTAAATTATATTATATTTCAATTATCCAAATAATGTGTAATGCATATGTTTATGATTGCATAACTTACAAAAATTAATTAACACACATGTATGGTCAGTTTTTCATTTTTTGATTGAAGTGTCCATTATAATGAAGGCAGCTTGCAACAAATTAAAAAATCCAACAAAATGTAATAAACGTCAGCATTACACACATATGCATTACACATTGGTATGTGTTAGAAATGTGGTCTCTAGTTGGCAGTGGTTTGCACCCTGTTCAAGTAGGGATGCTCACTCTAGTCAGGGCAAGGAAGTCGCACAGCTAGGGATAACCCCTACTCACCCCCTTGGTAGCTTTGCACGAGCAGTAAGGCTTATCTTAGAGGCAATGTGTAAAGCATTTGGCAATGCAAGCACAGAAATACAGTGAAAACTCTACAAAAGGAGTCCACACCAGTTTAGAAAAATATCCAATATTTATCTGAATAAAACATGACCAAAACGAAAAAAATCCAACATACACCCGTCAAGATATCACTTTTCAAATATAAAATAAGTTCAGTCCATAGAAATGTTAATGATGAAAATGTGATTTATATATTTTTACTTACAATTATGACACAGATAACAACAGTTTTTTTTAAATGTCTAATTTGTAAAGTCCATACACTAGTAAAAAAAATATGAGATGGACATTTAAATTTTGGTACAAGCATTCATCATCATGATTGACATTTCCACCAACAAATGATTTTTTTTTTTGATACGTATGTTTATTTGTACTTGATATGTAATAAAATAATAATGACACAAATAACATTTCATACAATACAGGAAATGCAGTAGATAAGGTGAAACTTTTATTCACAAATACATTAATTGATTAAAGTTTGGAACTAACATTAATTTTACAGTTATTTTAAAACAAATGTTTCACCTTGTCTAGTGCAATTTTAAATTATATTATATTTCAATTATCCAAATAATGTGTAATGCATTTGTTTATGATTGTATGATTTACAAAAATTTATTAACACACATGTATGGTCAGTTTTTCATTTTTTGATTGAAGTGTCCATTATAATGAAGGCAGCTTGCAACAAATTTAAAAATACAACAAAATTTAATAAATGTCAGCATTACACACATATGCATTACACATTGGTATGTGTTAGAAATGTGGTCTCTAGTTGGCAGTGGTTTGCACCCTGTTCAAGTAGGGATGCTCACTCTAGTCAGGGCAAGGAAGTCACACAGCTAAGATAACCCCTGCTCACCCCCTTGGTAGCTTTGCACGAGCAGTAAGGCTTATCTCAGAGGCAATGTGTAAAGCATTTGGCAATGCACGCACAGAAATACAGTGAAAACTCTACAAAAGGAGTCCACACCAGTTTAGAAAAATAGCCAATATTTATCTGAATAAAACATGACCAAAACGAAAAAAATCCAACATACACCCGTCAAGATATCACTTTTCAAATATAAAATAAGTTCAGTCCATAGAAATCTATGGATGCCTCTCTTTTAGCACAAAGTACATTCGATGCGTCAAAATTCAAAGACGAAACAAGCGCAGGGGAGGTGAAGTGCCAGAAAAGCAAAGCAATGCGTTAGTTCCTTACTCCCAGGGGAGGATATGCATTGGTTCCTTACTGCCAGGGGAGGTGTTGCATTGGTTCCTTACTGCTAGGCTGGGGAAGTAATGCTTTGGTTCCTTACTGTCAGGAGAGGTTTTTTGTTGGTTCTTTACTGGAAGAGGAGGTGATGCGTCGATATCTGTGCACGTGGCCTTGGTTCCTTATTGTCGGCCGACGTTAATGAAGAGACGGCATCGAGGGACGATGCGCTGAAAATTCAGACGCTCTGAGTCGATGAAATGGCGGCGATTCAGGTCCTACCTCGATTTCACAGCTGTGAAGCAGGTGATACGTTGATTCTTCTGCAGCGAGGCAGGGGCTACATCGGAGTCAGAGAGGGTGCCACGGACGTCAGTGACATGGTGCTCGGGACTCGGGCTGCAGTGATTTTTCAGCCACAAAGCAGGTACTATGTCAATTCTTAGCGGGCACGGAGAATTGATGCATTGCTTTTGTCACCAGGTTACATTTCCAGTGGGCCAGAACTGGATTTGGCACCAATTGGCAAGTCAGGGCTCTCAGCAGAAGAGCCCAGGCACTGGTAGGTGAAGTCTTTTATGGCCCTAAGACTTCTTACCAGGAGGCAAGCACGTAGAAGCCCTTGGAGAACCTTGGAGGAAGAATGTAGAAATCATAGTCTTTCACTTCCAGGACAGAATCAGCAAGCAGCAGGCCAGCAGAGCAAATCAACAGGCAGAGTGGCAGTCCCTCCTATAGCATCCAGCTTTTCTTCCTGGCAGAATGTCCTTAGTCCAGAAGTGTTCTGAATTTGGGGAGTCAGAGCTCCAATACTTATACCCCTCTCTGCTTTTGAAGTAGGCAAACTTTAAAGGAAAGTCTTTGTAGTGCCCAAGACCCTGCCTTTCACTGACCTGGCTCCAGACACGCTTTAGGGGGATGGTGACAGCTTTGTGTGAGGACAGGCACAGCCCTATTCAGGTATCGGTGACAACTCCTCCCACCACTCTAGCTCAGGAAGGCCCATCAGCAAACCCAGACACGTATTCTACAGACAGGCAGAGGCACAGAATGTTTAAGCAAGTAAATGCCCATTTTCTAAAAGTGGCATTTTCAAACACACAATTTAATAACTAACTTCACCAAAAAAATGTATTTTTAAATTGTGAATTAAGAGACACAAAACACCAAATCTCTATCTGCTCCAAATGGAAATTACACTTAAAAGATATTTCATTGCAATATCCATGTTACCCTATAGGAGAGATAGTCCTTGCAATAATGAAGAAATTAGCAGTATTTCACTATTAAGACATGTAAAACACCACAGTACTTGTCCTACCTTTTAAATACACTGCACCCTGTCCATGGGGGTGCCTTGGGCTTACCTCAGAAGTGACTTACATGTAGTAAAAGGGAAGGTTTGGACCTGGCAAGTGGGTGCACTTGCCAGGTCAAAATGGCAGTTTAAAACTGCACTCACAGACACTGCAGTGGAAGGTCTAAGACATGTATGCAGGGCTACTCATGTGGGTGGTACAATCAGTTCTGCAGGCCCACTAGTAGCATTTGATTTACAGGCAAAGGGCACATCTGGTGCACTTTACTAGGGACTTACTAGTAAATAAATCAACTATGCCAATCATGGATAAAACAGTCACCAATACATTTTAGACAGAGTGCATGTGCACTTTAGCACCCATTAGCGGTCCTAAAGCCAACAAAAACAGGTTAGAATAAATAGGAGGAAGAAGGCAAAAAGTTTAGAGATAACCCTGCAAAAATTGCCAGGTCCTACAGTATGTTATTGCTTGTAAGAATGATTTCAACATGCATGAGTTCAGATCAAATGTAAACAGACACGATAAAAGGTAACAAGTAAAATAGAATCTTACCTTTGATTCTGGTGGTGACAGGATTTAATTGCTTCATGGTCAAGTAGCAGCAGCAAAGGCAGAGCTTGGACGATCGGCTCCATGGCAGAAAAGGAAGTGTGAAATCGAAAGAAGTTAAGTTTCGGCCTAACATCAGTTACAATCAGCCAACCCAGGCATGGAGCTTTTCCCGCTGCAGTAACGTTGGTGGGAAGGCGCATCGTGGGTGGCCCGGAGGACAAACTGGCTGTACTCTCTCTGACAGCCACTTTTTCCTATGGCGCCGTCTACACGGGTAAAACAATCTGCCAGAGAAGGCGGCACTCCAATAGTCTTTTGTCTATCGACTCGCCAGCATCTAAATAAAGTGGGCGGGCTGCCTACTAGCAGAATGGAGAATCAGATGTAAAAGCAGCAGCAGGACCGAGTCCGCCAAGATCTAAATCAGGCCCTAAGTCTGAAGGTAGAAATCTAGATCAGGCAAAGATACCAGAAGAACGTGGTTGGGGAGAGGGCTTCCCTGGGCTTGAAATTTTACTTTTCCCACTCTGAGCTTTTCCAGCCAACACCACTGGCTTCATAGGTAATCTTTTTGTCAAGGACTAACCTGCTTGGTGTATTCCACCTGCGGTCCATCGCAGTCAGTCTGAAATCATGCCTAGGTCCCGGTGAACCGCGAACTGTGATTACTGATTGCTGCTTTACTTTTTCTTCGGACTTTTTGCCTTAAACAGATCATGCCTCTTTTTTCCCTTACAGATTGTTAGTCGTTTTGTTTATTAAAAGCTACTAATTTAAAAAAAATTAGAGTGTACATTTTATTGTGGTATGTTTATGACTTTTTAATGCTTTGCACATTTTTCTAACTTTAGCCTGCTTGCTCTGTGCCACAACTTTCAGGTGTTAAGCTCAGGTTTAAATTATTGAAACCTTGTGTTAGACCTAACAATTTGATATCTTTGGGCCTCATTACAATGGCTGTCGGGCTTTCCTCCAGACTTTCGTTCACAGCACCGATCGTGCGGGCTGCAGCACATGCCACAGTACAAAATAAACACATTTGGCATATCCCTGCACTATGTGGCAGGCACTGTGCGGTGCCTGCCACATGGTGTAGGGATATGTAGGGGGGCACCATAGGTGCCCCCCAGGGCCCATAACGGAGGCCCTGCTAGGGGGAACGGGGGCCCTGCTAGGGTGAACGGGGGCCCTGCTAGGGGGAACGGGGGCCCTGCTAGGGGCCCCCAAGTCACTTTCCACCTGCCTTTTCATGGCTTGTTAACTGCCATGAAACGGCTGGCAGAAAGGGACATTGTAATCCCTACGGCGGTGCCTGAGCAGGCACCACCACCATTGTAGGGATTGCAGACCTCCGATGGTCTGACAGGCTCCTTGAACCCATCAGAACCGTGGCGGTCAGTCTCTTTGACCACCCACCATCTGCCTGCCATTGTAATGCAGTGGGCGGACCTCCACGGTCCGATGGCAGTTGGACTGCCACCGATTGTCTGACAGTGGCGGTCCCAGCGCCATCGTAATGAGGCCCTTTATTACTTGCAGTTGGCTTCCATCACCCCAATTTACTTTCTTACATATAAAAATATATTTTCTGTTAAATCATTTACTCAAACCATAAGGCATTTTCAGTTTGGACTTGAAGGCACTTTAGTAAGTGTAGTAAATTGACTTCATACAGGCTTGAGAGAACTGCTGCAATTTAGACTGAATTTGACTGTGTTTGCCCGTGTTTGTGTGTAGCAGCAATCTCCCTTTCTCCCTCTCATTAGGTTGCACAATAGCTGCATTACCTGCTTTAATTCTTTTTTTAATTGTCATGGCCGCCACTTCGCCAAAACTGCTAATAGCTTCTAGCACCTTAAAGGTAGAGAAGGGTGGGTCAGTTTAATGAAATAATGATGAAAATATCACCTCGAAAGAGTAATTTATTGATTTGGGCCCACTACTTTTTTAGCGTCTTAAATTCATCATCAATGCATCAGCACAAATAGAATAATGGTGATGCAGCCCTGTCACCTATGCCACGTAAATTGAAGGCTGTCAGCCTAGTGCATGCTTTTCCCAATCACTTTGGCCATGAGAGAGTCACATAAACCTTCCACCTGCTTCAGGAAATTAGAAACCATGATGAACACAAGAGCCAATAATTTATTTGAATTGATTCAAATAAGAGGTGTTTTTGTTTTATCTTATCTGGTTACAAATGTTCGCTGCCCCCTTTTCTAGCTCTGACAAATCTTACTTGATGCCCGTGCATAGGAAGGCACAGTCAAGCCTGCTCACAATATTTTTTATAGTACCCTTGCATATACGTCTAAGAGTGAGGCTTTACATTCACTGATATCATTCCGTTCTGATCGAGTTTATGTGATCATTACCTGGAACATTTTCAGTGTCAGTGAGCCACCTTAGTGAATACCACTAAAGTCTTCTTCTGCTATTTGGTGGGCAAAGAAAGTGTGCAACGACTTGTAAATCGCATTGCATCCTTGAACCTAACTCACTTGCATCTATTATGGTCAACCACTTCGGACTTTATTAGAGTTCTTCAAATCCTCCAGCAGAACATCCCTTATTCCACCCAACCACCTTCCCACTTAGGCATAATTTGTATAATCCTTTATAGTGGTACAATGCAGTCAGAATTTTACAGTTCAATTATATTTTAGCGTTTGCTCTGCATTTCCGAAAAGCTGTGAAATTATTTTTTTACTCATGCCTCAGAGAAATCTGCTCTCATTCCCCTGTATCTTCACCTATTTGCATGTCGTCTGTTTATTCTGAACATCTAACCTCCACCTTCTGCAATTTCTTTCCGCTCTTTCTATTTCCTGGACAATGTGTCCTCTGAGTTTTGCTTTTATGCATTACTGAGACCAGAAGGAGACCTCACCATTATCTTTCTCATGGACATTTTTGTAAAGCATCTTGAATCTCTGCCACAAATGGTTTTTATTCATTCCCTGACATTCCTTGAATTCAGGCCACTGTTGCGATTACAGTTACATTTTCATCTGGCCAATAGTGTTGACTCGTCCTTTAAGACACTGGGGCTATTCTGAAGCCCCTTCTTTCATTTCTGTATCTAGCCCAGTACAACAGTGTTGTGATTAATGTCTGGCTGCATGACTTACCTTCTGCACAAGGGACAGACAACAATTCACATTTGTGCGTACCACTGTGCAGATTCGTGCGCCAGCAGCTGACGAAAGTCCAGCGGGCTCAGCAAGCCTCACTGACCCTATGCTATTCTGTGACATGATTGGGTTTGCTAGAGTTGAAGATCAGTCTTGTCTCTGTCTAGCTGGTTAAATTCCCCAGGGCTTCATCTACTTGAGTTGGAGAGGTTAGTTAGTGTGTACGACATTGGCTTACAACATACATGCATGTGCTGCTGATCCAAGAAAAATTAACTTTTCATGCTGTCTGTCGTGAAATATTTGGTGGTTTGCCACCAGCACACAATGATCATTAACGGTGGAGTATGGAGTGAAACTTGCATTCATTCTGGTCGGATACTGAGCCACATACAACTTCCAGCCTTCCATACAGACATCGGACTATACCAGCTGTAAAGAATAAAACACGATATTGACTGCACTGCATCTAGAAAAGATTTCACAGCAGGCCTTTGGGGGTTGGTAGGATCTGCCAAGTTGCACTCGGGGGCAGTGTGGTATTCTAGGAATGTACTGTTGCTATATCTCTTAGAATGCTTATTTTCAGTCTGAGCTGGAGAATGATAGAACAGCTGATGGGAGCTGGTGGCTGGGGTTGTTGATATATATCTTGAATAACTTGATTGGAAACTGGATCACCCTGTTTAATCTTCATTACAGCGACGAGCGGAAGAACTCTCATACATGACCTCACTATCAACAATATTTCCTGATCTTACTTTAAAAGAACGAATTGTAGTTTGGATTATATGGATGGATGTCTTTTTTCTCTGGATAACATCATTCAAACAACGCAGGACAGCCCTGCGTGTTATCCCGTGTGCTTCCAGCTTCTCTCTGCTACCCACATCTTGACCTCGTCTTCCATTTTTCTTTGGGGATACAAATGTCTCTTCCGGCCCGATCTTATCTGCAATTATATCAGGAACAGTAAACATCTGCCCAGTTTCAAGCACAAATACTTTGCTAATGTGAACAACTCTGGGGGATATTCACAAGAACGTGCGATAAACATCGCCAAAATAGGTTAACGCAAATTTACATATCGCCGTCTATCGTGGGAAAATAACTCTGTGTTAACGTCGCATTCTCAACACGGCGGTAACATGCGATAGTTTCCCGATAACGCGGCAAATGTCCGCGATAACAGTACCGGGACGGCGATAAAAATCCAAACCCGAACGCGAAAAAAGTTGCGATGGGCCCAACCGCGATAAAAAAAGACCAGCGAAAAGCAGCGCCAGGCCTGCAATTCACACAGGTCAGGCGGGAAAAATCAACACAAAAGCAGAAAACAAAAACACAAACAAAAACAAGACAACTGCGAAGCACCATGGAGGTAGCCAGTGCAAGTACGGAGGACAACCAGAACCCCACAAGCCCCACGGAGGACGAGCCTGGGACCCCGGGGTCAGGGAAGGGCAAGGAGAAGAAGAAGAGTATCCCGCGGTTCAGTCCGCAGGAAAACAGGATCCCAAGAACGGAGGTGACACACCCACCATCTAATTGCCATTTGTGAGAATGACAGCACCAAATGTTGCACTTACGCTTGTCAGAGTGATGTGCTAATGCAGAGGAGTGACATGCACACAGGGAATGTGTGTTGTAATGAATTCATTTGCACATGCCGTGCCTGTGGTCATTTTATCCAGTCCCATCATTGACAAGGACAGTCCCAATGTGACGTGCTCATGTGAAGAAATTGTCAATGATTGTGTTCCTTCTGGCTATTCCTGCCGCAGCTGCAGTGGAATGTGGTCCGCCTGCATCATCTTCCTCATCATCGTCCGGTGCATCTGGCACTTGGATCCATGGGGCATTGGTGCGTACACATATGTTGTGCAATACACAACATGCAGTGAGCATCTTGCACACTATGACTGGGCTGTACAGGAGTCTTCCACCTGTGATGTCCAGGCACCTGAAACGTGACTTCAACACACCAAATGAGTGCTCCACAATACACCTGGTGCGTTTGTGGGCCGCATTGTACTGCCTCTGGGCCGGGGTGTTCGGGGCTCGTAGGGGTGTCATCAACCACGGGCAGAGTGCATATCCTTGATCACCTGTGACAGGGGGTAGAGACATGTGTCAATCGGTGGTTCTGCAGTCTGTGTTGGCAGGCTGATTACTTCAGTGGTGTGTGATGTGTGCGACTTTGGGATTCATGAATTACATGTCTTGCATGTGGCAGATGGGCGGCATCCATGTGCATTACGTTGCCTCACAGCTGCCCCTCACTACCCCCGAGCCTATTTACTTGTGTGCGCTGCACGGTTGCATCACTTGCACTCCTACGACATACCATTGTCATGGCTGTCTGCGCATGTCCACAAGCCTGACTACGACACTGTGAATATGGCAGTTGAAGCTGGTCTGCCCCGAAAGTGTAGGGCCATGGCCAGGTATTGGCGGACACAGAGACACTCGCAGTAGTTGCTTTGGTGGCCATCCTGGAACTGAACCACGCCCAGAGCCCCGGGCTATGTATTCCCACCCCTACACTGGCCCAGCCCACTCCGCTTACGCTTACAGGGGGGGACGACATAGCTACATGTCCAAGGTCTTCCCCACTGCCTGAGGTGACATGGTTGCGTCCACTGTCCACAACACTACAAACAACAGCAGTATATGTCCACATGGACATGTCTGTGCCCTGCATACTGATGTCTGTCCAGCGCATCACCGCCACACTTGGCATTGTGTACATTCAAATTCATGGGTCTCCTGCCTCCTTCGCACAGACTTGGTTCCCACCACTCCCCACATTCCGCAGTTGTGTGGCAGAGGTGCCAAGACGTGGATGGTTTGTCTACATGGCTGGCCCCTGTAACCACAGTTCCTTGTGATGTCGCATCTGGTAGGTGGGCATGTGTTTTGGCATGTTGTCTGTGATTAAGTAACGTGTGCATTACCACAGTTGTGAGTTGCATGATTGTGGAGTCGAGGTGTGTGGAGTGTTCATGTGGTACTTACCAACGAGCAGTACATTTCCATAGGTGCCATCCTGAAAGCGCTGGTTGATGATGGACGGTCGGAAGATGTAGGAATCATGCACACTGCCTCGGTAGTTGGCGACGACGTTGGTGAAGAGTCCCCGGTGGTCCACTATTGCCTGCACATTGATGGAATGCATGTGCTTTCTATTGCGGTAATTGTGTGCAGTGTCGGCAGGGGGCACAAGTAGGACATGTGTGCAGTCAATTGCCCCCAACACGTGTGGGAATCCAGCTATGGCGTAGAAGCCTTGCTTGGTCTCCAGCTGTTCCTGCGCAGTGTGGGGGAAGTGAAGGTGCTGGGGTATGAAACTGATGATGGCATCCAGGACAGGTGTGATGAACTTTGATAGGGCTGGCTGTGAGACTCCTCCGACTCTGGCAGTTGTTGGTTGGAATGTACCAGAGGCCAACAGGTGCAGCACAGCCAGCAGCTTTGTCTGCGGAGGGATGTTGGTTGTCCGCTGTGTTGGTACCGTCAGCCTGTGGGCAACGTGGGTCAGGATGCGGAGGATGGTTGTCCTTTTGAGCCTGTAGTGGGCAATGACTTCCTCTGGCTTTAAGTCTGTGAGGCCGGTGCGTTTTCTGTAGGTCCGCTGTCTTGTTCTGCGCTGCCTCGGTGGTTGTCCAGGGGGGCTGGGGTCCTGGGGGTGGTGGTGGTGGGTGTTGTGGGCCTCCATAGCTCCATGGCATCTGTTGGTCTTCAGATGTGGCTCGGGGCTGGGCTCCCTTTCATACTGCAGGTTGTCGTCCTGCTTAACACCAGCAGAAGGCAGGTGTTAAATCCCTGCTGCTAACGCGCCTCATCGCCTGTTTTTGAGTCGCATCGCAGATCTGACTGGTCGTTGGGAATCTCGCAAAGTGGTGTTTTCAAGTATAGGGATTTGTTTAAGGTTTCTGATCCACTTCATGGGTTTGTTATTTATTATAGGAGGGGGAAAGGCACTGGTTGCGATCTTAAACAGAATGAGGTGATGGTCAGACCAGTCGATGGGAATGATGTTGGAAAGGGAGGCCATGTCAGTGTTGGAGATGATCGCGTCAAGTGTGGCCCCTTTGATATGGGTTGGATTGTGGCATAATTGCTTGAAGTCATTCAACTCTAGAAGGTTGATGAGGCGCATGACAGTGGGATCAGATAAATTATTCCAGTGGATGTTAAAGTCTCCTAAAAAGAGATTTTTTGCATCTGAAAGGGAGGAGTGTGTGATAATATCGGATACTTCATCGGCGAAGAGGAGAGGCTCACCCGGAGGGTGGTAGATGTTATGTAGTCTAATCGGAGAGGTGCCCTTGACCGTTAGTTCAACGCCAAGGTATTTAAAAGTTAAGTGATCCCTGTTCTGTAAAAGGGAGAGTTGAAATTCATTTTTATGGATTATGGCTAGTCCACCCCCTTTTCTGTCGGGTCTGTCTTGTCTAATGATGGCGTAGCCGGGAGGGGCGAAAAAGTGAAGAATAGCCGTCGAGTGTTCATTGAGCCAGGTTTCGGTGAGGCAGGCGATGTCAATAGCCTCGCTGAGGATGGTTTCTGATAATTCAGTCGCATGTCGGACTGCCGATCTGCAGTTTACAAGCATGCAAGAAAGGTGATTTGAGTTATCATTGACAGGCTTATGAGAGTGGGTGGTGGTAAGTTGAGTTGAAGGTCTAGGTGAGCTGGGGTCGACAGGGACTCTATTTATGCCCCAAATAACTGGGATGTTGGAGTAAGGGGGGGATTAGTTATAGGAGGCTTAGGAAGGTAGGAGTTACATAGATTAATTAGGTCAGAAGTGGAGAGGTAGCTAACAGTGCGGAGTGGTCTATGTGTTCGATTGCAAAGGAGTGTAGTCAACCATCGAGTGTGTTGGGAAAAGTTATGGGAGCAAGAGCTTGAGATATCAGTGTGATTGGAGAAGGTCCTGGTATTGAGGGAGTTGAAATCCCCTCTAAGTCGATGTAGTTCAATAGTCATAGTTGAGAGTTTGGATTCTATGTTGATAAGAGTCTGAACTATAAGATTGGGGAGGAAACCAGCTGGAAAGGGCGAAGGGGATGAGGAAGGGTTAGTGTAAACCGGGGAAGGCAATCCAACAAGCGGTGTTCCAGGAGGAGTTATGTGAGTATGGGAGGTGTTTGGGGGAGATTCTGGCAATCCTACAGGTGGTGTCCCAGGAGGAGGCGTGTGAGTATGGGAGGCGATTGAGGGAGATACTGGGACTATGGAAAGGTCAGGGGAGTCGGTCAGAGGAAAGAGGAGAGGTCGAGGTGTAAGATATAGTGGAGAGTGGGGGGATGACTCCAGAGGGGGTAAGATAATGGGTAGGGAGTTGAGGGTGGAGTCAGGGAAGGTGGTAGGGGCAGGAGGGGAAGGGTAGATGGTCAGAGTAGGAGGGGGAGGAGAAGGATTTAACAAAGAGGAGAGTACTGGCAGGGTCCTCAGAGGGGGTAAGACCATAGGTAGGGAGTTAAGGGGAGAGATAGGGGAGGTGGTGGGGGCAGGTGGGGAAGGATTGATAGTCTGAGTAGAAAGGGACAGAGAGGGATTTGACATTGGGGAGAGTCCCGGCAGGGGCCCGGGTGAGGGCAGGTGAGTCGGGAAGGAGTTAGGAGGAGAGTCTGGGAGGATGGAGGGAGCAGGAGGGTAGCAATCGATTGTACGAGTGGTGGAGAGATCCAGAGTACTTTGGAGAGTAGGGGGGGAGATCCAGCGAGGGTTGAGGCCGCGTCAGAGATGGAGAGAGAGGTTACGACGGGTAGGGGTTGATGAGTATCGATCCCTGATTAGGTGTCGCGCTGGATCAGTTTTCTGGTAGCAGAGGACGGATTAATTATTGATTAGTTTGGTAATGATTATTGATTATATGTTCTTAACATGAAAAGTTAGTGTCCTGTTCTATGTTGTCTAGAAGTACAGGTACGGAGTTACCTGAGGAATAAGAATTAGCCTGGAATAGGCAGAAGAAGAGTGTGGATAAAGAAATCACACTGCAGAAGTACTTTGTCTCTTGTTATAATATCGAAGCTATGGAGGGCTGTAGGTGTTATATTTAGGGATAATTTTGTACGTGAGAAGAGTGTCTGAAATAGTGAAAGGTCCATTTCCGAAACTCTGGCCTTATCCCCAGGGGAGTACCAAGACCTCGTTTTACACCAAAAACTCCTCTTGCAAAACTTTGGCCTTATCCCTAGAGGAGTAATAAGTCCACCTGTAGCTTGTTTGAAAGGTAAAATAGCGCTGGTTGTTGTTTTGCCTGAAGTGAAAGGATTTCTCTTCGGAAAGTGAAAACTATCTCTTTATTTAGCGGAGCAGACAAGGTAGCATTGTTTTGTGTTGTTACTAACAGAAATTTTTTGATTAAGAAAAATTAGAAAATATTGCCGTATTCTTTTGTAAAGGGAGGGTCAGTAGAAGGAATAATACTGACGTCAGAAAAAGCCACGCTGGCATTGGCCAGGCAGCAGGCATGTACTGAGCTGTGATTGGTTAGTTGGTGTGAGCCGCACTGACATTGGTTGAGAAAAGCAGGTACGTAGAGAGCCGTGATTGGACGGTTGGTGTAAGCCGCGCTGGTATTGGACGAAAACTAACGAATAGAAAAAGAAGAATTATGGAAAGGTTTCTTTGTGTGTTCTGTTGTGATACATTGGTGTAAAGAGTCAGGAAAAAATGAAATTGTTAAAGAGAATAAAGAATTTCTTTAAGAAAGATAAACCAATAGTGACTAGAGAGGGAGTTCTTGTCCCACCTCCAGGAACTCCAGCCGCTTATATGATGTTGGAGCGAGGATACCATACGTGTACTTGGTTAGAGAATTGGGTGGAATATACAAAGGATGATGGTATTATAGCTTTCCCACAGCATGGTTTGTTTAGTATGAGGATTTTGCAGAATTTGAGGAATCGAATTAGTTCGTTAGAGCCGAATCCCAGACCTACCCAGTATGAAGCGCTAGAAGAATGGGAGGTAGAAGTATACGAAGAGAGAGATATCGAGGCGGTAGGAGATACAGAGGTTTTGGGCCTAGATATCCTTTTGAGAGAAGAGAGGATACAATGAAAAGATGGAGGGAAGCTGTGGTAACTGAAGGTTTGTACCCAGTTATAGTTGCTGACGATCAGACAGGAGGTAAATGTAAAGAGAAAAAGAAAAATATAGAGACTTCAAGTTGAAGAGATGATCAGAACGATTCTGATGATGAGTTGTTGGAGGACATTATGACCAAACGACCTCTGCCATACCAAGAAAGTCCAAGGGAGGTATCCCCAAGTGCGCCACAGTTGGGAACCCCATTGACTCCACAAGTTACGGAAATAGCTAGAATAGTACGAGAAAATGAAATTAATTTGTTGAATAAGGCAAGGCTAGAGCAGGTCCAGAAATTTAATCAGTTAAGTCTGAATGCAGAAGCATTAACAGTACCGGTAACAATTGGTCCCATTGTCCCACTGTACGGAGAAAAACAGAAGGTATCAAAAGCACATACGTTATCAGTTCCAAGGAGTAGCATCATGAGTGGAATGGTGATGGTAGCGGATGAGGATGAACAAACTGACACAAATAATACTTTGTTAGATCTTCCAGTTTGTGAGAGGATGACAGAAACCCCTAGAAGAAATGTACAAATAGATCCAAGGAGAATAGGGCCAAGTGTCACTCCAATGGCAGGGAGTTCAACAGGTCCGTCACCAGAGGAATTGTATGATTGGATAAAGGAAATGGTAAAGCCAAAACCGCAACCACAGAGTATAAATGTGAGCCAATTGAAAGTAGATTTGGAAGAGATGATTATTGGTACAATAAGTCCAGACAGATTAGGGACTTATCGAGATGATGAACTGTTGTTTTTGTGTAAAAGGATTACTTGGAGAGCGAGGAATCTACATGAGAAAATATCAGAAGCTGCTAGTGAGTATGGAATAGATATAGAAAAATCGAAGGTGTTGCAGAAATCATACAGATTGGCTTTCACTGATAAGGATTTAGAGAGTTTGAATGCGTCTGGAAAAAGGTTGCAGATAAAAGAGTTGATGAATATTTTGAAGAAATGGGGAGATGTGGAACGATGGAAAGGTAGATGGACGAGAAAGAAAGAAGAAGCAGCTGATAAAAGAGTGTCTATGTTTCCATTAAAAGAAACAGAATAGGTTGAAAGGGCGTGTCTGATGAGAGAAGTTCCAGGTGATGGATATGTTTATGTTCCATGGTCAAGACAGGATATATTATCTTTTACGAATGATTTCCCTAGGTTAAGGGAGAAACCAGTTGAGTGGTACAAACAGGTGGAAAGGTTTGTGAAAGTTTCAAAAGTCTTGTTAAAGGATCTAGATGGATTGTTTGAAATTGTCGTTCCAGCAGATTTATGGACAGAGTGTAAGATCACTGTTGATTGGCCAAAAGAAGAATACCCTAGAGATCCTAAAACAGGTGCACCATCTGATGAGGTGATGAAAAAATATATTCAGGTGATCACTTTCTTAAAAGAGAAAATGTCCCCTAAAGAAACAGATTGGGTTAAGAGAGACAGAACGACCCAAGAACCAAAAGAGTCAGTGCATGCTTATTATGAAAGGTTGTTGCAGGTATTTAAACAGTACAGCGGGTTTGAGAACATTGGAGACAAAGACATGGGACATTTCGTGTATCGTTTTGTGTTTGGATTGAAACCGGATATTAGTAATATGATTCAGCAGCATTTGATTTGTTGGCAGAACAAAACAAATGAGGAAATCTTAAAGTATCGGGAGGAAACTATCCAAGTTGTAGGAGTCTCGAATAAGCATATTAGAACGCCAGTCACAAATCCAATAGAAGTTCATATTGGAAATTTCAGAGACATGCATCGTTTTGTGGTATGTGACTCAAGTCCAGTAAATCTCTTAGGTAGAGATTTACTGTGTAAAATGAATTGCACCATCTATTGTATGCCAGATGGAATTGTATTTCAGACATCGAATGAGGATGTTGAATTTAAGATGATGCTAGCGAAGCAAGGGACAGAAGTGGATGAGTTGTTTTCACTTCTCACAGAAGAAAATCTGCCGGAAGAATTAAAAAGTGCAGTAAGGTCAGATGTATGGGATTTTACAGGAAAAGAGATTGGTCTATTGACAGATATAGACCCGATTCAGGTTATGGTGAAAGAGGGTGCTGTATATCCAAACACACCTCAATACAAGATGAGTCCAGAAGTGATTGCAGGAGTCACACCTGTAATTGATCAAATGATTGAACAGGGAATACTGAAAGAAATACTGAGGAGTCCTTGTAATTCGCCTATTATAGGTATCAAAAAGCCCAGTGGAAAATATAGAATAGTACAGGATTTGAGAAAAATTAATAAAATTGTAGTGCCCTGTTGTCCCGTAGTGCCAAATCCAGCAGTAATCCTTTATCAGATTCCCTGTGATGCTGAATGGTACACAGTGATTGATTTGTGCCAAGCATTTTTCTCGATTCCTTTGCATCCGGAAAGCCAATATCTTTTTGCGTTCCGGTTCGGAGCCCGTGTTTTGGCATGGTGCCGAGTTCCTCAAGGGTACACGGAGAGTCCCTCAATCTTTAATCAGATCTTGAAAACATTTCTGGAGACTTTAGTCATGCCAGGAAATTCAGTTTTGGTTCAGTACATTGATGACCTACTAGTGGCATCAAAGACAAGAGGGGCATGTGTAACAGATACCATTGCCTTACTGAACCATTTGGCAGAGGGAGGACACAAAGTGTCACCAGCAAAATTGCAATTTTGTAAACAGGAAGTCCAGTACCTAGGACACAAAATAGAAAAAGGAGTCCAAAAGGTGACACCAGAGAGAATTAGTGTAATTAAACAGATGAGTCCACCTACCACTCAGAAAGAAGTCCGAATGTTTTTAGGAATGGTTGGGTACTGTAGGCAATGGATCAGTGGCTTCTCACTGATTGCAAAACCTCTACAGAGGTTGACACGGAAAGATGTGAAAGATCCGATTGTGTTGGATGATGAAAGCATGGAAGCTTTTACTAAACTACGAAACAGTCTTTGTCGAGCACCTGCATTGGGAATGCCAGATTATGCAAAGGATTTTGCATTGTACTGTTGTGAAAGGGATGGGTGTGCACTTTCAGTCTTAACCCAAAAACATGGAATGGCACGACGTCCAGTAGCATATTTTTCTGCTACATTGGATTCAGTGGCCGCAGCATTACCAGGTTGTTTGAAAGCAGTAGCTGCCACTTGCGTGAGTCTGGAACAGAGTGAAGCAATTGTGATGGGTTATCCAGTTAAGGTGTACGTGCCACATTCAGTTGAAATTCTTTTAACACGTACCAGGACGCAGTATATGACCTCTAGTCGGCTGACTAAGTATGAAAGAGTGATCTTAGGTGCTGAAAATGGGACCGTGGTAAGGTGCACTACAGTAAATCTGGCAACCATTTTGCCGAATTCATATTGTGTGGAAGTGAGAGAGGAGGTGGATCATGATTGTTTGGATGTGACAGAGTTGTGCACAAAACCCAGGCATGATATTGAGGATGTCCCATTAGGAGAATCAGACTGTGAGATGTTTGTTGACGTATCATGTTTAAGAAATGAAAAGGGAGAATTATGTTCTGCCTATGCTGTTTTCACCATAGCGGGAGTTCTAGTAGCATCCTGTCTAAAAGGGGTAAACTCTGCTCAAATTGCTGAATTGATAGCTCAAATTAGAGCGTGCAAAATTGCCAAAAGCCTGAGGGTAACCATATTTACTGACAGTCAATATGGGTTCGGGGTTGTCCATGACTTTGGGCAGCTATGGATGCAAAGGGGATTTCTGACTTCTTCAGGTTCCCCTATTAGGAACAGCAAAACTGTAAAAGATTTATTGGATGCTTTACAATTGCCCAAAAGAATTGCACTGGTAAAATGTTCCACACATAAGTCAGGAGATGACTATGTGACGAGAGGCAACAGATACGCAGATCAAGTAGCGCGTTTCTGTGCACGAAATTTAATTGCCCTAAACAGAGGGATTGAAAAGGAAAATACCAATTGCCATCTTATGTTTTCTTCTTCTTTTGAAACTTGGGATGAGATTAGGCAGTTACAGTGATGAGGAAAAAGAAATTTGGAGAAATTCAGGCTGCAGGAAGAGAGCTGAGGACGAAGTGTGGGTGTACATAGAAGAAAGACCAGACATTTCCAGATAGTCTACTATCCCAAATGGCAAGGGTGTATTATGGAATTGCGCACGTTGGAATGGAAAATTGCATTATTGAGGAGATTGAGGCCACAGATGTGTGAATTTTGATCATTATTCGCTACCTAATATAACAGAGGTGCTGTGCTTACTGGGTGTTATAAAGCAATATTCTTCATTAGATTTAACATCTACCTATCACTAGAAGAAAAAACACTTCCAGCCACAGCTATTAATCCCCTCTTTCGTACTTCCAAATGTGTTAGAATACCTTTTGGGAAATGTCTGCTTCTACGGTTTTCCAAAGAGCAATGGAATTTGTGCTAAGGTTCATAGATTGAGTGAAAATATACCAAGACATTGTTTTGGTGTTCAGGAAAAGTATGGAGAAACATGACTCAAGATTATATGAATTTCTGAAGCGGTTAGGGGACAGTGGACCAACTCTTTAGTCTACAGAATGTAAATTTCATGTGTATTAGTTTGAGTATTTAGGTCAGAAGATTACATAACAGGGTATACAATGACAGAAGGACCTAGCTGAAACCCTTAGAAAAGTGCCTTGCCCGTTAATAAAGATGAACTTTAAAAATTTCTAAGAATGGCTGAATATTATAGTAAATTTGTTTCAGAATTTGCAAAGAAAAGTAAAAATATGAGTGTTATTGAAGAAAGGTACTAAGTTTGTTTAGAATCAGATTTGTGAAGAAGAATGCAACAGTATAAAGGAAAATTTAGAGAAGGCACTCAGGTAAATAGTTTTGAACAAGTCAGCGATACCCTTTTAATGATAGATGCCAGCTAAGGGTTTGGGCAAAAGTGCTCTTACAAAGAACTGATGGTCGTAAGAAAACAATCTTATTTATTAAACGTGGTCTGAAAGGGGCAGAAGTCAATTACTCTGTCTTAGAGAAGGATGCTTTTGTGGTTTACTGGACTGTGAGAAAGTTAAAAAGTTTTGTGTTGGGCAGTCGATTCAAAATCAAAACTGATCATAAACCACTGAAGGAAGTGTTCACTAAGAAAGGGATTGACTTGATGTCTTGTAGGATTCACAGGTGCCTTGTTGCTCTTTGAGAATAACGTATGGGGAAAAAAACCTGAGTACTCACATGTTTATATTAAAAGTCTGTGTTGTCAATGTGTTGGGAAAAATATTTGTCTTTCTTAGTTGTAAATACTTCAAATAATTCTGTTACATTTAAGGTGGAGATGTGTGATATTCTAAGATTTATTGTTGCTAAGACTCTTTGAATGCTTAAGTGCAGTCTGAGCTGGAGGATGCAACAACAGCAGATGAGAGCTTGTGGCTGTGGTCGTGTAGATATGTCTTCGATAATATTATGATTCGAAATTTTGGATTACCCTGTTTCAACTTCATTGCAGATTGCAGGTGCATGACATAACGGACTGCTGTGACCTGTAGGCGCTGTTGTTCTCTTGTGTAAATCTCTCGTCTCTACTTTATCCCACTCTCTTTCCTGACATTCAGCATCGTAGGGATACTGGAAACTGCTAAGGTTCAGGCTCCTTTGACAAACCAGTAAATCTTTGAAACATTTCATGCATGTCAATTCAAAGATGCCTGTTAAACGTGTGGCTTTTTGATCAATTATGTTGGGTAAATGGTTTGAGAATGTACAGCTATGACTATGTTCTCATTTTCAACAGGGAAAAACAACCCTCTAAGGGGAAAGAGTTATGCTGTATTTATGTTCACAAAGTGCCATTCAGGGTTTGGAGTTCTGCATCACTACTTGCACAAATAACCATCTGATAACCAAGGTACTTATTCTCTTTTCAGCCTTCTAGAAATAAGTCAGGCTTCCACAGTGGGTGAGACTGAAATCAATTTGGGCATAGGAATCAAAGTGGAAGAGTAGAATGTTAAACATTTGTTTAGTGCATGGCATTCCATCCACACATCATTTAGGAGCCATCTCTGAATGATCGATTGAGGTTTCAGGGCAACTTTCTTCTGTGTTCACAGCTAGTCACACATTTTGCATACCGTATCTATTTCAAATAATCTAGACAAATTGAAGTCACCCCCAATATTAGCTCACCTCCCCAAAATTTGCCTATTCGATTCCAAGCCACTTCCAAAAATGATGTCTGTTCTTGTTAATGCCGTTGATGGAGCTAGTGACTAATGTGCTACTTTTCACTATGCTTTTAACAAGCAAGGCTATAGTTCACCTTCTCCTCAGTCACTACATGGCATAACCAGTGCCCAGCAAAATGCCCACTCTAGTCCTTTTAGAATCTCATCTTGCTAGCAATGTTCTATAATATCCCCCCACCACCAATTATTGTTTTAAGCAAAGTGCTACTTAAAGATTAATGTAATTGATAAAAATAGTCTACTGAATTCCCTCATGAGACTGAATTCCCTCATGAGAAGTGCTCTCTTTTTAGGTAAATAATGGCATTTGTCATTGAGTATGCTCCATTTTACTTTGTCGTGTCAGGTCAAAAATATGAGACCCAACTAGTTGATAGCAGGTGAACCATCTTTCCTGTGAGGTAATGCTCGAAGTGAGTCTCCTTCTTTGCGGTCCAGCAATCGCTCTGCATTGCACAAACATAACGCACTCCTATTTTCGTCCTCATTCTGATTAGGCTCATCAGCCCTGTCAGGTCATGCACCTGGTCATGGGACCTATTATCTGGTACCATTCACTGTTTGTAGGGAAAGAGTTGATGAACTCTTACATTTGTTTCTCTGAACTGAGTTCTATTATTTGTATTCCATAATGACCCACTGAAATGATGGGACTGTCCAGTGATTATCTTCTTACAAAAAATTTGCTTGAGGAAAAGCAGACTGCAAAGGAAGCAGACTGTAGTTGAGCCTGGACTTGTGCTGTCTCTCCTGCCTGGCGATATTGGAGCTGAGAGAGATGGATGTGGCGATGTTCGAGCCAATGTGGTGTTCAGCCATGTCTTCTTGAGGAACAGCAGGTCTGGTGTGTTTTCATACAGCAGGTCCCATATTTCTGTGGTATGTTTGGAGAGTGATCTGGTATTTAGGAGCATGCATGAGAGTTTGGAGTGTTGTGTCACTCGTGAGTGTGAGTGAGAGGGAGTCAGGTTTTGTGTGCTGTTGGATAATGAGTTGTGGGCAGTGAGCTTGTATGAGTGCATGAGAACGTGTAGGTGGCCCAAGTGAATGATCATTTAAGTAACATTTGAAGTCAAGTTTCCTGCTGGAATTCTAGTATGTCTTATAGAGCCTAAAACCAAATTTTTGGAGAAGGGCTTTAATATGATGTTGTTGGATGCCCAAAGTGCCATCAGCTCTGTTCC
This sequence comes from Calotriton arnoldi, assembly GCA_963921515.1. NCBI lineage: Eukaryota > Metazoa > Chordata > Amphibia > Caudata > Salamandridae > Calotriton > Calotriton arnoldi. The sequence continues at coordinate 434,658 of CAWUFW010006615.1, forward strand.
CCGGCCTCAAGTTTGGAAATCAGTCTACACAATGTCTGACCTAACCTTTGTGATGGACCCGACTTGAAGTGGTGTTGACCATTTTCACTCAAATGGCTGCAGTATGGCTGGTGTGCCAGAAACACTGTCTTCACTATTGACAGCCGCAGCTGATCCACTACATTAAAAAATTGCAATTTTCCTCTCCTTTCCCCCTATAAATTAACTTGTGTAAATGGCAGAAACCACTTTTAAGAAAAAAAATATAATAGGAGCTGATTTGCTATGCCATGCAGGCATGAGGTACCTGTCACACTCATTCTATTTCTAAAAGGACCACAAGCGGGGCCATTTTTGTAAATTCTCCCAGTACGTAGAGGACATTTCTGGACTATACGTCTGGGTCCGCTATGGTTTGCACGATTGTTTTGCATCGAAAGGGCGTCTGTTGGAATGTGTTAGGGGGCTGCTTCAAATTGGGAAGTGTTGTTACCGCCATTTCTGCTGGTTCATAATCCAATAGGGCCGCCAAAAGGCCGTTCCTAATGATAGAGCCAAGAGAGGCCCTTCTACTGAAAACATGCATTCCCCTCCAATCCAATTAAAATAAGTTGGTGGAATAGAGATGTATGTCAGGACACCTGCCAAGTAGCCCTCCTCTGAATCTAGCCCAGAATCCAAAATTCTTAACAATTCCTTAGATATTTTAGTGATTGTTGAATAGATATGTGTATCTGGTCATGAATATCTGACCATTCCAGAAAGGAGGGATGTTGCCCGTTCTTCAGAAGTAGGGAAGTAAAACTGTTGTTCACAGTAAAGAGATTAGTGCAGTAATATGATTTCTATTTTCTCATCTCATCATTTTTAGGTCGAGCTTGATTGTCCTGTTATATCTCTTCTGTGAGGTTTGGCAAACCCACTGATTGCCATTGGTTACTGTCTGTGGCATTCAGAAATGCTGGCTTCTTATTGGTGCATTTCTGTAAAAGTCCCTCCTTTGTGTGTTTAACTCTCTTTCCGGCGATTTCACTCAGGCAGCATTTTGGTGGGCCATCACACAGTACAGCGTGCTGTGTTCGGTTCCTCTACGGGCTGCCGGACCCGCCCTGCAGACCTTCCTGGCTCATTCACTTCCTTGCGGTCTGCTGCTGTGCTGTAGGAGCCCATGTGCTCTGCCGATTTTTTTGTTTCTTATTGTAATAGTGATTAAGTTATTTCCTGATTGTGAGAATGTAGCCGGTTATTTTTTTGCTTCTGAAAAATATATTCATATGTATTTGCATAACTTCAACGCTTAGGGGCCGATTCCGATTCAGGCCGGAAATCACTCCGACCGAGCTGGACCCGGAGAGATTTCTGACCGAATCGGACTCTAGCAGCCCGACCGAACGAGTTCGATGCGTACACATGCAATCGGACTCGATTCGGTCGGACTCCCATTGAAGTCAATGGGAGCCGGTCGTACAACTCGTACGCGGGCTCTCATTGACTCAATAGGTGCGAGGCGAACAAGGGCGCCCCCTACAGTGGGTACGCGTCGATGCGAATCGCGCCGTACATGCACAGGTAGGGGGGACCCATGGGTCCCCCCTGTGTGCGACTCGTGTGGCTACGCATACAGGGGGGTCCGACACGGACCCCCAAAGTCCGGCTCCGACTGCCCTTTGGAGCCGGACGGCGCGAGTCGGTCGGACTGCTCGAGGCGCGCATCGTACTTGCCCGGCCGGGGAACGTCTCCATTGTGCGGTGTGAGTCGTGTCCGTGCGAGTCGGTCGGAGCGGTTCGGAGCCGCGTACGAGTCGGTCGGCGATTTCGCGTGCGCTCGCATCGTACTCGCTCGGACGCACGTTCGAATTGGTCGGGAAAGAGGGCTCCGAATCGGATCCGGTTAAGCCGAATCCGATTCGGTGCCCTACCGGCCGAGATCGGAATCGGCCCCTTAGTATTTAAGTTTGAAAATTGCTAAAAAGCCTCAAGAACAGCCAAAGCCTGGGACGCTCTCAGCGTCGCCTACTGACACCCCCACCCTGCCTTGTACTCACACACCAGAAGTAGCTGAGTCCCAAGCTATCTCCCCACTCCCAACGCAGACTGCCCCTGCAGCATGTGCTCACTTCACAAAGCTGTTACAGGCCATGCTGCTCCTTCAAAGACAATCCCATGGCAAACTGCGAGCCGCAGGCATATAGCTGGCTGGAAGAGCGACCCCACGTTTCTCTTTTTTTTTTAGCAAGACTATCCGTGTGAGAGTTGGCGTGCCTCAGTGTCAGGCAAGGGTCATTAAATCACTGTCCATCAATGCGACAGTATCTCAGCCTAGAATGGCCTGGGCTCTGTAGAGCCCTAATAGAGAACACAAATTAAGGGCAGATATACTCTGCACCCAAGGAGGCCTGAACGCCTAATCTGCTGTCTTTTTGCGGAATTGCTATTGCGCCCTCTTGAATATCAAGCCCCAGACTCTTTGCATGCAGTCTGATAGTGCCTTAAAATGAAATCTAGAAGCTTTTGCGGTAGTCATCGAGTGCATATGGCAGGCATTGTTGGCTCGATGTGTTGTTTACACCTCCGGAAAGGATTCCCTGGGATCGAAGAGCGCTGGGTATGATGCACAGAAGAACCCATGTTTGTCTTGTAACTAACGGAGCGTTAATACTCTGCACTGTCCCCTCCATGGCAAGGATGGTGACAGTGCATGACTGGGAGAATAGGCATTTTGTGTAAACGGAGTGACAGAGCTCATATTTTCTTTTTTTTTCTCTTTTACTTTGCAGATCACCCCCTGCGTCTGTAACCGGAGACTCTCCTCCGTGGGATTATCTGTTGGGGAGTTATTTTCCCCTCATTGCATCACAGTATTTGTACCGATTGTGCGTTCCTTCGGTGGATCACTTTTCTTTCCTTGTTTAACCATTCTTCTACACCCCCCGTCCGTATTGCTTCTTCTCCTTCTACCCGCCGTCCTTGTGGCTGATTCCCCTCCCACCTGCCTGCCAGCTTCGCTTCTTCCTCTGCACCACGTTTTGTTTTGCTTTTCCCCCTCCCTGTTGTTTCTGCACTGGTTTTAATTTCAGGGTCTTTGATTTTTTTTAACACTTCATCCACAGTGTATTCTTCCGTCATGTTCAGCTAATGTCAGCACTACACTTTACCCCATATATAGTGCCCTACAATCCCCAATGTCACTCTCCTGCGCCTACATATGAGCCCCCAAGCGCTGTACACGCACACACGTGTACACACGCACATGTGAAGTGGCCTAATACCTAAGCTTTTTCTTCAAGCTTATGGATGGTCTCTCGTACCGGTTGCACCACTTATTATTATTTTTTAATATATATTTTAGTTCTTTAACAATAAAATAAAGACTTGCTTTCCCATTTTCAGTACAAGCTGACATGTTAAATGTTGATTGCATTCCGCGGTGAAAACCCTTAGATTGCCATATTTGAGTAGACGACTACACAAGGCCATACCTAGCGTCTCTGGAAGGATGAATGCATGAGCCATCAGCGGTCCAGGAAGTCACCTGCAGCTCCAATGCTGCATCACTGACGTGTCAGGTGATATCTGGTAAGCGACACCACTTCTCAATGGTTTGGTTAATCCCACAAAGAATCCCTTCTCCCCCTGGAAAGAACAGACCTTGGAGGAGGATGGTTTCTTGGCGACACAGAACTTAAATGCTTGCTTTAGAAACAAGCAGAGAATGGTAATATTAGCTTTTGAGGAAGATAACAATCTAATTATTGTGATGGTGCCCTATACAGCTGCCTTCCATCACTTTACCAAGCAGGAACCTCTGTGTCAAGATTATAAAATGGATACAGAGAATAACTTCTTTAACTGCTAAATGGCATCCTCTTTACTTATCCTGGTGGGGTTGTCTCGATACCATAAAAATGATGATGTCCCCTATAGTTCTTTGTACAATTTCTAATATCCCATTATCCATTCCTTTAAAATTCTTCAAGAAAATAAACTTCTTGTTATCCTCTTTTTTATGGAGCAATAAAAAGTCTTGCATGTCTTTATCAAAATTGACTCGCCCAAAGTCGGAAGGAGGTGTACATTTTCCCAATTTTCCTATATATCAAAAATCCTTTTTGCTTCGTCAAGCATCAAGATGGCTCTCACACTCCTCTGATGACCACCCTTTATGGGCTAAACTTGAACTTTCTTCTCTTTCTCCTTTCTCCTTTGAAGAATATCTCTCCTTCTCGCGCAAACCACAACATATTTCAACTCCCATAATTAAACACACATCCAAGATTTTGAAACCTACACCCTCAACAAGTGGGACTTTCCTCTCTAACTCCACAATATGGCACAACAACATGATATTGATATGTGACAAACCTTTTTACTGGAAATCATGGAGGCGAAAAGGTCTAATATGGGTGCATCAACTATATCTACAAGACCAGATTATGTCTTTTGCACAGGTTCAAAGACTTTTTGACTTGCCAACATCCTTTCACTCTAAATATACACTTTTAAAACAAGCTATTTTGAATTACAACCATTGCACACCTTTAAATTCCTCCATTGCTCCTGTCGCCTCTCCAATTGATAAACTGCACTCCCTATTACAAGTTAAATCCAAAGCCTCTACTATTTACAACTATTTACAATTTTCATGTATTACACGAGAAAAATCTAAGACAGAACTTTCCTGAGAACAGGATCTTGGTGTTAGCTGGTCATTATTACCTGGAATAAGATATGGAGTAAAATCAGGAAATCTTCGAGAGCTGCCAATACCACACAGACACTTTTCTTTATATATAATAGGCTTTTATTATCCCCAGTTGCTTTGCATAAAAGACATGCTGCTGTTTCGGATGTTTGCTGGTCATGCTCTTCCCCACATGCGGACCTTTATCACTTGCTCTTCACATGCCCATTTGTCCACAGTTTTTGGGAAAGGGTGTGGGCCCAAATCAATTCAATTTTTCACTCCAAATTTCCTTTTTCTGTTTCTGATGTATTTTTGTGAAGTTTGTCTCCAATATGGTCAGAACACACTTTTAACACAAAAATTGTAGACCTATTACTGGCGGGTGCCTTTCAGCAGATTACCAAAAATTGGAAAGACTTCACCAAATTATCCTATCTAGCTTGGTGGTATGCTATTTGTTATAATCATAGATTAGATACAGCTTGTGTGTACCCCATTACCATGGCAACGAAACGTCTGTATTGATGGTCACCTAATACATCATTCATTGAAGCTAGTGCTAGAAGCTCTTCCTCTTTAATTCCTGTACAACAAGAAGTTTCCAAACCTCCATGACTTTCTTTTATTATACTTTTTACTTGCAAGATTATTTTTCTCCTGCATCATAGTCTTTGTGTTTTGCGATTTGAACTTTCCCTGCTTTTTTATTGATGTATTTGTATATTTTTATTAATCTTTTTCTTCCAGATAGACCAACTTTAATCTTATGTATACCTACTTTCTCTTTGTATTTAAAAGGTGATTCATGTGACTATGTATTGTTATTTTGTTTTCTGTATTGAGACTTACATTTACCTTAATAAACTTACTTCTGAACTTAAAAAGATTATAAAATGGAAGGACAACACACAAAAAAGACTTGTTCTGTAAAATGCACATCTGAAATTTCCTATAAGCAATACTTGCTGATAAGGTATACTGACAGCCATTTTTCAAACAAGTTGCAACGTTTACACTAAGGCATGACATTTCCTCTTTTAGCACTGTGTGTGCTTATGTGTCCGAAATAACATGTTTCAGCATGCAGTCAACAAGCTACCTTATCACTGAACATGCCATCTTCTTGTACGAATACCTGTGGGCCCCACATTTGAGTCAATGACTGTGCCTTTCCGAACACTCCAGTGGACAAAATGAGTACATTTGAGTTGAACTTCCTGCATATGTTTCTTTTTAGTGACCTTGTGCTTCTTTATTTACTTATATCTGAAGCCCCAAAGCGCTGCATGCTGTAGCAAGGAGTTCTTTGGAATGGGGCACTTTAAATAACCCGCTGTGCCGCTGACTCTCTAAAGCATACTGTGCACTGTCAAGTTCCACAATGTGGTTTACAGCACAGTACGCATTGTGGGACACTCGGAGTTGTGCGTGAATATGGTGCGGTTGAAATCGCGACCTGAGGCTGAACTATGTGTGGCTGGTTTTCCACGGGGTGCACTTTGATGTTAAAATATGCCATTTAAATCACAGGCATTGATGCGGTAAATGTAGGCGCTGTCAGAAGTTGTCAGAACACATGTGAGAAAGTAGGCATTCGTGCTTGCTGTAGGCTATATTTGAACAGAGAAATGAACAGTAAAAACTGGGAAACCGGACCATAAACAGGCTCATAAACAGCCCAAAAATACCTAATCAGTTCGCCTACACAACCACCTATACACTTACCCATCACTTACTCATCCACCTACCTATTCATCCACCCATTCACATGTGCATTTATTGATACATTTAAACATTTTCATATACACTATTAACCCACCCACTCACCCATTCACGCCCCCACGCACACATACATTCTTTGATTCATCTACTCACCCACCTATCAATGCATTCGCCCATCAGTCAACCCAGGAGTGACCCATCTTTCACCTTAGCCATCCATCTACTTTCATTCAATCTATCCATTCATCCCATAGTCGACCTAACCTTCTTTGTGTTCTTTCTGCATGCAGGGTCAGAATTGTGGTGGACGGTGGCTTTTCTGACATTCTTATAATCGCAAAACAATTTGGGGTCTGCTCCAGTTTCCTTCTGTTCCTTCACTCATGCTAGTCAAGTTAGTCTAGGGCGTGTGGTTAAAACACACGGAACGTGAAAAACACCACAAAAAGCATGTTTTTGTAGGCAGGCACTGAAAACATATCTGCTTGCATGCAAATTATACCCCAAAGATGTTTGCTGACGAAATCTCCCACAAAATTGATTTTGCAGGCAAGCTTTACACTTATTAAAATTTTGCAAAGGTTGATGTACTTAGCAATTTTGAGAAGTTGAAATGTTACTGACCATCACACAATCAGCAAAAACTATTGAATGTATCAGTTGCGGTGCTTATTAAAAGCTTATTGGCTAGATCTATATTTGTGTAACTTGCTGAGCCATCTTACCCAGTAATCTTTTCCCACCTCCCTAATTTCAGGCTCGTGAGTATCCCAAGTATTTTATCAAGGTGCATTCCAGTTTAGTGGCTGATGCCATTATTAATTACTTTACTGCTTTTAATCGTGCTTCTGTTAATTAAAAAAATATATATATATAATAATCCCCGGAAGTCATTGGGTCTTCCCTGTGTTGTGGTAATTACCATCACCTCGGGATGTCATTGTGCTAAAAATACATGTGAGCGAAGCTATGTTGCAGTAATGTGCGATAATGTGCTGCATCGCTAAATACTTATAAGGTCCCAAAGGCGAGACCGATTGCATTGCAAATGCTTGTTTACTTTCTAGCCGAGGTCTGTCCCACTTAGCAGTGATAGCTATTTAGTGCTGGAGGTTACTGCCCGACACTGGCTAGATGTGGTGGTGTATGCAATAAGAGTTGCAGCCCCATTGCAGCCCCATTGCAGCGCGGCTTTTGACACGGTGTCTCACACCATGCTATTAAAAGCTTTACACTCTCTGGGCATTACAGGTTCAGCATTAAATTGGCTCACTTCTTTCCTTACAGACCGAACATTCCAAGTTTTCTCCCCCACGGCCAGTTCTAAAAACTACTCCTCTCCCTACGGAGTACCCCAGGGCTCTATTCTCAGTCCTCTGTTATTTAATATCTACGTCAGACCTTTGGCAGACATTGCGGAAGAGGCTGGGTTGTCCCTGTTTTCTTATGCAGACGACACCCAGATTATCTTTTCTCTCTCCGTGGAAAGAGAGTCTGAGCCATCGGCTCTCCGCATAGGACTGCGCAAAATTGCATCTTGGATGCAAACAAACTTTTTTAAACTGAACGTTGAAAAATCAGAGGTCTTAATTCTGGGGAAAAATAAAGATCTCTGGGGCTGCCAACATTGGCCTGTGGAAATGGGCGACCTGCCCCAGCCCGCCCAACATGTCCGCAACCTTGGCTTTATTCTTGACGACCAACTCGCTATGCGTCACAAGCCGTTAAGGTTGCTGCGACCTGCTTCACCATCTTGAAATTGCTTAGGAAAATTGTGTGGATGCTACCTTGCTCTACTCAAAAAAACGTAGTCCAGGCCATGGTCACCTCTAGACTGGACTACGGTAACGTTCTTTTTCTTGGGGCCCATAAGGACGTGATCCGCAAGCTGCAGATGGTGCAGAACACCGCGGCCAGACTGCTCTGTCAGCTTCCTAGAGCGGCCTCTATTTCTGGGCCCCTAAGAGATCTCCACTGGCTTAGGGTGGAGAACCGGATTAAGTTTAAAGCTCTGATCCTTATGTTCAGAATCAAATCTGGTTCAGCCCCTCAGTATCTACAAGCTTTAAAACACCCCTATCAGCCACTGTGTTCCCTTAGATCCTCCACTCAGGCGAAATTCTCGGTGCCAAGGATCAAACTTTCTCGCATGGGGGCCGCTCTTTTGCTTACGTGGGCCCTTCACTGTGGAACTCTCTCCCCCTGTCTCTTCGCATTGAAACCGCCTATGTGAAATTTCGCAAATCGGTAAAGACGTGGTTATTTGGTCAATAATTTTATCTGCTTACTGGTCCAAAATTCGCTTACTTTACATTTTTTTTTGCCCTGTCCTTCTCAGGCCGGCGCCGGGAAACCCTTTGGGTAGCTGTTGCACCTTACAAATTCAAAATAACATAACATAACATAACAATCTTTACTCATATCAGTGATTTTCACCGTCTGTTGTGTTCACTACTGGTTCCTCCGGTGATACCATTCTCTGTAGAAAGTTTTTGTGTGCTGCAGTGATTTAATTGTCAGCGCAATAATGCATCAGTGAATGTTGTGGGTGAGATGCTACAAAGTTTTATATTGCCAAATCAATGTTCAGGCAAATTATAGAAGATGGGGTATTGTTGGAAAAGGGAACTGGTCAACTAGAGTTTGGTGCAAAGGTGATCTTCAATTTAGTTCACTGTTCTAGCATTAAGTGTTTCAACTTTTTGAAGCTATCTTTTCATGAAAGTCATATTTTCTTAAAACTGACTTGAAATTATTGTAATGGTAATGAGCATTGGACTGCAGCACCAAACATCACACACTGTCAGAGAGGAATTATAACTTTATTGCAGCCGACACTGACAGGCAAGTCATAAAAATGAATGACATTCTGTATCAGAACATCTTGTCGGCTGTTCGGCATGTTAATAGCTCAATTCATCTTTCTTTAGCATAATGAGGTAGAAAGTGTACCAGTAGTCAACGAGAAAATGAAGATTAAAAATATCTGAAATGAAGCAAGAAATAAAATTTAAAACAGATTAATTCCATCTTCAGATTAAAGTTTTAAATTAAACCATAGTTAACACATCCTTTATCAGTGTAGATGCAAATATTTACCGAAATATCATAGTACAGTTAACCTAAAACACATTTGTACATGTACTTAGAGGATCATGGGACTCATCGCTACCCAATCTGCATAGTTAAACTACTGTACCATAAAATAAATGGGTTGTCAAAAACAGCGCACTCCTACAAATTATTTTTTTTCTGAAATGTACCAAGTCAAATATTCAAAGAAAACTCTACCAGCACAAGCACCCATTCCTGAGTGCTATGTGATAACAGTCCCCACATGTAATGCACTCATGACAAATAAAAAAAGACATCCTTTTTTTATTTTTTTCCATTTATTCTTTGACTGTAGCTGTTTATTTTAATTTGCTCGTAATCTAAATCTCTCCCGACGATAGTGAGGGTCTGCAAGAACCTTCTAAGAAGACAGAAATTTCTGAAATCGGTAATGGAACTTCCACCAAAAATGGCAGTCTGCCTGTCAGCCTACCTTTGCATTTCACCCCCCATCTCATGGGGGGAGAGAATAATTAGTGGACCCAATGGTGCAATTTTTAATGCAGGGCCGAAGAGTCTCTACCGAGGTGTTGTGTAATATTTGGTATCCCCATGGGATCGTGTATCCCCTGCTCTTCGGCAGACTCCGGAGGTCTTGCCTATTGGACAGCTCGGAGGGGCCCACAGCTGCCCCGCCCACCTCAGGATAGACAACCCTTGGCTTTAGCAGGCAGAAGCAGCAGCATGCCGTCCCTAGCAGCTGCCAGGAATACAGCACACATCGCTCTGCTTAGCGCTTACTGGGACACTCAAAAAGGGTCTAAATAAAGAACTTAACTGCTTCCTTTGTTTATTGTGCTGTGACCTCTGACTATTTGAAAGGACACCCTCAAGATATTAACTAAATATAAAACAAAGGCGAAACATAAATGGGGATCTCGAATGCTCCAACGAAAAGATTACTTTAAGGAAATGCAACAAAATGAACATGAGTTAAACAGAAATAGAAGGGAGAGGAAAGCATCACAGTAATGGAAAAAACAAGGAAATAATGCAAAAACAAAAGCGGGAACAAGGAATAAGTTCAGGATTGAAAAAGAACGAGAGAGAATGCATGAGAGGAAAATGGAAAAAGAAAACATTTTGGCTTTTTAGTAAGAAAACATATTTAAAGCCTTAGAGATACTACATGGACAGAAGCAGCAAAAGCCCTCCTTATTTGCATGCAGACATGTCCCAGGTGGTAATATCTCATATGACACCTCTCTGAATCCCTATTCAAACCCGAGGTAATTATACAACAAATTAATACGAACAGCCGAGCCAAGGGTCTGCTTTGGCTCTTAGAGCCCGTGCACGAGCTGGACCTTGAAAATGTTTGTATTAACATTTGAAAGCTTTGACATTAATAGGTCACTTGATAGCGCTGCACTGAGAAGTACTTATTAAAAGTGATAGTTTTTTAAACATGGATTTAGAACCATTTCTCCCTTGACCCTACACTGGTGACAGTGCCACTAGTAAAATAAGAGGAAAGACAGTTGTTCTGTGAAATCTGTCTGCATCCCAGCTCAATATCAAGCAGCATTACGGTCTATTAAATCAAACACAGTAGGTTTTTGTTATGCTGGTATTCTGAAATCACATATTTGAAAGTGCTTGTGAAATGAAATATATTCCTAAGATCACAAAATGTAAGCAAGGAAGCCGCAATTTATCGGGACTTTCTGGTTTCACTTTGTAAAAATCAGTCACTAAATGGGTATGATTTTGTCTCCTTATTATGTTAAGGCTTTGTTTTTACCTCTTTGTATATTTTTCTGCAATTTTTATATAACAGAAACTCAACCCTAAGGCACTGGAGCACTTTATATCAGCAATATTTACATTTAACAAGGTCATACTTTTTTGGCATGGGGCGGTTAAGTGATTTGCCCAGAATCACAGAATGTTGAGCTGATGTTGAGACTTGAACCTAGTAACCCAGTTACAAAGTCGACAGCTCTGGCCATGAATGTCAGAGCAGAGCAGTAGAGCAGAGCAGAAGGGTAGAGCATTTGGTGCCTGCTGCCATTGTCCTGGGTCACATGACTGCGAATAGCTTACCTGTTGGGCTTTGGTATTCCTCCCAGTGAGACAAAAGGGGATTAGGTGTTAGCGGACTTGGACAGTCTGCCAGGATGGCTGAGGGCAGAGCTGTTCGCTGCCCACCTACAGTTCAAAGGGCTGCCTCCAGCACACATACTAACCCCTTTGCTGCACCCTTCGGCCAACGGCCGTCGCGAGCACTACCTCCGTAGTGCTGCGCACTTCCGTTGGCCGCCGCGGCCCCGCCCACTGCGCTAAACCGCCGCACCGTGGCGGAATTGCCGCCGCGGTTAAGCGGTTAAGGAACCTGGCACTGGCCTTTTTTCACCCCAGACTTCTTGGAGCCTTAGTAGGTTAAGGGTAGAACTTTCCAGAACCAGATGTGGGGGCAGCATAGGAAATTTCTCCACTAGGTATAAATATTGCTCCCCTAGAATACCTCTTCAGTACACTTCTGAACTTGTGGAAGACTTCAGAAGGACTTCCTGGACCCCTAGAGGACCGCCCTGTTGCTTGAGGCATGCCTTGCTCCCCAGAGGACTTCCCCGCTAGTAGAGGCCTGCCTTGATGCTTGAAGGAGAACTGAACCATCTCCATGAATGCAGAACCACCAGACATAATTCCAATGGATAGTTGGCTTGCCTTCTGTGCGAGCTACATGGGCATAACAAGCTCCAGAGACCTTGAACTCTGCACCTCATCTTTGCTGGAGTGAGTCCTAACCCCCCCCCCCACCAAATAGTGCCTCCCAGGTCCTGCACCCTTGGAAGTAGTGGTAGAGGTGATGCTCCTGCCTAGCCCTAAAATGTGGGTCTTCCAAAACGTTTCGCCAAAAGTACCAAAAGAACTGACAGAAGACAAGCAGCTACCTGAAAGTGGATCCGCCCAAGGTGCATTGCCAGTTGGTCTGACTTTACAGTAGCTCCTTCTACCTTATTTTATGTAGCACCAAATCCAGATCACCAGGACCTCTCAGAGTGACAATGTCCAGCCTCATGGAGCCCTCTACTGCTACAGCTTGTAGCTCTGTCCCGCTGGAAGTTTTTGGCTTCCTAAAACTTGTCTAAGTCCGAAGGTAAAAATCTTCACCTGGCTCGAGGGTGACCAGCTCCCCATTGATGATGCCAAACTCCTCAGCCTGGAAATCCTGCTTATTCTGCTCAGAGCTTTTTCCTACCATTGTCAATGGCTTCACAGAGACTTCGACCAGGGCTCCCCACCGATGACAGCTCCTCTTTGGATGCAGCCTGCTGCCTTGCCCCACTGAACTCTACCTTCTCCTGGAATTTTTGTTCAAAATTTCATCTCAGTCCAAAGTTCAGCCAAGACCAGGCCCAATCCACCTTGTGTATCTGACTCGTGCTCCATCGTGGTCAACCTTAAATTTTTACTTTGTTCCGGTGTCAAGTAATCCTGTACGCGCGGTAGGCACTTTGGTCTTTTATGGGCTTGATTTCACTGAAAATGTTTTAAAAAATCTGGTTGTACTGTTAGGATTTAATTTGTTTTTGGTGTTATTTTATTTATTAATATGTATCTTATTTTTCAAAATTGGTTTGGAATTTTTCTTGTGTTGTGTTTGCTGCATAAATACTTTACACTGTGACTCAGAGTGAACCCTGAAACCTTTTCCGTCAAGCTACCAGACGGCAAAGCACACGTTAAATCAGTGACTTTCATTGTTCACGCTGACAAGGGTTGTGGTTGTTGCTTGAGTAGCATTTCACCCCCCTCAACCAATAACCCAATTTCTTACAGTATCGTAAGTCAGTATTTTAAAAAGACATTCTCCTGCTGCTTCTGAAGAAGCAGGGTGATGTCCTGTCCATATTCTTACACTAAAATATGTTCTTCATTACAGCTTGAAGGCAACAGGCTTCTTCCTCACTGTTATAAATGGGGTTTCTGGTTGGCAGAGGTATGCACCCTGTCCAAGCAGGAACCACAATCCCGGTCTGGGTAATTGTAGTACACACTAAAGGTTTACCTGTGCTCACCTTCTGGTAGCTTGGCACAGAGCAGACAGGCTAATCTAAAGAGGCAATGTGTAAAGCATTTGTGCACACACACACACACTCACACAGTAAGACAGCGAAAACACCACAAAAGTACTCCACACCAGTTTAGACACATAGCCAATATTTATCTGAGTAAAACAAGACCAAAATGACAAACATCCAACATTCACAAGTCAAGATATGAATTTTTCAAGATTAACTCAAAATGCATTGCTTAGAATTCAACACTCCAACTGGGGCTATCTGGTCGCGCTTGACCGGGGTAAATCCAAAGGTTCAGTCCAACCGCGATGGAGCTCAGGCCAGAGACAGGAGTCACGCAGACCCGCTGACCATACCTTCGATGCTTGGGGACAATGCAGTGCGCAACGGAAGGATGCATCATGGGTGCAGGTGATGTGTTGCTTCCTGGAAGCGGTGCAAAGTCTTTGAGGTGTTGGAGCCTGGGGGCGATACATTGCACAAAGGAGGTGATGCGTCCGGCGTGAGGCTTTGGCTACCGAAGGCAGTGCAGCATTAGTGATGTGTCAATGTCGAGAGCACGGGGTGCTTCGATTTTGTGGTGTCGTAGTCGCACTGCTGGGCAGAAGGTAAAGCATCGGTCAAAAGCTACGCAGAACCGGTAATGGGTCGGCGTTGGGATGGTGCACCACGGATGTCGGTGATGCGGTGTCTGAGACTCATGCAGCAGCGGTTCTTCGGAGGTGCTGGCAAAGTTGAGGCTTCATTGGAAGTCAAGGTCGTTGCACTTGGTGAGCGCTGACCATGGCTTCGGTGCAGGCAGAGGAGATGCGTCAGTTTTGCAGGGATGTGCAGGTCCTAAAATAACGCTTTGGAGTTGATACGTCGGTTACTTGGGTGCAGCACAGACACTCACTTCCATGGGCCCAGGACTGGAATTGGCACCACTTGGCAGAGCAGGGCCCACAGCAGAGGGGCCCAGGCAGGGCTGTAGCCACAGGAGGCGGCGTTCAGGGCCCGGCCAAGCCATATTGTGCACTGCCCCCCCAACTGAAATCCCAGACCTTTCAGTTTCTGTTATATAATAAACATATAGTTAAACTTGACATTTGAGACAGTGCACATGATCTGCGGCCTAAACCATGCCTGCATTACCAATACTGAAACTGAAAGAACCATAGCTGTCTCCAGAGTAAGAGAGCGAGGCACAGGAGACAAGGGGGCTGAGCTGAGCTGGGCTGGGCTGAGGCTGTCATGCACACCTGGGTGCACTGAATGATACTAATATGACTTCTGAATCATCAGAACTGCCTCTCCCGGAGCCTCACTACCATCAGTGAGGGCACTACATGCAGGCAGCAGGATGATATGCAGCATGAACACACTGCTTCTGGGCCTCTTAGCTGTCCAGCAAAGACCGGGATGGTAGGTGAGTCAATTATGTTTTAAGGCATAGTCAAAATGGGCAATAGCCCAGAGAACACACAGAGACCACCTGATATGGGGTCGGGACAGTCCCACGGCATCAGTTTTCTATGTAACAGCTGTGTTTTTTAAATAGCACATCTGGAACAAAACAAATAAAAGAAAATACTTTCACTGACCCTCTGTTGTAAATCCGTTGTAAGGGTTGACATGTTTAAGATGGGCTGTGTATGTGCACTATGCTTCTATTAAAGGTGCAAGATATGTGCACATTGCATTTCAGTTTGTAGACAGGCTCATTAAAGAGCCAGAACTACAGGACAATGATGGAAGAACAGTCTAAATGTACACAGGCCTTATGAAACCCTCACTCACTCCGCTGATCTCACGTAAATAGTATACTTCAACCAGCTCTGCCATAAAACATTCAGGCAGGCATCTTTGACAGCAGTAGCATCAGGATCCCACTCAGGCTGGTTGGTTTGGAGCCTGGGCCTCAGCTCAATATATTATACCAGCTTGAGCAAGAGCCACGTCTGACATCTTTTAATTTTACTTTCCTATCTTGCACGGAACCTCCGTACAACTATCTCTAGAGACTTCAGATATAGACACTGTTGGAAAACGAGGCAGTACTTGTGAGGCCTGCACAAATAATATGACTACATTTGTCCTTCACTGGAAACCACACACCCCATTGTAGCGCTTGACTCTCAGAGGGTAGCGTTGCAGAGCAGTCTAAGGCTTACTCAAGGGAGGTGGTGTGGGCTAGTAATCGCCATTCACCAGTACGCAGTAATAACACTCAATAATTGATTGTCCAGTCTGTACTTTGCTTTATAAAAGGAAGAGTACATTTATTAAACACACACACTACTCAATACTATGCAACAATTTACAAATATACATAAGCTGTTGGAATTACTTTGTGACATTGCATAACACTCCCACCCCTCCCACAGGGGGGGTGGGGTCTAGTACCACCACTCCCATGTATGCACATCATCTTGCCCCTAATGCAGTCGGTTTACCATAACCTGGGGTGAGGGCCTTGCTCACTGGCACCATCCCAGTGGCGACCCACCCCATTATCTCAACAAGTATTTAAAATGGGCACACCTGCCCTGGTGACACATAACCCTGACTGAGCAACTCATACTGACCGTACAGTATACACCTCTACATCTTAGGGGCTAACAGTCTGGGTTGTTCCTCACCTAACGCAGCAGCAAGGATACATATTTAAGCATCACTTAAAATGACAATACTTATCATAGCTGATAACCATTATAATGCATTGCAATACAAGCTCCTAAAAGGTATCACAGTTATAATCACAGGATTATACAGCCAAACACCCTAGCAGGAATGTCCAGCAACATAACCCCATTTTGATTATGACTGCATATTACACATGTGACTTTGAGTCCCTCAGTAGAAATAACATTGGTAAATGCACTTCTAGTGCAATTGCACCTCTTCACCTCCAGGGGATGCCCTTCTCCAGCCATCCCCAGCTCAGCCATTCATACCTTGGCGCAGTCCCTAATGCACCTCCAGCTGTAGAACAAAAGTTCCAGCCCCAGGATGCTATTGACTGCTGGTTGAGCCCTTGAGGGGTTATTTCTATGGAGTCCCCAGAGACTTAGGGGGGGACTTTACATCTTCATGCTGGGGGAGACTGCGTTGCTCCTGCAGCTCCCCCTGCACCTTGGCACACATTTCGCAGTGACCCCATCCTCCTGGGGCCACCACAATCCGAGCAAGAGCTGCTTTCCCTTGCAGGCCGGTCCGGGCCTGCAAGGCTTTATGGGGCGCATCTCCCTGTCTTCTTGCATATTATAGCAGCGGCTCTCCTGCTGCTCCGGGGAGAGCCGCGATGCACTGCTGGCAGCCTCCCGCCACGTCGGATCCTCGCTGTGGGCCTGGTCCCACCCAGACCACCCTTCTCCGTCGGTGAGTTGATGCGGTAATTGCAGCTCGGGGAGCCCACCCCCTGCTGCTCTGGCCACTCCGGCTGGCTCCCCGTCCGGCCCGCACCCTCGTATGCGGCTGCGGGAGCCAGCGCTTTTATTCTGGTCTGCCCGCAGACACGGCGGCTGCACCTGGACAGGCAGGTCCTCGGGGGAGTGCGACGGCACTCCTCCCACCTTCCTCCTGCCACGGGGGCCCGGAGTTGGCAGTCCCGGGCCCCTAGGAGGTCTTCACGGGGAGCACGACGGTGCTCCACGGTTTCGTCTTTGCTCACCCGGGGGGGTGCCACGGCAGCCCCCCTCCATACTGCAGCTACCGGGGCCCGGAGTTGGGGTCCCGGGCCCCAGAACTCTTCACGGGGAGCGCGACAGCGCTCCCCAACTACATCTTCATCTTCCACTTTTTTGGGGGCCAGGGCAGGCTCCTGGCACCCCCTGGGAACCTTCAAGGGGGGGGAGCGATGGCGCTCCCCGGCTTTCTGCTCGTCGGGGGCCAGGGTGGGCTCCTGGCACCCTGCTGGGGCATTTTCACGGGGAGCGCGATAGCAGTCCCCGACTTAACTTCTTGTGGGGGCATCCCCCGGGACCTGACCCAGCCCGGGGGCCCAGTCAAGACCGGTGGCGGAGGCCCACGTGCTTCATCGTCGGTCCGGCTAGAGGTGAAGGGTTGCCTACCTTCTGGGGGGCGTAGCTCTGCCCCCAGGTGGCTGATTTTCATCATTCTGGCCTCCTCTTGCTCCTGATGGCCAGCCCGAGCCATCAGGAGCACTTTCCTTTGCCCTCCTGGTCTCAAGGAGGGTGAACTCAGCAGGGAGCTGTCTTCACTGGCCCCCTGCGCCAGCCTTTCACCTGGCTCTCCTCCTGGGCCTCTCTTCTCCTTGCGCAGAGGCCCAGGCTTCGGCTCCCTGGTCCTAGACTCCCCTCCTGGCGCAATTCAGGGTCTTGGGACAGTCAGGGGGTTCCTCCTTCCAATTGCCCATGGCGCCAGGCTCCAGCACCAGTCTTCCTCAGCAGACCACACCCCAGAGAGAGCTCCTCTTCCTGTGCAAGACCTTTTAAAAGAATTTGTAGGGGGATGGCAGGAAGGCTCTGCTTGCCCTATCAGGCAGCGACACATCACCCCTCTGCCCCTGCTCCCTCTTTCCTGCCCAGGCCTCTGCGATAGTTCAAAAAGGCGTCGTCCAGGGGTCTCATGCCACATGGTCTCTGAAAAGCCCCTTCCCCCCTTGCTGTCTTCTCTCCAGAGCAGCTTGGTGCCTGGCAGCAGGTGACAGCTTCTGATGGATAACCTGTAGCTCCACCCACCTTCTCTCCCTTTTGGAGACGAGACCTTCGCCCTTGAAATGCTTGCCGTGAAGGGCTAGGCCTCTGATGCTTCAGTTTGGGGAGGAAGGTCATTAATCCATCCTGGCAGGGTCACACCAAGCCAGGCTCTGGTTATGAGCTGACTCAGAGGAATATGACATTTCTGGATGACCCAAAAGCAGTACAGATATGACTTTGGACTCAGCAGAATACTTCTTCTCACCTAAGTTACAGTGGATTTTAGTGCGTGTCTGCAATTTGTAGGCCCTAGGGAAGTGAAACTATCCCATGTGATCCCCATCCTCATAGGAGAATAATGGAGTGGTCCTTCAGTGAAAACAGTAAAGCACACTGACTTTCCCTTACATGTTTCTTCCCATTGTATAAAGCTCATTCCATGTCACCACCCAGCTCTGCATAATTCCTGCCACACCATTCTATCTGTACCTGCTCCTGGGCTGCGCACGCCAGGCATCTCCCCTGCACAACCCCTACACGTGTGCACATGCATGTACACACGTGTCTGCATGTAACCAGCCCGGTGCCCCTCACTCCGGCTGCAGCGCAGCAGCCTACTCTCACCAGGGGACACCGGGGAAATCCACATGCAGTCTCTTTCATCATGAGTTCACTGTGGATGAGTCCCAACTTATGAGGCTCTCCCACAGTAAAAGCTCAACAACTAGGTGTTCAAAAAGCGAAAAATCCGGGCGGCTAAGATGGTCAAAACCACCTTCTAACAGACACTTACACTCAGAAAAATATAGACAACCATGCACACAGACATAAAGACACCTGTATAGACAGAACCACAAACATAAAGGTATCCGTGCACATAGACCAACTTGCAGTATGTTTAGTCACGAATACTACCCATGCAGACAGACTAACAGATACAGGTCATATGCACATCTGCCAACAGTCTGATCAATGTGTGCTCACATGGCTGTATATAGACTTCCTCTGGTAGCAATTATTCTGGAGCTGGAAGTGGTATTTAAAAACCTTCAATGGTCATTGTTTCTAAAGGATGGAGCCATTGTTTTGAATGAATGCCATACTGGTAAAGGGGAGTGTTGGTTTGAAGTAAAGGGTCCCTGTTTCCATCTATGGATTTAGATCTTACAAACACCTAGAGCTAAAATCTCTTCTCTGTTAAAATCTAATAAATGTCATGGGTGGGGGGTGCAGTCTTTCCTGTCAATAAAAGAAGGTTGTTATGCTTGCTGCTGATCAACAAATATACAGACACTCATGCACACAGGCGGGCAGACACACAGGCTCCATGAACAACACCCGTTCATACTATTTTGTTCTGCAGAAGGCTCTGATATCACCATGTGCTCATCTACCAATGGACATCAAGCATGTGCACATCAGCCTGTGCTCACTGCTTCACATCACACTATGTCCTCCAATGTATACCAGTCTGTGCCCTTTACTTTCAATCACCCTGTCCTCCCAGATGCACAACATTCTATGTTCCCAATTTACATCGGCTTGCACTTCACTGAACTGAAGCATGTTATCCTGCACTTCCATCCTGCAGAATACCAGGTAGTCCCTTGCCGCATATCATCTTTGAGCCTTTGTTGCGCACCAATCTATGCTACCCTGACGCACATAGCTTTTGCCCCTTGCTCTTTAGTGCACTCATGTTCTTCCATATCATTATGTGATAAATTGCACCAGTTCTGATATTTCTTGCATTTCTGGTGCTTGTTACAGGGCCGTTTTAAGGCATGGTCAAATTTGGCGATAGCCCAAGAACTCCAGCATCCAAAGGGCCCCCTGGCAAAGTGATCAAAATACCCAGAAGAACAGATTTGTTTTTGTCTAATGGGAATGCACACTTCGGAGAATCTTATACTGCATACCCACAAGTGTGACTTGTCGCTCTGGGCCAGAGCACCAATTCTGGGGTGCCCATCTGGACCCCCAAAAAGACCCACATCCCACGGTCATAGGGGGTAATGTTAGTGTGGCTGTGGAGTCTGCAGAGTGGCATGGTCCTGCTATCTCATGCACTGGGATGGCTCATCGTATGAGTTGTAGGATGGGACTGAAGGACCTAGGGTATTGTTCACGGTTCAGGGTGGATGTGCATCATTTTTTGCCTCTAAGTTTCTGATGTAGCTATCCCGGCACCCACCTCCAGCATTACCCCTTCAATTGTACGTGCCACTGCGAGGACGTCCAGTTCAGCTTTTGCCCATTTAGGCAATGTAAAGAGCCAACAGTGTGTATCGGGCTGTAGGAACCTTCCACGACATCGTGATTTGCTGCTTGAAGAGTATGGTGGCTAGATCAAGGAATCTTTGAAAGTACTTATCTCCCTTAACTTGGGTCTTAGACTGAGTAGGTATGATTCCAGGGAGGGCAGGACCAAGGGCTCCACCAAAATGGCAGTAATTCTGTGACTTACCCCCTTGCCCCCTGCATCACCGGTCACTCCCAGACCATGTAGGAAACATGCGCTTGATGAGTTTTGGTGTTAGGTGTGCCTGATACAAATAGCTAAATTGCGTGTTGCGGAAGCGTAAATTACGTGAAACCTCCTTTACATGTTGTAATGCCCTGGTCCAGAGACTGTCTGTGGATTACGTCTAGACATCCGCCATCCATCGGTCTTTAGCCCTGTCATCCGACTCGCAGTGGGCAGAGCGCAACGCAACATAAAGGGTCATCATAATTTTCCATGTGCTTCTGTGTGACAGGAATGCATGTAGTGGTGGTGTAATGTAATGATCACATGCTGTGCGGCGTGATACTTTAGTAACTGGCCCGCCACAATGCCATAAGTGTCCATAATCTCCTGAAAGGACATAAGTGCATCCACCAGGAAAAGGTCCCCCATTTGTTCAATCTCTGCCTCTGTCCAAGGCGACATGTCATGGTGTTGGGTTACCTCCTGTAGTTCCAACAACAGTCAAATAGTGATCCGTGGGGAGTATGGAGGATTAGGCCTGTTGCTTTGCTCGTAAGCATGCCAGCAATGATATACTATCTTCATCTGATGCGTATCATGTGGTGAGCGAATCCAGGGGTCTGACAGCCAAATATATATGTGTGTCCACCCGGGGAGACTGTGAATGATTCCTCTCTCTGGTTAAGGGGCTTTGCCCAGCCAGCGTATCGCCCACTGCAGCTGAGTTGCTGCATAGTATAACTCATAATTGGGGTCGCCAAGACTGCCCTTAAGAAGCAGGTGCTAGAGTATGAAGAGCTCCACCCACCTACTGCCTGAGCCCCATATCAGCTCCAGTAGGAGACCATGGAGGTCCCGAAAGAAGCGCTTGGTGAGGGAAATTGGTAACACTGCAAAGAAGTACAAGAGCTGTGGCAGGATAAGCATCTTGGAGATCATCACCAATGCCGGGGGGGACATCGACAGCACAAACAACCAGTAAGGAAGGGAGTCAAGGAACGAGTCAAGGGCCCTCCACATGTTAACATTACCCTCCACAAGGTCCCTGTCCGAGTGGTTTATCTGTACTCCAAAGAACATCTGCGTGTCAAGACGCCATTCCAGCCAAAACCACAGCAGGAGAGTGGGGGACAGGCAAGACTCAGACCAATTTACTCTGAGGCCTGACACAATTCCAAATTCCTCCAGTGTCTCCATCAGGGCTGGAATGGTGGCAGTGGTATCAAAAAGATAAATAAGGACATCATCTGCTCATAAAGAGATAATATGGTGTTCGTCAGGTTCCAGGAGACTCCAAAGCTGTGCTTGCAAGTGCAGGCAGCAGGCCAGGGGCTCCATGGCCAGGGTACAAATCAACACGGACAGGGGGAAACCCTCCCTGGTGCCCCTATGTATGTAAAAGCTGTCAGATATCAACTGTCCCATCCTGACTCTTGCTGTCTGGTCATTCTAGAGGACACATATCTAACTAAGGTAGTCCGGCCCGATGCCCATTTCCTCTAGCGTCACCAGTAGGTAATCCAATCCCAGTATGTCAAACGCCTTTTCTGTGTCAAACAACACCGCCAACTGTTCCCCCGTGTCACTCGAGGCAGCTTTCATCAGATGAAGTAGTCGTTGTATGTTGAGGAAGGTGTTGCATTCTGGAATAAACCCACATTGATCTACGTGCACTAGGGTGTTAGAAACAGGGAACAGCCTATTGGCCAGGGTCTTTCCTAATATCTTATAGTCCATGTTTAAGAGGGATATCGGCCAATATAAGGGGACTTCGGAAGGATCCTGGCCTGGTTTTCACAGAACCTTTATCAGTGCCTCACAGAGTCAGTCTGGGAGCTAACCCTTCTACCTTGCTTAATTAAAAACTTCCAAGGTATTCTGTGAAAGGTATACACTGAACGTGACATAATAGTCTATCATGAGTCCATCCATACCCAGGGTTTTATTTCAGGCAATTTGGGTGATAGCCACCTGTATCACATCAATTTGAAGGGGCTCATCCAGTTCCGCTCATTGGAGTGGAATCGATCAGGGAAACGGTAGCTCATGAAGAAACTCCTTGATCCTGTCAATGATAGTGTGATAGTGGTAGTACTCTGCAAAAGTAGCATTAATGGCCACCTGCGAATTAACCACTGTGCCACCCCAACTTGATTGCTTCTATCAATGGGCATGTCTGGTCCTCTTTAACCAGCCACGCCAATTGCCTGCCCGAGCAATCCTCGTCTGCATGGAGAAATGCAAAGCTGTGTCTTTATTAATTTTTCCCCAACCACGCCTCTAGATCCCTGTGACTGTTTCTCAGTTGCTTGTGTCTTTCTATCCCATCATACCCACCATGACATCTCAGTCTTAAGTAGTCTCAACTTCCGCTTCATGTCCAGAAGCTCCCCGTGCAAGGCTTTACGGACCCCCCATGTAGTGGCAATGCATTGCCCTCTGATGATCACCTTGTGGGCATCCCATTCCAGTGCTCTGCGAGGGGTGGTGCCCATGTTAAGTTCAAAATATTGGATAATATGTGTTGACAGGGCCTCCCTGAAGGGGGGTTCTGAAGTTCCTCGGTCTGGAACATCCAGGTCTGTAACATCCTCAGCAGTGGGCAGTGATCTGGGAGGGTACGCACCAAGGACTCCATCATAGTAATCTGCATGGCCAATGGTTGATTGCAGAGAAAAAGATCAAGCTTGGTGTGGAGGTCATGGACCAGGCAATAAAACAAGAAGTCGCTGGTACCTGGATGGTGCCAGCACCACATATCGAACATGCTCTTGTTCACCATCCAGTCCCAAAAGTATTGTGACACCCTTACACACATAGCGCTGTTCAGCGGAGGGGTGGAGCAGTCCCGGGCAGCATCCAGAATACAATTAAAGTCGCTGCCCAATATGCTGGGATTGCGGGGGTCCCGTAAAAGAGCTGGGGTGAGGAGACCTAACAAAAGTAGAGTGATTCGTTTTGGGGCAAAAACAACCACAAGCATGAGGGGGACACCGTCCATATGTCCTTCCACCATATACCTATCCTCAGTGTCAACTCTGTGTATTTCTTTCACAAATGAGGCAATCCATATTATGACCCCCTTGCATATGCCGATGTTGTAGTGCCATACACCTGTCCCCTTCATTTTCCATGTACTTTTTTTTAACTATGCCTGTTGCAAATGCATCTCTTTCAAAAAAGCTATGTGTGTGCAACGGCACTTAAGATATGTATGAACCCGGTACCTCTGTGTGGTAGTGGCCATGCCCTTCGCATTCCACGCCAGCAAGTTATAATGCGGGGTAGTGTGGCCTGTAGGTATGACCATTGGGTATGGTGGTAAGTAGTGATGCATTGCGTTCCACAATTCCCATTCTCCACAATCCAGTGTGCAGGTCCCCCCAAATGCCCCGTCGACGATCAAGTGACCAGTTCAGTACAGGGCCATGCCAAAAAACTATATGTAGGAAACTTCATTTGTGTGTCAAAAGAAAACACGAGATTTGTAACCCCCTCTCCCTGACTAGGACTTCTCTGAGTGCCCAGCCATAACCATCCAATGAATGAACAACACCCAAAAGGAAATGTGCAATAAAATACATGTCCTGTTTGGGGAAGTCAGGGCTCACAGACACATGGCCCTTCTCCAATGATCTGGGCGTCCAACCCTCTCTCATGAGGCCCCAAGGTGTCTCCAGTAGTCCCGGTGAGCAGTCCACACCACTAATGGCACAGCAAAAAACAAACACCCACCACTTACAGCAGATCATCAGCCAGCCATGGCATCAACTCCGGCCACCAGAAGTCCTCCCCAGCAGAGGCCACGGAGCCATTAGTATCCAACTGTCAGAGGCGCGGTCAGACCGCAACTCCTCAAAAGAGTTCTGGCCATATTGCAGCACCACTTGCCCCGCCTGTGCTTGCTCCCTGGTTGCCTGTGCAGTGAAGGAGTGGCTCTGGGTCCTCCTCTCATCCTATGCCTCAGTTGCCACGTCAGCCATTTGCCAGCGTTCTGGTCATCTGATGTGGGCTTCGCAATTCCCTTGGCATGTAACCAGGTTTATGCATCTCCAGTAGTCAAGAAAGAATGGGTTCACTTATCATCCATCACCTTAAGTTTATCAGGATAGAGAAGAGCATACTCCAGGTCTATCTCCCGGAGGCGTTACTTTACCACTGTATGCGAGTTGCGAAGATGCTGCGCCTCCACAGTAAAATCTGGGTAAGCAGTGATACTGCTGCCCTCAAAGTGCCAGGGACCTTTCATCCAAAACAACTACAGAATCAAGTCTCTGTCCCTAAAGTTAAGCAATTTCACAATTACAGGATTTGGCTGTGCCCCCGGTGGCAGCGGCATCTTAGGTAGAAAATGTGCCCTCTCCACAGAGAAGAATTTGGGTACATGCGTGTCAGCACTGTGGTCATCAACCACTGTTCAAGGAAGAGTTCCATACTCAGGCACTCCAAGCACTCCAGAAAGCCCAAGAAGTGGACATTAGTATGCCTGGAGCAGCCCTCTGCATCCTCTGATGTAGACAGGTCACCTCTGCCCTCATGTCCTGCAGTTGGGTTTGGAGTTCCTGCAATGTGGGTTGTATCATGGTTAGTGTGGATTCAGCATCATCCACATGGTACACATGGTCCACATGTTTCCTGTGATCCTCACGGAGCAGGTTCACATCAAAGGGGACTGCATCGATCTTGGAGTTCAGCGTGGCGTTTGTGTCCAGAATTGCATGCAATATCATTTCAAACCAGACAGAGTGAATGTGGAGAATGGTCCAGAGTGCCAACTCCATTATCATGAGAGGAGGAAGGGCCCGCTACATCCCCAATGCCAGGGGTGGGGCTTCACCATCATGCCCACATTGGTATCAAACTCCAGTAGATGCTCCAGCAGTTTCTAGACAGTGCGCTTTGTCCCTGACTCTCTGTCAGGTTCGGGCCACGGGTGAGCGCAGTGCAATGCTGGAGCTGCGCGTGGTGTCCGACAGACCCCCTCAAAGGAACCAAATGTGAAATCTTGTGGAATGTTATCAAAAATGTGCAAAAATACTTTGATCTGCTACAGATAAAAAGCAACATTAGTTGGTCAATGGCTAAAGGGTAACCCATGAAAAGTAGAGGATACGAGATATTACAGCCCATGCAAAAGCCTTAATATTTGGTATCCCCATAGTAAGATATGTTAGAAAACTCAAGGAAGGTTGCCAGTTGACAGAAAAATACTGTGCTCACCAATCCATCATAAGACCATGTCCAATTGAATCCTGGAGATACCAAATATTATTATCCGTATGGGCCCTTATATTGGTATCCCCCAAAGGAACCGGATGTGAAAGTTTGTAGAATGAAATCAAAAAAGTGATAGAGACTGCAATTTGGTATCAAACCAAAAGGCAATCCCAGTTGGTCAATGGCTATAAGCTAACCCTTGAATAATAGGGGATACGAGATATTACAGCAATGTATGAGCCGCAATATGTGGTATCCCCATAGTAAAAGTGTGGTGATCTAGTGTTCATAGTTTCATGACGTCATGTCAGTAGAATGTAGAATGTCCAGTGAGGGTTGCTAAGTGAGGGATTCTATGTTGGGCAGTTACTCTGGGACTTTGAGAAGCTGTGGCTAATAAATACTAAGCTCGAAGAACATCTGTCTCCCTATGGTCATTACTATCTTCATCACTACAATTTAGCGACGATTTAGCCACAGCGAAGAACCCACGCACCAAGAAGCACTGCCTCAAGAAAAAAAAAGAAAACAACCAAGTAGAAGCCGTCCCAGACTAGAACTCAACGGAAACAGAATGGCAGGCTTGTATATTTTCATTATAAGCCGCAATTAAGCGCAAGACTGAAAAGAAACGCTATGACAAAAGATTGTGACAACTAAGTGTCGTGTAATCGCGTTTCATCGCGCTGCGCATTCTCGGAAAAATAGAAGAGTGGTGCCTGCTCAATCGGATTAACTGATCTGAGTGTGGATGTGTATGTATCCCCTCCGTGACTGATAAAATTGGGGCAACGTTACCACATTATTTACTCTTCTGGGAAACATCTCGCTCTGGGTGTACTCAGCAACGTTATATAGGGAATTAGCTCCCTGCTGAGTGTGAGAGATTAACATCAGGAAAGCAGACAGACTGTGATTGATGTCTGGCTCCCTGCCGAGTGTGAGAGATTAACATCGGGAAAGCAGACAGACTGTGATTGATGTCTGTGTCGGACATCTATTTGCCCAATTAACTGCATTCCTGTGTTTATTGTAACGCACGTGGCTGCCATTAACTGTCACCTTCACGCATAATAGAAGAAATTATGTGAGCGCAGAGTCGAGCGCGAGGCAGAGAACGTTAAAGAAGCCAGCCATGCACGTCGTACCAAGCGCGAGACTTTAGTGAACAACAAGCCAACAGCGCGCGTTGAGTCTAGCGCGTGTCGAGCCAAGAACGATTAAAAGAATAAAAGATTGAAGCCAGTGTGAAGTTGTCAGAGTTTGGCAAGAAACTACACCACAAACAAGTCAGGCGCGAACGAAAAGCCAAAGAGAAAATAAAAAGACAATTTTAAATGAGGTGCAGTCGAGCGTTGGGGCAAAGCAAGCGTGCAGCAATAAAAGAAAAAAAAGAAGGTTGTGACAGTATACTGGAAACAGTGAAGGATAAGGAAGAAACAAAGAGAGCAAAAGAAAGTACACAGCAACGCGAAGAACTCTGTCTTACCTCGTGTTGTGCATAAACTGTTCTCACGTCCGTTTTTGAAACAAATGAATAGAAGATGGACTACAGGAAGTACATCACATACAAAACATTGTGAACAACTAGAACGCTGACTTTACTCTTTGGAGGGCATTTTGGTTGTCAGGATAAACAGTTAAACTCAAAGAAGAGTTATAAGAGGAAATCTAAAGTGGGAATCTTATAGAAGTCACTTTAGAGACCACATTTAAACATTTTTTTTATTTTTTGTTTAAAATTGAGTGGGAGTTTAAAAAAAAACAACACGAGAAAATGTTTTTACAGAACAAATTACTTAAAACCAATCTAAAGAACTCATATACAGAGGGAAAACAGATTGTTTTCTAATTGAAGCAAATTTTGTTTTTATGTATATTGAATATTATTGATAAACTGTGCACATTTAAGAGAAATATATATTTGAGTGGAAAGGAAGCAAGATTCCTGTAAAATAGGTGAAATGGCAACTATGCAAAATGTGGGTGCTCCCCCCCCTTTTCTCCAATCTCCGGGTGATCCGCCTGTAACGTGGAGAAATTGGTACAGAGCTTTTACAAAGTATTTAGGGGCAATTGGTGGGAATAGATATCGACCTGAGCGTAAAAGATTTTTATTGGAGCACAATTTGGGCTTCGAAGGCCAATCTATTTATGAACATCTCCCGCCGTATATCATTGCCCAAAATGAAGAGGATTTAGATGAAATTGAATTAGCCGTTAAGAAATTAGAGAAGCAATTTGATGTACAACCCAGTTTGATTGTGAATAGACACAAGTTCTTTACAAGAGAGCAGCTACAGGACAAATCTATAGACACCTATGTAGCTGTTTTACGTATGTTGGCAGCGGAATGTGAATTTGAAAATTTTACAGACCAACTCATACGTGATCAGATAGTTGTACGGTGTTGGGACAAAAGAGTTCAGGAAAAACTTCTCACACTGAGAAACCCAAACCTCACTGAAACAATAGATATAGTTAAGGGATTGAAGTTTCACGCAAAGCACTTAGAGAACTCGCACGCAAGGAGGCTAGTGGAGTGTCTGTGGTGAATGAGGGTACCACGTTTAAGCAGAACAATAACTTAAAAGATTTACACAAAAAAAGAGTATAGAAACAGTTTTTTACACAGAAGAACATTTGTTTTAGATGTGGTAATTCAAGGCATGGACAGAACGGTAAACCTTGTCCTGCAAAGAGCGTGAAATGCAAAATTTGCAATAAAATAGGGCATTTTGCGAAAGTTTGTCAAACACCAAGAGACAAAATTAATTCGGTCCCAGAGGGTGATGTGAGTGACAGCTCAGATGAAGAACAAGATTGTGCTAGAGGAATTAGAGACATGATTGTTGTGGTACGGGATGAAGAGTCTGATTGTGTGGATCCGTATGAACACATAGAGGTGGATGGCAAGGATCTCAGACTTCTCATTGATTCCGGTGCAAGAATGACTATGATAACTGAAGAGCTGTTTGAGGAGGTATGGGGAAAACGTGTGTTACTTCCCCCAGATAGGAATCCAGTAACATATGATGGAAGGAAGATTGAGTTGTCTGGATATTTTGAATGCCAACTCAAATTTAAGGGGCGTACCATTTCAGGAAAAGTATATGTAGCCAGGAAAGGGTTGGATATTCTTGGAT
The DNA here is from genome assembly GCA_963921515.1 of Calotriton arnoldi. NCBI lineage: Eukaryota > Metazoa > Chordata > Amphibia > Caudata > Salamandridae > Calotriton > Calotriton arnoldi. The sequence continues at coordinate 463,658 of CAWUFW010006615.1, forward strand.
GGTATCATCAAGGCCTATTTGGGATGACCCTTAGACCTGGTAGAGATGTGCAGGTTTCCTTAGTAGCTGATGCAGAAGAAAACAAGGGATCATTTACAAAATGTGAAAATAGTACAAAATGGGTTGACAAATTTCCTAATGTGTTTGGCGACAATTTGGGGAAAATTAAGGGGTTTAAACATAAGATTAAAGTACAAGATAATGTTACACCTGTGAAACACAAACTGAGGAATGTACCTTTCAGTGTACGTCAAGACTTAGCAGACATTCTTAAAAAAATGTGTATTGAAGGTGTGATAGAACCTATTGAGTCATCTTTATGGTTAAGTCCTTTAGTTATCGCAAGGAAGAAGAATGGGCAATTGAGAGTGTGTGTGGACTTGAGGAGTCTCAACAAGGTCATTTGGGTTGACTCACACCCACTACCCAGGATAGACGATATTATCAGCACATTTTCGGGATCTAAAATGTTTTCAAAAATCGATTTAGCTTCCGCCTATCATCAGATAGTACTTGAAGAGGGCTCACGACACCTTACAGCTTTTGTTTCACCTATGGGCTCTTATCAATTTAAACGGATGCCTTTCGGCCTTGCTTCAGCGGCGGCCGTTTTCCAACGTGTATTAGAGAATGTTTTGGAAGGGATTGAAGGGGTGGTAACATTCCAAGATGACATTTTAATAGCAGGAGGAAATCAATCCATTCATGATAAACGCATGTGTGAAGTCTTAGAAAGATTAGAAAAATCTGGAGTTGTGGCTAATCGAGGAAGTGCGAATTTGGAAAGCATACTATAGAGTATCTGGGTCATGTCATCTCAGAGAGAGGATTGAACCAAGACCAGGTTTAGTTGATGCTATAACCAAAGCACCTACTCCCAAGAGTAAGGAGAATGTAGCTTCTTTCTTAGGCCTTTGTGAGTTTTACTCAAAATGTATTCATAATTTCTCGGCAAAAACTGTAGTGTTGAGAGAATTATTAAAGAAAGAGAAAAAATTTGCATGGGAGAAAGTCTGCCAAGATGAGTTTGAAGGTTTAAAAAAAGAAATTGTCTCAGCTGGGGTCCTTGCACCGTTCGACCCTTCACAAGAGTGTATAATAACTGTGGATGCAAGTAATGAGGGTTTGGGCGCTACCATTGCTCAGATTAAAGGAAAAACTGAAGTGACTATAGGCTTTGCTTCTAGATCCTTGAGGGCTAATGAGAAAATATTCTCTGTCATTGAAAAGGAACTTTTGAGTTGTTGTTGGGCAGTTGTAAGATTCAAATGTTTTATATGGGGTAGAAAATTTGTGCTAAAAACTGACCACAAACCTTTAGTCAGTATTTTGAGCGGGACGACCATCAAAGACCATACCCCAAGAATAGCAAGATTGAGCTCAAAACTTCTACAGTACAACTTCATTGTGGAGCACATCCCTGGCGGTAAAAACATAAGAGCAGATTACTTATCTCGCTCACCTTTAAGTTTTACTGATTATCCAGAAAACTGTGAAGAAAATGACGAAGAATGCTTAATTGCCAGTGTTGACATTTGTCATGACACTACTTTTTCAGAACATGAATGGTTTTCAGAATCCACAAAAGATATGGAATTAGAAAGTGTAAGGAAGTATGTCATGTATGGGTGGCCAAAGGAAAAAACACTAGCACAAGAATTACAACCATACTTCAAAGTAGCAGATGAACTGTCTATTGAAGAAAAGGGGATGTTGGTACGGGGAGATAAATTTATTCCACCCGTTTCTTTAAGGCCTAGGATCATTATGTATGGCCACGAAGGACATTTGGGCCAAACCATAACTAAAAGGAAGATCAGAGATAGTTATTGGTGGCCAGGGATGGATTCTGCCATTACAGCTAGTGTTAGGGGATGTGTTGTTTGTGCGTCTAGTGACAAAGGACTTAAAACCGAAGCTGTGCCTTTACAGCCTGTTGAATTACCAAACACCGTTTGGTCTAAGCTTGCCATTGACTTCATTGGTCCTTTCGGTATCCTTCCAAGAAAGTTAAGATTTGCTATTGTAATTGTTGATTACTACAGCAAATGGTGGGAAGTAAAATTTGTAGAAGAACCCAACACTCTCTCTGTCGTAAGATTTCTAAAAAATTTATTTTTAAGAGAGGGTTTTCCTAAAGAAATTGTCTCGGACAATGGTGTCCAATTTGTGTCCAAAGAAATGAAAAGCTTCCTTGACAGCAATGCCATCAAACACAAGTGCGTTGCCCTATATCATCCTCAGGCCAATGGTCTTGTGGAAAAGATGAATCGCACACTGTCTGAGTGTATCCAGTGGGCCATTCAGAACAAATTTGACCTTTCCAACTCTGTTGATGAAATGTTATGGTCACATAGATGTAGTCCAAATGCTGTGTCTGGTTTATCACCTTTTGAAATGTCACGAGGACGCCCACCTGCTTCTAGGTTATGCCCTGCATGGTTAAGAGAGTGTCAGCATAAAAGTGATCACATGTCACTTATAGACCAAGTTGTGAGACCCAAAGTTGAAGCATCTCAGAGTAAAATGAAAAGTCACTATGACACCCTACACAGAGTCAAACCTGTAAGACAGGAATTATGTGTTGGAGATTGGATTCGTGTAAAAGATCCGAATCATGTTCCTAAGGGGATGTCGAAATTCAAATCCCCGGTCAGAGTTGAAGTTGTTACCAGGAATGCGGTGAGAACAAGCAGAAACGAATGGTGGAACAAGGGAAGAGTGGTGAAGGTGCACTTCGTTGTCCCTCCCCACAATTCTAGTGTTTCATTCAAGCCGTCTTTGCAATCTCGTGGTGTTCCTTTTTCACCTTCTCCTTCTAAGCCTGAACCTGAACGTAGGAGTAGTGAACGGAACATTACCAAACCATTAAGGTTTCGTGACTAATGATCATAGTCACTGTATCTTTTGCTGCATATTCTTGTATTTGTGCAGTGTTATTCCATTCACTGATGCTCTTGTTCAGTTGTATATTTTACTGCATATTCTTGTATTTGTGTATGTTATTTTATTCACTCTGTGTTCTGTTTCTGTTGTTGTAAAGAAGGGAGATATTGTGGTGCTCTAGTGTTCATAGTTTCATGACGTCATGTCAGTAGAATGTAGAATGTCCAGTGAGGGTTGCTAAGTGAGGGATTCTATGTTGGGCAGTTACTCTGGGACTTTGAGAAGCTGTGGCTAATAAATACTAAGCTTGAAGAACATCTGTCTCCCTATGGTCATTACTATCTTCATCACTACAAAAAGGTAATTAGAAAACTCAAGGAAGGGAGCCAATTGTCAGAAAAATATTGTGCTCACCCAGCCAACATAAGACAGCCTGGGCAGAGTTCACGGAGTTCTGCTATGCGGAACTCCGCAAAGTGCAATAAAACTCAGCCGCGCTATGCGAAGCTCCGCAAGCGGCGGAGTGCATTAGACAAATACCGTTCGCAGTGATTTTCAGTGGCAGGTGCTAGTCCGCACTGTGCAATCATCGCGAACAGCACCATGCACAGCGCATCCGGCGCTGCTTCCTTTCTGCCACTCGAGTAGATTTTTTACTCGAGCAGCAGCTGTCTCAAAGCGAACAGACGTTTCTCAACGCGAGCGGTCGTGAGCATACGCGACCACGCGCAATGAGAAATCTGACTGCCCGCATTGAGAAATCTCACCGGGAGGTTGATTTTCCACATTAGCGCTCACCAACTTGACGTTGACGATCGGGAACGTGGAAAAATCTCACCGGGAGGTGAATTTTCCTCGCTCGCGCTCGCCAACTTGACGTTGAGGAACACGAGCAAACTCTGTGAGCGGAGCGGAGTTCACCACCCAGACTTACAAAAGACATTGTCAAACATAGGGGATACCAAATATTATAGTCTGTATGGGCTATTATATTTGATATCTCCCAAAGGAACCGAACGTGAAAGATTGTAGAATGAAAAAATGAGTGAAAAAATGCGAAACAACATTGCAATCTGGTATCAAATAAAAGGCAACTCCAGTTGGTCAATGGCTAAAAGATAACCCTTGAAAAGTAGGGGATACGAGATATTACAGCAACATATGAGCCGTAATATGTGGTATCCCCATAATAAAAGCTGTTAGAAAACTCAAGGAAAGGTGCCAGTTGGCAGAACAATATTATGCTCACCCATTCAACATAAGACATGTCAAGTTAAATCCTGATAAGTTCTAACCCAAGAAATATAGGGGATACTAAATATTATAGCCCAGATAGGCTATTATAGTTGGTATCCCCCAAAGGATCCACATGTGAAAGCTTTGGGAATGATATCAAAACTGCAAAACAATATTGTAATCTGCTGTCAAATAAAAGGCAACTTCAAATGGTAAATGGCTAAAGGGTAACCCAATAAATGTAGGGGATACGAAATATTACAGCAATATGTGAGCCATAATATTTGGTATCCCCATAATAAAAGATATTGTAAAACAAAAGAAATGGTGCTATTTGGCATACAAATACTCTAATCTCACAGCCAACATAAGACCATGTCGAATTGTATCCTGGTAAATTTGAACCCAAGAAACATAGGTGATACCAAATGTTATAGCCCATATAGGCCATTATATCTGGTATCACCCAAAGGAACCAGATATGAAAGTTTGTGTAATGAAATAAAAAATGGGGAAGAAACTACAATCTGGTATCAAATAAAAGGCAACTCCAGTTGGTCATTGGCTAAAAGGTAGCCCTTGAAATGTAGGGGATACGAGATATTACAGCAATGCATGAGCCACAATATGTGGTATCCCCATAGTAAAGGGTGTTGATAAATTCAAGGAAGGGTGCCAGTTCGCATAAAAATACTGTGCTCACCCTGTCAACATAAGACCATGTGAAATTGAATCCTGGTAATTTCTAACCTGAGAAACATAGGGGATTCTAAATATTATAGCGCGTATTGACCATTATATTTGGTATCTCCCAAAGGAACCAGATGTGACCATTTATGGAATGGGATAGAAAATGCAAAAATATACTGTAATTGGCTATTACAATCAAGACAATTTCAGTCGGTCAATAGCTAAAGGGTAACCCATGAAAAGTGGGGGATACAAAATATTACAGCCTTGCATAAGCCATAATATTTGGTACCCCCATAGTAAGAGATGTTAGAAAACTCAGGGAAGGGTGACAGTTGGCAGAAAAATACTCTGCTCTCCAAGCCAACATAAGACCATGTCCAATTGAATCCTGGTAAGTTATGACCCTAGAAACCTAGGGGATATCACAAATTATCGTTCGTATGAGCCACTATATTTGATAGCCCCCAAAGGAACCGGATGTGAAAGATCATGGAATGAAATCAAAATTGCAAAAAGAGACTGGAATCTGGTATCAAATAAAAGGCACCTCCAGTTGGTCAATGGCTAAAAGGTAACCCTTGAAAAGTAGGGTATACAAGATATTACAGAAACGCGTGAGCTGTAATATATGAGATCCCCCACAGTAAAAGGTGTTGGAAAACTCAAGGAAGGGTGCTAGTTGAATTCAGGTAAGTTCTAACCCGAGAAACATGGGGGATACCAAATATTATAGCCCTTATGGGCCTCTATATTTGGTATCCCCCAAAGAAACAAAATGTGAAAGCTTGTGGAATTGTTACAAAAATGTGAAAAAATATTGTAATCAGCTTTCAAATAAAATGCAACTTCAACTAGTCAATGGCTAAAGGATAACCCATGACACGTAAGGGATACGAGATATTACAGCAATGAATGAGCCAAAATATTTGGTATTCCCTTAATAAACGATGTTGGTAAGCGAAAGGAACAGTGCTATTTGGCATAGAAACACCGTGCTCAGCCATCCAACATAAGACCATGTCAAATTAAACCCTGGTAAGTTCCAATCCGAGAAACACACGGGATACAGAATATTATAGGCCGTATAGGCCATTGTATTTGGTATCCCCTAAGGGTACCAGATGTAAAATCTTGGGGAATGATGTACAAAATGTGAAAAGATACTGTTGTCTGCTAACAAATAAAAGTCAACTTCAACTGGTCAATGGCTAAAGGGTAACCCATGAAACATAGGGGATACAAGATATTTCAGCAATGCCTAAGACATAATATTTAGTATCCCCATCGAAAACAATGTTGTAAAGCAAAGGAAGGGTGCTATTTGGCATAGAAATAATGTGCTCACCCATCCAACATAGGGCCATGTCAAGTTGAATCCTGGTAAGTTCTAACCTGAGAAACACAGAGGATACCAAATATTATTGCCGGTATAGGCCATTATATTTGGTATCCCCTAAAGGAACTGGATGTAAACGTTTGTTGAATAAAATCAAAAATGGGAAAAGATACTGTAGTCTGCTATCAAATACAAGGCACCTTGAGTTGGTCAGTGGCTAAAAGGTAGCCCTTGAAAAGTAGGGGATACCATATGTTACAGCAATGCAGAAGCTGTAATATGTGGTATCCCCATAGTAAAATATTATGGAAAACAGAGCAAAGAGTGGTATTTGGCAGGAAAATACAGTGTCCACTCAGCAAACAGAAGGCCATGTCAAATTGAATACTGGTAAGCTCTAACCAGAGAAAATAGGGGTTACGAAATATTATAGCCCATATGAGGGATAATATTTGGTATGCTCCAAGGGAACCGGATGTAAAAGCTTGTGGAATTAAATGAAAAATGAAAAGAAATACTGTAATCTGCTATCAAATAAAAGGCAACTTGAATTGGTCAGTGGTTAAAAGGTAACCCTTAAAAAGTAGGGTATTCCAGATATTACAGCAATGCAGGGCCGTATTGTGTTGATTCCCCATAGTAGAAGATATTTGGAAAACACAGGAAAGGGTGCTATTTGGCAGAAAAATACTTACTCGATCAAGCCAACAGAAGAACATGTCAAATTGGATCCTGGTAAGCCCTAACCTGAGAAACATAGGGGATACCAAATATTATCGCTCTTATGGGGCATTATATTTGGTATCCCTCAAAGGAACCCCATGTGAAAGCTTCTGGAATGAAATCAAAATGTATGAAAAAATACTGTAATTGGCTATTAAATAAAAGGCAAAATTATTTGGTTGCTAAAAGCTAACTTTTGAAGAGTAGAGGGTACCAGATATTACAGCAATGCAGGACCCATAAAATGTGGTAACCCCACAGTAAAAGACGTTGGAAACACAAAGAAATGTGCTTTTTGGTACAAAAATACTGTGTTCACCCAGTCAACAGAAGGCTATGTCAAGTTTAGTCCTGATAAGCTGTAACCCGAGAAACATGCAGGGAAACCAAATATTATAGCCCATATGAGGTATTATATTTGGTATCCTCTAAAGGAACTGGATGTGAAAGCTTATGGAATGAAATCAAAAATGTTAAAATATACTGTAGCCTGCTATCAAATAAAAGGCAACTTGAGTTGATCAGTGGCTAAACAGTAACCCTTGAAAAGTAGGGGATACCAAATATTACAGCAATGCAGAAGATGGAATATGTGGTATCCCCACAGTAAAAGATTATGGAAAACACAGGGAAGGGTGATATTTGGCAGCAAAATACTTCGTTCACCCAGCCAACAGAAGGCCATGCCAAATTGAATCCTGTAAGCTCTAACCCGAGAAACATAGGTGATACCAAATATTACCTACCATATGAAGTATTATATTTGGCATCCCCAAAATGACCCAGATGTGAAATCTTGTCGAATAAAATACAAAATGTGAAAAGATACTGTAGTATACCATCAAATAAAAGGCAACTTGAATTGGTCAGTGGCTAAAAGGTAACCCTTGAAAAGTAGGGAATACCAACTAGTACAGCAATGCATGAGCCGTAATATGTGGTTTTTCCTTAGGAAAGATATCGGAAAACTCAAGCAAGCATTCTATTAGGCAGAAAAAGAATGTCTTCGTCCAGCAAACATAAGGCCATGTCTAATTGTATCCTGGTAGGTTCTAGACCTAGGAAAATAGGGGATACCAAATATTATAGGCCATATGTACCATTATATTTGGTATATTCCAGAGAAACCAGATGTGAAAGCTCATAGAATTATATCAAAAATGCAAAACAAGACTATAAACATCTAACAAATAAAAGGTCATTTAAACTGGTCAGTGGATAAAAGAAAACCTTTGAAAAGTGGATACTAAGATATATCAATGCATGTGCAATTTTGTTTGGTATCCCCATACAAAAAAAAGATATTAGAAAGCACAAAGATTGGTGTACATTGTTAGAAAAAATATTGTGTTCACTTAACCAATATGGATATGTCTTGTTACTTACCCATCTGTGAATTGTTTTCAAAATGTGAAATACAAAATGCTATTGAACAAGGAGAGCATGGTCTGTAAACAGTAGTACCCTAGATTGGCTGCTGGCACCTGGCACACTAACCAAACCAAATAAAGAGCGTATCCACCACCAAAACCAAATAACATATTGAGGCTAAGGATATTTTTTTGTTTTCAGTTTGTTTAATTTGAAAGTTTTTCCCTTGAATTTGGCATGCCCTTCACTTGACACCTAAAGCAACCACCTAGTACACCTATTTCTAAAACTATAAACTCTGACAGTAAGTTTTATATGTTAAAGTGAAGCTTGCACTACAGGTGCCAGAAAGTCTGGATTCTCTGTGGGTTGTTGACTATTGCACTATTAATTCCCAAACAGCACTTTTAGTGTTCCCAAGTCAGCTAGTCTTTCCTTGTTAGTGACAAGAGCGCTTTGCTTGGTACAATTTTTTAGCCATACTGTCAATCTTACAAGTCCCAAAATGCTCACTGTTGACTAAAAAGTGAATACTGACATCTCTCATAATATAGAGTTACTTGACACTAGGGTTCCACCAGAAACAAATTATCATTTGGTTATGTTTACTTTTCTTAAACAGCCAAAAGTTGTCATGTGAAAAGGTATTTGTGTGAAGTGCTCTATGTTCATTTGTAACAATCATGCATCCTTTTAATAACGTCCCTCCAGATTTTTTCCATATCTGCTTTGCTGGATTTAGAACTCTGTGCAATTTGCCCCGACTAGTAGAGGACCTGTGCGCCCTTTTAGATATGGTTAATTTTGCTTATTCTTCATTGAGACATTTTACTTGCCTGGAAGTCCCTACTGTATGGTGTAGAAAGTGAACATAGGGTCTGGAAATGTAATGCCACTATAGGACTGCAGGTCCTATTGTGCCTTCAACTACAGCGGCAGTACAAACTTCAGGCCTACCCTGTGTATCCTGACTGCTGCACTGTAAATCCTACTGTGCATTCTTTCAACATAACCTTTTTGACAGGTAAAAAACATTCCATTTAAATATATCAAAAAGTCACCCCTATGTAGGTCTTATAGTCCACAAGGCATGTTGCATGGCATATAACAGTAGGATAGTAGACATTTAAAGTTAATATGCCCTTATAGTGGTTAATGCCCAAAAGCTATTTTCACTGTAAGAAGTCTCTTGCTATCCAAAGCAAAACACTAGGAAGCAATAGTAAAAATAAATGTTGGTATCTCCGGTTAGGGTCCAGCTAGAAAATGATGAAACAACTATTTTTAATAGTCGTTAAAATCCCAACTCATTGGTGTGAAGTAGTATTTTTAATGAATATTAGGGAAAGATATATTTTAGAAAGTTAATGTTTTCCTGCTTGAAGCTGCTGGGGCTAATTTGCATTTGCTCATAAGCAGTGGCACAGCCAGCAATTAGCCAGGATGAATGGTATGAAAACTGATCCCAGGTCAAGTACAATGGCTTGGGTGTTGGGAGGTGTTTTTCTCTTTACCTGGAAGGACGACCAGTGAGGTTGGTGCAGGAACTTAATTTACTTCTAAGGGGTGTCCCTGTAACATGGAAATGTTTGGTGACACATTGAAAGGCCCCGGCCTTTGTCCTCCTAATCAGGAGGGCACCAAAAGCAATGGCGGGAAAGCTTCCTCCAGTGCTGGTTTAGGGTGTCCTCTGAGAAGAAGAGTGTTTATTGCCCTGATCATATCTCTGGGTGGGTGCACAGGCTCTTCAAAAACAGAAATGTATTTCCCCCACCTTAGATTTTAAGAGTGAGAGGAACAATTAGGAACAGTTTCAAAAGTGGGTAGGGTCACATCTGGGAACTTGTACCCATTCGCTTTGGGAGGAGCCAGGAGTAATACAACGGTTGGTGCCAGGCATGAATATGGCCCCTCTAGACACCCTTTTAGAACACTTTATGGACTTGTGGAAGAAGAGAAGAGGAATGGACCTGCTGTTTGTAACCAGAGAGGAGGCTTGAAGGATTGGACCTGTTTCACCTTGCAACCAGGACAAAAAAGTGGACACCAATAGTCAGTTGGCTGACCTGTGTAGCTACAGGGCCACAGCAAGTTGCAAGATAACTTTTCCTTGATGTGCCCAGCTGAACAGTAACAACTGGCCCTGACTTGGAACCTGCTCATTGCCACTGCTGGAGTGGGTCTTGATTCCCAAGTGCTGTTCCTCAGGTCATGGAAACCTGGGCTGTGTCTAACTGCACTTGTCACACCACCTCTGAAAAGTTGGAACTTACAACCTTTTTGGATTTCCAGACCTCTGGAGACCCAGAATGAACAAACTCAGTCTATCCACCTAAGGCACAGCCTCGCTTGTTTGAAGAAAGAGGTTTCTCCCAATCGGAATTTCTCTGCAGCAGCAAATCAGTAGGCCCTGTGCAATAAGGTATCTAACCTCATAGAACACATCGTCGGATACAGCCTGGCGGCTTGACCCACTAAAGGATTTTGACTTCAATTTCACAGACTGAATCCTAAGGTAGAGCTCTATTGTGATCATTGACTATCATTGGCGTGCAATCGTTTTCAGTGGTACTATCACTTTAATCTTTAAAAATGTGTATGTTTGGTACCCCTTAATGGATTATTCTTGTTTTGGTGTTATTTTACTTAATACATTTTATTCTATTTTTCTAATTCAGTTTGGTATTTTCATTGTGTGGTATTTTGACTTTATTACTGTTCTGATACTGCATAAATATTTCACATACTGCCCTAGGTTAAGCCTGTCTGCTCTGCACCATTGCTATCAGGGGGTGGAGCTCAGGTTCATTTTGTGACTCTGAGGGCCCACCCTTACTCTAGTTGTGATTATTCTATGAGATGGGCAGTCATCCACACCAAATAATAATCAAGTTTCTTACAATCATTGAAAAAAGATACAATTCAAATCAAAAAATCTTTATTCGGTAAACAAAATCAACATAAAAGAATCGTAGTCAAATGTCAATAATATGAATTTCATATATAAAAATAGACAATAAAATTGCTCTTAAAAAAGATAAATTTTTTAAGAATTTCTTTGTGTATTAGGTGTATATGTCAAATGGAAAAAATACATAATTGTATTGGTTTTAGGTCGAGCATTCTAGACCTCTCGTATATACTTTAGTATATACATATATACTTATATATATATACTTCTTTGTGGGGTTATCGCCCACCCACTGCTTTCTATTGTCTGTTTCAGTGTTGTTTACGAATCCTTGCTTGTTAGTGCTCAATCCTTCTTCTTGTTCCTCCTTTTTGTCTTTTGTTTCCTCCCACTTGGAGCATTGACCTAGTATGGTATCCATACCCTTTTGGGGGACTATTTTTTGTTGTTGTTGTACTGTTTACCTATGTTCAGCTTCAGCACCTGTAGCTGCTTATTGTAATTTTGGATGTCGACCAGTCAGTTGGGCTTCTTTTGGTAAGAAACCAGTTTGGTTTTTGGCTTATTTTTAAGGGAGATTGGGCTTGTTGTTTAGTTGCTGTCTAGTGCCCCTCTAGTTATTAGGAGCTGATCAGGCTAAACTCTTTTTTTCTTTCACTTGGTCCATTATGCTTTACAGCAGTGCAGGGCTCTGGTTGCTGGCATGCCAGCCGCTTCAGGAGGCTGGGCGCCTTTTCATTTAAAAACACCGTGCCCACTTTCCTATACGTGTGCTTCAGACTCTAGTGGCATCATCCAGTATGGAAATCATCTCGTCCTTTAATTTCCACTTTTTTCCTCTACACTTCCTCAGTACGGTGCACGCTTGACAAGCAACCGGCCTTTCAATCTTAATGCGGCCACTATAACGCCGGCCCTGCTCGGTCACGTGATCCGGAAGCAGACTGCAGTTCAGTGGCGATAGAGAAAGAGGTAAACACCCTGCGTGCGCACCTCCACTAGACCATCAGCTAGACTCCAGCTGCTTGTTAACTTGTCTGCAATTCCAGCAGCTTGCAGATGAACAGATGATTCAGGAAGATTCTCTTCTCTCAGTTTTTCATCTTTCTTCCCTAGTGCTAAAACTCATGACCCTGGGGGGGGGGAGGGTCTACGCCCTGCTTGTGACCAGCTCCTTCTGTGCTCTGCAATCACTGTCAGTGTCTCTTTCCAGTGCACAGGCATACATTCAGTGCTTTCCCTCCAGCAAGACTGACTGCATTGCTCTTCAGAGCGATGCACACCAAAATATTCTTGCACCCTGCCCCAGCGCCTAGAAACGCCCGAGCCTTCACTTCCACATTCAGCTGGTTAGACTCCTTAACAGAAGATGTCAGGTTCACATTCTGCAAAATTCTCATAGTTTTGTTCGCTGCCTGTCAGTGAATTAATGCAACTTAATCTTAAAAATACAAATATTTACTTACAGCCTTCTATGTGAGGCAGCAAATCTTAAAAGTGCTCCTTTTACTTACTGGTAGCCAGTGCAGAGACTTCAATTGAGGGGCTGACGGGGTACATGGCGGAAGACTGAGAGTAAGTCTGGCTGCCGTATTTTGCACCCCCTGTAGTATAGCCACAAGCGTCTCATTAGCTGCAGCCAGTAGAGCGTCCCCATAGTCTAGTCGACTCACTACCAGGGCTTGAACTAATGTTCTTCTCGAAGAGAGTGGGCTAAAGGGGAATATTCTGTGTAGGAGATGCATATTATGTTAGCACCTGCCCGTTGTATCCAAGATATGATCTTTGATAGAGAGGGCTTGATTAATTTTTATGCCAAGGTTCTTCACAGATTGTTTGGGAGATGGGACTGATCCTAGTTGAGAGGGCCACCACTCATTAGACCACAGGGGGATGACTTTGCCGAACAGCATGATCTCAGTCTTGTCTGCGTTCAATTGTAGATAATTGTCAGTCATCCAACAGGAGAGGGCTAACATTCCTTTCGCAAAGTGATCTTTGGTTAAATCTAAATCGGAATCAAAAGTGAATGTCAGCTGCGTGTCGTCAGCATAGGATATAATTCCAAACCCAAAAGGCTCATCGATCTTAGCAAGGGGTGCCATATATATATTTTGAACAAGGTGTCTCTCAAGCATGCGCCTTATGGTACATCCTTATCTGGACACATCTTACAAGAGGTATAGGGGCCAAGAGTGATCGTTTGGGATCTATTGTCCACGAAATTATGTAACCAATTAAGCGCAGTCTCTCGAACACCAATCAAACACAACCTCTTCAACAGTCTTGAGTGGGAGACTGTATCAAAAGCTGCGGAGACATCCAGCAGCACTAGCATGGAAGGAGTGACTGCACCCAGAGAGAGTCTCAAAGAATCAGTGACTGTCAGTAGGGCCGCTTCCGTGCAATGGCCCGGTCTCAATCCAGACTGGGAAGAGTCCAGAATTTGATTCTTTTCTAGATAGGCTGTTAATTGGTTGTTGATTAGGCCTTCTAGCAATTTACCCATGAAGGGGAACAGAGATATGGAACGGTAGTTAGATAGGATGTTTCGGTCCCGGTTAGCTTTCTTTAGGATCGGTAGAACATGCGCGGCTTTCCATTCAGAGGGAATTGTGCCGGTTTCCACGGTAAGATTGAATATAGATTGAATCGCCAGAGCAAGATGGCTAGATAGTGATTGCATAACCCTAGGAGGGAAGATATCTGGGGGGAGCTGCATTTCGTTGAACCCAGGGACCTCTGGACCTCCTCCAAAGAGAATGGTTTGAATCGGATTAGTGTGAATTCCCAACTGCTCACATATCAGGCACACTGCTGATAACGCAAGGGTCTATAATAGGCGGGGTGTTGAAATTTAAATAAATCTGTGAATTTTTCTCCTGAAAAAAAGTGGTGAGAGAGTCATACAGTTCCTGCGATGCTAAGTAGGGCTGCGCACATGCCTGAGGGCTCATAAAATCACAAATGATTTTAAAGAGCACATTTGGTGCATTCCCTGTCAGTTTAATTTTGGTTAGAGATAAAATCCTTGCGCAGGGCTCTAATATTGAGATGATATCAAGACAGAGCTAATTTATATGAATACTTGTCATGTGGATTTTTAGTTCTACACCATCTTCTTTCTAAGATTTTACAAGCCAATTTTTCAGTTTTTAGCTCGAATACCAAGGTGCAGAGGAATGTAATTTTGTGGTGGTCATCTTTTTGAGAGGCGCAATTTTGACAAAAACCTCTGTTAAAGCTGTGTCGAGATTTTCTAACTCTACTTGACGTCAGAAACAACTGATGGTAAGACAGGGTGAAAAGACTCACTGAAAGAGTCTGAAGAAAGTGAGTGCCAGGCCCTTCTTAGTGTCTTATCCGTTCTTCTGCTATCCGTTCATTTGGTTATTAAGGGAAGTTGGATTTGAAAGAGGATTATATAATGGTCAGTCCAAGTTACAGGCAGACGTGCTTCGCAAATAACTGCCTCATTGTTAGTGAATAGCAAACACAGCAAATGGCCCGCTTGGTGAGTAGGGCCAATAGTTAGTTGGTGTAGGCCTAGGGTTTACATATCAGCCATAAGCAGTGCCACCTCTAGGCTGGATAGATCGTCTCCATGGTAATTAAAGTGAACTAGGAGGAGGAAAGTGTTAGTAGCTAAAACCTGGGTGGTTATTTCTTCCACCAAACGCTGGCTAAAACCCTTCTTATTCCCAGGCGGGCGATATATCAAAGCACCCTTCCAGCTTTCCGTTACAGATATAATTATTTTAAAAATGTCTAATTCCATCGAATCAGTAATATCAGTATTAATCCATGAGACTTTGAGTGAGTTTTTGAAAACTATGACGATGCCCCCTCCTATTTTCCGGTCTCTATCAAGCCTTATAAATTGATAGTTGTCAGGGATGGCTATAATGATGGCCAGGAGGGTAGTGGCATTCAGCCATGTTTCTGTAAGCAAACATATGCCTGGAGATAGAGACGTGATAATATCCCATACTTCAGTGGAGTGGTGCTGACCTAGCAATTTCACATTACAGAGAAAGCTTTTTATGCTGGTATAATATGGTTCAAGTGGGAAGCATGGTTTGGTATAATGGGGGACACTGTGGGAGGTAGATTGGTGAATAGTTTCCACTAAATGTTAAAACAGGTTTGGGTATGTCAGGATACGTGTCACGACATGTAGCATGGGGAGCCTCATAGCCGCTTTGAAAATTGCAGCGGCGGCTGTTTGTACAGAGTCGATGGTGTGGGTGGCTATGTCTGCAAGATGTTTTTATCTGATAGAGGGGAGCAAAAGAGTAGGCGGTTCAGTTAGATAAAATACCTTTTTTGCCCGGGGGATCAGGGGTCCTGGCTCCTGGCGACATCCAGGCACCGGCCAGTGCAGACGGGCTTGCCTTAGGCGTGCCGCGAAAGATGCGCATGCAGGCATCGGCTTTTATAGCCGGGAGAGATAAAGCGATGCCTAGGGAGTCGTGCAAGGTACCGGAAGTGGGTCAATCAAGGAAGCAATGCTTTCTCCGCAACAAACAAAGACTGCGGCGTACCGGAAAGCAGCTGCACCAATTGTATGAATCTAATCAAACATGCACTTTTATTCAGCTCACTGTTCAAGTTATATGTTTGTCAATAACACCTTGTAACATATTTATTATACAAAAAACGAAACAATTTATTTCCCCATTTTGAATTAATATCTTGCTTTTTCTCATTGCCTTTTTTTTACATTCTCCCTTAAATCTTTCACCCGTTTTGATATTGGTTACCTCCCTTAATTTAGCCCCTGCTGTTGTTTCTATTCTTTTTCATTCTCGTCCCCTCGTGTTTAATTCATTATGATTCCATATGCTCCAACAAATATTTTTCTTGCTTTCACTATGTATATTAACTTTGCTGTCCTTTATATCATGTTTTATTCTTTGTATTAATTGCGCTTTCTGTCTTTCTCTGTTCGTGCAGCAATGACCCGTTGCAATATTAGACAAGCTCCAGGTGAATTATATAGCCAGAGCTGAGTTTGGCATCCAGTTGAATCGTGTATCCTCTAACTCACCCCGAGCAGTGATCGGTTGCTTCTGACTGAACCTGCCTGGACAGAGTTTCGTTTCTGACAAGTGCCGAAGAGCAGGGGATACAGGACACCATACGAGAGGGATACCAGATATTTACACAACACTGTGTTGAACACAGTATGCTTGGAAAGAGTAGAATTGAACATATCTTTTCCGCTTAGAAAGAGTAGAATTGAACATATCTTTTCCGCTTAGAAAGAGTATAATTAAACATATCTTTTCTGCTTGGAAAGAGTATAATTAAACATATCTTTTCTGCTTAGAAAGAGTAGAATTAAACATATCGTTTCTGCTTGGAAAGAGTAGAATTAAACATATCTTTTCTGCTTAGAAAGAGTAGAATTAAACATATCGTTTCTGCTTGGAAAGAGTAGAATTGAACATATCTTTTCCGCTTAGAAAGAGTAGAATTAAACATATCTTTTCCGCTTAGAAAGAGTATAATTAAACATATCTTTTCTGCTTGGAAAGAGTATAATTAAACATATCTTTTCTGCTTAGAAAGAGTAGAATTAAACATATCGTTTCTGCTTGGAAAGAGTAGAATTGAACATATCTTTTCCGCTTAGAAAGAGTAGAATTAAACATATCTTTTCTGCTTGGAAAGAGTATAATTAAACATATCTTTTCTGCTTAGAAAGAGTAGAATTAAACATATCTTTTCCGCTTAGAAAGAGTAGAATTAAACATATCGTTTCTGCTTGGAAAGAGTAGAATTAAACATATCGGGGCAGATTTACAAGCCCCAAGCGCCACTTTTGCGCCACTTTTAACATGGGAAAAGTGACGCAAAAATGGCGCAAGGGGCTTGTAAATCTGCTCCATCGTTTCTGCTTGGAAAGAGTAGAATTGAACATATCTTTTCCGCTTAGAAAGAGTATAATTAAACATATCGTTTCTGCTTGGAAAGAGTAGAATTAAACATATCTTTTCTGCTTAGAAAGAGTAGAATTAAACATATCTTTTCCGCTTAGAAAGAGTAGAATTAAACATATCGTTTCGGCTTGGAAAGAGTAGAATTAAACATATCGGGGCAGATTTACAAGCCCCAAGCGCCACTTTTGCGCCACTTTTAACATGGGAAAAGTGACGCAAAAATGGCGCAAGGGGCTTGTAAATCTGCTCCATCGTTTCTGCTTGGAAAGAGTAGAATTGAACATATCTTTTCCGCTTAGAAAGAGTATAATTAAACATATCGTTTCTGCTTGGAAAGAGTAGAATTAAACATATCGTTTCTGCTTGGAAAGAGTAGAATTAAACATATCGTTTCTGCTTGGAAAGAGTAGAATTGAACATATCTTTTCCGCTTAGAAAGAGTATAATTAAACATATCTTTTCTGCTTAGAAAGAGTAGAATTAAACATATTGTTTCTGCTTAGAAAGAGTAGAATTAAACATATCTTTTCTGCTTAGAAAGAGTAGAATTAAACATATCTTTTCTGCTTAGAAAGAGTAGAATTAAACATATCGTTTCTGCTTAGAAAGAGTAGAATTAAACATATCGTTTCTGCTTAGAAAGAGTAGAATTGAACATATCTTTTCTGTTAATGTTTTATCTCGTAACCATACCTGGAACAATTTGGAAGAGTAGAAGTGCATTTTGTGATCATATATTTATTAATATTACGTTTTCCTATAGTGCTGAGTTGTGTGTCAGAAGTATTTTGCATAGGAGAGTACAGATGTTTAGTGAGAAGGTTCTTGAAGACTAAACTGCACAAAAAAGCGCAAGGACCATTGCCATAGGCTACCCCGAGCTGGAGAAAGGAGGTGTTTTTGTTACAAGGCAGGGATACTACTGAACTTCTTCCATGGGTAAAAACAGAAAATGTCCTCCCTTTCAGGCAGCAAGGGATGACTACAGAGCATTTCACAAAATAATAACACCCCCCGATGTTCCCTTGCTGCAGGCTGATGTTTTAAAGTCAGCAGGGCAGTAAACAGGCCAGACCCCTACAGAGTGTTACTTCGTTCCCTCAGACTGTGCACTGCAGCAGCAACGCAACCTTGACTCAGGCTGCTTGTTCGTACTACAAAGTATCAGAGGAAACTCTGGAACTTTGCATGCACTGCCAATAAAATACATGCAGTGCCAACACCAACCCATGAAAAGCGACAGCTGCATAATCTATTGCAACAGTTCATCATATGCTGCCAAACCCCAGACTCTGCACAGGAGATCGATGAAGGATTCTCTTTTATGTGGGTGGACGACAGAAAGAGACTGTGTGTTGAAGGACACTGTATCTAGTACGCATGTTCTCTCTCTCTATAGTTGGTGCACTGTTCTTACCAGGAGCAAAACAATGCATAGCAAAAGCATGTTGCATGTTTTCTTTGTACAATGTGATATGGGGCCATTACCAAATCACCAAAAAAGCACGACTTTGGTACATAGCATACGTAATACAACAGCCAGGGTAAAACCTGAGAACACCATGGAAGGCCTTCATTTTCTAAGAAGACTGGCGTGGTGCTATGGTGAATCCAACACGCCTAGGCAGTTTTTACTGTTTTTATCCTGCAGGAGTATGTCTATGTGCTCTGTTAACATTATGGGCCTAATTATGATGTTGGTGGGTCAGTTTGTCCCACCAACATCTGCCCCTGTGGTCTGCCTGCTGCATTACGATGCAGCAGGCAGAGGCATAGGGTAGAAGGACCTACTACGGAGATTCCGACGGGCTCAAGGATCCTGTTGGTGCATTGGAGTGACAGCATAATCCCTTCATGACGGCGTTCTTGCCATCGGGATTATGATGTCGGTTTCTGACAGCCATTCCATATCGGCCTTTCCAACATGGAAAGGCTGTAGGAAAGCAACATTGGGGGACCCTAGCAGAGCCCCCTTTCGCCATGGCCCTCTGAAATGGGGCCTGAGGTGCCCCCCTCAATGTCCCTGCACCGTCTGGTGCCTGCCACACGATGCAGGGATGTTTTTAAACCTCCATGGAAGCTTGTGCTGCAGGCCTATTCTGCCCGTAACACAAGCTTCTATTGAAGAATGGATATTTCCGACCGGCCTATGGTCAGGCGGTACCTTTCCCGCAACGGTGTCCGCCCGACATTGTAATAAGCCCCTATGTGCCCTTAGGTGTGTTCCCTGCTGCTGTGGCTCTTCGCAGACTCAGCATCAGGCCTCAAGGTATACTTCAAGAGGTGTCAACACATTTCAGTCTAACTGTAGTACACCAAGCATTATATTAGGTTGCTGATATCTAATTTTGGGGACTGTGTAGGTGGTTTTTCCACCCCTTAGTTATAAAAATGTCTCATTCAGATAACGATGATGCACTTACAGCTTGCCGCACTTTCTAAAATTTCATATCTCTTAAGGGAATGTGCAATTTTGACCCTAAATTATTTTCTTGGGTCAAATTATAAACGGAATGAAACAGCATATATGGAAATGGTAGGTTTTTCACTTATAAGAGTAATTGTGTGCCTTTTTTAGAGTGAACTAATTCTGTAACTGCTTATCTAGATCTGGAGAGCCCTCTATTCTAACCTACTAATGAACTAGAGTCTTCATCTGCCAAGACTCAAGGCTCCAAAGCAATTGTACACGGTACACAGATAGTGGGTATAAAAACTGGCCTATGCTTTTAGCATGTCATTAGCCCAGAATAGCTCTTCTTTCATGTATCATCTAGCTGTTTTCAACAGGTGGATAACTGCAAACCATCTAGCTGTCCTGCTCTTTGTGACTTGCTTCTGGAGTGATTGTAATGGCATGTGTGTTAGAGAGAGCAGGGCCCCTCTGGTCGCTGATGGACTCCACGGAATAGTGACTTGAGTGATTGGGTGTTGTCAAGAAAATTCATGAAGTAGTACGGGCTGTTAATGGTTACACTCTGAAGAACAAAGACATGTATACCAATCTCTATGTTGGCTTGATCATTTGTATGTCGGCTAGGAAAGATGCTTTAACTGGCAACCCTATTGGGGGTTACGTATACCCCACAGCCTGAAGAACCAAAGAACCGAGGGTGCTCGCCCGGAGAGTTTGTCATGGGCCAGTAAACTGCTGTTGTGTGCCAGGTGTGCCTCAGTCGAAGTGAAAAATCGTCAGTTGGCATATGTGGAGTAAAAGCACCAGTGCAAGGCCTGTGAACAAAGTCGAGACAATAGATACTGCGCCATGGCCTAACAGAGAGCTGTCATTCATACAGTATGACAACGCTAAAGGTAGTGACAACCAGGTACAAAGAAATGCTAAAGTCAGTGATAGCCGAGTGCAAGGAAGCACTAAAAGTGGAAACATTTCTGATGCAAAGAAACAGTAAAGGCATTAGAAACCAGGTACAACGCATAGAGGTGAGATAGGAGAAGATCCTGAACAAGAAACAAAGCCGCTACTCACTGCCAAATAAGAAGGCTGTGCCTCACAACCAGAGAGCGGGCGCAATGACCCAAATGTTAGCGCACGGTTAGTGCTTAACAAAGGTGCCAGTCTGAGTGGGCAGCAGATGCTCAAGATACCAGAAAGTTCCACAGCTTATGATGCTGCTGCATTCCTAAAACCATGACCTCCCTTCGATACCACCAAAAAGCAGAATGTTGGCGAGAGATGGACTGCCTGGATTGAATCCATCAATGTTTTCATTGATGCGCTGTAGGAACCAAATGACAAAAAGATCATTAAATATCTGAAAAATTTGGCGGGTGAAGTAGTAAAAGAAGGGATAAAGAAAATACCACAGGGTAATGAAGAAACGTACCGTCAAATCAAAGAGGAGTTAAACACCAAGTACAATCCAATGCCAAATGTCGACTATGAAAGGTACATTTTCAGTACAGAAAGACAGAAAGCTGGCGAAATGTTGGATGAGTTTATAGAAAGACTTTTTTTGATCATCAAGCATTGTAAGTTCAATTAATTCAATGATGAAGAGGTATTGTGTCTCAGAATAATAGATGGTTGTCTCTCTGATTCCTTCAGATGACGAATGCTGAAAGAGGTACACTCAGCTTGTATCGAGTACTCATGGCTGATAGAGCGGAAGAAAGGGCTGACAGACAAGCCACTAAAATGGAGTCCTGAACGGCTCAAAATGAATCAGCCCTAAGTGTGAAAAGTAAGCCGAAACACAAGGTAGAAGACCACGAAAGTAATGTCTCCTAAGAAATAGAAGTTGTGTTTTAGATGTAGATTTTCCTTTCCACATGAAGGTAAATGGCCAGCCATTAGACAGATATGCAAAAGCTGCTGGAAAGGGATCCATTTTGTAATTGTTTGCAAAGTAAAGGAAAGATCAAGTGTGTCACGTTCAGAAAACAAAATGGATGCCAGAAATTTCCAGAGATGTTCCAACCACACCCACAAGGCCAAGCGGCAGCATCAGTTGAGGCAAGTAGAAACTGAATTATGTTGATTGTCATCAAATTCCACGTCTAAAGTTTTGTTGCCGTCATTGTCTAGCGACAGTGAGAAAGATAGGTGTGTGATGTCAATGTCGACCACTGGCCAACATGCGCATATAAGATTAGCTTCTTCCAAAGAAGAATGCCGGTCGAAGCAAGATCACCAAGTGAAAGTGAGAAATTCATTTGGACACTTTCCCAAAATCATACTGAAGGTGAATGGGTGCTCAATACCTTTTATCCTAGACATCAGCATGTCAATAAACATAATTTCAGTGGAAAAGTACAATTAACTGTCTCCAGTGCCCCATTTAACCCTATCGAAAACCAAAGTGTATATGAGGCTGCTTCAATGACACTGCGAAGTCAAGGTTCATTTATAACTGTGAAGCATTAAAAGATGAAAGTTCAAGCATCTAGGCCTAAGAGTAAATATTCGTATTTTGTGATTGTGAATTTACTATACAATGGAAAATGGTTGTACTTTTTGAGCTTGGGTAGGCTACCACCTGGGAAAACCTACCAGACCCCGACAGTTCTGAAAACTAGACACCGGGAGAAGTCCAGGGAGGTGTGGTCCCCACGTGGATCCCACAACATTTTCCTACCCACAATGCCCTGTAAACCTCACACTAAAACACTAATTTTCCTCACATTTCTGTGAGGAAAACTTCTGGAATTGGGAGAGAGTCACCCATTTCCTACCACCCTGAATTCCCATATGTCTCTTGTTAATAACAGTACCCCACTTGTGTGGGTGGGTCAAGAGAACATGACATAAAAGGCCCTAAAGGACTACGTGAAGAGATCAGCGATAGGGATAGCTGCAGGATTTGGGGTTGTGCTCAGCCACCACCAATAGAAACATACCAACCGCAGACATTTTTGAAAACTAGACAACCATGGGATTCCAGAGTGGTGTGCCTTGAGTGGATCCCAGAAGGTTTAATTATCCACAATGCCCTGCAAATCTCAAACCTTGCCTGAAATCAAACATTTTTCTTAAATGTCTGTGAAGGAAACTTCTGGAACCCACAAGAATCCACAAAATTCCTACCACCCAATGCAACTCCACTTGTGCTGATAACAATGCTCCACCACTTGTGTGGCTGGGCCTGGAGCCCGTGACAAGTACAGATCAAACCGAGGACAATGGGAGACCTTGCCAGTGGGGTAACACTGGCTGGTAGGAGTTCCGTGGGTTCCTGCAGATGCTGGAGTTTTCCATCACAGAAATGTGAAGAAAGTGTGTGTGTTTTACCACAGTTTGATGTTTGCAAGGGCTTCTGGGTATAATGTCCTTGTGAGAGCAATGCAAGTCATACACCCCTGGACTCCACTGGTTGTCAAAATTTAAATATGGGCAGGTTTGCCAGGTTTGCCAAAATGTCAGCAGAGCTGGGGCCAAAATCTACAGCTACCCACTTTACAAAAAAGGGTCAGTTTTGAGTGGAAAAATGTGATGCATCCATGTTGCGTTTTGTGTTGTTTTCTGTTGCGGGCACTAGACCTACCCACACAAGTGAGGTACCATTTTTATTGGGAGACCTTGGGGAATGCAAAGTGAAAGGAGGTTTGTGGCTCCCTGCGGATCCCAGAACTTTCCATTTGAGAAATGTGAGGAAAACATGATTTTCTGGTCAAGGTTTGAGGTTTTCAGGGGATTCTGGGTGAAACAACGCCCAGGTGTTTAGTTTTCCAAAGTTTGTTTGGTTTCATATGAAGTATGCAGAATCCACCAGTTAACTCCAGGAGACCTTGATGAGTTCATAGTTTTTTTTTTATTGTAGCAAAGAGAAACTCCATCCACATAAGTTCATCTCCACAGAGTCCACTGTACTGTCAGTCCTTTAAGCCATAACATTCTAACCATTCCATTTAGAAATGCCAATAATACATCAAAGAGGATGCAAAGGAACAAACCCCTACAATGCCCAATGTTAAGGCTATACCACCCCCTCCCTTAAATCACACCCCTCCCCCCCAACAATAGAGAGACCTTAATATAAGAGAAAGTACAAAAAACACAAAGAGCACAAAAGAAAGCAATTCATTATTAACAACTAATCTGTTGAAATTCCAAATTCTCCCGTCCTCCAGTTTTGCAGATCCCTTGAACACTTTGATGACGCGATGAAGATCACTAAAACGAGAACCTTGATGCATCTTCCTGGGCATTTTCACTCTAACCATGTCACAAACTTTGACTTCTACATTTTGGCAGCTTTGCAAGCATCATAGTGTTCCTCTGGAACAGCGTTTTTCTAGTCTTTCATTCAGTAATTCTCTCCTCAATTGTGTGAAGTTGACTTCTATAAGAACTGACCCAAGGGGAACAAACTTTGGTGTTAGGCTTATGTTCAGGAAATACCTCAAAAGGACATAACCCTGTTGCGGAATGTGTGGTGAATCTGTACTCCTCCATCCCACACCCAGTAGATCCCATCCAGCCTTGCAACTTGAATTGTTTTCCAGTTGATAGAGGTGTAAGACAGGGCTGTGTGTTGGCCCCAACCCTGTTTTGCCTCTTTGTTAATGCACTGGTAGCCCAACTTAATGAAGTAGTGGATAACGATGCCCCGAAGTTGGTGCATGGTAAGGTCCCAACAATGATGTTTGCTGATGACACTTTGTTGTTATCGAAGTCCCCTATGGGCATACAGCGGATATTAGACAGTTTTGCATCATTCTGCAAAAACAGGGGGCTGGAGATCAACACAGCTAAAACTAAATTTATGGTATTTAATCCAGCAAAAACATTGCGCCCAAACCCCTCTTTAAATGGCACTCTACTAGAGAGGGTGTCAGTTTTTGATTATCTTGGCGTTACGCTGTCCGAATCATTTGAATGGGGACCCCAATTAGCCAAGGCAGGTCTCAGGCTTGCCCAGACGGTGGGGGGACTTATAAAAACCCATAGGAACTCCTCTCATGTACCGCCTAGTCCTGTGGTTGAGATTTACCAAGTACAAGTTAGGAGTGCCATAATGTATGGGGCAGAACTTTGGGGTCATCGTCCCACTGCTGGTTTGTCAAGGATAGAGAACAGATTTATGAGACAGTTGTTGGGCTTACCATTGAGTTCCCCCTGATACCACTACATCTAGATTTGGGCATTAGACCTATTGCAGACGAGGTCGGGTTGAGGCCACTAACTTTTTGGCGTAGATTGTGGGTGACCCCGGAGCTAGCAGATTACCAGTCAGAGCTGAAGGGGATAATGGGTCTCCAGGGGGTAGCTAACCTACCATGGTTTTCATATATAAAAACGTATCACTTAGGATTGGTATCCCCGATTTGTGGAGCAATCCCGAGGTGGCGTGTTTGACAATCTCACGTTTAGGATTGGTAAGAGCTTACCGATCTGCTAAGCTTGCTGACATCCAGGGGAACCCCAATCTTGGTCACTTAACGGTTGATTTTTTGAATTTTAAAACTGACTATTTTATAGAGCCATTTTTAGATGTCATTCAACCCAACTTGGCAAGGAAGCTGTATATTCAGTTTAGAACAGGAACCTTACCACTGCATGCTTTTACTAATAAATGGCACAAAATGCCTCTTCTTGGATGCCCCGCTTGTACTTGTTTAGGTGAGACGGTTATCCATGTTCTTTTTTTTTGCCCAGGCTATACTAAGGCTAGACAGCGTTGGCTCGTACCGCTCTGTAGAAATCTAGGGTGTAATCAATGTTTAGAGGCATTCAGAATTTTACGAACTGACACACACCCACCTATTGTGTTTGCAGTGTCCCGTTTTTTGAATTCAATGTGGCAGAGTCGAAGGGGATTTTTAAGCTTATCATTGTAGGTAGTAATCTCCTCCACTGAGCATTGATTCGTATTTTATCATTATCTTTTTTTTTTTTTTAAGTTCTTTTTAATGTTTTTAGCTGTTCTTATTGTTTTAAATTAATAATAATCTATCATTGTATTATTCCTTTTCCATTGGTGGTATAGACAGTTATTTGATATAATTCTAAAAAAATGTTTAAAATTGTCTTTTTCACTATTTGTATTGTTTACTTTTTATGGTCTGTAATGACCGAAATAAAGTTTTTGGAATTGGTAAAAAAAAAAAAAATTTGGAATTGTTTCTTTGAATGCTCAATTGAACCTTTCTACAATCTCATTTGTGTCAGGATGGTATAAAGCAAACTTCTTGTGCACAATTCCCCTCTCTAAGAGAAACTTCTCCATTTCAGTATAGGCAAATTGCACCCTATGAAATGGGGATGAAATAGGGATTACCTTCTCTCGCTGAACTCTCCAGCCAAAAACTTACACACATAAAGAGTGGAGATGTCATACACCACCTCAACTTCAGGCCTCCTGGACAACATGTCCATCAGCACAAGCACATACTTGTTCGAGTTTCCTTTCATATCCATGGGACCAACAATGTTCAAAGCTATTACCTCCCACACCTCCATAGGAATCTCATGACAAACCATGGGTGCTGTTCTCACCTTTTGAGACTTGTCACTCAATCTGCATTCACAGTATTCCCTGACTATCTTTTCAATTTGCAGATCCTAGAGATCCATGCCGGCCACCAATATGCAACTCTCAAACGTTCTTTAGTTTTACAAATTACCTGGTGTCTCTCATGAGCTAAACTCATCAAATGATCTCTCACACTCAGGGGAGGTACCAATCTGTCTCACGCAGTAAAAGTTTGTTACATACAGAGAGCTCATTTATAACTTTTTGGAAACCTCCTAGTTCTTGCCAATTCCAGCTTCCCCCCTCTGCTGTACTCCGAGCAACATAGTCTGTCCTATGTTTCCTTGACATAGAGAGGTGGAGCCAGTCCAACTGCAGCCAAGGTAGCATAGTAACAATCCAGGAGTATGACAACTGGTGGTAAATGTAAATCCTGAAGGTAAGTGGAATATTCTCCCAGATAGCACGTATGCTGTAAACTGGCACACATTATTTAAATGAATTGTAATACAGTAGAAAATTGGCCACCCAGGATTATAACAGACTGCTGAGGGTAGGATCGCTTGAATACAATGCAGCTGCAGATTCCAGTGTGTGCCGGGGAAGCCAATCTGCACATGAGAAAAAGAATAGAAGTGCTTGCTTTAAGGGGCACCCCTGTGTGCAAGAGGAGGCAATTAGCCTCCGGCAAAAGGGGCTGTTTATATGAAGAAGGAAGCGTGAGCCAAGTGCTAACAGAGATGGCCCCTGCGGAATCCCCCAAAGATAACCCAATATGGTAGTCCAAAGAACACAGTACCCTAAGGCCCAGCAGAGTCTCAAAAAAGCATTGTTTGAGTCCAGAACTCCATAGATTGATGATGAAGTGTTGAAGTTTCTCCTTAACACCAAACAAACACAAGCAGGTTGTTAAGATCATCTCCAATGTGAATTATGCAGAGTCCTTCAGTAAATTCTATGTGGCCTAGATGAGTTGACTTTATTGTAGAAAAGAGAAACTCTATCCACATAAGTTCAGCTCAACCAGTGCCTACTGTAACTGTCAGTCTTTCAAGTCACAACATTCTAACCATTCCATTGATATATACTAGTAATACATTAATGGGCCTTGCTGCACTGTCCTGTGTCAAAATCCCATAAATGGGGGCCTCAATTGACAATTTTAGATTTTTACAGATTAGTGGATTGGTACATTTAGGTTACCAAAATAATAAACACGTTTATAGAAACAGACACATTATCCCTCATACACATTTCCTAAGTTTAACCTTGCACAGATGCTAGTGATTTTTTGTCAATACAAAAGCTCTTTTAACAAAGAGAAGGTTGTTTCCTCAGATGTATAATATACGCAGTCTGTACAAAAAAGTATAGTTTTTTAGAGATGATTAGTAGACTAAAACATGACAGCTCTAATTAAAGTAAAATATATTGTTAGACCTGACATCGTTTGGCGTGTTTCCCCTGTCTTTTTGCTTTCTGACCTCCCGGTTTTGACTCTGTTTTTGCTGGGTTAGTGTCTCTGCGCACTTTCTCACTTTCTCAGTGTTAAAGTGCAAGTGCTTCTATTGTAAATTGTATAATGGATTGGTGTTTCCATGATTAGCATATTTAATTTACTGTAAGTTCCAAGTAAAGTGCACTGAGAGTGCCAGGGCCTGTAAATCAAATGCTAGTAGTAGGCCTGCAGCACTGATTTTGCCACCCACAC
This sequence comes from Calotriton arnoldi, assembly GCA_963921515.1. NCBI lineage: Eukaryota > Metazoa > Chordata > Amphibia > Caudata > Salamandridae > Calotriton > Calotriton arnoldi. The sequence goes on from CAWUFW010006615.1 coordinate 491,403, forward strand.
GAGCAGCTGTTCAAAGGGTTCTCAGACCTGCCACTGCAGTGTCTGCACATAGTTCTTACTGCCATGTGGACTTGGAAAGTGCACCCACTTGCCAAGCCCTAACCTTTCCTTTTAGTACATGTGAGTCACACCTAAGGTAGGCCCAAGGTACCCTTATGGGAAGGGTGCAGTGTATGTGAAAGGTAGGACATGTCCTGCTGTGTGTGACTTGTCCTGATAGTGAACTACAGTGTAATTTGTTTTTCACTGTGGAAAGGCTATCTGTCCCATAGGATAGAATGGGGAATACTTAGTAACATTTTACAAGATATCTCCCCTTGGGACATGATAGAAAAATTGAGTTTAGTATGCCTGATGTAGAAATGCATCTTTTAGTAAAGATGATTTTTATGTTCTGAGTTTGAAAATACCACTTTTAGACAGTAGGTATTTTAATGCTTAGCCATTCTGTGTGCCTCTGCTGGGTTGCGGATTGACTGTCTGGCTTTGGAGTGACAGGGGCTGGGATGTGCATTCTCTTCAGACAGACACTGGGGTGGTCGAGGTGTGTCCTGCCTTTCCTGGATGAGTCAGGGCTGGGCTGAATAGACCTGGGCTGCATTTCGAGTAGTGGGAGGAGATTTCCTTGCAGCTGAATGCCTTGGACAATGCTGTCTCCACCACCGACCGGCCAGGAAGCAGGGCCAGAGAGGACCAAACTGGTTTGGACTGAGCACAGACACTCTCAGAAGAACAACGAGAAGCTGAGTATAAATATTGGGGCACTGACCCCAGAACTTTAGAATTTGCTTGGATCAAGAAACCTGCCAAGAAGAAGAGCTGGAAGAACTGCCAGGAGGAGTACTGCCCCTTTGCTGTGTTGTTGCTTTGCTGGGTTGGCCTGCAGTTGCTGCTTATGCCTTGGGCAGTGAAAGGACTGGACTGAACTTTCTTCTCTTGTCGCTGAGTATCTCCAATCGCTTGAAATAGAGCTTGCCTCCTGTTCACGAAGTCTTAGAGACAGCAAAGAATTCACTTACCTCTGGGTATCGCCTCCGGAACCGTGGGTTTAAGGTTTCCACAGAGGGGGAAAGCAGCCGACACCATCCCCGACTCCGGTGCGGGCTTCGTGTCCTGAAGGCACCTCAGAAGGTACAGCCACACTTTGCACCGCAACCCTGTTCTCACCAATGATGACGACAACTGCCACCACTGAACCGCTGCTTGCACCGTGATCTGTGGGCTCCGCACTGCCTCACTTCACTCTGCGGTCCTGGCTCACTGATGACGTCACTGCACACTGACCTCAACACCCGTTACCACACCTTGGTTTGGGGGCACCACTTGTAAGTCACAAGACGCACCGCCCCATCCCACACCGCATTCTGGGCCGACCGACGCCAGCTCCCGTCAACCAGCGCTGCCGCTTGCACCGTGACCTGTCAGCACCGCAAAGAGCACTGCCTCACTCCGCAACATAGCCCTGGTCTCACCAACACCGCTGGATAACCTCAGTGAGCCATTGCCTGCACGGTGACTTGAGGGCACCACATGCCAGACCACTAAGCTTCACATCGCAACCGTGACAGTTGCCATAACTGGCCCGCACCAGAACCAAAGCTACTGTTTATGAGTCTGCTGACACTAACGCCGTCCGCACCGACGTGGTCAGCCAGAACTGTTGGATTCTGTTGTTTTCAGCACCACGGTAGCCCCGGACAAAGCTACCAACCTTCAAGGAACTGCATTCTTAAGTCATTCTTGCAAAGTGCATATTTTCGATTACTGTATGTTGGTCTTTTATAATTTTGGTCTTGTTTGCACAGACAAATATTGGTTATTTTCATAAACTGGTGTGGTGTCCTTGTGTAGTGTTTTCACTGTATTACTGTTGGTTGTATGCAAAAGCTTTACACACTGCCTGAGATAAGCCTGACTGAACGTGCCAAGCTACCAAGGGGGTGAGCAGGGGTTATTTCAGTAGTGTATCCCCTTATCCCTTATCACTTTACATTGTGGTTTTCCTGCCTCGGAACCAAAGTGGATATGAGTGTGCTCATCTTTATGGTCATCCATTATGGCTGCTGTTGGACATGCAGAAATCAGTGTGCACATCACACGTTTTCGACCTGGAATGCCGGACAACATACAGAACCAAGAAATACTGTTTGATTGTGATTCCTGGATTTTGTGTACTTCTTCTCACTCATTTCCAACCTGGAACCTGTGTACAGAAAAGCATTTGGTTTGACTGAGTGCATTCCCAGACTTGGTAAATCTTGCAATCGACTGGTGTTAATTCAATGCAAAATATACAGAAATACCAGTATACACAAATTTGAACAAGCACATAAGAGGAGCTTTTAATGTTCGATGCATTAGATGCATCAATTACCTGATCAATTCAATTCTACGATTTCCTATTTCAATAACTCCAACATAGGTTGGCAGCAGAGATCAGAATTGAATTATAGACTTTTCTTTCTATTCTGCACTCTGGCCATATTTATAAATCAGCTTCTAAGAAAATGTAGTGAAGTAGGGATGGGAGAACTGGCATTTGAACCTAGCGAACAAATTCATATCTAAGTATACTGAAATGTTTTTGTAGCCTTGTTTTTTACTTTTAATTAATGTGATGCATTTTTGCTTTGTTGATATATGGCTGAAAATGCCTATTTTAGTTAATGGTGGTGTTGTATAAATTGGTATACACTGAGAATGGGAGCTTATTTCTTTTTCCAGCTTATGATTTGATAGCACTCTACAGCAGACAGCTCATCTGTGCAGATGGGAACATACATTTAAATTCAAATCGGTTCTTTTGTGCTCATTGATAACAAGTGGAAAGGCAGCAGACAGTTCACAGAAGGTACTCATCACGCACAATCAGAGGTGTCCTGGGTGCTACAAGCTAGGTGATGGCTCAATATTGTTGTCAGTGAAAAAGGTAGAAAAATACATTGCATTTATTGTTTGAGTGACTTGTGAGAGTACACCAGTAACACAATTTATTTCTCAAACATACATTGAAGTGCAGTGGGTGGTAATGGTGAGCTCTTGATTTGTGAATAAAATGGCAAATCCTCCATTGATGGATTTTCCACTGGAGGGGAATTGACACATAGGATTACCTCCACTGTAGAAATTGTGTTGCACAGGTTATTGGTTGGTGGAGAATCACCCACAGTGGGTTTTACCACTTTCTGCACAATCAAAGGATTTCCAAAGCGATTCGACAAAAAATTATGCCAAAAAATATCAAATGCTGTTGCTATTTCAACGCAATGGAAGTCCTAATCAGAGAATGTGACTGACATTGTAACTGACCCTTTGCAGCTGTGGCTACAAATTCAGCAGTCATTTGATATGAGATCAGCAGCACACTAGTCGTATACAATCTATTGGCAGATGCCTTGCTGCCTACTCCATAAAAATGTGGGGGCAGTATGGAGCACTCGATTTCTGCTCTCTGTTCCAAATTCAGCCTTTATTTGAAGAAGATGGTTAATTTTGGCTGCGACACTGAAATTCTTGCATGGGAAACATCGTAATGCCTTTATAACGAATCCATTACAATGTATATGGCATTACAATGCATGGTTTTACAACGCAGAAGGTTTTACAATGCATAAATGCATACCATTACAGTGCAATTTTAGGTAAGTGTTGTGGGTAAGCACTGTTGTTGAATTAATTTTGGTATTTGTTTACTTTGTGTTGTGAAATGTAATGTACTTTTTGATTTTCTCATTATTTTAATAAATTAATTTAATACATTTTAAAAAAATGATTTTTGTGCAAATACTCTTGGGGGTGTAAGTAACATAGGGTTTTGGGTGGGGGAGTGTATTAATATCCAGGTATTAATTTTAATTCATGGGTATTCATTTTTTGAAATTTCAAAAATAATTTTAGTAAGTTCAAAAAATTAAAATTAATACTTATGAGGGTGTAACACTATGGCTCGGGATGCGAGGGAAATTGAGGGTTTGGGTGGGGGAGTGTATTAATAACCCCAGTATTAATTTTAATACATGGGTATTTGTTGTACATTTACTATTACTTTCAGTAATTCTAAAGTACCTACAATTACTAGCTATTAGGGTGTAACAACCACCCTCTGGCACAGGATACAAGGAAAATAGGGGTTTTGGGTGGGGGAGTGTATTAATACCCAAATATTAATTTTAATACCTGGGTATTAATGTGATTGCGATTTGATATTACGTTTAGTATTTTTAAAATACATAAAAACTATACTTATGAGGGTGTAACACCCACCACCTGGCACAGGATGCATAGGAAATAGAGGTTTGGGTGGAGGAGGGTATTAATACCCAGGTATTCATTTTAATACCAGGGTATAAATTTGTTTGGAATGTAAAAATATTTTTTTGTATTTTTAAAATAGCTAACATGAATACTTATAGGGTTTAACACCCAACCTCTGGCACGGATGTGAGGGAAATAGGGGGTTTGGGTAGGGTAGTGAATTAATACCCAGGTATTTATGGTAATACCTGAGTATTAATTTAATATAATTAATATACTTAATTTGATAAATTTTACAACAATTAGAATCAATACTTATGAGGGTTTAACACTCACACTCTGGCATGGGAGGTTAGAGAAATAGGGGTTTTGTGCAGGGGAGCATACTACTTTTAAAACCTATGTATTCATTTTTTTAAATGTAAAATAAAGTGGCAAAACATTTAAAAAGAGGTAATCAAGAATATATGTACACTCATATAATTGTAAAAATATACAGTAAATATTAAAACAATAATTAGAAATTTATCAAAATGTATTTCTATTGAAATAATTATGTAGGTCACATAAAATATAAACAATATTTATTTTAAAAATATATAACACTTTATTAAATATGTGAAAAAAATTAATGATAACATTACATTTAAAAAAAAAATCCTGTGCTTTCCCACACTTTTCCATTCAAGTCAATGGGAGAAATTGTATTTTTTTCCTTTTTACTTTCAGAGTTGACGTTGGCAGTTGTGTGCCTGTTTATACAATCGGTGGAGCATTGCGGTCAAGATCGGAAGCAAGGAAGAGCTGCGGTCAGGTAAGACAAATTTTATTTATTACACAGTGACTGTGGGAGGCATAATTTATTGTAAGGCGAGAGAGGGGGGGAGGGGTAGTTAGATATATCTTAGCATTTGGATGTCTGTTTTGAATGTTTTAACCACCATATGAATTCCTATGCAGGTAGCGGTTGTAGGCCCACGTCAGGATGATTGCTTTTTTAACACTTTTGGTTTAAAAAAAAAAAAAGTTCAAAGATAGACTATGATTTCTTTTAAACCAAAGCGTAAAGAACGCAATATTATTTTTACATTTCTTTTGTGACACATTTTTAAAACAAAGTATACAGTATTCATGGCAGTTCGACCACTTGGGAGTTTGGTGACAACACAGATGCCTTGGATAGCCGAATGAAGTTTGTTTACAGTATGGAATTTTTTTAATGGATTTTTGCTTTATGCAGGATTTTTACAGCATGAGGAACTTTGGACTTTTGGATTTTGAATATCTTTTGCCAGAAAATGGACGTATTTAAAACTTCTGGACAGTGGATTACAACAATGAATTTGTTGTTGCGTTTTTTGCAAAAGACCCTTACTTTTTCAGGATTTTTTTTGGGGATGCATTTCTTTAGCTTAGACAGTACATTTTGCAGCAGTGATTTTCCTGGAAATTATGGCAATGGCAATTTGTGTCTCTTTTGATACTTTTGCATGGGATTAGGATTGCATCATTGATTATGGATTGGTAATTTTGGGTTCTTGGAGTGCTCAAGACTCTTGGTGAACTGTGGAACTTTACGAATCACCAAGAGTTGCAGAAAGAAGACAACACCAAGTAGTGACCCGGGATTTCTTTAATATGGGAAAAATATTTTGCCAATCTAATTCTAAAAATGCACTGCAAAGCAGGCAAGTAAGATAGAATAGGGGTTAGTGTGAGTTAGAAATGTAGAGGCATAGTCACAAGAAAGTGGTGAGGCGCATCGTTAAGCCAAGAAGCCTAATGACACGCTTCGTCACTTTAGAAATACAGAGCTGCACCATATTTACTAGAATATGGTGCAGCCCAGCGTTTCCCCCTGTGCTTGCGCTATATTGGTTATGTTCCGAAAGGTCCCCCTTCCTGCACATAAACAATCTTTAAATGCCAATTTGTAACTTCTATGTGTGCTGCTTAATGCAGCACACATTGAAGATGCAAAATGGCATTTGTTTTGAATGATTGTTTATGTGCAGGAAGAGGGACCTTCCTGCACATAAACAATCATTGGCGTTTTGCTGTTTCTATGTGTGCTGCACAACAACTGGTTACAGTCGGTTCAGGAGGAATGTTAACATCAGAGTATGTTTGGGGTGCTACACGTTGGGAGTTACTTGCCTGTTTTTTCCTTTGGATAATTCTGCATAGATTAGGAATTATGGGCATACAACTTGCTACATGCATAGGAATGTAATACCTCCCTAAAAACTGCATTCATTGGAGGTGGATGCAAGTACTTTAATCTGATTTGTCTTTTCTCTAACCTCGATCTCCATTGCAGAGGCAGAGTGGTTATGCTCTGTGGTCCTTTCAACAGTGTCACCAAGAGTAACTGCTCTGCCTGTGCAATGGGACGAGTAATACTGCACACACCTCCAATGACTCCTGGGCTCAGTTAATCTCTCCTTAAAATAAAGATAGCCACTGTGCTTTAGTAATCGATTCCCTCTGTTGGACTTGATGTATGTTGCCTGTCTTCCACTTGCCATATTGATGTTTTTCTGAACAAAAGTCCAAATGTTATGTGCTTTGACTAATTGAATTTTTTTATTGATTACAACAGCTATAATTTTGTACTATGGTTTGTAGTTGTTTCCTGTCAAAAGAAAAAAAGGCATTTTAAATAGTTAATGTATTTTGCGTCACCTTAGTATATAATCCTGGGCGTAGTTTGCGTAGTAGCGCTACGCGTAGCTACGCGAAGTGCATTTCGCACTACGCGAGCTACGTGTAGCACTACGTGAACTGCGTAGTGCGGTAGGAATTGCTGTTCGCAATGATTGCACAGTGCCGGATGCTTGTCCGCACTGTGCAATCATTGCAAACGGCATCTTGCACAGTACAAGCGGTCATTTTCTGCCGCTCGAGTAGATTTGTACTCGAGCAGCAGTTTTCTCAACGCGGACTGGTAGTTTCTCATCGCGAGCGGTCGCGAGCATACGCGACCACTCGCAATGAGAAACCTGACCTCCCCGCGTTGAGAATCTCGCCGGGAGGTTTATTTTCCACGCTCGCAATCGGCAACTTGATGTTGCTGATCGCGAACGAGGAAAAAGTCTCGCCGGGATGTCATTTTGCTCGCTCGCGGACGCCAACTTGATGTTGAGGACCGCGAGCAAGCAAAAAAGGCCCGCTACGCGTTTTTGCACTGTGCTACGTGCAATTCGCGTAGCGCGTAGTTGCGCAAATTACGCAAACTACGCGAGCGTAGTGTAGTTTTCCACCAAGGCCTACTTAGTAAGGTTCATTTGACTGCTTGCTTGTCCTTTTGCAGGTATAGGACTTTATCTTCGTGATTTGGCTGATTTAGTTTTCTCTCTTCAGGGGGATGTTGGACTGATCTATAAGGAAATGTTGTCATTAACTAGCGCCAAGAGACCGTCAGGTGGATGTCCACTCAACAAATGGACAGTAACATAACATAACATAACATTAACAGAGGCTTTCAAATGATTGTTAGGTTAGCCTGTTTTTTTTTTTTTTTTAGAACCAATTGTTATTTGTTTTGCTTTTTGGTTAGTAATTAAAATGTTTTGGTTAGTTTTGGCTGTAACATTAGGTTTTTTAATTATTTTACCTCTCAAAGGCATTCTGCTTGTTGAGCAAGTGCTGGTGATTATGGAGTCCAGCTGATGGTTTTGTTTGAATTGTTGTCTATGGATAATTTATTGAACCTGTGAAAAAAATTATAATGACTGTATGCTCAAGTTTTAAATGATTACATTTCATAAAGCAACAATTGACCAGCACCTTCCCAGAGACAGGCACCCGGCGGAGTTAAAATAGTAATTTTGCCCCCCACCACCCCTGAGCAGCACCTTCTGTGAGCCAAGCACCTGGTGGATTTAGAATAGTAATTTTGCTCCCCACCACTGACTAGCACCTTCCCCAAGGCAAGCACCGGGCAGAGTTAGAATAGTAATTTTGCTCCTTAGCATTGACCAGCACATTCCCTGAGGCAACCCCCTGCAGAGTTAGAATAGTAATTTTCCCCCCAACACTGACCAGCACCTTCCCTGAGGCAAGCCCCCTGCTGAGTTAGAATAGTCATTTTGACCCCTACCACTGACCAGCATCTTGCTTGAGGCAAGCACCCGGCGGAGTTTGAATGGTAATGTTGCCACTCACCACTGACCAGTACCTTCCTTGAGCCAAGCACCCTGTAGAGTTAGAATAGTAAATTTGCCCCCACCACTGACCAGCACCTTTATTGAGGCAAGACCCCTGCGGAGTTACAATAGTAGTTTTGTCCCCTAGCACTGACCAGCACCTTCCTTGACGCAACCATCCAGTAGAGTTCGAATAGTAATTATTACCCCTCATCACTGACCATTACCTTCACTGAGGCAAGCCCCCTGCAGAGTTACAATAGTAATTTTGCCCTGTACCACTGAACAGCACCTTCCCTGAGGCAAGCACCTGGCGGAGTTAGAATAGTAATTTTTTCCCCCACCACTGACCAGTACCTTTCCCCGAGGTAAATCATTTTCTAAAATTCCAAAATATTTTTTTTCGTCTAATACAAATAGTTTAGCGTAAACTTACAGAAGATTTTCTTCAGGTATTTTAATCAAATTTGATAGCTGTATGTCTTTGTCCAAAGTCTGTGAATGTATTAGAAAAACTGGGGATTGTTTTACTTATAATTAAATGTGATTTGTGTTAAACATTCATTTAATTCCGACTGAAGATGAGAATTCTACTACTGTATCACTATGTTCAAGGTCTGTGAATTAATTGTTTTCTAAGTAAATGTGTTTTGTCTAAAACTTACTCTTACTTCAGTCAATAGATGGCAGTGTTTGAACTCCAAACTGTCAGTTGTCTCCTCCTACTCCAGCTGCATGTGGTCACCAGGAGAGTCATTGTACCACTGAGCACAATATGGTGGTCGGCTGAATTTATATGTTTGTTAAAAATTTAAAAGAGAATATGTTTTGAAATAGTTGTTTTAGCATGAATCAGAACCTGGAAGAATGTATATTTATTATGTTGTATGTAAAATATTGGTTTTCACGTTCCGTTTTAGAATGGCAGCCATTTTGAGTAGACCATGGCTGTGTAGTTATAGTGAAAATATTGGAAGGACACCCGTTTCTTATGCTTTGTAGGTACATGCTGGTTTTGCCGATAGTGTTCAGTGTTTTTTGGTAAAATTAGTTTGATGACTACTTTGAGTGATTTACATCCTGAAAAATATATATATATATATTGTTTTACGTTTGCGATATAATCAAATTTTGGCATTTAATTTTATTTTCTTGTTTTTTTCGTAACATCAATATACGTTTAACATAGGATGAGAAATACGCGTTGTACTGGCATGCGTTGTATTTGTATACGTGGTAAAGGAATGCATTGTAATGGTACTTTTTATGTATCCCTATGAACATGCGTTGTAATGGCTTTCGTTGTGAAATTATGCAATGTAATGGTAGGTGTGTTGTAAAGTCTGAGTTGTAAAAGTCTGCGTGGTAATGCTATGCTTTGTAACGACATATAGTCTTCATGCATAGCAATACTGTAGGAGATATACAATTAAGTGATGCATTGTCATGATTTCAGTGTCAAGAAATATTATATTCTGTCTCGATTGGGAGAGGTTCACTTTCACTTCAGATTGATCCCTGTTATTAATGGTTGTGCCTATCTTGCCAAAAATGTTCAAGTTAAAAGAAGCCCACAATAAGCAAACGTTGATGTCTATGCTGAGGAGCAAGTCCGATGATGCAGCATGCTACTTAAGGTGGTTAAGAGCTTATTGTCTTTTTAAATCAAGCAATTTTTAGTAAAATGCCTGGTACTGAAGAAGTCTTAGGGTTAAAAGTTATATGTGAAATGCCCAGATCTTTAAAATATATATTTGGAAAAGATTATTGGAGAACGTCAAGGAATAGTATGTGTTTGAGAAAGTCAGTAAAAATAACAACAATTACCTACTGAGACAAACAGGTGCAATAAAGAGTGAGAAGATAATGGGTCCAGGCAGATAGGTTTGGAGTACTGAAATAAAAGCATGTATGTTTTCTACAAGTATATAGAGGGTGAAAACGATATTAAATTATGACTCAAAGAGAAAAGGAAATCAACTGATTGGACACAACGATTTCAAAATAAGATGCTATCCCAAATGAAAGTGTTAATGGAAAATATAATGGAGAAAAATAGTTAAAAAAAGAATGCAGAATGTGATTAGGGAAATCTCCTGAGCATTTGCCATGTATATTCTTAGGCAGCTTTGAGCACCAATTAATTAGTCTTAATTATCAGACTCAAACTTGCAATGAGGAGTTATTTATCTAATGCAATAACTTATGACCTAGCCGAGCTGGAGCTTATTGCGTCCTATAAGTTTGTACCCAAACACTGGACTACCCCAAATTAGCATCCTGTAGGCAGACAAATTGTGTAGGACATATTTGCTTTTCGTTTTCTAATAGGATCCTGTTGAAAATTGGGATTCTGTTTGGCAGAGGTATGCACTCTCTCCAAGGAGGAACCACAATCCTATTCAGGGTAGGTCACAACACTTCCTAAATTATCCTGTTTTGACACTCTAGTAGCTTGGTACAGAGAAGTCAGGCTTAACTTAAGAGGTAATGTGTAAGTATTTATACAACACTAAGGGGGATATTCTCAAGAACGTGCGATAATCATCGCCAAAATAGGTTAACTCAATTTTACACATCGCCGTCTATTGCGGGAAAATAACTCTGTGTTAATGTCTTATTCTCAACACGGCGGTAACATGCGATAGTTTCCCGATAACGCGTCAAATGTCCGCGATAAAATTACCGGGACTGCAATAAAAATCTAAACCCGAACGTGAAAAAAGTTGCGATGGGCCCAGCTGCGATAAAAAATTCAGCGATAAGCAGCGCCAGGCCTGCAAGTCCCACAAGTCAGGCGGGAAAAACCACTATAAAAGCGGCAACAAAAAACACTAACAAAACACAAACAACTGCGAAGCACCATGGAGGTAGCCGGAGCAAGTACAGAGGACAACCAGAACCCCACAAGCCCCACGGAAGACCAGCCTAGGACCTCGGGGTCAGGGAAGGGCAAGGAGAAGAAGAAGAGGAACCCGCGTTTCAGTACACAGGAAAACCAGATCCTCATTACGGAGGTGATAGAACACCACCACCAACTGTTCATCACCTCCACTGTGTCATTGGCAACTAAAAATAAAATATGGCAGTCCATCTTGGCCAAGGTGAATGCAGTCGGAGTGAAGAGAAGGGAAGTGGACGACTGCAAGAAGCGCTGGACTGATGTGAAGCGCAAAACCAAGCTGAAACTTGCAGGGAACATGAAAGCAGCAATGCAGACTGGAGGTGGGAGTCCAGCGACACACCAGGAGCTGGATGAGATGGAGGAAATGGTGACCTGAGTCATCATTGGGGAGACAGTGGCAGGAGTTGGGGGACCGGACACTGCACAACATGACCTGAGCCAACAGAAACAGGGTGAGTAACGACCAGGGACTGGGGGCACGGGGGGAGGTGGGCACAATGGCACACATGCACAATTAAGTATAGCACATCTGCGGAGAAACCATGCCCAAGAGTCACAACTCCGACCAAGAGCCCAATTTACCCAAGTCTGCAATATCACAGCACTGTTTAAGCACAGAAGTGAAAGGCACACCGCCTGAAAGGGATAGGGCCTGCCAAATCAGAGCTGAAGGGGCAACACACCCACAATGCAGCACACACACATAAGAATCAGAGCACCTCAACATTGACAACAATGTGGAACAAACTGCAACACTGTCACAACAGAACAGAGGACTCAACTGCTGCCGCTTGTGTGTAGAAAATGGCCATTCGCATTTGGCATAGCAGGAAACTGTGAGATGACAATGTACAAGTACAACCTCACATCCCTGATGGTGTAGAAATGTCAACTGTCCCGCATCAAATAGGCATCTCCTCACAAACAGTCACAATGTACATTGTCATGCAGTCTGTTAGTAAACTTGTACAATGCATGAACATACATGTGAACAGAATGTTAAACTGCATCTCCCCTTCACATTGCGGGGGGAGAATCAACACCTCCTGCAGAGCAGACCCAACAACTCAGCACTGATGATGAAGAGGACCTCCCCAACATCGACACCAATGCCCTCCAATAGCTCATGGACAGCTTCGGCACCCCACCTCAAGGAGCAGGGCAGCACAGCTGCATCGAGGAGACCCCACCCCCTGCACAGACCACACAGCAGGAAGCACCCACCACCACGGCTGTCTCCCAGGACCCCCACGACCAACACATGGCATTCCAACGCCGTGTGTTAGGGTTCCAGGAGAAGATGGCTGATCATCTGTGGGTGGGGTTTGACCTCATGGCAGCCAAACTAGATGCCATACGTGGGTGTCTAAGTCCCATCAAGGACGACTTACAGTCCCTAACGGACACCCACTGTCCGCTCCATGCTCTCCAACAATCCATGGCTGACATCGCTGGAGTCATGACTCTGAGCCAAGAACAACTGTCTAGTCAGAGTGGCTCCAGCGATGTCAGCCGGGAGTTGGGACACATAAGGAGAATGATGGAGAGCTTGGAGCGGATGCAGGTGGAAAGAATGTGTGCCACGGCTGCATACCAGCGAGATGTAGCTGTGATCTTAGATGCCCTGCAGATCCTCGTCATGGCATTGCCGCCACAAGGCCTGGCGCAGATGAATGCTGGATAATTTACTACTCCATCCACATCTCTGCCCCCTGAAGTGTCAGTGCCACACAGTGCAGCAGACATTCCACCTACGGCCCCAGATGTGTCAGTGCCACACAGTGATGCAGACTAAACACCACCACCCACATGTGAGGCACCTGACACATCAGAGGGCTAAGATGATGAATCTGGCTTTGTGGTAAGAATGAAGTGGCAGCATTCATCTCCGCCATATGGCCTGTATCAGCTTGGTTCTGCCCTCTGCATCATGCCCTGGAATAACACCTTCCACTGTCCCCCGATACACTCAGCGACACTTACCTTGGACCTCGACATGGACTGCCATATTTGCTTTGGTTACCAATGACACAGCAATCACACTGCGGACTGAAGTCTTCCGCTTCCGATGAACTTGTCAATCCCTAAAGGACTCTGGCTGGCCCTCCACGGGGCAACAATGTAAAGTGGGGTTTGCATGGACCTGTACTGGTCCAGCTTCAACACTCCACTGAATGTGAATAAAACATCCTAATTCACACAGATGTGTCATGGCTATGATCAATCAAGTATGAAAATATGGATGAATTTAGGGACAGTGATTACAAAAAAAGGTACTCCCTGGGTAATGCTATCAATGTGCATGTATGGCCGTGACCCAGATAGGCAGTGAGACACACATTGTCATTCAAATCAACACTCATCACAGTTGGATACAAGTGAAGGTGCGTAGACTTTATTAGCATATGCGTGTCAGTACGGGCAAGATAAGTGCCACAACATGCAGACCAATGCAGCAGGTGTGTGTTAACCCGCGTTGTTGTCCGCTCATGTATTCGGAGTCCAGGCGAATACAGCCATGTCCACTGTTGTCGTGGGATATGTGACCAGATCTCCAAGATGCAACAAGGTGTCGGGACATGTGCAATGTGTTCCAATCTGTTGTGGCTGCAGGTACATAGTTACTCGTCCATGAAAGCGATTGCAGCTTCGTAGGCTATCATTTCCAACATGAGGTCGTTGTCGACTTCATCAAACAGGACGGCGAGGCAATCCATTAGCAGGTCCTGACAGATGTGCTGCATCCACCCCCTTTCACCAATTAGCACTTCAGCCCAATAGGGGAGCGGTTCAATGTGGTCACTGCACACGAGGAGTTGTGCAATATCCCAGGTCCAGCTGCCAGCATGTATGCCAAGTATCAAGGCATCCCATAAACGGGTATCACGGTGACACTCCTGGTCGTGGCCCAACAGGGGGCGCACACACATGTCAAAATCCAGTTCAGCCACCGTCCTGTTGGATAGGCAGACATCCATGGACTACTCGAAAATGCACGATTGACAATGCAACACAGGCTGGACGCAGGTGACGTTGGCAAGGCGGAAGCTTGGCCGGTAACTGATCCGCTGCACTGCCAATGGCAGTGCCCCCAGTAAATGCAGCATATGTGCACAGTACAGTTCCACGTGACAGGGGTTGTGCATGTGTCCGGGATATTCTGCCATTGCGTTAGTGGCTCTGGTTGAAGCGGCACTGTTCTGACCTGCACCAGTTCTGTGGATGAAATGCCACAGCTCAGATCAATGATGTGTGCAACGGTTGTATGCCTAGGATGGTGTGGGAGTAAGTGTGAAGGCCATTCCATGCAAGATAACTTTGAGCAAGGACTTCTGTGTGTGGGGTGTGTATACGTTGGTCTTTCATCGGGCTGTGCATAGTGTGGGAGTTGTCATCAGCTGCTATAGTATCTGTCAGGGGGTGCCGGGCACATGCAATTCCGAGGTCGGAGGTGCAGATGTGCTTCCGTCTGATAGTTCAGACAATGGAGTTTTCATCCCTAATGTTAGTTTGTCATCTGCTTGCATTCAGGAAATGTGATGTGGCTTGTTGGGGGTGGGGTGGGATGTGTGCGACTTTGGGTTCATGTTTGACATGACTTGCATGTGGCAAATGAGCGGCATCACTGTGTGTTACGTTGCCTCACAGCTGCTCCTCCCTCCCCCCGAGCCTATTTACTTGTGTGCGCTGTTCGGTTGCATCACTTTCACTCCTACGGCACACCATTGTCATGCCTGTCTGCGCATGTACACAAGCCTGACAACGACACTGTGATGTTGGCCGTTGAAGGTGGGCGGCCACGTGAGTGTAGGCCTATGGTAAGGATAGGGCAGACACAGATGTAGAGTTCATGCCTGGCTGAACTCGCGCTGCGATTAAGGCTAGGCATTTGGCACATGCTGCGGCAATACAGATACACACAACACTTGGCATGTATGAGCCAAGACCCCGAGCGGTCTTGCACTCCTTCATTTCTCCGTTCGTGCGAGCCCGCCCTCCGGGTGCATTCTACATTGCAACATTGTTGATTGCGGGCCGGGTGGCGCAGACACTACAACAGAGACACATGCATTAGTTACTTCCTTGTCCAGGCCAGAACTGAACCACGCCCAGAGCCCCGGGCAAATTCTTCACACCCCTACGCTGGACTGGCGTATGCCGGCCCAGCCCACTCCGCTTATGCTTACAGGGGGGGACGACAAAGCTACGTGTCCAAGGTCTTACCCACTGCCTGAGGTGACATGGTTGCAGCCGCTGTCCACAGCACAATGTGATGTGGTAGGGCCCGGGGCCATCATGCATACATAATGACCACACAGACACACTTAGATAGATAGTGGAACTGGCTACGGGCACATGCGCCTGGCCCCTCTTTATTACCAGGGTCACATGTCCAGTGACGCCTGTGCTGGATGGGTGTGGGGTGAGCGTAAGCCAGCCCTCAGGGAGTGGTTGGTGCTGGCAACAACTAGAACAGTGATCAACGTTTCACACACACAAGACTCAATCAGGAAGGGTCCATGACTTGTGGTGCACTGAGGTAGGGGCACCAGCTCTGGCATCACACACACAAGACTCAATCATAAAGGGTCCATGACTTGTGGTGCACTGAGTTAGTGGCACCTGAAGAGCTGAGCAGGATATCAAGCTGATGATGGCACCCAAGACAGGTGTGAGCCACTTTGATAGGCTGGCAGTTGTTGGTTGGAGGTGGTCCTGGCAGTGGTGGTGGGTGTGCAGCCAGCGATGATGGCGTGTCCTTGCAGGTCAGGATTGGATTTGATTTGTGTGAGTCCTGCTGGCCGCAGTGTAGGCCGGAGGCAGCGGTCAGCAAGGGCCCACAGCCACGTGGCGTTGACTTGAGCTGCACAGAGTTAGTGGCACCTGAAGCGCTCAGTGGGTGTGCAGCCAGCGATGATGCGTCGTACGGGCGGGCCGCACTGGAAGCAATATCTGTTGCCTACTGAACTGCGCCATAAATAAATCAAGACTCGATTTGAATTGGGGGACCTGCTGACCGCAGTGTAGGCCGAAGGCAGTAGTCAGCACACACATAACTTCGCGGTGCCGTGCCGCTGGGTGCGCTGGGGGCCTGTGTCGCGGAAGCCATCGTTCGGCTGAGGAGGCTGGTGGTCACGGCAGCGGACTCGTGGCAGGGTGAGAGGCGCGGCCCTGGCAGATGCGTTGGCCATCCCAAAAGTGAACCACGCCCAGAGCCCCGGCCTATTTATTCACACTCCTTCGCTGGACTGGTGTACGCCGGACTAGCCCACTCCGCTTACGCTTACAGGGGGGACGACACAGCTACATGACTGAGGTCTTCCCCACTGCCTGAGGTAACATGGTTGCGTCCACTGTCCACAACACTACAAACACCAGCAGTATGTGTCCACATGGACATGTCTGTGCTCTGCATACTGATGTCTGTCCAGCACATCACCGCCACACTTGGCATTGTGTACATTCTTATTCATGGGTGACTTGCCTCCTTCACACATACTTGGTTCCCACCTCTCCCCACATTCTGCAATTGTGTGGCTGAGGGGCCATGCTGTTTCGGAAGGTCAGCTGTCTTGTTCTGCACTGCCTGGGTGGTAGTCTGGGGGGTAGGCCGGGGGGGCCTGGGGGTGGTGGCTGCAGGTTGTCGTCCTGCTTAACACCAGTCAAAGGCAGGTGTTAAATCCCTGCAGCTAACGCGCCTTATCGCCTGTTTTTGGATCTATCGCAGATCTGGCTGGTCATTGGGAATATCGCTAAGTGGTGTTTTTGTGTGTTTTTGCACGGGAACACCTACTCTGCATATCATTAGCGTTAGTTGTCGCTCTCATCCGTGGTGATGTTTTTTGCGGCAGCTATCGCTGGAAAACTGGCGATATCGGCAGTTTGCACCAGCATGAGAATAGGGCGAAAATCTATCGCCACTTTTGCGGTGCTAAAGTGCCTATAAATTGGCGATAAGTCCTTGAGAATATGCCCCTAAAACTTGTAAATCAGTGAAAACATGACAAAAAGACTCCACACCATTTTAGAATAATAAAGAATAATTTTATAAATAAAACAAGACCCAAATGACAAATATCCACTGTGTGAAAGTCGAGATATGAATTTTTAAAGAATAAATATAGAAACAGCGCCTTGAAGCAATAAGCTCCTATTGGAATATCTGATCACCCTTGAACGGGACAAAGTCAAACGTTCAGGTTGACTGCAATGGAGCACGGGCTGGATGCAGGACCCACGCAGGACCTGCTGAGCAAAAGTACCTTGATCCTGGTCACAGACAACAATATGCATCGGTGTTTCCCACGCAATTGGGGTGATGCGCTGGATTTCTCCAGGCAATGGCAGTGATGCAACAGTTCTGTGAGTAAAGCACCTGGTCTGAGGTGCTACAGTTCCAAAGGTGATGAGCCTAGTTTCTCAAGTGCTGTAGAGGCGATGATCTGATCTTCTCCATGCAGTGGAAGTGATACGTTGGCTCCGAAGCTACAGCTCCGAGTGCGATGGGGCAGCTCTGAGTGTGATGAACAGGTGCAATTCCCATAACAGTGGCGATGCGTGGATTCTGATCATGCAGCGGAGGATGCATCGGGTTCACTGGAGCAAAACCCTGGGTCCACTCCAAGGGGCCAGGACTGGGGTGGCCCCACTTGGCATGACAGACTAACAAGCAGTAGAGTCCAAGGTTGGAACAGGAGGGTTGTAAGACTTTTGTGTACTTAAGACTTAGGAAACAGGAGGCAAGTTAGAAAGCCCTCTGACCTGCTCTGGGTTCAAGTGAAGCAGGCCGAGTACTTCTCAATCAGGCAGGAGAACAGCAGGCAGCAGGGCAGCTAAGTAAGACAAGAGCAGAGCAAGGCAGCAGTCCAGCAGAGTGGCAGTCCTTTCAGCAGCACAGCAGATCTTCTTCCTTGCTGAGTAGTCACATGTTCAGAAATGTACTAAAGTTATGGTGCCATGTGCTCAGTGGTTATACCCATTTGTGCCTTTGAAGTGGGGGAGACTTCAAAGAAAGCTTTGAAGTGCACAGTGGTCCCAACCTTCCTGCCCTGGCTCCAGAATCACTAGAGGAGGGTTTTCAGCCCTTTGTGGATGTGCAGAGCACAGCCTATTCAGGTGTAAGTGTGAGGCTGTGCCTAGCTCCTCCCTCCCAACCTCCCAGGAAGACTCAGCAGTCACACCAAAGAGGCTTTTGTGTGTGGCTGTCTCGAAGGAATACTCAAAGTCCAGCTGTGACTCAAACCAGACTGAACAGAGACAGGCAGCAGGCATAAAATGGCTGAAGCAAGTAAATGCTAACTTTCTAAAAGTGGCATTTGCTAAACTGTAATTTAAAATCCAACTTCACCATAAGTTGTGATTTTAAATTCTGAGTTCAGTGACGACAAACTTGAAAAGTCCATCTCTTTACAATTGGATATTACATTCAAAAGATGTAATAAGGTAATCCCAATGTTATCCTATGGGAGAGATAGGCATTGCAGTAGTGATGATTGAAATCGGAAGTTTTCCACTACCAAAATATGTAAACTTGAAAGTATATGTCCTGCCTTTTAAATTGATTGCACCCGGCCCTGTGGCTTATACAGGGCCTACATTAGAGGTGACATATGCATAAAAAGGAAAGGATTGGACCTGGCAAGAGGGTTTTCTTACCAGGTCGACATGGCAGTTTAAACCTGCATACACAGCCTTTGCAGGATCAGCCCTGAGAAATGGTTAGGGGCTACTTATGTGTGTGGCAAAAACAGTGCTGCAGGCTCACTAGTAGTATTTAGTTTACAGGCCCTGGGCACATGCAGTGCACTTTACCAGAGGCTTATAAGTAAATTAAATATGCCAATTGGGGATGAACCAATGTTACCATGTTGCGGGTAGATAGCACAACCACTTTAGCACTGTTAAAGTGCACTGAGTCCTAAAGCCAGCAAAAACAAGGTCAGAAAAATGGAGGGAAGCAGACAAAAAGTTGGGGTAGGACCACCCTAAGGCTGTTAGGTCTAATATGTGCCCCCCCACCTAAATGTAGGGAGAGCTACCCAACCTCTTGGGAGTTTTCTTCACTAAGGTAGAAGAATCTGTAGAGACAGTCAGCATTGGCGTGGTCTGTCCCCAGGCGATGTTCCACCGTAAAGTCCATTCCCTGTAGGGGGATTGTTAGACCTGCCATCCTCCTGACTTTTTGCAGTTTGCCTCCCATTTCTGCTGGATCTTTCATTGGCCTTAGGACTCTGAGCACTTTACTACTGCTCACCAGTGCTAAAGTGCATGTGCTTCTCCCCCGAGCATGATGACATTGGTGTATACTTGATAAGCATATTTGTTGTAAGTTCCTGGTAAGTGGTTTACCATATACCCATGGCCTGTACTTCAAATGCTACTAGTGGGCTGCAGCACGCATTGATTTTGACACTCACAGAAGTATCCATTCAAACCTGTCTCAGGCCTGCCACTGTAGTGCCTGTGTGTGCAGTTTACTGTCACTTTGATTTAGCATTTAAAACTACTTGCCAGGCCTTAGATGCCCCTTTTAATATATATAAGTAACTCATAAGATAGGCTCTAAGCAACCCTAAGGGCTGGGTGCCATGTAAGTAAAAGGTAGGACAAGAACTTTTATGTTTTACATGTCCAGGGAAGTGACAAGCAGCCTATTTCGTTTTTCACTACTGTGTGGCCTACCCCTCTCATAGGCCAGCACTGGGAATTCCTTAATACACTTTTAAGCTATAATTCCTGATCAGAGAGGAGTAGCTTTTTCATATTTCATATCTTTGGAATGGTAATGCTAAACCCTCTTGACTGGTGAAGTTAGAATTAACATTACTGTTTTAGAAATGCCACTTTTAGAAAGTAGACATTTCTCTACACTTACTGCTCTTTCTGTTTTAAAGCCTGTCACCAATAAACATCTGGATTGGGTGACAGCTACACATTGGGGCATATTCACAAGGAGCTATCGCCGAATTAACGGCACTTTATCGCAGCCAAAGTTGTGATAAATGTACCCCCCCATTCACAAGCCGGTGTTAACAGCCCACAGCACCAGTTTACCCGCGATAGCAGCCGCAAAAAACATCGCCACAGAGGACCCCCGCAAATATCGCTAATGAGATGCAGAGTAGGTGTTCCCGTGTGAAAAGTCGAGACAACATCACACCTCAACATTCACAACGACCAGCCACATCGACGATAAGAACACAAAACAGGCGATGAGGTGCGCTAGCCGCAGGTATTTAACACCTGCCTCAAGCAGGTGTAAAGAAGGACTTCTACCTGCAGCAGGCAACGGAGTCCTGCACACAGCCATACCCGAAGAACAAACGACGCCATGGAGCTACTCTACATGCAGCTCAGAGCCCCAACAGGGCCACAACACCCCCGCCACCACCCCCTGGACCGCCACCCCCCCAGGACCCGGACCCACTCCCCCCCGGACCACCACAAAGGCAGCGTAGAGCAAGACAGCAGACCTACCGTAAACGCACCACCCTCACAGACCTAACACCCGCGGAAGTCATTGCCCACTACAGGCTCAAAAGGATAACCATCCTCCGCATCCTGACCCACATTGTCCACAGGCTGACGGTCCCAACACAGCAGAGAACAAACATCCCTCCGCAGACAAAGCTGCTGGCAGTGCTGCACCTGTTGGCCCCTGGGACCTTCCAACCAACAACTGCTAGAGTCGGAGGTTTCTCACAGCCAGCCCTATCAAAGTTCATCACACCTGTCCTGGATGCCATCATCAGCTTCATACCCCAGTACCTTCACTTCCCCAACACTGCGCAGGAACAGCTGGAGACTAAGCAAGGCTTCTACGCCATAGTCGGATTCCCGGCCATGTTGGGGGCAATCGACTGCACACATGTCCCACTTGTGCCACCTGCGGATACTGCACACCACTACCGCAACAGGAATCATACGCATTCCATCAATGTGCAGGCAATAGTGGACCACCGGGGAATGTTCACCAATGCCGTCGCCAACTACCCAGGCAGTGTGCATGATTCCTTCATCTTACGACAGTCCATCATCAACCAGCGCTTCCGGGATGGCACATATGGAACGGGACTGCTCGTTGGTAAGTACCAACTCAACACACCACACATCCCACTGCCACCAACGCACAAGGCACAACTGTGGGGATGCACACGTGACCTAACCACATCCGACATGTTAAACTACATGACCCCCTACCAGACACGACTACCCCACTCCATGGTCATCCTGGGCTACCCCTGCACCCAATACAGACTCCACATGGCACCACAGCCACACAACTGCTGAACGTGTGGAGATGCGGAATGCGGCCATGACACATGTGAGGCACTGCTCTGCCCCCATGTCCCTACCCCGGTCTCCCGCAGGTCAGCGTCCCGTGGTGGTGGGCCTGTGTCGGCCGCTGTGCATCCGGGGCGACTAGACCTGTGCGACTCGAGTCATACCCCCTTGTAGTTCAGACATTGCATGTCTGTGTGCCTGATGACTGTTGGTGTAGTTGCCAGCACATGCTACTCCCTGAGGGCTGGCTTACACTCACCCCCCCCCAGCCAGCACAGGCATCACCGAATTGGTGGGCCTGCCATCACATCCTGTCGAATCAAGTATTGACTCTTTTCTCCCTGCACTGTCCCAGGTGATCAAGGATATGCACTCTGCCCTTAGATGATGACACCCCTCCGAGACCCGAACACACCCGCCCAGAGTCAGTACAATGCGGCCCACATACGCACCAGGGGCTTCGTTGAATGCACATTTGGCGTGTTGAAGTCACGTTTCAGGTGCCTGGACGGCACTGGTGAGAAGCTCCTGTACAGTCCGGATGTCGTGTGCAAGATGATCGTTGCATGTTGTGTGTTGCACAACATCTGTGTTCGCACCAGGGCCCCATGGATCCCAGTTCCAGAGGTACCGGACGATGATGGTGGTGATGGGGCAGGTGGCCCACATCCCACTGCAGCTGCGGCAGGAATGGCCCGTAGGGACTCCATCATTGCCACTTACTTCTCATGAGCACGTCACATTCTGACCCTCCGTGGCATTCATGGGACAGTAGTAGATGTCCAATTGCACTGCATGTGTGAATAAAACATGTTTGCAGGTCACAGGTTGGATTTGTACATTGTCATGTGGTGAATGTCCCTGGGGTTTCAGGTGTGATTTGCCAGGTTGTGCGCATTTTCGGATCCAGTTGTGTCCTGTGTTCAGTTGTGGAGGTGTTGCTCTTTGTACCGGGATTTTGTCACTGTCCGGGTGCACTTCTGCTTGTGTGCGTATGCTGCAAGGTGGGTGTGTCGCTCCTGCAGCTCTGATTTGTCTGCCACTGGTCTCTTTCATGTGGTGTGCCTGTGGGTTCTGTTCTGCCACGGTGCGTGGATGTTGTGGTGTGCATGTTGTCCTCTGCAGTTGGCCGGTGCATCCGTGGCACTCCGCTGTTGATGTATTTTGTTCTGTGGCATTTTCCGTATACTGTTCTTGTGCTTTTTCCCGCATTGCGCGTGCGTATTGCTGCCTTCGCGCTGGTTGTCACTGTTTTCTTATCGCGCTTTGGCCCATCGCGTATTTTTTGGTGTTGTGGTTTGTGTTTTTGCCTCCGTGGTGGTGGTTGTATCGCAGACTTTGTCCGCGGTTTCGGCAGGCTATCGCATGGTACCGCCTTGTTGTGAATTCCACGTTGACACGGGGTTATTTTCCCATGATAGGCTGCGTTATTGGAAGTTGCGTTACGCTACTCTTGCAGTACACGTTCTTGTGAATATACCCCATTGTGCATTCCCTCTAGACAGCCACAATCATTGGCATTCAGCTGCATTCTGATGGGTCTTCCTGAGCAGGGAAGAATGGGACTGGCTGACACTTATACTTGAATTGGTAGTGTCCTGTCCACACACAAAGCACTGATTTACCCCCCAGAGATAGCCTGGCAGACAGGACTGGGTTGAAAGGGATCCTTGTGCACTTCAGAGAGCTGCTTTTAAGTCACTTCCTACATCAAAGGTTCTTTTGGATATAAGTACTGGGTCTCTGACCCCTAAAATATCAGACACTTCTGGATCTTGAACTGAACCTCTGTCAGAAGACTGCAGTGCTGCTTAAAGGAATCAACTGGACTGCTTTTGTTGAAGGACTGCTTTTCTGCTGCCTACTGATCTCTGACTCTGCTGAAGGAGAGCTGGACTCTGCCTTCCCTCTAAGTGATCTCCAAGGGCATGCTGGCTTGCCTCCTTTTTTATGGTCTCAGGGACACAAAGGACTTCTTGCAATTCTACTTAAGTTGCTGGACTCTGCCTTCTGTGAGCCTTATCCTTGCCTGAAGTGCCCTCTCCACGTTCTGGGCCCCATAAGTGTGTTCTGCGGCTGTTTTGCTACAAAACCGATGCATTGTTACCTTTGCACCGATCAGAACCAACACATCACCCTTCAACGCGGGCACAGAGGCTATTCGACAATAGTGGTTCAACAGCCTCTGCAGACCAACAGCGACGGCAGCACGGCTCAAAGACGATGCATTGCCTTCACCCCAGTGAAGCTCGATGACGATGCAGTGACCCTACTACATGGAAAAGATTGATGCATCATGCCCTCAGCATCGACGCTTTCCTCCATCCAAGGTACTTTCTCAGCAGGCCCTATGTGGGTTCTGTAGACAGCCTGCCCTCCATCGGTGTCGACCTGAACTTTGGATTTGCACTGGTCCTTCGCAACCTCAAGTAACCTGTTGACCACTAGTGACTTCTATGCACTGTTTTTTAAAATGTATTCTTTAAAAATTCATATGTCGACTTCTACTGATAACATTTTTGTCATTTTGGTCTTAGTCTTCTCAGATAAATATTCCCTATTTTCCTAAACATGTGTCTAGGCTTTTTGTGGTTTATTCACTGTGTAACTGTGTGCGTGTTTTGCACAAATACTTTACACATTGCCTCTTTAGATAAGCCTGACTGCTCTGTGCCAATCTACCAGAGGGTGAGCACACGTTATCTTTTAGTGTGTATCTAGCTTACCCTGACTGGAGTGGTGGTTCCTGCCTGGCCTGGGTACATACCTCAGCCAACCAGAAATCTAATTTCTAATAGAGATGGACCACCTCAACAGTTTGGTATATCACCCCTCATCTACTTGAGCTCTCTGAGGGGTCTGTGTTCTGTCTGAACCCAGAAGTGAGTCCCAAACAGGTATGGCCTTAACTTCTTCAGTGCCCAGACCACAGCAAAAGCTTATCTTTCAATGACATTCCCACTCTGTTCCTGTGGAAGCAATCTCCTGCTAATGAAGGCTACTAGTTGGTCTAGACCCTTTTCATTAAACTTGAGAGAGTCAAAGGCTTTCTGACAAGCCTCTGTCTAGTTCACCAATCTGGACTGCATCTTAGGAGTCAGCTCAGTTAAGGGGGCAGCAATAATAGCATAGCCCATAACGAATCTTCTGTAATGGCCTGTGAGGCCTAGGAAGGCTCGCACTTCAATTTTGGTTTTAGGTGGTTGCCAGCCATGATAGTTTTACTCTTGGCCTGCAGGGGCAGCACTTTGCCTCCACATACCAGGTGTCCCAAGTACACCACAAAACCATTCCCAATCTGGCACTTGCGGGCCTTGATTGTCAGGCCTGTCTTTTGCAGGGCCTGAAGCACCTCATAGAGGTGAGGCAGGTGTTCCTCCCAGTTGCAGCTGTAGACGGCGATGCCTTCTAAGTTGGTGGGATAGAAAGCTCCTTACCAGCCAGGACCTTGTTAACCAAACACTGGAAGGCAGCAGCGGCATTTCTCAAACCAAAGGGCATCACCCGTGAAATGACACTCTGGGGTTGAAAATGCAGACCTCTCTTTGGCCCCCTCAATCAGAGCAATCTGCCAGTACCCTGATGTTAAGTCAAAGGTACTGAGGAATTTGGCAGCACCCTGCCTGTCAATGAGCACATCAGCTCTGGCGATGATGGTATGTACTTCAGTCCTGGTGACTAAGTTGAGTTCTCTGCAGTTCTCGCAGACCTGGAGTTCTTGTGTGGTGCCCAGTAGGCAGAGAGGAGGAGGAGGTTAGGCAGATATTCACTCTCCTCTTCCACTCCATTTGTCACGAGAAGCATGCTCACTACGGTTCCTCAGACTGAGGCTTCAATATGTTCACATGGAGAACACTTAAGGGTTTCTAGGGGTCTGAAGGTCCACCAGTTAGGTGGCCTCACCCTTCCACTCCTTGATCTCATTTGGGCCTGTCCAGTGGTCCTGTAGAGCTTTGGGCTCTACTGGTTCCATGACCCATACTTTCTTGCCAGGTTGTAATTCTACCAGTGTGACCTTCTGGTCATACCAGAGTTTCATAACTCCTTGTCTGGCCTCTAGGTTACTTTTGGCCTTATTCCAGAAGTGATGCATCTGGTTGTGGAGGGACATACTGGGACTGCTTATCAGTACTCCCTTGTGAATTATTTTGAGGGCCTTTAGAGTACTCCTTGTTTTTAAGTTTTTCTCTCCCCTCTTTCTTCTGTTGGAAACCCTGACCCCCTTTGTGTGTATCCCCACAAGAAACCATTTTGGACACTCTGATGCTATCTCATGATCAAATGGTACAACCCATTAAAATCATTAACTTTGCTGCCCCTCACCCAATCATTTTGTGCCTTACTGGAGTAATCAACAAAATCTACACAGGATTGGTTGGAGAGCTTCTGACTGTCACTGAATCTTTTGCGATACTTCTCAGGGGTCAGCCCAATCAAAATGATTTTCTTAGGAGTGTACTTGGTTTGGTCTCCAACCTCTAATGTCAGACGTGTGTCCACCCAAGTGTTGGCATGTGTTTCCACAGACCACCCCTCCAGTACTCCTCTGGAATCCTGTGTACCTTTTGTGCAACCTCATAAGCAGAAAACCACTTATCAATGTCATCTCCCACCATGTATTTGGGCACCACATTCTTGGGTATACAAACCCTCTTGTCTTCATCAGGTACTGCATGTATACTGCCACCATCACTGCTGGATTCTACCTGCCTGGTCTTGTTCTCCTGCTCTTTCAGACTCAGTTCAGTGGCCAACACAAGTTTCTTTTCTGGTAAGGCCTTCTTAGCCTTTTTCTCCTCAGTCTCTGTCTTTCATTTTGCCAGCTGCAATTTGAATATCCTCTCCTCCCTACTCCCAGCAAGTTCCTCAGGGGATTGGCCACGGAAGGAGACTCCTTTCCGCTCTCACAGGGAGCTTAAATTCAGGAATGTCTCCCTTAGCCACAGCAGGTGGTTCCTCAGAAGAGCTATTGCCAGACTTTCCTAATCCATCATTCTGCTTTGAGTGGGCTGTTGCCCATGCCCCAGCACCTTTTGAAATTCGACCTCTTTGGTGCCCCTCTTGGCAGAAACTCATCTCATTACAAACGTCTTTAAGGTGGACTGTGTGTTTTTCCAAGTTGACCAGCTCACTATAACTCCAGTTGCAGAAAAGCCAGAGGCATGATTTTAAGGAAAACTCAAAAAAGATCAAACAGAGAAAATTTGAAGAAAATTAAATTGGTCTGGGGTGTGGATGGGAAGTGTACACCAAGTTACTGTACGGGACTGCACAAACACAAGTCGTATCATCACCACTGATCACCAATGTTAGAAATTGAGGTGCATATTTAAAAGGGCTTAACACCACAGGAATGTCATTTTTTTTTATGTTGCTGCGGCGTTAAGTCCTTTGCCTAATTTACAGTCGTTTAAAGCTGCCTTGTAAATAAGGCCCTATATCACACTACACTTACCATGAAAGGAGTGGGCAATAGGTGTTGCAGTGGGCGTTCCACCGCAACACCCATTGGTTTCGATGCTGCCCTTTATTTACAAGGGTGGAGAAAATAGAAGGCTGTGCCAAAATTAGTACCAGGAAAAACCTTAATTACAAAATTTATGATTTGCACAATGCAGCACACATAGAAGTTTTAAATCGGCATTCTGGATTGTTTATGTGCAGGAAGGCACACCTTCCTGCACATACACAATCATTTCCCTTAATGCAGACATCCTTGCACTATGGTGCAAAGGTGCCTGGGTTGGTGCTAGGCAGCTAGATTTAAAGCCAGCGCTAAGGAAAACGGAGGGGTGTTTCTTGTGAATACAGCACATCCCTACGTTTTCAGAATGGCGAAGGGTGGCGTTAGTTAATGTATTTGTTCAAAATTTAAACAGTAAATCAGTGAAAACACAATAAAAAAGACTCCACACCACTTTAAGAAAATAAAGATTAATTTTATAACTAAAACAAGAGTAGAAGAACAAAACTCCTCTGTGTAGAAGTCGAGATATGAATTTTTAAACAATAAATGTAGAAATAGCCTAAGTGCCTATTGGGATATTTGGTTGCGTTGGATCAGGATAAAGTCAAAAGTTTAGGCTGAACTCTATTGTGCACAGGCTGGATACAAGACCCACGCAGGGCCCACTGAGCAAAAGTGCCTTGATCCTGGTTGCAGAAAGTGAAATGCGCTGGTGTTCTCCACGCAGTTGGGGTGATGTACCGGATTTCTCCACACAACAGATGTGATGCAACAGTTCCTTGAGCGAAGCGCCGGGTCCGAGTTGCAGTGGTTCTGAAGGCAATGTGTAGAGTTTCTCCACAAAGTAAATGCATTGATCTTCTCCACGCAGTGGCAGTGATACGTTGGTTCTGAAATGCGGTTGAGAGTGCAATACGGCAGTTCTGAGTGCAATAAGCCAGTCTGATTCCCACAACTGAGATGATGCGTCGATTCTGCTCACATAGCAGAGGGTGCGTTGGTTCTACTGGAATAAACCACTAGGTCCACTTACAAGGGTCCAGGACTGGGGTGGCACCAATTGGCAGGACTTACTCACAAGCAGGAGAGTCCAAGGGTTAGAGCAGGAGGGTTGTAAGTCCTTTGTGTCCCTGAGACTTAGGAAACAGGAGGCAAACCAGCAAGCCCTTGTAGTCACTCTAGGTTCAAGTAAAGCAGGTCCAGCCCTTCTCCCCCAGGCAGCAGGTAGCAAGGCAGCTCAGCAAGGCAAAAGCACAGCAAGGCAGAAGTACAGCAAAGCAGCAGTCCAGCAGAGAGGCAGTCCTTTCAGCAGCACAGCAGCTCTTATGCCTGGCAGAGTAGTCATAGGTCTAGAAATGTACAAAAATGGTGGTGTTGTGGGTTCAGTACTTATACCCAGTTGTGGGGATATGTAGCCCTTGGTGTTTGTGCAGGGCACAGCCTATTCAGGTGTAAGTATGAGGCTGTGCCCAGCTCCTCCCTCCCAACCTCCCAGGAAGAGTCAGCAGTCACACCTAAGAGCCCTTTGTGTGTGGCTGTCTAGAGGGAATACACAAATCCCAGCTGTCACCCAACCCAGAAGGCAGCAGACACCAAATGGCTAAAGCAAGTAAATGCCAATTTTCTAAAACGTACTTGATACAAGACCTAAGGCCACACGGATACCCACTGAGTTCATCATTGAATTGTTACAAATAGCTTTACAGCATAACTACTTTTTATACAAAGATAGCTTCTATCTCCAGAAGAGGAGGTCTCAATGGGCTCTTGTTTCGCCCCAAACTTTGCAATTTTGTCTGTGGATCATCTGGAAAAAAAAAACATCTTTTCATAAAGAAATCAATTTCAGAATCAAATCACGTTTTGACGACATTACATTGATGATGTTCTACTCATTTGGAAAGGTGATGAGGCATCACTTGCACTTTTTGTGGATTGATGTACCACTAACCAACCCCACCTTAAATTTACCTATGAGGCCAAAAACAATGATCTCCCATGTTTTGCCCTTTCCTAACAAATCCAAGATGGCAAATTAGGCACATTGCTATTTTGGAAACCCATGGAACACAACACATTGCTTCTGTGCACCAGCACCCTCCCAAGGGGGACTCAGGGACGGCCTATCCTGTGGACAATTCTTGTATGTCCTCAGAAATTGTAAATGGAAACAAGATCATTTCAGAGAGGCAGCAGTAATAAAAGAAAAACTGATATCCCACAGCTATCCTTGACAGTTGGTATCATGCTCACGCAAACGTGCATTGGTACTGCCCTAGAGAAATACTCCTTGCACCCAAGTCCAGAGCGGAGAATAAATGGATACTCTTCGTATCCACTTTCTGCCTTGCTAGCACTAAGAGTAGCAAAATAATCAAGAAAAATTGGAACATACTGCGGGCCCAACCTATTTTCTCTGAACCAACTCTTTTTTCCTATAAGAGGGGTAGTTATCTTGGCGACCACCTATCCCATGCCATTACATGGAGACCAAAACCTAAGACTAACCAATCTATTATGGCTGCATGGGTCCTCACCCGTGATGGGCCACTTTAAATGCCAAAGTGTTTTGGTGTGTGCTCAGACCATGAATACCAAAACATTTGACGCAGGTACTAATTCATACACCCTGAGACAATTGACTAACTGTTGCTCATCTAATGTGGCTTATGCAATCAGATGCCCATGTGAAAAAATGAAATGAAATGAAAAATGTTTTTATAAAGCGCATGGCTACCCGGAAGCATCCCAGCGCTGCGGAGGTGACTAAAGGGCAGATGGGATTACGGGAATAGCCAAGTCTTCAGATGTTTCCGAAATATCAAGTGGTTGGTTTCCTTACGGATAGTGAGAGGGAGGGAGTTCCAAAGTTTGGAGGCGTTATAGGAAAAAAGGCGGCCACCTGTCCGTGCCCTCTTAATTCTTGGGGTGTCGGCTAGGGAGAGATCATCAGAGCGTAATTTTCTATTGGCTTTATACGGTTTAATCAGGTTTTTTAGAATAGGAGGACCCTTGCCCTGGAAGATTTTGTGCGTGATGCAAAGGGCCTTAAAATGAATTCTTTCCTGTATCGGGAGTCAGTGTAGTGATCTCAAGGCAGGCTTGGCAGAGCATCGTTTTTTTGTGCCCGTGAGAAGTCTTGCTGCCGAATTCTGAACCACCTGTAGCTTAGTGATAACTGATTTGGGGACCCCCAGATAGAGGGCATTGCCGTAGTCTAATCTGGATAGGATAAGCGCCTGAATTAGGAGCTTTCTAGAGGGGCAGGGTAGGAGAGGCAGTATTTTCCGCGAGGATCGGAGCCGACCATAACAAACAGCGGCGGTTTTCCTTGCTTGGGTTCTGAAAGTGAGGTCCTGGTCGAGCCAGATACCTAAGCTCTTTATCTCTTTTTTTGGCAAAGGAGCTGGTCCCATACAGGTCGGCCACAGAGTGTTGGGGTAAAATATTGATTGATCGCCCAGCAGTAAGAGCTCCGTTTTTCGCCGTTAAGTTTGAGGTGTGCTCTGTTCATCCAACAAGTGACTTCTTTGAGACAGGAGCAGAAGTCCACCGAGGACTGTTCCACCTGATTCAATGTTACAATTAATTGGGTGTCATCCGCGTAGGTAACCATTTTAATTCCAAATGGGGTTACAATTTCTGCCAATGGGGACATGTACACATTAAAAGTGTAGGGCTCAAAGATGAGCCCTGGGGAACCCCACAGTGGAGTGGTACTGGTTGGGACCGGATGTTACCTTCGAATACTTGAAAGGTTCTATTTTCCAGGAATGATTTCAGCCAGGCTAAGGCCGAGCCTGTCACTCCTACTTTTTTGAGGCGGTGTACCAGAGTGCAATGGTTCACCGTGTCGAAGGCTGCACTTAGGTCCAGGAGGATAATGGCAGCGGATCCCCCCCGAGTCAAGAATCTTTCTAGCCTCCTCCACTACCGCTGGGAAAACTATCCAGATGGTAAAAGCATGGATTAGTCCAAATAAAAGCAGAATTAAATGCCAAGTCGAAAATGCTCCATTGGTCTCACATTGCAAAGCCCATAACCACACAGAAATGGGCTTTGCAATGTAATTGGCAAGTAATTGGCCAACCCATTTTACCATTGCGTGAGGGTGACCTTTTGCAGATATTGCTACATTGCGAATGTCGCTGGGTCTCCCACTCTAATTCAGTATACAATGGCCTAAACACTTTGGATGAATGGAACAGCATGGTGTCCACATGAATTCAGCTGTCCCACAATTTATGGATAACTTTTTTTGCGTCTTAACTTCAATTAAGATATATATGCAGCCCCATTCTCAGACAAAAACCTTTGATATCACTGATTTTGAGGAATTTTAATTTAAATATTGTTTTTTTGTTGTACAGTTTTCTAGTATTTGTGTTGTTTTCTTTCACTAATTGTTGTAATTCATGTGCAAAAACAAATAGACTGTAACCTGACATGGGCCATCTTTAATTCTCTGTCCTTCTTCTTTCTAGCCGTTGGGTTGTATCCCGGGGCACCTGGAATGCTACCGCTAGGCACCAGTCTAGCCTTACCAGTGCTCCTTTGACCTATAAAAGGCCTTCTCTGAGACGCTGGCATTCTGCACCTGATTCGGTCAGGAGATGCTATTGCACACACCGCTTCAGGTTAGTGCACCCACTGCTTAATATCCTTCAATGCTAATCAAACATCCAGAGTTGCAAGCTTACGCCTTGCCAGCTACAAAATAGTTCAGGTGCGATGGCTACATCGCCATGTTAGGATGGTCACCTGTAACTGTTTTCTGGCCCCATTAAGTGATCCAGTTCCTCTCACATTAATGCTTTATACCTTCTTTGGTCAGATTTGATGCTTCAGACCTATGCGCCCATTAATTTCACTTCCTCGAAACAGTGTCTCATGCTGGATGCACGAGTGCAGATGTTAATTTGTCTCCCTGTCTCAACCTAACTGGTAGTGCCTGGTGTGGCTGCAGGCTCTCGATGGCCACATGATTTTGTTTCATGGCCCCCCCAGCATTTCAATTCAGCATACATCTTCCCCTGCTCCCAGAGTCTTGTCTTTGTTAATTGAGTTGCGGCCCTGCCCGAAAACACATGTTGCTGACCTCTGTGGCCTGAGGACCAGTTTTCTCTGAACGGGTCAGTTTCTTTCCTTTAATACTCCCTTCCATCTAGATTTTTAATAACAGAGCAAGCAAACTAATAACATATTTTTTAACATTATAGATTCGTTCCTTGTACCTTGGGTACCTACCTACCTTGGCACTCGCACCCCTATGGGGGAACACATCTCTGAGCCAACTTTGAGGATCGTATTCCTTTGGACTTCTCCCATTGGGGATAGTCTTATCTCTGTGGATGCTAGACAGTGATATATGATGAGGCTCTTGGTTTCTCTCATCCACTGACAGAATTCCCCAATGTGAGTAACCTATTCTACCTGCATGCCTGGTTAAGGTGAAGGCCCCTCCAATAATCTAGAAGCAGTGGCTAATGCTAGCCCTTATTTTTGTCTTCTCTTTTCCAAAATTGCCTAAAAAACCTTCCAGGTACTTTTTTACAAGTCTCTAAACTATTATTTGTACCTGCTTTACCCTGTACTTCAGTTTTTATCACATTTTTCATTTCACTCTATTAGACAGTAATCATCCTACAGTGCATTATCTTTGTCCTGATAATGACCTCTGTAGTGTTTCACTTGAACTGTTTAAATATTTCTTCATGAGCACAAAGTGTTTACCTCTGCACTTAGTACACAACTTTAAAGCATGGTTGATGCTGCATTATAATTTGTGAAGTCTAATTTGTATATATTTGCTGACAATATGATTGCATTCAATCTTGAAATTGGAACTACTTATTATTTTTTCACTTTTAATTAATTTACTCATACAAAACATATACACTCATTGATTCCCATTGAGACATTGTTGCATGATATTAACTTCCTAAATGTGGTATTTGCTAAATGGTAATTTAAAATCCAACTTCACCATAAGTTGTGTTTTTAAATTGTGAGTTCAGTGACACCAAACATGAAAAGTCCATCTCTTCACAATTGGGAATTTCACTTAAAAGATGTAATAAGGTAATCCAAATGTTATCCTAAGGGAGAGATAGGCCTTGCATTAGTGAAAAACGAAATTGGAAGTTTTCCATTACAAAGACATGCAAAACTTAATAGTACATGTCTTACCTTTTAAATACATGGCACTCTGCCCTGTGGGTTATACAGGGCCTACTGTAAGGGTGACGTATATGTCTAAAAAGGGAAGGTTTGGGCCTGACAAGAGGGTTTTCTTCCCAGGTCGACATGGCAGCGGAAAGCTGCACACACAGGCTCTGAAGTGGCAGGCCTGTGACATGGTTATGGGGCTACTTATATGGGTAGCACAAACAGTGCTGCAGGCTCATTGATAGCATGTAATTTACAGGCTCTGCGCACATGTAGTGCACCTTACTAGGGACGTATCAGCAAATTTAATATGCCGACTGACGATAAACCAATATTACCATGTTTGGGGGGAAAGCACAAGCTCTTTAGCACTGCAAAAACAAGGCCAGAAAAATGAGAGAGGCAGGCAAAAAGTTGGGAGAAAAACACCCTAAGCTGTCAGGTCTAACAGATCCCTACTGTGTTTGTAACTACATGGCTAGATCCCATGAATATATTCAACCTCTGTATCCCTTTTCAGTATAAAAGAACAAAAGCTGTATGTGTTCACAAATTTTAAAGGCATTGTTAGAAATGGGATTCTTGATTGGCTGAGGTATACACCCAAGCCAGGCAGGAGCCACCACTCTACTCAGTGTAAGCTAAGTACACACTAAAAGATAACTTGGGCTCACCCTCTGGTAGCTTGGCACAGAGCAGTCAGGCTTGACACAGAGCAGTCAGGCGTATCTAAAGAGCAATGTGTAAAGTATTTGTGCAACACACAAACACACACACAGTAACACAATGAATACACCCCAAAAAGACTCCACACAGGTTTATAAAGATAGAGTATTATATTATAAACAAAACAAGACCAAATCTACAAAGATTCAATTAATTCAAGTTGAGATATTGAAGTTTAAAGGAATAAATGCAGTAAGGTACCTAAGAGCAAATAGCACTAAAAAAGTTACTTTATGTCGCGCTGGACCGGGGCAAAATAGAAGTTCGGGCTGACAGCAATGGAGCACTGGCCTGCTACAGGACCCACGCAGACCCTGGTGAACAAATGACCTTTCCTGGTTGAAAACAACGAGATGTGCCGGATTCTGCCAAACAGTTGAGTGGGTGGGTGCGTCGATCTCACCAAGCTTCAGCAGCGGCCATACAGTCTTTGATGCATTGAAGTCCGGAGGCAAAGTGCTGGTTCCGAAGCAATGCGTCAATGTTACTGCCGCTGCCGGGTCGATGCGCCCGTTCTGCTACATGCAGACAGAAGATACATCGAAATCTGTGTTGCAGATATCTGGACCACTTCCAGAAAGCCAGACACAAGGGTAGAGACTTTGATATCCCTGAGTCTTCAAGCAACAGGAGGCAAGCCAACAAGCCCTTGGAGATTACTTGGAGTGAAGGCAGGGTTCAGCTGTCCTTCAGCAGAGTCAGAGAGCTGCAGGCAGCAGGGCAATAAACAGAAAAGCAGGCCTTTCAGATCAGCAGTCCAGTTGAGTCCTTTAAGCAGCAGAGCAGTTCTTATGGCAGAGCTTAGTTACAAGTCCAGTAGTGTCTGATTTTAGGGGGTCAAAGGCCCATTACTTATACCCAAAAGTGCCTTTGGTATGGGGGTGCCTTCAAAACAGCTCTCTGAAGTACACAAGTATCCTATTCAACCCAGTCCTCTTTGCCAGGCTATGTGTGGGGGTAATCAGTCCTTTGTGTGGTGACAGGACACTGCCTATTCAAGGGAAGTGCTAGCTCCTCCCTTCCATCCTGCCCAGGCAAGGCCATCAGAATGTAGATGCATGTAGATGGATACTCAGGCACACACATTCTTCCTGTGTTGTGGCTGTCTAGAGGGACTGCACAAAGTGTAGCTGTCACCCACCCCAGAAGTGTATTGGAGACAGGCTGTCAGGCACACAGAGCAGTACATGCAGAGAAATGTCCACTTTCTAAAATTCTAAAAGATATTCCTCTCTGATCAGGATTACAGCTTAAAAGTTTATTAAGGAATTACCAATGCTAGCCTATGAGAGGGGTAGGCCTCACAGTAGTGAAAAACAAATTTGGGTGTACCAGAACATGTAAGGATTAAACACATATGTCTTACCTTTTAACTACATGGCACCCTGCCCTAAGGGTTACTTAGGGCCTACCTTAGGGGTGACTTATATGTAATAAAAGTAGGGTTTAAGGCTTGGCAAGCAGTTTTAAATGCCAAGTCGCAATGGCAGTAAACTGCACACACAGGCCCTGCAGTGGCAGGCCTAAGAAAGGTTTGAAAGGCTACTTATGTGAGTGGTAAAATCAGTGCTGCAGGCCCTCTAGTAGCATTTGAATTGCAGGCCCTGGGTATATGTTATACCACTTTAAAAGAGACTTACTAATAAATCAAATAAGCCAATCAGTTCACCTGTGACCAATGTCACCATGTTTAGGGGAGAAGCACATGCACTTTAGCACTGGTTAGCAGTGGTAAAGTGATCAGAGTCCCAAGGCCAACAAAAAGAATCAGCAAAACAGGAGTCAAAAGGCAAGATATCTGGGGATAGACCTCCTTAAGGATGACAGGTCTAACAGGCATGAAAAAAATCATAATCAATAAGCAGTTAGCCAACAGAAGCTCTGGACCGCTGGATTTACCAGTAAGAGCGGATGGCCATTGAGAGTGCACATTGGATGCCACAGAGCAGTTATTAGGGCTGATTTTTTAATAAGAGTGGAGTGTGGGAGCTGAACATGGTCATATGCAGATTGAAGACTCTGGTGTAGTTCTGAAGGATGGAGATGGAGGAGAAATTGTGAAGTATTCTTCGGATGGTATGGGCTGCATCAGCAAATTATAATCGACCACGGTGTGACAGCAAAGAGATCAACCATAGGTATGTCATGGCTGAAAACATTTAGGGTGCCAATAACAGGACAGTGTCTTGAATTTGTCTTTGTCTGAGGTTGTAAAGGGTCAGAAAGAAGTGTAGAGGACATTTCTAAAACATATGACAAGGTAGAAATCATAAGGACACATGTTGAGTCAAATTTAGACCAAATGGAAAATAAGTTGGTGTGGAGGCTGTAACCAGGTTTGCAGGGTCAAAAATACATATGGCAAATTTTGTCAGAACTTACGTAACACAATGCAATTACCAAACTTGCTGGGCTATGTTGAATGAAAGAGAGAGAATGAACACACTCTTGCACCATAGTGCAAGGGTGTGTGTGATGTCTAGCATTGGTTTTTTACTAGAAGAGTATCATTCCAGTACAAAATACTATGCATAGACATAGTTTTAAACTTTTCTAAGTGTATATGTCTGCTGTACAGTACAGCAAATATGCAGTTGAAAAGTCCAGAAGAAAGAACATTTTCTCTAACTTTACAGCTTCCGCTTTTTGGTAGATAGGGCTTCTCATCAAAAATCATGGGTGGTTGCATGGAAATGCCAATATAACACCCATAAAATACCCCATTGACGCAAAGTAATGCAGAGTAACACAAAGGTCTACTTTGCATTACTTTAGGGCTACTGCTGGATAGTAAATAGCTTACTAGGACTTTGAACCAGTTTGTATCACGCTTGCGACTTTGATGAGAAAAAAGCATTGATACATTTGTTCCTCAGTGTGAATGGACAATTGGTTAAACTACAAGCAGAGCTGATGCCTTGATGATGATGTGCGGTAAATTGATGTGCTTAGTAATCCATTCAGAGTAGCAGATATCACCATTTTGTGCTTTTCAAATATAGTAGCTGTTAGAAATTGGGTTTCTGGTTGGCAGAGTATAACACCCCGTCCAAGCAGGAACCACAATACTAGTCAGGGTAAGACAGATTCACAGCTAAAATGTACCTGTGCTCACCCTCTGGTAGCTTGGCACAGAGCAGTCAGGCTTAACTTAGAGTCAATGTGTAAAGTATTAGTGCAACACATCAAACAGCAACACAGTGAAAACACCACAAAAGACTCCACACCAGGTTAGAAAGATAGATTATATTATTGTGAACAAAACAAGACCAAAACAACAAAGATTGAATAAGTAGAAGTCAAGATATGGATTCTTAAAGACTAAGGCCCTCATTCCGATGTCGGTTGGACAAGCATCCGACAGACATCGTATTGGGATGGAGGCCGTCTGACATGTAGTCAGCAGCTCCACCCGCCTTATTACGATCTGACCGCCTTCACGGCCTACATGCATGTTCCAATTGTGGCTTGTGCTGCGGCCTGGAAAATACCTGCAGCACAAGCTACAATAGAAAAATGCATGTTTACAAACATCCCTGCACCATGTGCCAGGCACCACATGGTGCCTAGCACAGTCTGGATGGGTGTTTGGGGGGGGCACCACGTGTGGCCCCGGACCCATAGCAGACGCCCAGGGGTACGGGGGCCCAGTTTGGGGCCCTTAAAGTCCCTTTCTTCTGCCTTATCATGGAGTTTGGACCACCATGAAAAGGCAGATGGAAATGGGCATTGTAATCCCTACTGCAGTCCCTGAGCAGGCTTTGCACCTATTGTAGGGATTACGGTCCCACTGCTGCCCTGACGGGTACCTTGAGTCATCCCTCTGCCCCATGCCTCCGACCGCCGGATCATAATCCAGCTGTCGAACTGCTTCAGTGGATGCTGGTGGGCCCGCCACCAACGGCCTGTCGGCGGCGGGCTTACCAGCATCGGAATGAGGGCCTAAGTCTCAAAATAGTGCTTAGAAGCAAATAGCGCTTAAGGAGCTAAAATGGTAGAGATATACTGGGACAAAATCAAAAGTTCATGCTGCCAGCAATGGAGCACATGCTGGCTACAGAACCCATGCAAGGCCTTCTGAGCAGATGTACTGTAATCTTTGTTGCAGCATGAAATGCGGGGTGCAGTTGAGCAATGCATTGACGATCCCCATGCAGTTGAGAGGTTGCACCAGATTTCTCCACGCAGCAGTGGCGATGCATTAGTTCTGTCGATGAAGTGCCAATTTCAGGATTGTGATGGTTCCGAATGTGATGCGCAGAGTTAATCCATGCTGGAGGGATGATGCATCGATCTTCTCCATGCAGTGGCGGTGAGGCATTGATTCCGAAGTGGTGATTCCGGAGGCGATGCACCAGTTCCAAGTGCGATGTGCCAGTCACAGTTCCCACAGCAGCAGTGATGCATCGATCCCAATCTCGCAGCACAGCGCCGTTGATGCGCAGCTTATTGTCAGGTGCAGCACTTTAAACTCACTTCCAAAGGCCCTGGACTGGGTTGGCACGACTTGGCAGAGCAAGACTTACTGCAAGTAAAGTCTGGGTGCTCAGTTGACGATAAAAAGTGAAGTCTTAGGTTCTAGGATGTAGAGAGCAGGCCCAGTCCTTCTCACTTCCAAGCAAGAAGCTGCAGTCCAGGGCAGCAATGCAATTTAGCAAACTGGCAGTCCCTCCTACAGCAGTCTTATCAGCAGGCCAGCACAGCAAAACAGTTTAGCAGAGTGGCAGTCCCTCCTAGAGCACAGAAGATCTTCTTCCTGGCAGAATGTTCTTAGTTCCAGCAGTGTTCTGCGTTGGTGGGGTCAGAGGCCCAGGACTTATACCCCACTTGGCTTTGAAGTAGGTAGACTTCAAAGATATGCATTGAAGTGTACAAGACCCTGCCTTTCCCGCCCTGGCTCCCGACTCTCTCCAGGAGGGTATGCAATCCTTTGTGTGGGAACAGGGCAGAGCCCTTTCAGGTGCAGAGTGTAAGCTCCTCCTTACCCTCCTGCTCAGGATGACTCATCAACATGCAGATGACTAGGCAGTCACACCTACCCTTCCTTTGTCTGTGGCTGTCTGGAGGGAATGCAGGAAGCCAGCTGTCACCCACCCCAGACATGTATTCCAGAGACTGGCAGAAGGTACCAAATGGTTTAAGTAAGAGAAGGCCAACTTTAACTTTCTATAAGTGACATTTTCAGCACTGTAACTTAAAAACCAGCTTCACCATAAGTTGTGCTTTTACATTGTGATTCCAAAGGAACTAAATGTGGTTTTCCTATCTTTTCCCAACTGGCAACTGAACTTATAAAATCTCATAAGGCAGTTCCAATGTTATCCTACGAGAGAGATAGGCCTTGCAGTAGTGAAAAATTAATTTAAGAGTATTTCACTATCAGGACATGTTATAAATTCACTGCACCCTGCTCATGGGCTGACCAGGGCCTACATTGGGGATGACATATATATATATATATATATATATTTATATATACATACCATTGGTGGATAAGCCAGTGTTACCACATTTTAGTAGAAGAGAACAGGCACTTTAGCACTGGTTAGCAGTGAAAAAGTGCACAGATTTCTACAATCAGCAAAAAAGAAGTCTGCAAAAACAGTCAAAATCAGGAGGTCAGAATTAAAAAAGTTAGGGGAAACCACACCAAGGATGTCAGGTATAACAGTAGCAAATTAAATAGTGATGGAGCTTATGGGTAGTGCAGGCATCCTAACATCTGGCCCATTCTGACCACCAGCTTCCTTGATGGCAAACGAGACACATATAGTTCACTCCAATCCATCTGTATCCTCCGCAGAAACAGATTATTGTAGTATAATGGTGGTGCTAGCTCACTGAGATTTACACATTTGTATTTTGAGGAAACCTACTACAATTAAAGTGAGATTTGCAGATGTAGTCTACACTTGAGTGTAACAAACTTTGGTGGTATGCTGAAGTTGATGATCCTTGTATCCTGTAACTTTTATAGCTAGCAGCCTGCTCAATTGTTGTTGTCATTACCACTTTACCTTGATGACTTAACATCAATATTATGTCAGATTTTGTGCTTGAAGACTGAGCCCTTGTGTGTACCCTCGGCCACACCAAGTTTCATGGTTTCAATTTATGTTATGAAGATATCCTTTCCGTGCATGCAGAGTAATATGGCTATTGTCCTTGCTTACTGTTTTTTTGATTTTCACTGAAAATAGTTACCTGTGGATGCAGACTACAGAAGCCTGTCTTCAGAATTTCCTAAATTAGTATGAGCACATGTCCATAGTGTATCTGTCCTGGTAGTATAGGTAGGGAAGTAGGTCACATTTGCCACTTGAAGACACTGTGCATTCACCCGTACCCAGTTTATTTTCTTTTGGGACAGAGTTTTTGTGTATGTCTGCAGATTACTGTTTGGCCACGGTTGTTCTTCATTTTGTGCGATTATTTATGCGCCAGATACTGTCATGGTGATGTTATAAAACCCACATTTATTTATGAGTAGGGCATTGCTCCTATCACATATTTGTGGAATTGCCTTGGAGGTGAGTCATTGTGCTGTAATTGCTGGTACTCTGAGGCAAATGTGTAATTTTCACCACTACTTTGCATGGAATGTTATCCTTTTCTGTCACTCAACTGCTTTCTCATTTTCTAAGATTTGGCAAAGACCTCTGTTTCATACTATGTTCCATTCACCAGTGATCATACAGCTTGCTTTATTTGCTCCAGTGTATAAAAATGTTGAAACTGATCATGAATAAAGGTGATGAAAGACCAAGAAATTAAATATTTGCATATGGCTTTGATATTGCTCCAACTTAAGCATCCCAGCTAAATTGCATAGCACTTAATTTTAGAATGAAGAAATGTATCATGTGTAACAGGGCAATTTAAAAAGGAGCTTGGAATCAAAGAAAAAAAGAGTTACATACATTTTGTAAAATGTAATGAGCTAAAAAGTTGTCTCAGGCCTGCCACTGCAGCTCCGACTACAGTTTCGAAACTGCCATCTTTCACCTCACTAAATAAATCTTTTCGCAGACCTAAACCAAGTCACACTTAATGTAGGCCCTAAGGGCTCATAGGCAGGATGTAGTCTTTTTAAAACGTGGGACTGTGAGTTTAAGTGTTACATGCCCTGACAGTGAAAAACTCCTAAAGTTGTTTTTATTGTTGTAAAGCCTATCTCTCCCTGAGGCTAACACTGGGTTACCTTATTTCAATTATTAAATACTAACTTCAGATTGGAGCAGATAGAGAAATAATTCATTGTAATTTAAAATTGTCTTTAATGGTAAGGGTGGGTTTTATACTTTCAAAAATTACAAATTGCCAGTACTGACATATCTTTTATAAACACTCAGGGGCGCATTATGATGTCGGTCAGAAAGCCTCCGACCGCTAGTCGGAAGCTTTTTGACCGCGGTTGGAGGCTTGCTGACCGACACAGTCGGTTTGCGGTCCGATCGCCAAATTATGATGACGGTGGTCGGAACGTATACCAGATAGTCATTCTGACGCGGTTCCGACCGGCTCTCGAAGTCTTCTGGATGGTCGGAACTGCACCTTATTCCCTTACGGACGGTGGGATTACGATGTTGGTTTCCCACAGCCTTTCTATGCCGGAGTTTCTGACATGGAAAGGCTGTCGTAAAGTGATTTTGGGGGCCCCTAGCAGGGACCGCTTGCCTCCATGGTCTATGGTTGGTGGTCGAGGGGTTGCCTAGGGTATCCCCCTGTAAAATCCTGCACTGTGTGGCAAGCACCATGGGGTGCCTGCCACAGGATACAGGGTTTTACACACACACCCATTTCTCCATAGGAGCCTGTATTATGGCCAGTTTATGGCTGTAACACAAGCTCCCATAGAGAAAAGTGATTATGCGACCGAACAGTTTTCAGTCGCATCGTAATGATGCAGTCAGAACCGCTGACCGGAGGTCGGTCAGTCCCGAGTCCGAGATGGTGTTGGTCAGAGGCAACTCTGACCGACATCAAAATAAGCCCCTTAGTTGTCTTCATGACCACTATAAACAATAGCAGTGATCACCATTTATTTTTTAATCAAATCTTTTTTTAATTTATATGAAAAAAATCATCATACACGTAAGAACAATGAACACATATCTGGATATTTATATTTGATTATATCCCCTAGCGACATCAACATTACACCAAACCATTGGACACAAACAATGTTATACAAACAATACACAAAACACAATACACAAAACAAATATATCCATTCTGAATTTTTTAATTACCCAATCAGGAGATAGTTAATTATTTACACAATACAAAAAATAGTTTCTCCTTAATCAAAGAGCAAAGCAACCTAACAAGCAAGCACTGACAAAACCAAGGGTGTTGATGACTTATTGTTTACAATCGATCCCCCCCTGATTTTCAGGACTCAGAACTGTTGAAAAAAGAGAAAAAACTAACAATTTATATACCTACACCCTAATTATTTAGAGGTTTGTTAAAAACATACTTTTTACCTTGTATATATCTGGTGTTTACAGGATGGTACTGTAAAGAAAGTTTTCAAACTCATCTCCTAAAATAACCTGTGGAAACAAACATAGGATGTTTTACCATTATGTCTCAACCTCCTGGATTGGTATTCGCAAACATCATATCAAAATCTACTTACTTGAGTCAAAAATCAATACTTTCTCCACTAACAATGTCGAGCCGCTTATTCCAAAACACTCCAGACCATGTGTCTAAAGAAAGAAGGAGAACAACAGGGACTGTGACCGGGACGCTGGTACATCTTTACATGCAAGTATGCATGGTTTGAATTCCGATTGGCGTATTAGGTTTACGGTGGTTGGAATTCAAACTGGCCAGTCATTCCAGCTGACTTCTGACGGGCTCATGGAGCCCGTCGGCCAGTCGGAAATCAAACATAATCCCGTGGGGACAGCGTTTTTGGCATCAGGACTATGATGTCGTTTTCTGACAGGCTCTCCATGTCAGGCTTTCCGACATGGAAAGCCTGTCAGAAAGAGCCTTTGGGGCCCCTAACAGGGCCCCCCTCTCTCCGTGGCCTCCGGTTGGGGGCCAAGTTGGCACTTATGGTGCCTGCCACAAGGTTCAGGGATTTACAGTGACTCCCATTTCTCAAAAGGAGCTTGTGCTGCTGCCAGTTTCCGACTGCCACACAGGCTCCCATAGGGAAATGGGAGTCTGTGACTGCACCGTGTGCGGTTGCATCATAATTGTGGTTTCGGATCGCCAACCCGAGGTCGGTCGGTCGGAGGCAACTCCGACTAATATCCTAATCAGCCCCTAAGTGTTTATAAAGGATAAGTCAGTACTGGCAATTTGTTATGGTTTTTAAATTCTTAGATGCTCAGCCTTACTGACAGTTAGGGCCCAACCCCTAGTGTAGGAGGTATTTTTTAGAAAGTTACCATTTTCCTGCCCAATGTTTCTGTGGCCTTTCAAGGAATATCCAGCTGCCTGGGCCTGTGTGTTGGGCCTGACAGTGAACAGTGGGGCCATGGTGTAGCTGGGAGAGGGTCTTCCCGGTAGAATGACTGGGAAGGAACTGTACCATGGCCTGATTACGTTTCAAAGGACCCACAAAGGAACCTGATACCCGACCTGCCCTTGACTTTGTCATACTAGACAGTTTGGTGCCACGACCAGGGGAAGGGGAAGAATGGACCAGAACCAGTTCTGGCAATAGAGTAAATCCCCCACAGGAAGGCTGGCACCAGGTATAACAATAGGACTTTCAGAACCAGTCTTGAGAACACTCCTCAACCTATGGAAGATTTAGACGAAAGACTGCCCTGCTACTAGATACACTGACCTGCTGCTTGAAGGATTGCCGTGCTGTCTGAAGAAAGAAGACTGGACCTGCTTGCCTTGATCAAAAGATACCCAGATTGAGTCCAAGAGTCAGTTGACTGTCCTCCTGTGTGAGCCACAGGTACACAACAAGCTACTAGAGGCCTCTTCTGCTTCCAAGTACCAGACCCAACTGGTTTTGACCTGGTCCCTTTGGCTGGCCTCTGTGGGAGGTCTTGGACCCTTAGCTGGAGTCAGAGTGTACTCCTCCAAGCACATCTCAAAGTTTTACCAGAACTAGTGCTGTGCAAGGTAGTCCAATGTAGGACCTCGCATCTCAGTACCTCGCAGCTCCTGATCGGTGGCTTCACTGGAACCAGCATGTGTGGCCCAGCCCTACGCAGGACCTCGCATTACAGCACCTTGCAGCTCTTGATCCGCAGCTTAACAGGAACCGGCACAGCATGACAGAGCCCAACGCAGGAACCCGCATCCCAACACCTCGCAGCTCTTGATCAGCGGTTCATTGAAGTGCAGACTTGTGTGTGTGTGTGTGAGTGTGTTGCATAAATA
The DNA here is from genome assembly GCA_963921515.1 of Calotriton arnoldi. Classification (NCBI taxonomy): domain Eukaryota; kingdom Metazoa; phylum Chordata; class Amphibia; order Caudata; family Salamandridae; genus Calotriton; species Calotriton arnoldi. The sequence goes on from CAWUFW010006615.1 coordinate 535,720, forward strand.
CTTTATGCATTGCCTGTAAGTTAAGCCTGACTGCTTTGTATCAAGCTACCAGAGGGTTAAGCATAGGTTAAATTTGTGACTTTTGTGGTTCAGCCTGACAATGGCTGTGGTTGTTGCCTGAGTGAGGCTTACACCACTCTCAACTAACAACCAAATTTCTCACAAATTTAAAATCTGGGGACGTTTCCTGTAATGGTGCAAAATGCATCCATTGGTACATCAAGCCCACTTTTGTAATAATTAAAGACAAGAGCCACAAACCTGCTGGAAAAAATATATAAAAACTTGATTTCAGCACAGGATTAGCACCCAGCATGTTTCACATAACTGGACATTTTTATCTTCTAATTTGTAATAATCACCCACCTTACCCATTTTAACTAAAAGAAAGTTCGATTTTTGTGGAGATTGTTATTATTTTAACACATGGAGAGTTAAACACTTTGGGCCTCATGCATGAATTTTTGCCATAGGGCAGTGCCGCAGGACTTCCTGCGGCACGGCCCTACAGCAAAAGAAAAGGGCAGGAATGCACCGTATCTATCAGATGTGGTGCATTCCTGTCCTTTTCCCCTGGCACAAAATGGGCTGCTGTGTGCCAAAGCAGGCACCTTTGCACCATGGTGCACAGTGCCTGCGTTGCTGGGATGAATATTTTTGTGCAGGAAGGGAAACCTTCCTGCACAAAAACAATCACAAGAGGCTTTTTCTTCTTTCTATGTGTGCTGCAGAATACAGCACACATAAAAAAAGGAAAAACATGGAGAAATAAAGATGTTTCTCCTCGTTGTGTCTCCCTTATGCATCCCATGGGGACACGTACGTTTTTGGCGCGGTCATAGAGTTACGATTTCTCGTAAATCTGGGGCAGTGTCAAAAAGCCACGGATGTTGCTGGGAACACCTCCAGCAACACCCACTGCACGCCCCTTTAACGCAGAAAACTGCGTTAAAGGGAACGATATTTACAAGGTAACATGAAGCCAAAAAAAGTGGCTTAGTGCTGTCTGGTAAATATGGAGCAGGGCATTGCGCCATCGGGGCGTCACAAAAAGTGACGCACCGGCGGGGCAAGGGGCTTAAACCGTTTGGACGCAAAACTGCATTTAGTGGCTTGGCTTTGGCAGTTTAATGCTGCATATAACATTTCGCGTTCGAGATTACCCACAAGGATACAGCAGTTTTACCAACTATGAAAGTCAATGAACTTACTAAAATTGTACACCAAATTATGATGATAGGAAAGGTTTCTTTTGTTTTCCATGGATGGTGCTGACTGCACGCTGCCGAGAAAGCTCCATTTCCCGTTGCTTTGGGCTCAATTTCCATCCACCCTAATTAAAACTTGGGCATTGCAAATGCGCGAGTTGTTAGAAGGGGCCTTGCAGAAAAACTACAAGAATGATCGAATTAGCAAAAGAGGTTTACACAGTTCAGTTGACAAATACTGGCACTTTTCAGAATGCTGCACACATCCTGTACATTTTACCGTTCATTAACAAAGAATGGGATTGTTTACATCACCATGGCAATGTGAACGGAAGCCTTTCTACAAAGAGAAAAATGTACACTATTCTCATGCCTTATGCTCAAATGGACTTTTAATGGAGGCCTGGAGGAAAAGATTAGTGTGCCTGCACCAAAGAGATACAGAGTTTATCAAATTGCAAAGCGTCAAAGATATTTTGCTGCTGTTCTATTTGAGATATCAGTTTACTTAATTCTGCACAAAAGGCTAATGTGAGACCATATTGTACTTTGCCAACTAATCAGTAAAAGCTTCAGGACTAAAAGCACAGAACAGGTGGATGTATATATTAATAAAATACTAGGAAACCCGTGAGATACAGTAGTATTCAAGTCACTTAAATAGGCGCACTGCACGCATTTTCAATAGGATATAAAGACTAGAAAAAACTCATCAAAGAGAAGAACCAGTTCCAATAGGCAATGTGTACTCTTCTGAACTTAATTTATTTTCACCATATATCTAGAGAATCCCCAGTATTAGACTAGACAAAGCAGGATTTTATCTTATGTTTACCCATTTTGTATACGCATAACCTTTAAAATATTAGCCGCACGAGTGAGGAAAGGAAGAAGAGGCGCTGTGTTAATTCCCTTGTCTTATGTATTTGAACTTTATTGAATGCAAGAGGAGTATTAAATGCTTTAATACATCCTAGGTGTAAGAAATTGGGCTTCTGTTGTGTATGTGGGGTTCAGGTGTTAATCTTTCTCAAACAACAACCACAATCCTTGTCTGATTAAACCACAATCACTAAATTAACCTGTCCTTAACCCTCTGGTAGCTTGGTACAATATCAGTCACGCTTACCTTAGAGGCACTGTGTTAAGCATTTATGCAGCAGACACACAGTTATAAAGTGAAACCACAACATAAGAAACATCCTTTAGAAAAATATAGAAAAATGTAAAAAATAATTTCACACCAAAACAAAATAAATCTAAGCAGAGGGTAAGTTTTAAGTGAAAAATAGCTCCTAAGAGATTAAAGCGCCAACCACGTGTATCTCGTCCTGCAAGAACGGGACAAAGCCAAAATTTAAGGATGACTGTGATGGAGCATAATTCGGATACATGAGATGGTTTGGGCCCATTCTCGGCTTACCTTCAGAATTAGAAGAAATTTGAAAGAGAAGTTCCTGAGAATGTCAAATTCAGCAGGGCAGCCAGCGGTGTCTGAGGAGAAGGCATCATCTTTGGGAGCCGCTGGACGAAGTCATGATGAAGATTTCTACGTTTGGACTTTGTCAGTTTTTTTTAAGTCAGAAATCTCAAGCAGGATGAAGCTGCAGGATGTAGCCAACAAGTGCTCCACGAGGCTGGTTACCCCTTCCCAGAGAAGCCAGTGAACAGGATTTGCTGCTGTGGAGAAGAACGCAGTAGGAGCTACCACAAAGTCAGGTCCACTAATGATGCACCTTGGGCAGATCGGTGAGCAGGTATGTTCCATTCTCCTGTCCGTTCTCAGGCCACTTTTTGGTGGAAAATGTTCTATGTCCCAAGTTTCAGGTTTTGGTTCGTTTGGCTCTTTTGGTACCTTTAGCACCGCTACCAAGGGCCCATGACTTGTTGGGCACTGCTTGGAGGGTATAACTCACTTAAGGCAGGGTTCAAGGTTGTGGGAGCTGTCCCTGTAGCTCAGAACAGAAGGCTAGCCAACTAGTCCTTGGAGCCATTCTGGTAGTTCTGGGTTCAAACAGCAAGGCGCATGTACTCAAGCAGTCGGACAGTCCTATGGCAGCAGCAGGGCAGTCCTATGAAGTACAACGCAGGCCTCAAGCAGCAGGGCTGTCCTCTGGGAAACAAGGCAGCTCTTCTGAGTGTCCTGCACAGGTCCAGGAGTGAAATGAAAAGTTGGTCTGAGGCTCCAAAATGTATACCTGGTGCCAGCCTTTGAAATGGGAGACATCTCTAGTCTATCCCCCCATCGCATTCTGGAAACGTTCTTCCTGCCCCTGCCCAGGCTGTCAAGTTCCTTTGTGGGTGTCCTGGAGACAGCCCCTTGAAAAGTAAGTGGTGCTGTTAACAGTTCTGCCCCACCCATTTTGTCAGGATGGTCCATCCTGCCAACTCCTAGCCCCCCTTTGTCTCACTGTATTCAAAGTTATGTGACCCAGGACACTAGCGGCAGGCACCAAATGGTTAGGACAAGAAAATGCAAACTTTCTAAAGGTACTGTTTTCAGAATTGTGACTTAAAATCCGCAATCACCATTAAAGAGAATTTTAAAATACAATTCATTTGAGCCCAAATATGATATTTCTACCTGTTCCCAATCTGATGTTTGCACGTATTAATTGTAAAAAGGTAACTCAATTTATCCTAAGGGAGAGGTAAGCCTCACAGTAGTGAAAAAACAATGTGAGGGTTTTTCATTACGAGGATATGACAAACTTAAAAACACATGTCCTACTTTTTAAATACAGTGCACTCTGCCCTGTGGGCTGTTTAGTGCGTAAGTTAGAAGTGGAATATATTTTTAAAAAAAGAAGGTTTAGGCCTGGCAAAATGTTTATTTTACAATACAACAAAGGGGGTCTACTTGGAGCAATTGACCAAAACCAAACACATTTCACTCCCAAGAACAAAGACAGGTACACCAAGGCACATGTGTTTAATTTTTTTTTTTATATTACTTTATTAACATTTTCTTATATTGCATCAACAGATCACAGACATATGTCAGCAAATATGTCAGCACATCAGGTTACAGTGAATACAACAGTACGACAAGATAACAGCAAGTAATATGGAAATGTAATTGGCGTGCAAGTAAACTTGTTGTTTCATCATAACAACAAATGGAGTAAACAAGGTCATTGCATTCCCTAAGGGTGATGCCAAGCATAAAAAGAAAAAAAGTACAATTGTAACAATAAAAACTGCAAACAATGGACCAAGACCTCTGGGGTGGCAACTGAAGCACTATATCATGATCAGTATAAAAACAAGGAATTTGGCAGGGACATCTGTGTGAAAGCAAGTAGGGCACACATCTTATCTGGCCATCTAGAGCACCGTACATGGAAAATGAAGGTGTGGCTGGTCTCCCAGGGCCGTCTACAGAGCTCACCTTCAGGGCGAGTCTCGACCCAGGGACATCATACAAAATCAACCACTATGCAGAGGTGTCTAATTTGCCCTGAAGTTTAAGCACATATGTGTCCCAAAATTTAGCAGCACCACCTCCCCACTGGAGCTGTAGATCATGATACATGGCATCAGTCTCAATTGCTGTCCATTTGTGCACTACTCGAGCCAACATCTGACCAAGGGCGGCTGCTATCAAGCACTTATATAGGGCCACAGTCAGGTCTACTAGTTTCATGGGGTGTTTGGTGCAATTCGTTTGTTTGGTAATCCCTAGCAATCACAACAAGAAGTCAGACAGCAATTGCACATCAACTGCTGCAGAGATATGCTTTATCACCAGCACCCACACTCATGCCAGTGTCGTACACCCCCATACCATATGTAGAAAATTTCCATCTGTGTGTCCACAGCATGGGCTCAGCGAGCCCACACCTGGGAAAATCTTGTAGAGCTGGTGCGATATAAGGTATGTATAATGCAAGTAGTTGCACAGTGTAAACTTTAAGCGGGCATTACGGGAGACGCACTTCACCTGTTCCAGTGCCACCCCCAGTGGTTAGTTGTCAATACTGCTCCCAAGCACTCCTCAATCTCGGAATACTGTGTAGTGCATGGTCTGCATCCGTAGCATGCAGAGCCCTGTACAGGACTGTGACTACCTTTCTACCTAAGCCATGTATTAGGATGCACTGTAGGCCATGAAGCCGGGTTGGTTCCTCTTGTCCCACTCCCCATGCATTTCTAATCTCCAAAAGGAGCACATTGTAAGCAACAAATAGACCATCCCCCATCCCATATGCCTCCTGCAGCTCCTGAAAGGAGCGCAAGGTGTCATCATTATATACATTGCCTATGCTGGACACTCCAGTTTCTCAGCACGGTGTTGAATAATGTGCCCCCAGCTGGGCTCTCATCCCATAAAAATGTGCTCCAAAGCAGCAACGGTGAGGTGTAGGGTGTCTGCCTGCGTCAGAGTTGAATGCATCTATTCCAGCAAAGTTTAGCAGTATGCGCTAGCCTGCCCTGTCCCCTTGATGGTCCCTGAGGTGTCAGCAGCCAGTCCAAGAGTCCAACGTCACCCAGCTCCTCATGGATGGTCCTACTCTTCCCCATTGTGTCACCCACCAGCCACCAGATGGGCCACTGTATCTGTGCTGCCACAAAATATAGCTCAAGGTCAGGTACCCCCGGACCACCCTCCACCATCGGCCACTGGAGTGTCTGAATAGACACGCTTATGAGCCCTGCCCCATATCAAGTCAGAGTTTAGCCAGCACAGGTCTTCAAAAAAGGCTCTAGTCGGGACTACCAGTATCACAGCTACAAAATATAAAATTTGTGGAAGTACTGTCATCTTGGCTATGGAAGCCCGACCCACAGGTGACAGGGGCAGACACATCTAGCAGCCCAGGGATTAACATATCAATGCCAGGGTCCTCCCGTGATAACTTTCTAGTTGATCCTTGTTGGCATGGTACACATTGACACCAAGGTACCGGAATGTCTCAAGTCAACAGGGTAGGCGGTTGGGCTCCCACTGCCTCCTGCCAGTCTGGGACCCTGTTTGCAGCAATACTGCAAGGTGACTCCTTGGCCATTGCAAACATTATGAGTGATAGGGAGCATTCTTTGCTGGTATCTCTGCCGATCCCAAACTGATGCGATATCTGGTGCGTCCTCACCCTAGCTCGCGGACTCACATAGAGCAGTTTGACCCACCTGAGAAATTGAGGTCCCATCCCCAGGGCCTCCAGAACCAACAGCAAGTACAACCACACTAGGGTGTTGAATGCCTTCTCAAAGCCCAGGGAGACAACCACTGGGAGTTCCAAGGCCTCTTTAACTGCTCCCATAATGTGACACAATCGACATGTATTATAATAGGTGAACCCACACTGGTCAGGGTGGACCAGTGACTGAAGCAGTGGGAGCACCCTCTTGGGGAAAAACTTGCTTCAAATTTTATAATGAATGTGGAGCATTGATAACAGGCGATAAGATCTCAACCCTAAGGGATCCCTGCCTGGTTTAGGCAACACCACTATGAGGGCCTCCCGTAAGGAATCAGGCAACATGCCATGCTGGTGCGCCTCTTGATAAACTGTAAGTAACTTGGGGGCAAGGGTTGCCCTGAACGTTGTGAATGTTGCACAGGGAACCTGTCTGTTTCCGGAACCTTGCTCCGGACCATATGACATATCACCACCTGTATCTCCTCTATTTGTAAAGGTTGCTTCCACTCCTGAAACTGCAGAGGGGTCAGGCAGGGGAGGGCGGCCACACTGATATAGTTCCAGATGCGATTCAGTGGGTGGTCTGGGGGAGGGGAATACGGCACCTCATAATACTGCACAAAGACCTAATTTATGTCTGCCTCCGTGTTTACAATATTGACATTGGGAGTACGAATTGACCCTATAAGCGTTCTAGGGGCTGCCAAGCACAGCAAACATGCCAGAGTATGTCCTGGCATGTCACCGTTGCATGCTGGCAAGCTAGAGAGCCCTTGTAATCAATGTTATTAGGGTGGCACAACTTTTCTCTATGCTGACTGAAGTTCTGTCAAATGTGCCAGTGCCTCGCCACTGTTACTGCCTCTAACACCATCCGCAGGTGTGCCTTCAACTCTAAAACGCTGCTTAGGAGGGAGGATTGGTCCCCCCATGTAGTCTTAATACAATGACCGCCAGTTTACGGCCGTAATGCATGCTCCCATAGTAAAATATAGGCATGCAACCGGATATGTTCAAGGAAGTGGTGGAGTGAGGCGTTAGCCGTCATTGCTTAATGCCTCACTCCGCCACTTCAGAAACGCAATGCTGCACCACACTTACAAGGATATGGTGCAGCCTTGCGTTTCCCCCTGCGCTGACAGGCACCCTTGCAGCATAGTGCAAGGATGTCTGCGTGCAGGGGAAAGATTGTTTATGTACAGGAAGGTCCCCCTTACTGTACATAAACAATCTTTAAATGCCATTTTGTCACTTCTATGTGTGCTGTTTAATGCAGCACGCATGGAAGTCACAAAATGGCTTTTTTTTAAAATATTGTTTATGTACAGGAAGGAGGACCTTCTTGTACATAAACAATCAAAGCATTTTGCTTTTTCCATGTGTGCTGCACAAGGCAGTACACATGGAAAAGCAAAACTAGGAGAAATAATGCATTTCTCCTCGCTTTGCCAAGTTAAGACCAGGTTTTACCTGGGCTTAATTTTGACGCTGCCTCCTATTTATGCTGCCCTTGTAAATAGGGGGCAGCATCAAAATCAATGGGTTTTGCGGTGGAACGCCCACCGCAACCCCCACTGCTCACCCCTTTCACGCTAAGCATAGCGTGAAAGGGGGCCTTATTTACAAGGCAGCGTCAAGCCACGTTAAGTGGCTTAACGCTGCCTTGTAAATAAGGCAAAGCCCCAATTGCCACCACAATGTCGTAAAACTTAATGTTGTGGTGGCGGTAGGGGCTGGTACATATGCCCCAGTGTTTGGTCGCATCCTAATGGGGCAGTCGGGACCGCCAACTGGGTGTCGGTCCGTCCCATGACTGAGTCAGTGTCGGGCGAAAATGATTCCGCCCAACATCGTAATGACCCCCTTAAAGTATATTTAGTGCCTTCCAGCATCTAAAAGGCCTTCCACTGTTTGCGTGAAGGCCAGCTGCTGTGGTATATGGGAAGAATATATGACGTTACTACAAGTACTAATACCACACGTGCCATTACAACGTCGGTATTACTACGCCAGTACCTTTACAATGACATACAATTACAACGTAAAGTTTTACCATGCATATGCCTTTACCACGCATGTCATTACAATGCAAAGACATGCGTGGCAAAGGCATACACTTGGTAAAAATGGTTAAGGTAAGAAATTGTATATATATATATATATATATATTCACTGAAAAAACCATAGGTTTCAGGGACGTTATAGTTACTTGCACATTTCACTCGTACAAAACCCATAGAAATGTGGCCGTTATAGTTAGTTGAGCTAACTATAACTCACGCCCCCACAATGCACTGCTGATGACGTCACATATTACATCATTCATGACATGGTCAGTGACATCACTGATGACATCACTGATGACATCTCAAATGACATCACTTATGACATCATCCACGTGAAAAGCTGATGCACCTCCTCATACCTTATTAAAACCTTTGATACACCCATTCTAAAATACAGACTACCATTTTCAAAACAATACAGACACCAATACCAGTTACTACATACGCACGCACTGATTCCTAGGTCTACACACACATCCACTCATTCACCCATAAAGTCACTCATACATGCAGTGACTCATCAATACAACACTATTATATGCACTCCTACACCTATACAAACACTCACACACCGCCACTCATCCAGAGTTACTCACACATCTAGTCAGTCATGCAAAGAATCAATCACACTTCTATTTACTCAGCTATACAGTTATACACACACAACCTCACTTATTCATAGTGATATTAACATATACTTACTCTCTTATACAATCACTGATACAAGTACACACTCATCCATACAGCACTCTCACAATCACTGACTCTCACGTATAGTCATTTATATACTCCAACTCTCTCATGCACTGCGTTTTACATATGTAGTTACTTGGACATGTAGCACTGAGATATCCATTCACTCACCAACACACCCATACACATACTCACCCACCCATACAGCTGTTTCCACATGCACTCTTGAACTCATACACTCAGTGAATAAAGAACTCACACATCCATGCACAAAGTCACACACCTCCCACCCACTCACACACACACTCAGGCACCCATACAAATACTCAGGCAACCAATCAATAACCCATATAGACACTCATGTAGCTACTCATCAACCAATGCAGCAGCTTACACAGCAATAGATAGACTGATACAGACATTCACACAGTTTAGTCACTAACCCATGAATTCAGTAAGAGACATTTAATCACTCACTTATACAGTCAGTCACACACCTACTAAATCCTCCAGCCACACACTTATACAGCCACTCATTCTACAATATACCTTGGCCAATATATTTATAAAACATATTCAAACTTTACAGAAACACACAGTCACTGGATGATGTCATCAGTGATGTCATTTGAGATGTCATCAGTAATGTCATCAGTGATGTCACTGACCATGTCATGAATGATGTAATATGTGACGTCATCATCAGTGCATTGTGGGGGCATGGGTTATAGTTAGCTCAACTAACTATAACGGCCGAATTTCTATGGTTTTGTACGGGTGAAATGTGCAAGTAACTATAACGTCCCTGAAACCTATGGTTTTTTCAGTGAATTTCAAAGGTTTTTAACATGATAATTTGTAACTATAACGTCCCTGAAACCTATGGTATTTTCAGTGAATTTCAAAGGTTTTTTAAATGCTAATTTCTAATTATAATGTTCATTAAACCTATCTGCTGTGCGATCCAAAAACAAGCTGGTGCTTGTAGTGTTATGGACAGTGGACGCAACCATGTTACCTCAGGCAGTGGGGAAGATCTCGGTCATGAACCTGTGTCGTCGCCCCCTGTAAGCAGAAGCGCAGTGGGCTGGCCCAACGTACGCCACTCCAGCATAGAAGTGTGAATAAATAGGCCGGGGTTCTGGGCGTGGTTCACTTGTGTGAAAGCCAACGCGTCTGCCAGAGCGGCGGCCCTCACCCTGCCATGTGGCTGCCGCCATGACCGCGGGCCTCCTCGACACAAGCCCCCTGCGAACACAGCGGCACAGCACTGCACAGTTATGTCTGTACAGACTACTGCCTTCGATCTACACTGCGGACAGCAGGGCTCACAATTCAGATTGAGTCGCGATTCCAGATGACGGAGTCCAGTAGGCATGACACATTGCTCCCAGTGCGGCCCGCCCGGACCACGCATCATCGCAGGCTGCGTACACGCTGAGCGCCAGAGGTACCACTAACTCAGTGCACCACAAGTAAACACCACGTGGCCTTATTAAGGCAGAATTCATTAAACAAAAGACATTGCTACCAGTGCGGCCCACACGGACCACGCATCATCGCAGGATGCGCACACGCTGAGTGCTTCAGGTGCCACTAGCTCACTGCACCATAAGCCATCGCCACGTACCCGTAAACCGACATAATATCCTTTTAGTATCCTTGCTTCAAGAACTTTTTTGATATCAATTATAGCTTTAGTACAATGACCAAATTCATCTTGCAAGTCCAAAGGAACACTGAATGGCAGTATACACTGCGGACAAAAGAGCTCACAATTTGAATTCAGTCTTGATTTATTAATTGCAGACAGAATTGTACTCTATGTCGTTGAATTTTCTCAAGAGGAAGTGACAAAAAGCTTTCCTCGATGTCTGTGCTGACTACTGCCTTCGATCTACACTGCGGACAGCAGGGCTCAGAATTCAGATGGAGTTGCGATTGCAGATGACGCAGTCCAGTAGGCAACAGACATTGCTACCAGTGCGGCCCTCCCAGACAACGCATCATCGCTAGCTGTGCACACGCGGAATGCTTCTGATGCTCCTACCTCAGTCCACCACAACTGATGGACCCTTTATGACAGAATATTTTGTGTATGATTTCAGATCTGGTGCCCCTAACTTAGTGTAGCACAAGTCATGGACCCTTTATGATTGAATATCTGTGTGTGATCTGATGATTACTGTTGTACTTGTTACCAGCACCAACCATTCCCGGAGGGCTGGCTTACACTCACCCCACACACATCCAGCACAGACGTCACTGGACATGTGACCCTGGTAATAAAAAGGAGTCGAGTGCTCGTATCCAGTTCCACTATCTATCTGTGTCCGTGGGTTCATTATGTATGCAACATGCTGCCCCTGGGCCCTACCACATTACATTGTGCTCTGGACAGCGTATGCAACCAACTTACCTTTGACAGTGGGAGAAAGCTTTGGTTATGTAACTTTGTCTCGGTCATTGTACAAGTACGTACGTAGAGTCTGGATGATTAGAGTACTGAAAGGAGAGTATAGTGAATTTATAAGTGCGTGGGGATTGGCGGAGTGATTGTATAAGTACATATGTTGGCGCACCCTAACTCCGACAATGAGCTTGTCTCTAATTGGCTGCCCTCCATGTCCCAAAAACTGACATTTGGATTTTGCATGGCCCAGTATTGCTACAGCTGCAATACTCCACTGAATGTGCAATAAACATTCACACCCACACAGATGTGTCATGTCCACCATCTTTCTTGTGTGGAACTATGGATGAATGTAGGGTCAGTGATTCCCCGAACCTTCCATGTTGGCCATGTTCAGGGACTTGGCTCCCAGAGTGACACATTGATGCTTGCGACCCGGGTGACGGCAGCACTACAACAAGAACACCGGCGGCTAGTGTTGCAAGATTTTTTAAGCATTCTCTAGCCCAAAGACTACCAAAAAGTAGCCCAAACTAGACCAATATTGCTACTTTAAGGAAGGAGGGGCAGGGACATCGTCAAGCAGGCGGTGAATGGATTGGAATTGATGTTGCAGCAGGCTGCCAAGTAAATATTTGTCTAATAAAGCGCTTTAACATACTAGTTTGCTGGAGCGCTGTATATATATTTATAATCTGGCAACTAGCACAAACCTAAATTTTACCGCACAACCGGGAAAAATATAGCCCAATTGTGCGTGATCTAGCCCAATCTGGCAACAGTGCTGTATCAGTTGATTCCTCATACAGATCACGATGGAGCCACGCCCATAGCTCCGGAGTCATTCTTCACAGCCTCACGCAGAACTGGCATACGCCAGGCCAGCCCACTCCGCTTACGCTTACAGGGAAGGACAACAACGCTACATGGCCCAGATTTTCATTGCAGTGATCTGCTGGTCACACCCTAGTTGTCAGTACGCCACAGCCACTCCCTCACGGCTAGTATACATCCACACCACACCCATCCAGCACAGGCGTCACAGGACACGTGACCCTGCCAATAAAAAAGACCGGGCGCACGTGCTCGACGCCCTTTCAGAGTTGCTCGCACCGGATGCACTGCGGCCGGCACAGGCACACCGGCACGGGACGGTGACTTTCGGTCCACTGAGGTACGGGTACCATAACTGCTGAGCGGGTGTACAGCCTGCGGTGATGGCCCGTCCCGGCGGTCTGGACAGCTCAGGTTTTGTGTGCCCTGCTGGACCGCAGTGTAGGCCTGAGCCACCGAACAGGGAGGCCTACCACCACGTGCGTGGCCTCACTGTTCACTGAGTTAGTGGCACCACCAGGACTGAGCGGGTGTGCAACCTGAGATGATGATAGGTGCACTAGTATGTCCTCTGGCATGGCAAAATCAAGACGCAGCACCAAATGTGAGATCTGTTGGCCTGCAGAGCGGGACTGCATGATGCGGAGGGTGCCCTGTCCGCGTAAAGGTGAGCAGTGAGGCCTAGGTGCGCAGCGGTGGGCAAATACGTCTGGGCGGCGGGAGTGGATACACAAAGGCGGCACAGCGATTTAGGAATACGCAATCGTATATACTCTCCCATTACTAATTCTGTACTATGTTTAGATGTGGGAGCTTGAGGGCTCCACTAGGTTCAGGCACGTGGTTGGAGACACAGCACTCACTGTCCCTCTTCATCTCTTCCTTTCTCTCCTTCACACTCTTTCTCTCTCTCTTTTTCTCTCACTCTTTCTCTCTTTCTCTTTGTCTTCCTCTCACTCTTTATTTTTCTCTCTCTCTTCCTGTCACTCCCACTGTTTCTCTCTGTCTTCCTCTCACTCCTTCTTTCTTTTTCTCTCTGTCTTCCTCTCACTCTTTCTTTCTCTCTCTATCTCTCTTTCTCTCTCCTTTGATGGACGCATGACGCACAATCTTATCTTGCTTTTTGTCTTGCAGGCCTGCAATGAAGCGTGTCCATCCTGCAATCAACACTCAACCTGAATTGTGAGCTCTGCTCTCCACGTGTACACAACGGGTGAGGAGGTTTCTTCGGCACGTGGTGGACCCTCTTCGACACACGCCAGTGGTGTAAGGTGAGCAGAGAGGCTTGTTTGCGCAGCGGCGGGCAGTCACCTCCGGGCAGTGGGAGTGGATGGGGTGCAGCAGCCTGGGTGCGCAGCGGCACGCAGTCACATCCGGGCAGTGGGAGTGCATGGGGTGCAGCAGCCTGGGTGCGCAGCGGCTGTCATACACCTCTAGGCAGTGGGAGTGGATGGAGTGCAGCAGCCTGGGTGTACAGCAGCGGGTAGACACCTCTGGGCAGTGGAAGTGGATGGGGTACACTAGCCTGGGTACACAAAGGCGGGACAGCGATTTAGGCATACGCAGTTGTATGTACTCATCCATTACTGATTCCATTTTTATGTTTCAGATGACTAAGCTTGAGGGCTGCCCTATATCCCGGCACGTGGTTGGAGACACACCGGTGACAGAAAGGTGAGCTGTGAGGATTTTCTCCACAGTGTCAACACTCACTCTCCCTCTCCATCTCTTCCTTTCTGTCACTCACACTCTTTCTCTCTCTCTCACTCTCTATCTCTTCCTTTCTCTCTCACACTCTTTCTTTCTTTCTCTGTCTCTTCCTCTCTCTCACATTCTTTCTTTCTCTCTCTTCCTCTCTCACTCTTTCTCTCTCTCTTCCTCTCTCTCACACTGTTTCTCTCTCTCGCTTCCTCTCTCTCACACTCTTTCTCTCTTCCTTGTATCTCACTCTTTCTCTGTCTTCCTCTCTCTCACACTTTCTCTCTTCCTGACTCTCACTCTTTCTCTCTCTCTCTCTCTTCCTTTCTCTCACTCTTTCTCTCTCTCTTCCTCTCTCTCACTCTTTCTCTCTCTCTTCCTCTCTTTCTCTCTCTTTCTGTCTCTCACTGTTTGTCTCTCTCTTCGTCTCTCTCACTCTTTCTCTCTGTCTGCCTCTCACTCACTCTTTCTTTCTTTTTCTCTCTCTCTTCCTGTCACTCCCACTGTTTCTCTCTTTCTCTCTGTCTTCCTCTCACTCCTTCTTTCTTTTTCTCTCTGTCTTCCTCTCACTCTTTCTTTCTCTCTCTCTCTCTCTCTCTCTCCTTTGATGGACGAATGACGCACAATCCTATCTTGCTTTTTATCTAACAGGCTGTGATTCACGAATCGACGTCCCCCCCCCACACCACCACAGCTGAACGCGTGTACAAACTGCGATGATGCGTGGCCATCCTGACAACGCCTGACAAAGTTGCTTCAGCACGTGGTGCACCCTCTTACACACACGCTGGTGGCGTAAGGTGAGCAGAGATACTTCTTTCCGCAGCAGCGGGCAGTAACCTCTGGGCGGTGGGAGTGGATAGTGTGCAGCAGCCTGGGCGCACAAGAGCGCACAGACACCTCCGAGCAGTGGGAGTGGATGGGCTGCAGCAGCCTGAGTGCGCATTGCCGAAACAGATAATTAGGCGTGTGCAGTTGTATGTACTCTGCAATTACTAATTCTATACTATCTTTCAGATCACTAAACTTAAGGGTGCACTATGTCCCGGCACGTGGTTGGAGACACACCGGAGGCACAAAGGTAAGCTGCGAAGATTTTCTCCAGTGTCAACACTCCCTCTCCATCTCTTCCTTTCTCTCTCTCACACTTTCTCTGTTTCTCTGTCTGTTCCGCTCTCTCATTCTTTCTTTCTCTCTCTTCTTCTCTCTCACTCTTTCACTCTCTCTTTCTCTCTACCTCTCTCTCACACTGTTTCTCTCTCTCTCTTTTCCTTGTATCTTACTCTTTCTCTCTCACTCTTTCTCTTTCTCTGTCTTTGTCTGTCTTCCTCTCTCTCACTTTCTCTCCTCTCTCTCACTCTTCCTCTCTCTCTTCCTCTCTCTCACTCTTTCTCTCTCTCTTCCTCTCTCTCACTCTTTCTCTCTCTCTCTTCCTCTCTCACACTATTTCTCTCTTTCACTCTCTCACTCTTTCTCTATTTCTTTGTCTTCCTCTCTATCACTCTTTCTTTGTTTCTCTCTTTCTCCCTCACTCTTTCTCTTTCTCCTTTGCTGGACGCATGACGCACCATCTTATCTTTCTTTTTTCTTACAGGCTGTGATTCACAAATGGTCCAGCGATGACACGACATGGCTGTACATAGTTTTATTTGTTGTTGTTTTGTTTTAATAAAATGTTTTATATGTAAATCCATACATGACTAAGATTCTTATTTGTCCAACCTAACGTGACTGTCACATTTGTTTGTGGGGGGTGGGGGTGAGGGGAGATGGCGGACAAGGAGCTCCTACTGGGGGATGTCAGAGCAGTGTTGGGTGTCCGACCTGCATGATCGTTACCTCCATTACATCTGTTCTCAGAGACTTAAGAGCCGGCTGTATGGCTCGTAGATGAAGAACTGCGAGCCGACTAGCAGGCTCATAGAGGGAGAACCGCGGCCCGTCAGTTCGCAGAGGAAGAGCTGCGGGCCAGCTCGCAGAGGAACACCTGCGGGCCGACTAGT
The DNA here is from genome assembly GCA_963921515.1 of Calotriton arnoldi. Lineage (NCBI taxonomy): Eukaryota > Metazoa > Chordata > Amphibia > Caudata > Salamandridae > Calotriton > Calotriton arnoldi. Next base: position 551,779 of record CAWUFW010006615.1, read on the forward strand.
ATAGGGAAAGGTGCGGGCCATCGGCTTCCAAAGGGATAGCTGCGGAACACTGATGTGGGGAGAGGGAGCGTGAAGAGCGTATCCCGCAGTGAGACACCTCCGGTATATTTCCAGTATTGGCTTCACAGATACAACTGCGGGCCCGAGAACTCGTACCGGAAGAGCTGTGAGCCGACAAGTGGTTCGCAGAGGCAGACTTGCGGGCCCAAGTATGTTGTTGGAGGTATGCTGTTGATGGTGGAAAAGGGTGCGTTACCTGCTGATATAGGGAGACGCAGCGTGAAAGCGGTATCTCGCACAGACAGAGCTCCGGTACATTAAATTGACCCCGGGACCTTTCTTTTATATTTTCACTCGATGCGAGGCACAAGATGGCTGCTAACACTTCCTGCTTTGAATTGTTAGCAGCCAATCAGAGGCAAGCTCGTGCTCTGGAGTTAGGCACAGTCCAGATATATAATCTTTTTTTCCTTTAATATCTCAAAAACTACTGAACGGATTTACACCATTTCCACAAAACCGCGCTTTCTGCACCAAGACCTTTCTCCCTACCAAATTTGCAATTCTTTCTTTGTCACACAGTACATGTAATGCACCGCTCTCATCAAGAATGGAATCAGTAATGGCACAATTTCCCTGTTGCTCCACACATAAATACATGTAAAGAACAAATCAGAATAGTTCCTTTATTTTTTCAAATTGCAAAACTTCTCTCTATTGGTTATTTTTGAACTTTCCATATAAACAGTTTAAAAAAAATTTAAGAACACATACAGGTGAGAAGTTTAACGTATTCTATCAACAAACTTTCTAGAACATTCTACGACACGTGCAGGTTAAAAGTTAATCATTTTTTATAACCTAACGATATTTTTTTGCAACATTTTCTAGAACATTTAAGGGCACGTGCAGGTTAAAAGTTCACCATTGTTTTAAGTTCTAACAGTGCCTTCCAAATGCAAGTAGCAGGTGTGGTTGAACTGAGCAAATTTTATCCTATCATATGAACTCTACGTTGAAACTGCCTTTTATTAACGAATCACAAAGATGCTTTTCGACAAGCTAATATGCACCCTACTTTTTAGTAAACAATGTTTTTCATCTCCCAATCAGTTATCGTTTTGTATGAGAAAAAAAAGTAGTTCCCCTTCTTTAAACATATTTCTTATTCTACGAACTGACTGCATGAGCTACAGACATCTATCCATATCTTCCAGCTACACCTTCAAAATGCTAGTGTGGATCATAGGACATAGCTATGTTTTCTGGTGCAAGAGGTATGCAGAACAGAGACGTATTGACTTAGACCTAGGTTTACAAAATGTGGACATTAAATGGTTTGGACAGAGAGCATTGAAGTGTAACCAATTACTCCCTTTGGTTAAAACCTGTTTGAATCTCCAACTCCCTGACCTCATGAATGTGCACTGTGGTGGAAATGACCTAGGCACATTGACTGGGGTAGGTTTGGAAATGCTAATGAAGGACACCTTTAGACAATTGATGTTGCTTTTGCCTCAAACTGTCTTTGTATATTCCAATATATGCCAAAGACAGAAGTGGAAATGGTCAAACAAATTTTGTCCTCAGATTGAAAAATCTAGGAAGAATGTCAACAAAGCTGTGTCTGCATACCTCAGAGACCATAGAATGGGGCCGATCTACAACAACAACATACGTTATGATATGGCTGATATCTACAGAAGTGATGGAGATCGAGTTTTTCTGAATCACCTGAAGCTGTGCATCCGCACTTATATGTAGCTCCAACTAATAAACACAAAGGCTCTTTTTAGAGCCGCCTAGTATTCCCAATATAGGTTCGCAGACTGACAACTGTGATCCGGCTAGCACAGGGAGACCTGCGGGCTGTCGGGCAGCCTCGCAAAGGGAGAGCTATGGCCCTTGGGCTCGGCTCGCACAGAGAGAGCTACGGGCCGTCGGTTTGCAAACGCAGAGCTGTGAGCCAATGGACTGGTAGTGTTTTATGGTTTAGGGTAGTGCAGTGGTGTTTGTGTAGTGTAGGGGGTCCTGCTGTGGGTAGTGTTTTAGGGTTTACGGTAGTGCAGTGGTGTTTGTGTAGTGTAGAGGGTGGTGCTGGGGGTACATTTAGGGTTTAGGGTAGGGCAGTGGTCTTTACGTAGTGTAGCGGCTCCTGCTGTGAGTAGTGTTTTAGGGTTTAGGGTAGTGCAGTGGTGTTTCTGTAGTTTAGGGGGTCGTGCTGGGGGTAGTGTTTTAGGGTTTAAGGTAGTGCAGTGGCGTTTCTGTAGTATAGGTGGTCATGCTGGCAGTAGTGGTTTAGTGTTTAGTTACATAGTGCAGTGGTGTTTGGGTAGTGTAGGGGGTCGTGCTGGGGAAATGTTTTAGGGTTTAGGGTAGTGCAGTGGTGTTTCTGTAGTGTAGGGGGTTGTGCTGGGGGTAGTGTTTTAGGGTTTAAGGTAGTGCAGTGGTGTTTCTGTAGTGTAGGGGGTCATGCTGGCAGTAGTGGTTTAGTTAGGTAGTGCAGTGGTGTTTGGGTTGTGTAGAGGGTCGTGCTGACAGACTGACTAACAGAGCTCCGAGCCAACGGACTGGCTTCTAAAGGCATAGCCGCGACCTCGTGATGTTGGGAGAGGCAGCGTGAAAGGAGTATCTTCCACAGACACAGATGCCAGTGTTGCCTCGCAGAGGTAAAACTACACACCCGATGGCTTCTACATGGAGAGATGCGAGCGGACGGACTAAGTCACAAAATGGTTGCCAACACTTCCTAGTTTCAACCGTTCACAGCCAATGAGCCGCAAGCTCGTGCTCGTAACCCTCAGCCAATCAGATGTCAAAATTCTCAGATATCAATATCTGTAAAATTTGATATTTCTCAAAAACTACTGAACGGATTTACACCATTTCAACAAAAGCACGCTTTCTCGACCACACCTTTCTCCCTCACAAATTTGGCGTAATTCCGTTCAGCAGTTTGACCTGTAGCCTTGTCTAAAGTTTCCTATGGAAAATGCATTGAGAAAACACATTTTGGGACTCCCCTTTTTTCTCAGCCCCCCCTTGACCAAACACCCCCAAACTTTCAAGATAGGAGCTGATCAAAAAGAGAAACGTTTTTGAAAATTTCGTAAAGATTCGTCAAACGACGCCAAAGTTATAAGCACATGGAGGGCTCCAGGAGAGGGGCCGCGCAACCCCCCTCCCAACATGAGTGAAGCCCCGGGGCTGGGGGACCCCAGCGGCCCCCGCAGCCCCAGTGACCCCCAGCTATTATTTTTTAAGAAATGCCCGCTGGACCTAGCCCACCCGGGGACCTCATTAAAATAAAACGCTGGAACCCGCGACCCCAGCGCGAATTGCGCAGTTTTAAAAAAAAAAATTTAAATGCTTTTTTGGGCCCTGGGGTCCTTCTGGGACCCCCTGAGCAGGCCTAGGGGGTTACTGTGTTTCTACCCTGCCCCCTTCTCTTGTTTTATACCTTTGTTTCTCTGTTTTCTAGTGACTCGCTTCTACCGAGCCACAAGATGGCTGCCAACACTTCCTGGTTTGGAGTGTTCACAGCCAATCACAGTGAAGCTCGTGCACGGGACTTAGGCTCCGCCCAGATATCAAAACTTTTATTTTTCTTATTTCTCAGCAACCACTGAATGGATTTACACCATTTTACAAAAGGTCGCTTTCTGAGCCAAGCACTACCTTTTTGCCAAATTTGGGATAATTCCATTCAGTAGTTTCGGCTGTAGCCTTGCACAAAGTTTCCTATGGGAAATTGATTTTTTGACTCTTATTTTTTGTATTTCTCAAAAACTAATGAACTGATTTACCCCATTTAAAAAAAAGGTTGCTTTCTGAACCAAGATCTACCTTTCTGCCAAATTTGAGGTAATTCCGTTCAGCAGTACGGGCTGTAGCTCGTCGCAAAGTTTCCTATGGAAATTAACATGGAGAAAACGTGTTTTGGGACCCCCCTTTTTTCTCAGCCCACGCTTGACAAATCACCCCCAAACTTTCAAGATAGAAGCTAACCTAAAAAGTGCAACTTTTTGCAAAATTTCATAAAGATTCGTCAAACGATGCCAAAGTTATTAGCAAATCAAAAAATGCTTTTCCTATGGAAACTAGGTTGTAACTATAACTACCTACTACCAGTAGGTAATATTTATATATATTACCTACTGGCGGTCGCCAGTAGGTAGTTATAGTTAGTACCTTGTTTCTATTCAAAAAGTGTTTTTTCTTTTGCCAATATCTCTGACGCCGTTTGCCGAATCTTTGCAAAATTTTCAAAACTAGTGGTTCAGTCAGGTCAGCTCCTGTCTTGAAAGTTTCAGGGTGATTCGTCAAGCGGGCGCAGAGAAAAAAGGGGGGTCCCAAAATGCGTTTTCTCCATGTTCATTTTCATAGGAAACTTTAGACAAAGCTACAGCCCGAACTGCTGAACGGATTTACACCAAATTTGGCAAAAAAGGTAGGTCTAGGTTCAGAAAGCGTTCTTTTTTTTAAATGGTGTAAATCCGTTCAGTAGTTCATGAGAAATAAAAACATATCGATATCTGGTGACTGAGGAGGATTCGCGAACCCTCCCGATCACGAGCTTCATTTTGATTGGCTGCCAACATTCCAAACCAAGAAGTGTTGGCAGCCATCTTGTGAGTCGGTAAAACCAAGGGGCATATTAGCAATGCCTGGCGATAATTATCGCAAAGCGCAATTAGAGCTTGGATAATTATCGCCAGGCATCGCCGGTTTCTATCGCGGAGTTAGCGTGCAATCAGCAATGCTAATCTCCAAACCGATAGAAACCTTGGAGAACAGTGTGAATATCGCCGGAAAACAGGCGATATTCACACTGTTCCCCAGTTCTGCTTGCTGATAGTGCGAGGGGGACTTAGCCATGTAATCCACCTCTCATTGGATTACATGGCTAAGTCAGGGTGGGACCAGGTGTTAGCAAACCAGCGCTAAATGTGTTTAGCGCTGGTTCGCTAATCACCGCCCCTGCCTCGCTGATAGGCGTTAGCGACCTCAGCGACTGTTTCCAGTCGCTGTTAGGTGGGGAACGCCTACTTTGCATGCCATTAGCGATAAATATCGCTTGCATGCAAAGCGGCACCCAACCCGGTAGCTATCGCCTACTAGCTGTCGCTAACAGCAGTTAGTGACAGCTTGTTGATAAGGCGATAATATTATCGCCGCTTTAGCGGGAAAAAGTCCCGCTAAAGTGGCGATAATCGCCTTGCTAATATGCCCCCAAGTCCCAAGAAAAAAGGGAAGAAAATGGTTAAACAAATAGAAAAGGGGGCAGGGAAGAAACACCCTGACCCCGAAGGACTGGTCAGGGTGACCCACAGGGACCCCCAGGGCCCAAAAAAACATTTTATTTATTTTTGGGGCGGAATTCGCGTTGGGTTCGCGAATCCCGCTGAGAAAATATAAAAGGTCCCGGGGGGCAATAAGAAAAATATATGCGGAGGCCCGCGGGGGCCCCCACAGCCCCGGGGACCGCCACCTCCCTGGGGATTTTGAAATAATATGTCGGGGACACACGACGTCCCACAACACGGGGACCGCCACCTCCCCAGGGCTTCTTTGAAAAATCTGTGTGGGGGGCTGCTGGAACCCCACACTGCCCCAGGCACCACCACCTCCCTGGGGCATTTATAATAATGAGTGGGGGGCCTCGTGGCCCGCCCAAGCCCCGGGGATCACCACCAGCTTAAATTATAAATATTGAGTGTGGGGGGCTCCTGCCCCTCCCCACACTGTCCTGGGGACCACCACCTCCCCGGGGCAATTTCAATTAAGGGTGGGGGTCCAATGCGGACCCCTGGCCCCGGGGAACACCACCTCCCCAGGGCTATTTTCACATTGGGAGGGGGGCAACGCGGCCCCCCTCCTGGAGCCTTCTATGGCCCTGGGGACCGCCACCCCCCAGGGCCGGCTCCAGCAATGTCCTGGGGTGCCCTCCCCCGGGACATTGCAGTTTGCAATGGCAGGGTGGGAGCATTGCTGCCGCCCTGTCATTGCAAAATTCTGCTTTGCTTCGTGGAAGCGAGAGCAGGAAACCTGCTCTCGCTTCCACGAAGCAAAGCAGAATTGCTTTTGGACAAGGGGAGCTGCATGTCAGCAGCTCCCCTTGTCCAAAAGCAATGCCGGCTCCCGCAGGAGGCGGGGAGCCGGCAGGGACTGCTAGGGCATTGGGGCAGTCCCCGATGTGATAGCATGCCCCGGGGGATGGGGTCCCCGGGGCGGATACCAAATAATGGAAGTGGGGCGTTTTAACAGTGGTCGTTGTTATGAGGTTAACAATGGTTGTCCATTTGAAAAAGAAAATATGGTTCCTAGAAATGTGGAAGAAGTAATAGCTAAAGAAGTTCAAGGGAGACGTACACACGCTCCAGTGTATAAGTGGGAATGTAGTAGTATTTGTAGTATTCGACAGGAAGCTATTGATATATTACGAATTTTCCTATGAGATTATGCAAAAAAAAGTGTTAAACAGAAGATTAAAATGTTGCAAGGACTATATGCTTGTAAAGTTAGAAAATATACTAAGTTGCAGGGTCATTCTCTGGCTTGTCTTTCTAGAAAAGTCATTTAAGAATGTTAGCAGGACATCACTCAGAAATGGGAAAGTTAGTAAGGAGATTGGACTACGTAAAAAGTCCTGTATTATCTTTAAGTGAAATGAACACAGCTCTTTTGCATGGTTCAGTATTGGATGTAAAAAAAGTTTGTGATGATATACAGTTTCGTTTCTTTGGTTCACAAGAGGAGTGTAGAGAAAGTGAGAGCTTGATAAGTGTAGGAGTTGAAGAACAGATGGAAGATATTAGTACTGAGAAGTTTGCATAAGAAATTACAAAGTTTACGATACTTTCATGTGAAAAACAAAACTATGTTTGTATTTGTTGTTGATGTACTCACTATAGAAGTCAAACTAGAATGTCGATGTGTATTTAAAAGGTGAAAAGGAAAACAATGATAAGTGGGAGCAATTTGGTGCCTATTTGTTGGTGGAAGGTCGTTTTGAGTTGGGTACTAATCAACGTATTTGTAAATATTGTTACAACAAATTAGAAGAGAACAAAATGCCAGCTAGAGCAGTACATTACAACTTAGAGTTGGTAACTATTCCTCTGGAACTGGCAGATTTAAATACATACGAGTCCATTTTTATTAAATCTGTGCACCCGTTTCAGGCTATAGTTCGTATGGAGCCTAAAACAGGTAAGCTGCCTCCAACAGATTTCCAAAGAGGTCTGAAAGGAAGAGTTGTGTATCTACCTTTAGATTTTAGGAATAATATTGAAACTGTTGGTATAGATAGAGAGGAAAGTGAACATGTAGTTATTCTAGTTAATGGTGTACCAACAAAGAGTTGGAAAATATGGCAAGAGTTAGTAGATGTCACTAAACTTCAAAATGCTTCATTATATCTTGTACAAAACAATATTTATTATAAAACTGTAAATGTGGAAGAACAGGACATATGTTTAGAAGATGAAACAGAAATTTCAACTGGCCAAATAGAAAAAGTGGACAAGTCCAGGAGTGAAGAAATCTTTTAACATTACAGTATACATCCTCTACATTCAAAAGAAGTGAGAGGAAACACTATTGAATTATTTCAAAAGAAGAAAGCGAAGGGAGCTCCCATGAGTGTATGGGAAATAAGTTTAGAAGCTTGTTGTTTTCCACAGCTCTTCCCCACTGGAAAAGGTGGACGGTACAGATTCCAGCTTCAGAATACCGTTCGGCAAGATTGTACTCAGAAGATTCAAGATTTCGACAGTGTATTCCATATAGATTTCATCTTATGTTTGAAAGTGATTTGTCTGGACTTTCATATGCAGTGAACCACATATTAAAAACAGGAGTTCATCTTACTCATGTTTCTGCAATGGAATTCTTGGACAAAGTTCAACAAAGAGACGATCATTTAGAATCTCAGTTAATTAATTTGATGGCGTATCAACGTGGTACCAATGAGTATTGGTATTGATGTCACCGAGAACTTAAATGTATGTTAAGAAACTTAGGTACCCCTACATGGTTTGTTACACTTAGATGTGCTGAATATGCGTGGGATGATTTACTTGAATTTCTACGACAAGCAAATTCAAATGTGAAAAACATTGAATTGAAGACAGCTGGAGAACTGTGTTCCTTGGATCCTGTAAATGTGTGCAGATATTTTAATCATAGGTTTCAAGCTATGAAGTCTTTTATCTGCAATAAAAATAATCCACCTCTTGGAGAAGTTACTGATTTCTTTTGGAGAAATGCGTACCCAGCCAGAGGTGCTCCTCATATACAAATGCTATTATGGATCAAGAATGCACCTAAATTTGGAACTGATACTGATGAAACTGTTTTGTCTTTCATCGAAGAGTATGATACCAGTTACATTCCAAAAAAAGGAGGAGAAAACAGCTTGAGACAACAAGTTTTACGGTTTCAAAGTAATCTATGTGGAAAATATTGTCAACGAAAATACAAGTCAAAGGAAACATTTTATACAAAATGTCGTTTTGAATTCACACGTCCAATAATTTCAAAAGGAAGAGTCAATAGTTTTATGTCAGCAGTAAGGCATACTATAACTTGAAAATCTTCGAAGAATACATACAACTTAAAAAGAACTGAAGATTCAAAGTATATTAATGACTACAATCCAGTGATTTTGACAATGTGTAATGCAAACATGGATATTTAATATGTTGCAGATAATTCAATTGCTGTTGCTCGTTATGTTACGTCATATATGGCCAAATCTGAAAAGACAGAGTTGAAAGAAATGTGGGAAGAAATTTCACAGTAAAAGAGTCTTAGCAAGAAATTGTACAGCTTTAGCTTGAAGATGCTTTCCCACCGAGAGATTGGATCCTATGAATGTTCGGATCGGTTGAGCTCTGCCAGTTTATATTCAAAGTCAAGAGGAATCATTTGGGTGAGTCTAGGTCTTGCTGCCACATGAAATAGAGTATTAAAATGTAATACTTGGCATTAAATGAACCAGAAAGTACTGATTTTGTTAAAACACATATGTTAAATACATACTATCCCAAAAGGAGTCCACATTTGGAAAACCTATGTCTCAATGAAGTACTGCAACATTACAGCTTTAAGAGAAATGTTACACAAAATATAAATGAAGAAAAATATGCAGTTATTGGATGTGACGGATGTTTGTTAAAACATGCCAAAGGAAATCTTATTAACCACAGAAAACTCAGTTGTGAAGCTCCAGATAAAAGGGAATTTTTCTATTTAGCACTTCTGCAACTGTTCAAGCTTTGGCGTAGTGAAATGGAATTGCTTGGAAATTTCGACTGCTGTGAAGATTCTTTTAATGCATGTAAAGATACCATGCAATGCACAATTTTCCCAACTTATCTACAAATGTTAAATGATGAGATTGAACAAGAAACTACTGTTGCAGCTGAAATTATTAGAGACAGTTCTCAAGATAGTCAAAGTTCTGGTCCACTAAGTCAAGATCCATTAGGACAACCAATTATTGAAAATGAAGCGGCAATAGCCATGAATGAAGTAGAAACGGCAATGCAACAAGCACAACAGGATATTATCCTGTTGGGAAAGTTGGAAGAAGAACTAAATATTGAACAAAAGGAAATATATCAGCAAGTGACAGCACAGATAAAGCATGGTTTGCTGCATGAAAAAAAAGAATGCCAATGCACATCATTTAAACCTATTCTAATGTACATCAGTGGTCAAGCTGGAACAGGAAAAAGTTTAAAGTTTTGACCAGTGATCTACATAAAACTACTGAATCACATTTATCTTGGGTTGCAACAGCTCCAACGGGATTAGCAGCACACAACCTTAAAGGAATTACTTTACATTGATTACTTATGCTACCAATTGAACATGAAAATAAATTGGAATATCAGAAGCTATCTGGAGAAGCTTGTTAAGAAGTTTCAAGAGTACTGAAGAAAATGAAACTTCTAATCATTAATGAGGTGAGCATGGTCTCAAACTTAATGCTTGCTTTTGTACATTTAAGAATGCAACAGATTTTAAAAACAGATTATGATATTCTGTTTGGAGAAAAACATGTAATTGTATTTAGCGATCTACTACAACTTACTCCTGTAAAAGGGCAACCGGTTTTTAAAACACTTGTCCATGAAGACACTAGGAAATCTTTGGTGAAGTGTTGGAAATGTGAATATTTGGTTACAATTTGAATATAAAGAACTTATTAAGAATATGCGACAAGCAAGTGATGAAGATTATGGAAATATTCGTAAAGATATAAGAATTGGTGTTTTGACGACACATGGTAAACAAGCGTTACAAAGTCGGCTACTAAGGAACTTGTTTACAACCAAAAACACAGCACCTGAAATAATGTACCAAAAAATTGGAGAAAAGAAGTTTATAGTTTGCCTAATGCCAACACTGCAAGAGTGTTCTACATTCAATCAAGATCTTTTGAAACTGGAAAAACAACCAATAGTGAAAATGGAAGCTATTGATAAAATGGAACACCAAGGAGTAACTATTCTTCTCTCAGAGAAATTACAGTCAAAATTGGATTCTTTGGAAAAGTCTGTAACTAAGACTGCAGGTTTAGAAAAGACTTTACATGTATGTATAAACTGTCGGGTAATTTTATGGCATAATTTGGATGTAGAAAAAGGTTTAGTAAATGGAGCAATGGGAAAAGTTGTTGATTTTGTACATTTTCAGAACAGAGATGGAATTGCATTTTTGAAGATTGAATTTGATCAGATTGAAGAGGGAAAAAAAGATTGGGCATTGTGCTGTATGTTTTTTGCTTGTAAAAGACTTGTATGTTCGTAGAAAACAGTTTCCTCTGTCTTTAGCATATGCAGTAACTATTCATAAGTCTCAAGGTTTAAGTGTAGACAGTGCTTTGGTAAATATTGGAAGTACAGTGTTTAAAGAGGGAATGGCATATGTTGCATTGTCTCGAGTAAGAACATTATCTGATTTGTATTTAATTGAATTTGATGAGAAAAAGATTAGTGCCTATGCAAATTGTGTAAGAGATTATAATCGATTAAGAAGCCTTTATGCTCCTAACTTAGGTGAATATCCCATATATGAGAAACATGTAATGTGCCCAAAATGGAAATATGACAAGCATTCTATTGAGATTCAAATAAAGAAAACAATTGAAGAGAACCATGAAGGTGCAAAGAAAAAGAAAATGGACACTGTTGATGATATTGTAGGATACCAGTTCGAAAATACCTCATGTATCAGCTGCTATGCTAATGTAGTTGTGAATATTGTGTTTTATCTAGAAGATCTTCATCATGAAATTATGGAAACTCGTGAGAAAAAGATTCTGTTCTTTACTACATTCTGTTTTTCAAAACTTGGTAACTGACAGAAGTAAAATCCATACTGCTTCTGGCATTCGGCATCTTTTGGATATATGTACTGGTTCTTTGCAATTTACACTCAATATACAACAAGATGCACAAGAAATTCTAATCCTTATGCTTGGTGTATTGGAAGATGAAGGAATTGAAATTGAAAATTTATTTGGACTAAGTTACAGATGGGATCATAAATGTGAAAAGGGTTCATTTTCTTCTACCACTGAAATAGATACTGAATGATTCATATACTTGACGATACCAGATTGAAAATCAGTATCTTTTAACAAATTAGTAAAAACAGCTAATCAAGATATGAAATGTTCTCATTGTAAATCAGAAATGTTGTCGACATTATATATTAGAAAGATTTGGAAAATATGTCATTTTAATGCTGCAACGTTGTAGAGCAAATGGAAGAAAATTGGAAACCAAAATTAAAATGTTTGTGGCAAGTCAAGTATCAATTTCAGGAAGAACTTTTAAAGCAGTGGCTATTATTTTCCATGATGGACCTACTACAACTTCTGGACACTATACTGTGCATTTAAAGTGCAATAAAGGATGGACACATTGCAATGATGCCCATTTGGAATTGAAATCTAGGTTGCCTTATGAATTACCAAATTCATATCTGATATTTTTGATGCCAAAGTTTTGAATACATCATTCAGCCTGTTGGGAGGATGTGAACATGAATTAACGAGTTTATTTTGGATATTTTCAATGCAAATGTTTCAGAAACATTATGTGGCCTATTGGGAAGATGTGAACAATTAGTGTATGAATTATTTTTTGTGCTAATTCATACTGCATTTGGAAAATTGTGTTTAGAAACAAATAGTTTATATATTTTTTGTCTATATTATATGAGATGTAAATGAGAGTGTACATTTTACAAAATGTAATTGAGAGAAATAAAAGACTTAGGGGTCGATTCCGATTCGGGCCGGAAATCTCTCCGACCGAGCCGGACCCGGAGAGATTTCCGACCGAATCGGACCCGTAGCAGTCCGACCGACCGAGTACGATGCGTCCGTATGTTATCGGACACGAGTCGGTCGGACTCCCATTGAACTCAATGGGAGCCGGTCGTACAACGCGTACGCGGGCTCCCATTGCCTCAATGGGTGCGAGGCGGACAAGGGCGCCCCCTACAGCGAGTACGCCGTCGCATGCGCATCGCGGCGTACACGCACAGGTAGGGGGACCCTTGGGTCCCCCCTGTGTGCGCCTCGCACGGGTACGCGTACAGGGGGTCCGACGCGGACCCCCAAAGTCCGGCTCCGACAGCTCTTACGAGCCGGAGTGCGCGGCTCGGTCGGACTGCTCGCGGCGCGCATCGTACTTACCCGGCCGGGAAACGTCTCCATTGCGCGGTGCGAATCGGGTCCGATGCGAGTCGGTCGGAGCGTGTTCGAGTCCGGCGAGTCGGTCGGAGCTGTCGGGACGCTCGGACGAGTCGGTCGGCGAGTTCGCATCGTACTCGCTCGGCCGGACCCGCGTACGGTTCGGTCGGGAAACAGGCTTCGCATCGGCTTTCCGCGAATCCGAATCGGTATTCGGTGCGCTCCGACCGAGATCGGAATCGGCCCCTTAATGTAGTTGAAGAATGTAATTAAGAAACTGTAGATAGGTAAAGACATAGCTACACTTGTTGTAAATAATGCTCAACGCTGATTTGTTTTTTTTTACAATCTCATTGATTGGTTTTTTTCCCCACTGTTGTATGATGATACTACATTGAAATCACTGTGTGTGGTGACATTCAGTAGAATCTGAGAACAGCAAAAAGGGAAACTGAAAATGTTAGGTAATTATAAAATTATGTTGTGTTCTTAAAAGTATAATATTATATTCAATAACAGTTTTTCTTCTTTTTTGCAGAAGGTAATGGTGAAGTTTGAAAAGATTTAATAGTCAGTTTACAACAAAACTAGTCTAAAACAGTTCCACTGAGTTTTGTATTTACATTAGTAAAAAAGGTAAGAACAAATAATGTAATATGCATGATAATGTGAAATAATGTTTAGAGACACTTTTACTGCACTCATCCATTCCCTCAAACACTACCCATGCACTCATCTATGCACTCATGCACTACTCCCGCACTCATTCAATTTACTCAGGCACTAACCATGTACTGGTACAATCACCCATGCACTACCCATGCACTCATGCAATCACTCACACACTATCCATGTACTTATCCATGCACTCAGGCACTACCCATGCACTGCTGCAATCATTTAGGCAGTACCTCTGTAGTCCTGCAATTATGCAGACACTACCCATGCACTCATGCTATGCACTTACACACTACCATGTGCACTTCTCCAATCATGTAGACACTACCCATGGACTCATCCATGCACTCAAGGCACTACCTATGCACTTCATCAAAATCACTGAGGCACTACTTCATACACTCATCCAATGCAGCTCAGGCACTATCCTACATGCACTACATACAATCACCTAGACAGTACTGTATGCACTCATCCAATCCCTCAGACAGTACCCATGCACTCATCCAATGCACTCAGGCAGTACCCCTGCACTCTGCATCACTATGCACTTGCAAGGCAGTACACATGCACTCCTCCAATCACCCAGGCACTACCCATGCACTCATTCAATCACCCAGGCACTACCCATGCACTCATCCATTCACTCAGGCACTACTCATGCACTCATCCATTCACTCAAGCACTACCCATACACTCATCCAATCACCCAGGCACTACCAATGCACTCATCCAATGCACTGCAGGCACTACCCATGCACTCATGCAATCACCCAGGCACTACCCATGCACTCCTCCAATCACCCAGGCAGTACCCATGCACTCCTGCCAATCACCCAGGAACTACCCATGCACTCATATAATGCACTGAGGCACTATGTCATGCACTCACTCCAATCACCCAGGCACTATCCTCTGCACTCATACAATCACCCAGAGCACTAACCATGCACTCCTCCAATCACCCAGGCACTACCCATGCACTCATCCAATCACTGTCAGACACTACCCTTGCACTCATCCATGCACCTCAGGCACTATCCCATGCACTCATGCAATGCACTCAGGCACTACCCATGCACTCCTTCAATCACCCAGGCACTACCCATGCACTCATCCAATCACACAGGCACTACCCATGCACTCCTTCAATAACCCAGGCACTATCCATGCACTCATGCAATCACACAGGCACTACCCATGCACTCCTTCAATCACTCAGGCACTACCCATGCACTCATGCAATGCACTCAAGCACTATGCTATGCACTCCTGCAATGTACTCAGGCACTAAGCCCATGCACTCTTCTAATCACTCAGGCAGTACACATGCACTCCTCCAATCACCGAGGCACTATCCATGCAATCATACAATCACCCAGGTACTTACTCATGTACTCATCCAAGCACTCAAGCAGTACCAATGCACTCATCCATGCACTCAGGCACTATGCATGCACTCATGCAATCCTCACAGGCACTACCCATGCACTCCTCCAATCACCCAGGCACTACCCATGCACTCATGCAATCACTCAGGCACTACCCATGCACTCATCCCATCATCCAGGCACTACCCATGCACTCCTCCAATCACCCAGACAGAACGCCAGAAAGTGCTGTTTGTTGCCCCTGTTGTTGTTGGGGACTACCTGTCCCATGATCCTTCCCTGGAGGGGAGGTGCATCTGCCGCCCAAAACGCGCTAAAAGCGCGAGCAACCACCGCGGCGCGGGACGCCAGAAAGTGCTGCTTGTTGCCCCTGTTGTTGCTGGGGACTACCTGTCCCAGGATCCTTCCCTGGAGGGAGGTGCATCTGCCGCCCAAAACGCGCTAAAAGCGCGAGCAACCACCGTGGCGCGGGACGCCAGAGAGTGCTGCTTGTTGCCCCTGTTGTTGCTGGGAACTACCTGTCCCAGGATCCTTCCCTGGAGGGGAGGTGCATCTGCCGCCCAAAACGCGCTAAAAAGCGCGAGCAACCACCGCGGCGCGGACGCGCGGGCTCGCCCGGCCAGGGCGGGTCCGTCCTGCGCCCGTCATCGCCAGGAAGAGGCAGGGCAGGGCCGCCCTCCCTTGGTCTGCTTTGACAGGCATTATAGAAGGACCAGCCGGTAAGATTTTCATCAGCCCATTTCTCCTTCCGCTAACGCAAGCATTCAGCCTGCCTTCCTGGACATCATTGCCACAACTGGATAAACGTCTGCAAGCTGAGGTGTTATTAGGACTATCAGACTATAGTGACTTTTGTTTACTATTATCTTTGAAGCGCGGTGGGATGTGTTAGAGTGGGAGTGTTCAGATTAGACTGTACATTTTTAGTCTATAACTTCTAGGGTTTTTCTTCCCAAGTTATTAGTTAACAAAATGGGGAGGAGGACAGTCCCTACTCGAGGCAAAACGATAAGCACGCCCCCACTCCCCCAACATCTATAGATAAAATGCTCCAGAGGGCAATAGGGGTGGTGGACTCTGAAATTGAGCTAAGAGAAAGGCGGTTATCACTTACTCCTGATTTATTTATCTCGCCATCCTTACAGATCACCCAGCCAAACCGGGTCCAAATTCAGGCAGACGTACATTTACCGCTTCCCACTGAGGCAGGTGTACACAAAAAAGTGATTGGCAAAAGCAAAAATGCCCAGAGTACCGTTAAGAAGGGTAAAGCGTAAATTAGCACCTGAGGCTGGATCAAAAAAAAGAAATTCTGTGAGGATTCTGCTGCTAATCATAGAGGAGGAGGCAGAGCAAGAGTTTAGAGCTGGCGGACTGAATCCAGCTAATGTAGATAAGTCATATCCGCTGTGGGCTCTGAGTTTAGTGGAAGACTTGCAGAATAACCTGAGGGCTATTATTAAAGAAGAACTGGCCCCCCTTGTTGGCCGTTTAGATATTCTGGATAAAGTACTAGCGTCAGGGGAGGCCTGCTCACTTAACCATTTTAATGGTCAGCCCATAAGAGGCATTGATGTATGTTGTCAGGTCGAAAGTAAGGATTTAATATCCCCGCTGGGGCCGGAGAGGAATGCATCCAAGGGCCCTAGGCTGAACCATGAATTAGGGAACCAAAGTGACCCCAGGTTACAGAGAGATAGAAGCATTGGCTCGGAGAATAGAATTAAGAGCAAGTCACCACGTGCAAGAAATCAAGAAGCGCCTAGCTCCCTAGCCCCAGCCACTAACAGAAAAGAGAGCAGACAAATAACTCAAGGATCGAGTGAAGGCAGAAATGCTTCAAATCTCCCAGATATAAACCTCCCTCCTGCCTGCTCCCCGTATGTAGCTATTTTGATGGGCATTCCGCCCATCGAACCCAGTATGAAAGAAACCCATCTTGAGCTGAGGAACAAATGCCTGTTCTGGCTTGTAAAATATAAACATTTTAATTACGCCAGAGCTGGAGAAATTATCATGGTTCGCAGAGTAAGGTGGGTGGGAAATCGGAAAAAAGTGGGGCAGGTGAGTGTGTTGTTATAAATTTTAAGAACCCCTACACGGTGGCCAATTTATTTAATAATCCCACTAGTTGCTATAATTCTACGATGGCCATGAGTCTTCAACCCCTGAATTTCTTCTATCCACTACCACAGTCATTGTTAAGAAGCAGTGTTCCGCCTTTAATTTCAGAAGGTGGTGTAGGCTCCTGCCCAGAAGGTAGTTGGGATGTTCATCATAGGTTTCCGCCTTTTAACATCCCGGTGAATAACAGATATGATGTATTGGAGGGTGTAGATTGACTGAGAAAGGGATCTTCGTTGCTGGGGCTTACACAAGCCGTAGGATATGATTTTGAGGACAGAGATGGGAGGGGATTGAAGCGAATCACGGTAGGTGGCAGTCTAAGCCACCCCCGCTTGACTAACCAGATAGGAGAAAGAACCAATACATCCACGGTCCCGGATGCACAAGTTGATGCCTCTTTGAGAGAACAAAACAGAGAAAGCATAGTGTGGGGGAAAATAGGTGAGTGCTGTGTGGCTGACACTGGCGACTCTGTTATACATGATGATGTAGTACCGGGGGCCTCGAGAGGGGCGAGTGGGCAAGTCAATGGGTTGAGGATACTCTCATGGAATGTGGCAGGTCTCAAAAATAAATTGCCCTGCACGGACTGGGGCGACTTTGTCGATAAGTATGACATTTGTATATTCCAAGAGACTTGGGCGAGGGAAGACTTTCATCGGGTGGGTTATGCCTCGTATAACATCTTAGCTTCCATGGGGGGAGGGGAGACCATCTGGAGGCCTATCAATTTGGGTAGGCACCCACCTTGGTTGTAGGGCGGAGCAGTTATCAACCCCTTCAAGTGACATTCAATGTGTCCTGCTCTCCTTTCCAACAAAGGTGAAAATCGCCATAATGAATGTTTATTCTCGCCCTGTTAATAATAGTCAGGAATCATCTACTATTGCTCTGCTGGGAGATTTCATTCCAACCCAGGGGGTGATTTTAATTGCCACTTTGAACCCCTCACTGATTCTCTACACTTTGCCCCAACAGAAGAAGACCTTTATTGGTCTATTCCTAACCCCCTCACTACACCTATCAAAGCTTGGTCCCCATTGGTCATGCAGTTAAACTCACTTACCCTCACTTTCTCACTAAGAGCATGCAATGGTCGGACTAAATCTGACCAACCAGGGCAGTTTACATTTAATAGAGCAGGCCAGGCTTCACTCATTGATTATATTTTGGTGGAAACAAGACTTTGGGGAAAAGTTCTTGATTTTCATATTGAGCAAAGGCGGGATAGTGATCATAATGCTCTGATCTTAACCCTCAACCAGTGGGACCTAGGCACTGCTAAAATACCCCTCTCATCTGCCAATTGTCATAGTGCCCTGGTAGTGACTAATAATAGAAGACATGTTAGATGGGGCTACATCCAACTGTCCCCCACAAAGATAGCGAAAATGTACCAGCTAGCATTGCCATCTTTAGTTAAAATGTGGGAGACAGTTTATGAGGTGGGTCAAAATATGGATCTAGATAAGGTAGGGGAAATACATTCTGAGCTCTCCCTCAATTTGGGGAGGTTTTCTACCCGGTGAGCCGTGTTAGAGAAAACAGTCGCAACAGATGCCCCTGGTTTAATGACCAGTGCCGTAAGGACAAGCGGGGTTTATTGGAAGCAGTTAAGGCCAACGATAGGCCGCAAATTAAAATTGCCAGGGCCAGATACAATCGGTCTATTCAGCTGGGGAAAAAGAACTGGGAGCAAGAAAGGTGGGAAATGCTAAGGAGTGCCCTGGATGATAAGGATTTGAAAACCTTTTGGGCAATAGTGAGTACGGGTGATAGGGAAGGGAGACCGGCCATTGAGCCCAATATAGTGCCAGAAGCATGGGAGACCCACTTTGGGACATTATACTCCCATCGGGATGCCGGTTTTGCCAGCACTAGTATTACCAGTATGGCTTCCGAGCCCCAACTAGAGGGGGAGATGGAGATTACTAGCACTGAAGTAAGGAATGCCATTAATAAGCTACATAGCAATAAAGCCCCAGGCCTAGACAAACTCCCAGGGGATCTTTTTCGTAAAGAACCCGTAATATGGGTCCCATATTTGTGTGCTCTATTTAATGCGGTATTGCAGGGATCTAACTCCCCTGACACTTGGCGTGGGGCTGAGATTGTTCCTATATTTAAAAAAGGTTGCCCCCTTACACCCTCTAACTATAGGCCGATTAGTCTAATTGACATCCCTCAAAAACTTTACGGCCGGGTGCTTTTGGACCGCCTCCAGAGTTGGATGGAAGAAGAGCGAATACTAAGCCCTTACCAGGCCGGCTTCAGATCAAAAATGTCAACTGTTGACCAGATATTCAGACTCCAACTACTTTACTGGAAAACAGTGACTATAGAGGGTGGCAGCCTCTATCTAATATTTGTTGATCTGAAGTCGGCCTTCGATCTTGTACCCAGAGAAAAATTATGGACGGTTTTGAGTGAACTAGGGATTCCTCCATATCTTCTAAAAGCTATTAAGAGCCTACACTTTGGATAATTTTGCACAAGTGCGCTGTGGGAGGCACGGGGAACTTACTTCTCGCTTCGCAGTCCAAAAGGGGGTACGGCAGGGATGTGTTTTAGCTCCTACTTTATTTTGTTTATTTATTAATGATCTTATCAACCATCTTAAATTAATTGTGGACAATGATGCTCCAAAGTTAGCCTCAGGGAAGGTCCCTGCGCTGATGTTCGCTGACGACACTTTGCTGCTCTCGAAATCGCCTATGGGCATCCAGCGCATTTTAGATGGTTTTGCAAACTTTTGTAAGTTAAGAGGGTTGGAGATCAATCTAGATAAAACAAAATATATGGTCTTCAACCCTCCTCATACAACCCGGCCAAACCCTTCTCTGCATGGTATCGCCTTGGAAAGAGTTAGGATATTTGACTACTTGGGAGTTACCTTGGCTGAGAAATTTGAATGGGGACCTCAAATAGATAAAGCGAGGCTTAGATTAACACAGACAGTCGGTGGTATAATGAAATTGTATAGATCTTCTGTTTTTAAACCAGCTGCCCCTGTGGTGGAAATCTATAAAGCCCAGGCGAGGGGTGCCACACTTTACGGGGTAGAGCTGTGGGGACATTGTCCAACTGGAAACCTGATAAAGGTAGAGAATAATTTCATGCGACAAGTACTAGGCTTACCCCGCAGCACCCCATTAATTCCCCTTCGTATGGACCTCGGATTGAGGCCGCTTGATGAAGAAATTGCCATAAGACCCCTAACTTTTTGGCGGAGGATGTGGGTGACTCCAGAGCTGTCTGTTTTTAGGGCCGAACTCTCTGAGTTTTTATCTATGTCTAATATAAAGAAAATTACATGGCTCTGCCATATAAGGGACCTTGTCCTTAAGATGGGCAAGCCGGATCTTTGGAGCACGCCTGAGACATCGTGTGCCAAGCTCTCAAGGTTGGACCTAGTTAATTCTTATAGAGCAGCCAAGCTAAGGGCCACCCGAGAAAGTACCTCAAGTGGTCGTTTAACTGTAGAATTTCTAGCGATAAAGGATGTATATAGCAGGGAAACCTTTTTAGACTTTGTTGAACCCCCAATGGCAAGGAAACTGTATATGCAATTGAGACTGGGGACCCTCCCACTTGCAGCATACTCCAGCAAATGGCTGAGAGACCAAACTGGTGAATGCCCTGCGTGCAAATACAAGGTGGAGTCTGAAATACATGTTCTGTTCCTCTGCCCCGCCTATCGGTTGCCGCGCAAGCGTTGGTTAATCCAACTATGCAAAAATTTAGGGTTTGTGCGCGCCATAGAGGCTTACAGAGTTCTAAAATATGACACTCACCCCCCAATTGTCTTTGCTGTATCGCGCTTTTTAAATTGTATGTGGCACACTCGTCGGACCTACATAAAGTGACTGTTGGGGGTTGAAGGGAATTGGTGTAGGGTGAGTAGGTCTATGTTTGGGTTTTAGGCCTTGCACTGATGTCCCACAGTTTTATTTTATCATAAGATTCTAGTATAAGATTTTATTGTCTGGATGTTTTTATGCATTTGATGGTCTCTTTTTAATGTTTTTTTAACTGGCTGGTTGTATTTTAATTGTTTATGTTTTAATACATACAACTCTCATCCCTGCTGTATCTATGTAGCTTGTGCTATGTGTTTTTTTCCTTTTGTGGGTTGATCATTGTATATGAAATCTTTTGTGAGTATTTAGTGTTTTTTAATACAGATGTATATATTGTTTGTTTTATCGATGCACTTTAATGGCCCAAGTGGCCGAAATAAAGTATTGATTGATTGATTGACTATGTATGCACTCCTTCAATCACTCAGGCAATACCTCTGCACTCATCCAATCACTCAGACACTACCCATGCACTCCTTCAATAACCCAGACACTACCCACGCACTCATGCAATCACACAGGTACTACCTATGCACTCCTTCAATCACCCAGGCACTACCCATGCACTCATGCAATCACCCAGGCACTACCTATGCACTCATCCATGCACTCAGGCACAAGCCCTGCACTCTTGCAATCACTCAGGCAATACACATGCACTCCTCCAATAACCCAGACACTACCCATGCACTCCTACAATCACCCAGGCACTACCCATGCACTCATTCATGCACTGAGGCACTATGTATGCACTCCTTCAATCACCCAGGCACTACCTCTGCACTCATCCATTCTGTCAAATACTACCCACGCACTCATCCATGCCCTCGGGTGCTATCCCTGCACTCATGCAATCACGCAGGCACTACCCATGCACTCCTTCAATCACCCAGGCACTACCCATGCACTCATGCAATCACCCAGGCACTACCCATACACTCATCCATGCACTCAGGCACTACTCCTGCACTCATGCAATCACCAAGCACTACCCACGCAGTCCTCCAATCATGCAGGCACTACCCCTGCACGCATGCAATCACCCAGGTACTACCCATGCACTCCTCCAATCACCCAGGCACTACCCATGCACTCCTCCAATCACCCAGGCACTACCCATGCACTCATTCATGCACTGAGGCACTATGTATGCACTACTTCAATCACCCAGGCACTACCTCTGCACTCATGCAATCACTCAGACACTACCCATGCACTCCTTCAATAACCCAGGCACTACCCATGCACTCATGTAATCACTCAGGCACTACCCTTGCACTCCTCCAATCACCCAGGCACTACCCATGCACTCATTCATGCACTGAGGCACTATGTATGCACTCCTTAAATCACCCAGGCAGTACCTCTGCACTCATGCAATCACTCAGACACTATGTATGCACTCCTTCAATAACCCAGGCATTACCAATGCACTCATGCAATCACACAGGCACTACCTATGCACTCCTTCAATCGCCCAGGCACTACCCATGCACTCATGCAATCACCAAGACACTACCTATGCACTCCTCCATGTACTCAGGCATAAGCCCTGCACTCTTGCAATCACTCAGGCAATACACATGCACTCCTCCAATCACCCAGGCAGTAGCCATGCTCTCATGCAATCACCCAGGCATTACCCATACACTCATCCATTCTCTCAAATACTACCCATGCACTCATCCATGTCCTTAGGCGCTACCCTTGCACTCATGCTATCATACAGGCACTACCCATGCACTCCTTCAATCACCCAGGCACTACCCATGCACTCATGCAATTACTCAGGCACTACCCATGCACTCATCCCATCATCCAGGCACTACCCATGCACTCCTCCAATCACCCAGACACTACCCATGCACTCCTCCAATCATTCAGACACTACCCATGCACTCATTCAATCACTCAGGCACTACCCATGCACTCATCCATGCACTCAAGCAGTACCCCTGCACTCATGCAATCACTCAGGCAGTACACATGCACTCCTCCAATCACCCAGGCACTACCCATACACTCCTACATATATTACATTTGCCGCAATTCATACAACACATAGAGGTGTGTCTATTTTTAACCAAATAGGCGGTTCTAACAAGAACCATTTTTTTTCCTTCTTTATTTCTTTTAAATTTCTTTTGTGTTTTTTTAACTCTTTTTGTATTTTTTTGGTGTTTTTAAAAAAAAAATGAAAAAATCAACAGAATGAACTGAAAAAACTTTCTCAAACATTTTGCAATTAAAAACTCATTGTAAAAACAAACAAAAAAATAACAACAGTGGTTTTTCGCAGCAACAACAATAGCATCCACAGATTGCTCTCCATAACAAAGAACTTTTTTGCATTTAATGCACCACGGCTCAAGTCAAGCAAACGCAGGTATTATTTCTGCTCTTTGGGTTGTTGTTGAAGAACCTGATGAGGTGCTAGGCCCTGCAACTTGATCATCTTGCGCAGTTTGTTTTTGTAGCTCGTGACGATGTTGCTCTCGCGTAAGACAACGTGGATGCATTGCCTGCAGGTTTTTTAGCATGGATTTGTGCACCCACAATGACCGGTACACGATCGATACGCGAATCTCACTTTAAAAAAAAATATGTAAATGCATACTTGAAAAAGGATAAAACATCACATTATTTTTATAACAGCTTATACATTTTGAAAAAGGCGTTTTTTGGACATTATAGTTAGGAATTAGCATTTAAAAAACCTTTGAAATTCACTGAAAAAAACCATAGGTTTCAGGGACGTTATAGTGAAAAATTAGCATTTAAAAAAACTTTGAAATTCATTGAAAAAAACCACAGGTTTCAGGGACGTTATAGTTAGTTGGACATTTCACTCGTACAAAACCAGCGAAATTCGGCCATTATAGTTAGTTGAGCTAACTATAACTCGCGCTCCGCAATGCACTGCTGATGATGTTACATATTACATCACTCATGACATCTCATATGACATCACTGATGACATCATCCACGTGATCTTCTGATGCACCTCCTCACACCCTAATATAACCTTTAATACACCCACTCTAAAATACAGACTACCATTTTCGAAACCATAGACACACCAATACCAGTCACTCATCAATACAGCACTATCATATTCACTCATACACCTATACAGACACTCACACACTGCCACTCACCCATAGAGTTACTCACACACATAGTCAGTCATGCAAAGAACCAATCACACTCCCATTTACTCACCTATACAGTTATACACACACCACCTCACTTATTCATACAGATACTAACACATACTTACTCTCTTATACAATCACTGACACAAGCACACACTCATTCATACAGCCACTCTCACAATCACTCACTCTCACATATAGTCATTTATATAGTCAAACACTCACATATACTGCCTTTCACATATGTAGTTACTCACACATGTACCACTGAGACATCCATTCACTCACCAACACACCAATACACACACTCACCCACCCATACAGCTCTTCACAGATGCACTCTTGAACCCATACACCCAGTGAATAACCCACTCACACATCTATGCACAGAATCACACCCCCCCACCCACCCACACAGACACTTAGGCACCCATACAGATACTCAGACAACCATTCAATAACCCATATAGACACTCATGTAGCTACTCACCAACCCATGCAGCTGCTTACACACCAACTGACAGACTGATACAGACATTCACACAGTTTAGTCACTAACACATGCATTCAGTAAGACACGTTTAATCACTCACTTATACAATCAGTCACGCACCTACTAAATCATCCATTCAGACACTCATACACCCACTCATTCTTCAATACACCTTGGCATATATATATAAAACATATTTAAACTTTACGGAAAATCACAGTCACTGGATGATGTCATCAGTGATGTCATTTGAGATGTCATGAGTGATGTCATGAGTGATGTCACTGACCATGTCATGAGTTATGTAATATGTGACATCATCAGCAGTGCATTGCAGGGGCGTGAGTTATAGTTAGCTCAACTAACTATAACGGCCGAATTTCTCTGGTTTTGTACGATTGAAATGTCCAACTAACTATAACGTCCCTGAAACCTGTATTTTTTTTCAGTGGAAAATATATATATATATATATACACCCTAAACCCTAAAATTACCCTTGCCACCCCAGTACCCATACCCGCCCTGAACTCTAAAATTCTCCTTGCCACCCCAAAACCCATACCCACCCTAAACCCTAAAATTACCCCTACCATCCCAAATACCATACCCACCCTAAACCCTAAAATTACCCTTGACACCCCAAAACCGATGCCCACCATAAACCGTAAAATTACCCTTGCCACCCCAAAACTCATGCCCACCCTAAACACTAAAATTACCCTTGCCACCCCAAAACCCATACCTACCCTAAACCCTAAAATTACCTTTGCCACCCCAAACCCATACCCACCCTAAACCATATATACTTACCTTATACTTACATGTGAAGCACATATACCTTTACCATCCATGCCTTTACAACAAAATTCGTTGTAAAGGCATGTGTGGTAAAGGCATATGCGTTGTAATGGCATGCGTTGTGATGGCAGTGCGTTGTAATGGCACTTGCGTTGTAATGGCATGCTGTGTAATAGCATGCATTGTGATAGATTCATTGTAATGGATGTTTCCCATATGGGAGAGAAGGTTGGATTTATTTAAAGACTGACATAGACAGACCAAGCTAAAATCAGTGGGGAATCAAGAGAATGTTGAAAGATGGAGACACAAGGTCTTGTTTGAGGTGGACAGATTATAGGCAGCTATTAGGTTCGAGCAAAAGTTGGAAAAGGCATGAGGGAACCCTAAAAAAAGAGGAGGGTAAAGAGAATAAGAGCAAGTGAGCATGTTGAGTGTAAAACCCTGACTGAAGATGTTCATAGGGATATTAGAGAAAGATCATTAGATCACAGGGAATACGGTAACAGCAAAGGTGAGGTTGGTCCTGTTGTTCGGTGGATGCAGCCAGAGTCTCTAACCTCTCAATGCCATTTCATGCATTTCACAGCTGAAATTTACAAATGGGTGGACGTAAAACAGGCATAGACCAAAAACACTTTCTCACTAATCTTTACTGCACATATTTAATTATGTAAATGCGAAGCAGCACTCTGAAACGGATACACCGATAGTTACTGTGCAGTCTACTAGTGCATACATTTAACTTTACATTTTGTTTTGTGTTCAATAAGCTTTATTAATAATAAAACATTACAAAGAGTAAGGAATGAACATAACATATTAAACAGACAATTGGTTGAAAAATCAGCAATAAAGCTGAGAAGAACGCTGTTTACATTTTAACAATATCATAGGGAGGGAAGGGAAGAAAAGAAACAAAATATAGATCATATATCTGACAATCGAGTACCATTGCATAGTAAAAGAGAACAATTGATAGATTAAAGTACATAAAAAACAAACAATATAATGGCAAAAGATAAATAAGTAAAGAACAGAGAAATTAATAGAAACTGACGGAGGCCTAACTTTTTAGAACGCTTACGAAATTCATGCGCTTTAGCAATTCTATTTAAATTATTAGTTAAAGGTAACCAACATGAATCTCTATTTCCAAAAGGTGTGCATATAGAGGCAAAAGCAACATCTAATCTGTGATAATGACAGACATTATACCCCCTAGTCTTAACTGATATTCTAGACGAACATTTCCAATACGTGTAATTTGTTGAAAAGCCAAAGCCAGCATAACATCAAATAAACCATTTTCACATAAAGTTAACTCCAATATATCAGGTAAACGTCCTGCAAAAAGAAAGACATTAGTCATAGAGCGATGCAAATTAAAAATAATGGAGATATTGGATCAAACCTTTTTTCCAAAAGAAGGCAACATCTGGGCAGGTGAAAATAAGATTTATCAAATCTGCTACTGGAGAACCACATGACCAGCAATTTATATGATTTCTACTTGAAAAAGCAGCTAAAGAAATAGGTGTATCTTATAATCTATGATATAAAAAAAACAAAGATAGAGTGGTAGATGCAGACCTAGAAATTTTTAATGACCTAGCCCATAATTTGTTCCAGAAGTTGATGCTCCAAACACATCCCAAATCAGTTTCCCAGGTAAGTTCTATTTTAGTTTTAACACAATCAGGATCCGGGGCTGAGAAATGCTTAGAAATCAACAATGCTTTTGGAAGAAATTTAAGTATTCTGAGAAGTGAATCTTCAGTGGAGATAATTTCAATGAAAGGAAGCGAGGAAAAAACATCTAGTATTAATCCCATGAGAATCGAGAATTTGTACCAAAACAAATGAGGACACTTAAAAGTGGCTTGAAATTGAAGGAAAGAACAAGGAATCATTCCATCAACAAATTGTGAACCCAAATTATCACTTTACATCTCCAAGATTTCCAATAAAGAGGCCTGTTATTAATGGTAATAAGATGATTATACCAAAGTGGAGACTGTAGGAAATAAACTCTAGATATGATCTTTGGTTGACAAAGAGGCCTTAACAATGATCAAGTATGCTTAAACAGCAGAAGAGAAGTAACAATATTCTTTGATGAAAAGGCAAGACTTCCTTCACATAAAAAGGTGCAAGTAAAGAATGCTCAATAGTGAGCCATAACATTTGAAAGGAGAGGATCCTGAAAGGAGCCATTTAGATGCTTGCCTAAGACAAAAAGCATTATGATAAACCTGAAAGTCACGAAAATTCGCACCGCTATTAGATTTAGGTTTCCTTACATGTGATAAAGAAATTCTAGATTTTTTATATTCCATTAAAATTGGGAAAGGAGAGAGTCTACTTTTTCAAAATAATAAGACAGGATATGAATTGGAATCATAGATAAAATATACAGTATAATAGGAGTGATCATCATTTTAATAGAATCGAGTCATCCCCACCATGAAAGAAAAAGAGTATTCCAAGAAGAAAGGAGTTTATCAATTCGATTGAGTCCTTCTTTCATATTAATTTGAACTGGATTCAGAAATGGAGTTATTAAACCTAATGCCTAAATATTTAATTTTGGAGGTGTTCCATTGGATTCCAGTAGAATCCAAAGAGTGCTTAACACAAAATTAAGTAATGGGAACAATTTCTGTTTTATCAGAATTAGTTTAATAACCTGAAATTAGAGAAAAATCTTCTTGCCAGTCGTCGGTTCCAGCCCAGGAATTAGGATCCTATACTTTGCTATGTGAGCATGCATTCTGAATGGAATGCATGCTCTCATAGCAAAATGCTAAGGTTCAGTTCATACCTGCGCCCTGAGGCAGGCACCTCAAGGTGCCTGCCACCGGGTGCAGGGATCAACCGGGGGGCACCATAGGTGCTCCCTAGGCCGCCATTAGGTGGCCTTGCACCCATGGGGGCCCTGCTTGGGGCCCCCAAAGCTGTTTCCCAATGCCTTTTTGTGCTGGAAAGGCTGGAACAAAAAGGCAGTGGGAAACTGCCATCATAATCCCTCGGCTGGAAAGAGCAGGCCGGGGGATTACTGTGGGACTTCCGAATGGCGAACAGGCTCTCCGAGCCCGTCATAAGCCATTCGGAAGACTGATCCGGATTCCCTTCTGACTGAGCCCATCAAAGTGGCTCAGTCGTAAGGGAATCCGGATCGGTGATTATGATGCAGGCAGGAAGGGCTCTGACCGTCGTTCGGAGCCCTTCCTACCTGCATCGTAATCGGGCCCTAACACGGAACCAATCCAATTTCTTTTGAGTTTTAAAGCCTCAATCTCTGTAAGATGAGTCTCTTTCAAAATAACTAAATCTGGGTTATAAAAGGCTAAATGGGATAAAATGATCTGCCTCTTTATAGGATTAACAAAGCCTTTCTCATTCCAAGATATAACTCAAAAATACATATGAAACTACACAATCAACAATAATGAAGAAAGAGAGATAGAATAAAGAAGAAATAAATGCATAAAAGACATTTTACAATGAGATGGATGAATAGAAAAAGGTTAGGCGATAAGAATGGGAAAGAAGAAGAAAAAGAGATAACAAGTAAGGACAGTACATGTCAAAAAACTGATGACTGTAATATGTACCTTCAAGGAGAAGCAAGAAAAAATAAGGAATCGCAACAAACAAATGAAGACGACACAGCCAACAAGGGAGAACACACTACAGCGGGATGCCATATAGGATGAGCAGGAAATGGGTATACAAGGGATCCAGATAATATGCAAAGGCATTACGGGAGAAAAGTAAAATCTACTTGGTACAAAAAAAATTATCAAAATACAACCTGTAAAAGAAACAAAAAAATAAGCAAGGCATATCAAGTATTATTACATTTAAAAAAAATCAAGTTATAGAGGAAGGACCAGCAGTTTCACTAGATGTTGTAGAGTGGGAGTGAATTAATTTCTTAAGACCCGCAGGATCCTCAAAAGTAGAAGTACTGTTTTGAAAAGTAACTTTAAACAAACATGGATGGAATAAACCATAACACGCACCCAAGGCACGCAATGTGGGTCGGAGCTCGAAGAAATCCTTCCGTTGTTTAGCTGTTACTGTAGAAATATCTTGGGACAAAAACAATTTTGCACCAGACCAAACTAGCTGTTTTTTGAGTTTAGCTGCATTCAAAACATGCAAGATCAGTGAATTTCAAAAGTAGAAGGATCACACCACATGGTTTTGATGGAGCAGATGAAGAAGACAAACGGGGGCCCGGTCTGTGAACTTGCTGGATATTCAAATTTGTAGACGCAGTAAGGCCCAGATGTTTTAAAAGAAAAGAGGTGTAAAAATGAACAGGGCCATCCACTTCAGAACATTCTGGAAGACCAAGCAAGCAAAGATTGTCGCGTCTGGTCCTATTTTCAAGATCCTCAGTGGACTTCTTTAACATGAGAACCTCCTTCTTCAGGAAAACCATTTTGGTAGACACATCCTGTATAATAAATGGATATAAAGCACGTATTTCTTCCAAAACAGTGTCCAAAGATACAAAGGGATACAGAATTCAGCAGAGAAGAAGGGTCTTGCTTAAGTCTTTTATTAGCAGAAGAAGGTATCTGCATTTTTGATGATGTATTTGGCGAAGCAATTGGCCGAGAAGAACCAGGTTGAGCCATATTACCAGTATTATGCAGAGTGTCCATTGAGGATCCAATGGAGGAAGGACCAGATGCAGGAACGTGAGCAATGTATTTCTTATTTGTGTGAACAAATTGTTACTTCTGGCCATGTATCAAATATTACCTTAATAAGAACTGATGAATAAAGTCAGTAGGAGCGAGAGGAATCCCTAAGCAGACAGCCTGAGACCTACTACAATCCCCCAAAAATCCCTCCTCCAAATAAAGAGAACAGTAGACCACTGAAATTATTGTTTAACAGTATAAGTAAGAATCCAAAAAAGCCGCATAATAGTTCAAAAATAGCAGGGGGGATTCAGAAGAAATGTAGAAAAATTATGTACCTCAAAGAAATATCTTCATGATGATCTACACTGAAGAATGTTTTGTTTCTTCTCTGCACGACTTGTCCATTGAATAAGAAAAGGAGACTGGTTTCTTGGAAAAATCAAGCCCTGCATGGTGTTGACGCTTTTATCCCTATATAATAGCACGTCCTGAGGAGAAATCTCAGAAAAACAAAGGTTTCAAAATAGCGGCTGCAATGCAGCCGCCGGAGTCACCCGATGTTTCAGCTGGCCAGAAAGCAGTGCCAGAGGTAAAAGCAGCAGTTTCTTAAGGAGGAGATATTCCGGTTCAAAAATATCCCCGCTTCAGTCCTGTAACATTGTGGGAGGTGCGGACATCAAAGCAGCATTGCCCGGTGCAGCGCAGAGCCCCATAGTTAGGCGGCCATCTTGAGTTGCGCCGCGTGTGCCCCACTTAACCTTACATTTTAAACTGCCAAAGCTACCAGGACAGGCATCAATTATCATTCTGATCCCTGTGAAAAACTCTGGCCGGTACTTATTGAGCATGATAAGCTATTCAACTTCACAATTATCCCCAGATTATATTCAGCAGGACAAACAGAAAATTCCATTGGGAAGATGCCTGGTAAATATGGAGGAGACATAAAATTTGCGAAGGCAGAAGCCAAACTCTGCATTTCGTGCCCATTTCCTGGCTTGAACTTGAAATAGAAAGTGTTAGAACTGGGGGTCTCTAGTTGGCAATAGTTTGCACCTTTGTCCAAATAGGGACCCTTGCTTCTAGTCAGCAATTATTGACAGATACGTCTGGAATCCTGACGTATCTGTCAGCGCTAAAGTCACGCATTGCTGCAGTTGTGTCACAAGCATGACGCAACTCCAGCTATACATGGGGCCAGCCTATCGTTATGGCACTGCATCACCCTTACGCCTGCCATGAGGCAGGCGTAAGGTATTGACGCAGTGGCATCCTAGAATTGTCGCAGTGAAATATGATGGATTTCACTGTGCCACTCCTATGAAGCTTGTTGCGTGGGAACGCCCACCCTGCATACATCATACCTGATGCAGGTATAATGTGGCACAGGGCTTCACAAGGTCACTCCTATGCCTAGATGCATCACTTTGCAAATACGGCGCAACAAGGTGCAAGAATCACGCTGCAGGTACGTCAAGAAAATGACGCACTGGTGGGGTGAAACTGTCAGAAGGGGCTCATGAATAAGCCCCCCTGTCTTTTTCCCCTACCTTGGCGCACAATGGCTGTCATTCGCCAATGCAGGCACCTTGCGCCATGGTCCAAGGGTGACTGTTTTGCGGAGTGGATTGATGGTGTGGCTACATCACTTCTCGAGATGTCTGCAGGGCATCTGGACTAGTGGAGGGCGGAAGTGAACCAGTTGGCCTTCTTGGAGTGTTGTTTGCCTGGTCTTTTTTTGAGGAGTGCCAGGGTGCGATGTACGGTCTGGAGCAGAGGCTGGTCCAGGTTTCTGTAAAGAAGGCGATGTCTGAAGAGGTGGCGTCGAGGAGGTCCCAGATTTCAGTTGCGTGTTTGTGGAGGGACCGCTCGTTGTGGAGGATTCAGTTGAGCCGGTCGGGTGCGCTGTCAGTCGGCTGGGCGGCAGGAGACACTGGTGTGCTGTTGTGACAGAAGGTGCATTTGTAGTTTCGACAGGTGCAGGTTTCAAGAGAATTCTACAGTGTTGCTAGATGGCAGGCAGAGTGGCATCCAGGGTTGATGGCAAGAAGGGTGCTGGAGTCGTAGCGGTGGAGTGTACGAGAGGAAGGGTCCTTGGTGCTGGGCGCGGTCAAAGGGTGGATGGACGCAGACTGGCTTGCCTATGGCTTACCTTTGGCACACCAGTGGCCGCCATTGAGTAGTGCTGAGGGGGGGACTGGACAGCTGTGATGCGGGAAACACTGGAAAGGACACTGGGGGGAGGGGATGTGGGGGGGTGACCGGGGGTTGTAAATATTTTTTCAAATAATTCTAACCTCGAGGCTGGGTCCCGCGTCTTCTGTGCTCCTGCTCTCCTGAGTCTGCTTCCAGGAACAGGAAGCAGGCAGCCAGGCTCCCTCCTCTAAGCCAATCACAATGCTGCAATGCGGCATTGTGATTGTTCTTGAGCGCCGTGACAAGGCGTTCAGCCAGGGGCTGAAGGGGTGGGCATGTTCTCCATGCAGGCTGTAATGCAGCCTGCATTGCGAACAGGAAAGTGCGCATGTCTGCTTTGGGTGGCCTGAGAGGGCCGACCAAACAGTCATTGCACACTTGAGTGGGCATACCACTCCCCCCTGCCCTGCTCCGAGAGTAGAGCAGTCCCACCCACCCTCCCGTCCGCAAAGGGAACATAGCATGAGTACATCAGAAAGTTATCATCATGTTATTATTTTTCCTCTTCTTGCACTGCTTGAAAGCAGTGGGGCGATGCTCTTCCGCCATAGCGGATGAGCTGCCACTGGGGGTGCGTCACCCACAGGTGCTAGCCTGGGTGACTCGACCCCCCGGCCTCCTCCGCTACGCGTCCCACCTTCTCCTCACCTAGACTTGACACCATGGCGCAATCCGCTGCACTCTCTCCAAATCTGTGACTCAGCCAGCAGGAGACTCAGCCAGGCGAGATTTCACAAGCCTGGGTACAGCAGTCGCCGCTAAGTCCGCTGGGGAACCTCCCGATGCAGGTGATGCAAGAGGGTCCCCTTAGGCATGAAGTTGCAGCGCTCCCGCCACACAAGTTCGGAGCAGCTCAGGGGCCTCACCCTCCACAGCTTCCGGCCAGCGCAAAATCATCTGGCCTGTGATGCAGAGAGGCGCCGCCCACCATTGGTAATCTCCTCCATTCGCCTCTACCATTCACAGCTCCAAGGGGCGCAAGGCGGTCTTCTCACACAGGTCAGCAACATGTCTCCATGCGACCTGGCAGACTTCACCACCAGATAAGGGCGATCGCCGTGCCTCAATGTCTACTGCCACGGCTCAGCGACTCCACAGCACTCCGCATACCACTCCAGGTCCAAGACGCAGGCCCAGCGAGGCCTCTGGGCCCTGGGGAATGTCCGCGCTTTTAAGGTTTTTGTATGCCATTGTGTTGCAAGCAGTGCGCAATGAAAAGTGATGCATCACTGGTTATGCACAGCGATGCGCCTCTGTTCATAAATGTAGCCCTGAATTTCCTCTTCCCCTGGGCCTCAGGCTGGTCATCCTGGCTGTTGGGGGGTTGTTGATCTGTGCTGCACTTGGCCCTGGCTGCTCCATTCTGCATTCCATTGGTTTTATTTCCTATTTTTCATTGGAGGTGAACTAATAGGCTATTTTTGCCTCTAGAGGCAAAAAAAAGTCACGTTGGGCTGACTAACGTGAGTTTTTTTGCCGCTAATGGGCCTTTAATCAGTTTTCACCCGCTAACGTCAGAATTTGTATTGCCTTCACGCTTGTGTTACCGGCAGTTTTCACCGCGGATACCTGAAACTAGCGCCATGTAGCGACGTTATTGTAAATACATCGCTAACAGGGTGATAGTTTTCTGCGATAGGCCGCTTTAGGAAAACTGCTGCTAACTACAGCTAACGCTAGTTAGCAGCAGTTCTTGTACATATCCCCCTTAGTGTTAGGTAAGCATTGCATGATTGCAAACGTCAAATGATTTCATTACGAGCTGCAGGAATACGAGGAAAGACACTATAATATATTTTCAGTCATCAGCACAAAGCTGAAATCAGAACTGGGCAAGTCAAGCCTCGCTCTGGGTAAATGCCTTGCTCTTGCCAGGCCCTTGTCCCACGAGGATTGGCAAGTCAAAATAAAGCTGAGCCAAATAACCCAGGTGTTTTCCTTGTGATCATTTAATATTTGATACTTGCATACATTGAATATAGTGCACCAATTTAGTGTGTGAAATAATTAAACCCATTCAAAGCTTGCCCCTGGGTGGCAAAAGGTAGCAAGAAAGAGATAGCAATCGAGTGGCTGAATTCTGCAATGTTCAAGAGGAAACTTTCATTCAAGTTCCTGCTTTCTTACTTGATGAAACCTAAACGAATCACATTACTTCATTGTGCCTCACTTTGATTGTCAAGTCCAGTTTGAAAGAATCCAGTTCAGATTGCAGCTAAATAAAACGTAACATGCATGATTTAATAAACAATAATGTTGATTTGTATGCAAGTACAGTTTTGGACATATAAGCAGCACACATGACAAATTGACATCTTTGTTTCACTGTTTTACGTGGCGTGTCACTGACTATTTTTGAGCAGCTTTGGGATTTGGGGCTTACAGTAAAGCCAGGAACCTGGTTCGGCTCTGGCTCAGCTTGCACTATATATGTCCTGACATGTCAACCTCCTACAGCACCTCCAGCAACAATACGTGAATTGTGATGTACGGCCATGGAATAATTCTTTTTGGTCTGCGCTTTTTGAGAAGTCCTTTGTAATAAACAAAAATAGCATTACTTTCCACCACAACATAGGAGCGCACATAACAGCTGCAGCGAAAGGCTCAAGAGCATTCTTCTTTGCGGCAAAGTATGCAGGCCATTATCTTGCCATTTCTGCACAAACCATTGATGAGATAAGAAAACGGGATGGCAACTCGTTCTGCCCAATACACAGAAGTGAGCTTTTATCTGTTTGTCTGTGCACTGTGACAGATGCACATTGCACCGTTTCTCTTCAAGTTTTAAAAAGATAGTATGTTTGCCATTTACCAAAATAAAATATACAAAAACTTTCTTTAAAGGTGACAGGTAAAATCTTCTGTGCGCAATCAGGTGCCTTCATCCATCTTGAAGTACTATTGATTCAAATGCAGTTTGACACGAGGCGCACGACAGGAATAACCCCTTCGTAACCTACAGAAAGTTAAAAAGAAAGGCCAGTTCAATGTTTGTGAGCACGTCCTGTTTGTTTGTTATATGGGGTGCCATTTTTAGGCCTCGGGTAAGAAAGTGCTTGTGCTGTCTGTTGCAGAACATATTGTTAGCCTGTTTTTATTCCTTCCCTGAAGCATGCACGTCTAACTGTGGTCTTTCAAGCTACAGGTACCATTTGTTTCTTTTAGTTCAAGCACTGTATGAGAGTGCATATGTTTTCCAACTGTCTCCCTCATGTACTTCTCTCCCCTCCCTCTGCCGCACTTGTGTTCATCGCTCTCACATTGTGCTTCTTCCTTACTCCTCTTTGAAGGGGTGCATTATACTCGAGAATAATCTGTACTCACATACATCCTGTTGTTTTGCTGTAATCCATGTGACTAGAATGAAGCTTGCATCGCTATATAAGGACATTGGAATGAATTCTGTAATGCTGTATATGAGAATGATTAGGATTTTGCACATGTTTAGATAAACAATGTAGCAATGCATGCGTATTACGAATATTATGCAATGTAGAATGTATTCAATTCTGAATAAGCGGTTCATATAACGACTCGTGAAATGTGTGTGTATTAATGGATGTTCTTAGGTTAGCCAATCTTGTAGGCCTAACTTTCATTTCTCTAAGTTTCGTTTCTCCTTTTTTGCTCTCAAGTTATAAGTTAATTAGAATTTATGTATGTGTAGAGAGTTTCTTTCTCGCCCTACTGCAGGTGCAGGAATTCAACCTCATTATTTAAGATTTAAGAAGATACATGGGGAGGAGAGGAATGTCTTTGAAGAGCCTGAACCGATAGAAGGGAGGACGCCTTTCGTGCTTGGTGAAACGTGGGAACCAAGGTCATTGGATAAAGCCTAAATTAATTAGAGTTTTGTGGAAAGTTACCCAAAGGAGGTGTTCACAGAATAGGTTACCATGTGTCCTGTTAGGGGTGTAACTTTGTCTTTTTGTATTAGGAACAGGGACAGATTGGGGAGACTTCTGCTTTGGACTGAGGAAAGGGAGCATCTTAGAATGAGCTTCGTAGCTTTACGCTACTTGACCCATTTAACGTGAGTGTGCTTCTTAGGAAGTCTTCATGAGCTGACACCTTTTGAAGGGAAACTAACTGGGAAGTTAAGTAGGGATGTCACTCTAGAATAGAGTAGAGACAGATTATTCTCTTAATTCCTGAAATACAAATGAAAAGGTATTTGGACACAGCGTCTACACTTAGTTGTGGTCTGATTTTGGAATTCATTATTCTGTGCCTATTGTGCCGAATAAATTATATTCGCAGACTTGGCTCTTTATTGGTATTCATGTATCTCTATACTCTTGTGTTGAGGTTAGTCTATGTCCTACTTTTTTTGGCCTTATAATAAATTAGCAAACTTGAATCGAGAGTCTGTGATCCTTTAGACGCATGGGGAAGGGGAATGTATAATCCGTAAGATTTGTCGTCTCCCCTCCACACTTTCTTAGCAGGCAATAAAGACCATCGGTCAGAGGTTCCTGAGAAAATCTAGAACGTGGAATCCGGCCCTATCAATTGGTAGCAGAGGATAGTTGCCCAAAATAGAGCCCCATGATCGAGAGCAGAATACGGCGGGCATTGACGGCGGTCCACGGAAATTGATGGTGCGGTGAAGACAGTGGTGGTGTGAGTATGAATAGTGATGTGTGTGTTAGATTGCGGTGAATTGATTGTGTGATGTCTTGCGGAGTTGGAATGATAGTTGAGTGAACGTGAGTTTATGGGTTTACTGGTCCGAACATGTGCGGATCAGGAGGTTTTTGGAAAGCGGGCTCAAGAGTAGTCCAAGATCCCGGGATAGGTTCATGGTGTAAAAGGCACCACTTGGCTGTAATTGTCTGATCATTGATGTGGGTGTCGTGGAGCACTATCGATGGCTCACTTGGGATAGGGAACTTTGTGTGAGTGGATTTAATAGAGTCTTGTGTGGAAAACCTCAGTCACCAGGGGTAGACTACAGCGATTTGAGTGACTAATGCAGGTCATGGGTCACGGGATTTGAATGTTCTTGAGAGAGTGTATACTGTTGATCTTTTAGATGACAGACAATTACTTGGTTTTATGTAACTGTAAGTTACTGTGACTGCCTGGTGGGCGGTTACTTGGTTTTAGTAGCTTTAGGGTAAACAGTTACTTGGTTGTATGAATGAGAGAGCGAATGCACATGGTGAGATTGTGAAGGAGGGTGAGACTATTAGCAGAGCATCCCCCACCTTATAACCCTCAGTCTGAGGTGGGGAGACGAGAACCGGCAGAAGAAGGAAACCCCGAAGGAGGGGGATCGGCTCCAGTAGGCCCTAGCGCAAGAGTAGTGGGAAAGATCTCGGCAGGATCAGAAGGGGCAGGAAGGCCAGTAGTTGGGAATTCTGAGATGAGAGGAGTGGACAGCACCATACAGCTTCCAGAAGCCCTCACGGTGCCGGTTACCATTGGACCCGTGGTCTCGATATATAATCTGAGCATAGGGGAAAGCGGGGGTCAACAGCAGACAGGAATGGGAGAAGAAACTATCTCTGGAGGAATTATCACAATGGGAGGGACGGGCGTAGCCTTGGTGCCTGTGGAAGCTAGTACTCTGCTGCCAGCGATGGCAGATCCTTCAAGGGTGTGCATTGGGTCTGAAACAAGACGGACAGGTACATTGACAAATTCTAGGTCAGAAATAAGAATGTGGGTTGCCCCAGTGAGGGAAACTATGAGAATGACACCCGAGATAGGAATGAGGCAAGAGGTATCTAGAACACAACCTGGGTTCCCGAATGCAGGATCGGAAAGTCGATGGAGAAGTCAGAGTTGTGAGAGGGAAGCCCAGCCCACTTTTCAAACTGAAGGCACGGAGGACCGCTGGAGGAGTCAAAGTTGTGACAGGGTAGGACAGTGTAGTGTGACAAATCAGGGAATGCTTAAGTTTACAATGGAAGGCAAAGTTGTTGGATGTACTGAAATTGAAGGCAGAAGTAGATGAGGTAATCAATGGGAACTTACCGTTGGAAAGGATAGATCTTTATGATCAAGATGAGCTGTTATTTGTGGCTAAGGAAGTTACTAGGAAGGCAAAGCGAGCTCATGAGACATTAGCTCAATTGGCACGGAAGTACGATGTGGATTTGACAAAAACCAAAATGTTACAGGGAAATCACAGGTTAAATTACACTGATCAGGAATTGGAAGAAAAGAGAATAGTTGGGTTGAAAGCCCATATTCAAGAATTAGTCATAGGAATGCGAGCATGGAAAGAGTTGGATAGATGGGAAGAGAGGTGGTCCAAGTAAAAGGGTGCCAAGAAAGGGATAGGAGACACTCCGCCTCCCAGAGGGGGAACGGAGAAAGTAGGAAATTACCCATTGCGAGAGTTACCAAATGGAGGGTATGTGCATGTGCCTTGGAGCAGGGGTGATTTCGCCTCATTCACAAATGACTTCCCTCGGCTGAGGGAAAAGACACCGAATGGTATGGGCAAGTTGACCGTTTCGTGAAAATTTCAAAGGTATTGTGGATAGATTTGAACACTCTGTTTGATATTGTGGTCCCAGGCGATCTGTGGATGGCGTGCAAAATTGTGATTGAGTGGCCCACCGTAGAACCAGAAAGAGATCCTGTAATCCATGGCTCTTCGCCTGAGATGATGAAAAAATATGAGCAGGCGATTACATGGCTTCATATTAAAGTTGCCCCTCGAAGCATTGATTGGCTTAAGATTGACCGAACTACCCATGAGCCCAAGGAGTCAGTACATGATTATTATGAGAGACTCCTACTAGCCTTGAAACAGCACAGTGGGAAAGAATGAGACAGTCTCAAAATTTGTATTGGGATTAAGGTCTGAGATTAGTTTAATGATTCAGCAACATTTGATCTGTTGGCAGAACAAGTCGGAGGACGAGATTCTGCGGTATGCTAAGTATTGTAGCAATGAAGTAGAGTCCAAAGATAGGAAAATGAAGGATAAGCTGATGATGGTACAGTTGAGGAATCCAGAGAGACCAGATCTACTGCAGGGGAATGGAGGTACAATGGGTCGGAGACAGGAGAGAGGTTGAGGAGCGAGCCAAAATATGGCAGCTCTTCCAGGACAAGGGATAGGAAGAGGAATGGATCCTGGGACAGGAGTTGAGTGGGTTAACCTGAGGAGGAACACTACCTGTCATTATTGTCAGAAGATCGGGCATTGGAAGCACAATTGTCACCTAAACCCAGCAAATCAAATGCAATATGAGGAAAATGTGCAAGTGTCCGATGGTTTGAACACCATGACTAGACCTAGGTCCATGTATGGGGGAGGTCTAGACCAGCCAATACAGGTGCCTCAACCTCCGAGAATTTCCCCAGGCAATCATGTGTATCAACAGATGCCTTTCATCGAAACATCAGACAATTTCAATCCGGACCCATTGCAAAGACGGTGTCCAAAGGGGGAGGAAGATTGTACTCTCGGGCAGCCTTATATGTAGACCAGAGTGGACCGTTTGTGGAGGCAGATGTTAACGGTCATCCCATTACATTCTTGATTGATACTGGTGCTGCCCGTTCTACTGTAAGATCAGCAATGGTTGCCAACCTGCCCCTCTCTGGACAATCGATCCAGGTGGTAGGAGTTACTAATCAGAAAATGACAAATCCACTGACAGATGAGCTACCTGTGAGAATAGGAACATTTCAGGATCGCCACCAGTTCGTGGTGTGTGACTTGAGTCCGGTTTGTCTATTAGGACGTGATCTTTTGTGCAAGTTAAATTGTACCATCTATTGTACTCCGAAGGGAGTAGAGTTACAGACATGTGATGACAATGCTGCCTTCAAATTGGCAAGTCAGAACTTGTGTGCGGAGATGTTCAGTGTCCTAACCGCGGAAGAGTTGCCATTTGATTTGAGGGATTCAGTCTCTCCTGTGGTATGGGATTTTACTGGGGAAGAAATAGGTCTGATTCGAGGAGTGGTGCCAGTTGAAGTACAGGTCAAGCCAAATGCTGAATTCCCAAGGACGTCGCAGTATAATTTGACTCTGGAGACTCTGGCTGGAATAAGACCTGTAATTGAATCCATGATTGCACAAGGCATTCTGAAGGAGATAAGAGGAAGCCCCTGTAATTCACCTATTATGGGGTTGCAGAAGCCTAGTGGCAAATACAGAATAGTTCAGGACCTGCGAAGAGTTAATGAGATTGTAATTCCATGTTGTCCTGTGGTACCGAATCCAGCAGTAATTTTGTTCCAAATACCTTGCAATGCAGAATGGTTTACGGTCATTGACCTGTGCCAAGCATTCTTTGTGATACCCCTCCATGAGGAAAGCCAATTTTTATTTGCTTTCCGGCTGGAGAAACGTGTGTTAACGTGATGTAGTATCCCACAAGAATATACTGAAAGTCCGTCCATTTTCAATCAAATTTTGACAAAGAATCTTGTTAGTCTGGTACTGACAGAGAATTCAGTACTCGTCCAGTACATAGACGATCTTCTGGTTGCCTCG
This sequence comes from Calotriton arnoldi, assembly GCA_963921515.1. Taxonomy (NCBI): domain Eukaryota; kingdom Metazoa; phylum Chordata; class Amphibia; order Caudata; family Salamandridae; genus Calotriton; species Calotriton arnoldi. Next base: position 592,327 of record CAWUFW010006615.1, read on the forward strand.
GAAACGGAGGATGCTTGCAGAATAGATACTGTAGCTTTGTTGAATAAATTGGTATAGAATGGACACAAGGTGCCCCCGAACAAGCTTCAGTACTGTTTGCCTGAGGTTCAGTGCCTGGGTCATCGGATTGAGAAGGGAAAGAGAAAGGTGTCACCAGATCGCATAGAGGCGATCTTGCAAATGGGTACTCCTAAGATGCAAAAGGAAGTCCGAATGTTTTTGGGAATGGTCAGCTCCTGTCGGCAGTGGATTCCCACTTTTTCCCTCAAGGCAAAACCTTTGCTAAGGTTGACACACAAGAATGTAAGTGATCCGTTACCATGGTACTGTTTGGTGGCCTTCCGGTGCTGAGAGAGAGCCTATGTCGTGCTCCAGCCTTGGGAATGCCCGATTACAATAAAGTGTTTTCGCCCTTTTGCCATGAGAGTGAGGGGTGCGCCCTAGTGGTACTCACTCTGACACATCGGGGTGCCCGTAGACCAGTGGCTTACTTCTCAGCTACCCTACACCCAGTAGCTTCCGCTTTGCCTGGATGTCTCCGATCCGTTGCTGCAACAGGTGTCAGCATTGAAAGATGTGAAAGCATTGTGATGGGTCACCCTCTTACTGTCTATGTTCCGCACTTAGTGGAACTCCTGATGACAAAAACCAAAACGCAGCACTTGACAAATAACAGGCTCACTAAGTATGAGCAAGTTATATTGACATCTGAAAATATTTCCTTAAAAAGATTTTCTATGTTGAATCCTACTACACTGATGCCATTCCCACACATTGAAGGGGAAGATTGTGCGGAACACGACTGCCTGGATGTGACTGAACTTTCTACCAAAACCAGACCTGACATTGTCGGTGAACCCTTACCCGAATCTGATATGGTCCTTTTTGTTGATGGTTCATGCTTAAGAGACAATGAGGGTTGTTTGAGAGCTGCTTTTGCTATTTGTACTATTTCTGGAGTTGTGGAAGCTACTTGTTTACAAGAAGTATACTCCGCACAAGTGGCTGAAATCATTGCCCTGATACGTGCATGTCTCGTCTCCGATCAGGTCCGAGTGACTATCTTCACCGATAGTCAGTATGGGTTTGGAGTTGTTCATGATTTCAGGCAGCTGTGGTCACAGAGGGGGTTCTTAACGTCATCAGGATCTCCTATCAGGAATGGAGAATACGTGCGACAACTGTTAGAGGCTTTGTAGAAGCCCAAGGAAGTAGCGGTGGTAAAATGTGCAGCACATGGAAGGGGGGGAGGACTTTGTAAGAAAAGGAAACCACTATGCCGATGAGGTAGCTCGTTTTAGTGCCATACATGCTTGTATTTTCAATGGGGAATATGTAGGCCATGAGCACAGAAAAGACTGAGCTCAGCATGATGTTAGCTGTAGCTGACACCTGCAATGAGGTTAAGCTCCTCCAAGAAGAGGTTCCTAAGGAGGAAGAAGCAGCGTGGATTAGAGCAGGTTGTCAGAAAAGAGGGGATGGCATTTGGGTGTCAATGGATAAAAGGGCAGTGTTACCAAACTGTTTATTGAGTCCTATGGGGAGGCATATCCATGGAGCGGTTCACCTTGGAAGGGATGCCATGGTGAGGGTGTTTCGACAGATGTGGTTCAATCCACGGTTCCGTGTGTACGCTGAGGTAGTGTGCCATAGGCGTGTTACGTGTCAGCAAATGAATGCAGGAAAGAAAACTGTGGTTGCTTTGAGTCACATTGGAAGATCGGGAGGTCCTTTAAAAAGGATACAGTTGGACTTCATCAGTATGCCCAGGTGCAATGGACTGAGGTATGTTTTGGTGGTGGTGTGTGTCTTTTCACGTTGGGTCGAGGCGTTTCCAACTAGGAGATGCGACAGTCTCACAGTGGCGAAGCTGTTGATTAGAGAGGTCATCCCACGATTCGGATTTCAAACCACATTGGAATCGGATAAAGGAACTCACTTTCATAGTGAGATCATGAAGCTGTTGTGTGCCGCCTTGCAAGTTGATCAGAGACTGTATTGTAGGTACAGGCCGGAGGCATCTGGCCTGGTGGAGCAAATAAATGGGACTATCAAGATGAGAGTGGCAAAGGTTTGCTCGTCGACGTCTTTGAATTGGCCGGATGCGCTGCTCCTGGTGTTGATGAGCTTGCATAGCACTCCGAAAGGAGAACAGGACTTTCGCCTCATTAAATATTAATGGGGAGGGCGATGCGCTTGCCTGCAGTGCCAGCTACAGCATTGATAAGCATCACCGATGATTTGGTTCTCGATTATTGCAAGGGACTGGCTGATGTGGTTAATTCTGTGTCTCACCAGGTCGAGGCTGCAACCGCACCCACCTCGAAGGATCTCCTGCACGAGCTAAGCCGGGGTGACTGGGTGTTGGTCCGAAAACACATGATGAAGAACTACCTTGTTGCACAGTGGCGAGGTCCGTATCAAGTGATTCTGGTCACAAGCACAGCTGTGAAGTGCAGGGGCTTACCGAACTGGATCCCCGCCTCCCACACCCGCAGAGTTCCGGAACCGTTGGAGGAAACAGCTCCTCTCGGTCAAGGAAATCCAGCTGAGATCGCAAGGTCAGGAGAGAGGACAAGCAAAGCTGTAAGGGTTTCTGTTGAGACTGACTGCTCATCAAATCAAGCTGACGGGGATCAAGCTGTACAGGATCCGGGGCGTGGTTTGGCCGCGCAGCAAGATGGCCGCTTGTTGAGCGAGCTCTACCGGCCAAGGAATTAATCCTTTCAATATCCTCACAAATGGAGGGTCATTGCTGACCAAAAATACCTCTGAGAACCGCCTGCGAAGGTACATCGAGGTGTGAGTTGCCGCAGTGGACGCAGGCTGCCACAGAGACCTGGACCCGGTGGGGCCTACCTGCAAGCACTTAAGCCCTCGGCGAACGCGACGAAAGCCATGAGAGACTCTGTGCGCCGGGTCCCGACTGCTTGGGACCTTAAGTCAAATCGGCGGTGAGAAACGACGGAGGTGCGGTGCCCGGTGCGGCTGCCTGGGATTGTGGAGACGCACACACGGGAGTCCGCCACAGCTGCATCGGCGGGCGACCGCATGGACCGTGCGGGTCGAGAGTGCCTGCCAGAAGCCCTGTGTAACAGCGCGATTCCCCCGTGGTGCCCGGTGAGTGCGGGGAGGTGATCCGGACTTGCTGGGTCTGGCGGATCCTAAATCGGAATCCGGTGGGCTGCCTGGAGCACGAGCGTCTGCCATTTTAAAGTCAGGCAGACAGGGCCTGTGCAACTGGAGCCCTGGGCCGAAGTATAGTGCAGCCAGAGTGGATTGCCCTGAAGAGCAGGACATAGAGTGAATATTTCACCCCCCACTGATTGGGCTGGCCTCTATTGTCAGTGGTGAAGCTGGGTCGGCTGCGGCGCAGCAGGGCGAGGCTGCTTACAGCTGTCAGAGACCCCACGGAGGTTCCCCCCCTCGGTAAGGAGCTGCGACACAAGTGCATGGGCTAATCCATAAGCAGGGGTGGGCAAAAAACAAAAACAGGCAAGCACAGGAGGAGACACGGGCAGCAGGTCACACCATTGTGCCTCCGTGTACACTGCCAACTTAAAGTCAAGAGAGGCGCCCCGCCCGTCAATAGTGCGAGTAGTGTTTGAAGACCTTTGGTCCACCAACAGCGGTGGGTTAAGTTCCGGAGGGGACCAGATTTGGTGACCGGGCGGAGAGTGTAGCGCTGGCGTTCTCATCCAAAAGACGCCGTGGGTCGCATTGCTCTGCCACCATGGGGAAACAGGACGCAAAACAACCCATCGTCGGGCCACCAGAACCACGGAACAGGATCCGGAGGGGAGCTCGGAGCGCCAGTCTGAATCGAAGGTCGAAGACCATGGAGAAGACCTGCGCACGCTGATGCTAGAAATGCGCTCTAGCCTCCGCACCATAGACACCAAGTTGGACGTGCTCACGACTCAACTAGATGTGGTTAAAAAGCAGGTGGGAGTGCACGAAACACGGCTGGATGTGCTGGAAAATCGCAATTCCGACTACCACAACTTCCAGGTCGAAACTAAGGAACAGCTCTTGAACATGGATAAAGTCTTGGGTCTTCTTCGTTCCAAAAATGAGGATTTGGAAGCCCGTTCCCGTCGGAACAACCTAAGGATCACGGGTATTCCGGAAACCACGGCCATATCAAAAATGGAGAGCTACGTCACTGACATGCTGCACAAGCTGTTCGATCCGGCCCTTTCTACAGTGTTTGCGGTCGAGCAGGCCCACCGCTCCTTGGGTCCCAGGCTTCCTGTTGGAGCACTGCCCAGGCCGATACTGGTCTGAATTCTGAATTATCAGGACCGAGACCTTATTATGCAGTTGGCAAGGGAGCGGGGGACCATAACCCATCAGGGAAAGACAATCTCGTTCTACCCAGACTTCACGCCGGCGGTGCAGTCGGCACGCCGGGAATTCCTGCCTGCGAAGAGACTTCTGCTACAGGCCCAGATCCCCTACTTGCTGTTGTATCTAGCCAAGCTTAAGGTGTCATATGAGGGCACAGAACATTTTTTTACGGATGCTAAATCCACACTAAAGTTTGCAAAACATGTGGGGGGTAAGAAGAAACAGCTGCAAGGTCCGTGGGCTGAGGAGGCACCTGGGGACAGACTGAGCGACAACGATTGACATATGCAGGGGCTAACTAGGTCTCAGGAAGTGTTATCTTTGTTTTGAATCAGTAAGGTACAGCTTTGTTCTTTTTGTTGAGGTTACAAAAATGGCTTGCACTGTGTTGGGAGGTCAGGGGAACTGTCTGCTCCGTTCTTTTATTAGGAATTGACCCTCTGATTTACTCTTGGCCACCCTGCCTTCGGTGGGGGTGTAAGCCGGCGACACCGCGCCCCCTGGGAGTTTTCCCTTCTGTAGGTTTGCCCTATTTAGGGTACAACCATTCATTAAAATGTTGGAATGGGAGGGTAATACACAACCTGTTTGGGGGGTTGGAGTGGGCCTAGATCACCTATATTTGTACATCAAGGTCCGGAGTCCTTCAACATTGCGACGTGCATGTACTGTTGGCATTCATTTCATTGTAGTATACCGGTGCATTTACGTGTGTCCAGAGGGCGAGGTGCTAATGGGCCCCATGTCAGGTAACTGTAAAGTCTCAAAAAGATGTGGAAATGACTAGTTTGAAATTTTTAACATGGAACATTCGGGGCTTAAACGATTATAGAAAGGCGCGCCTGGTTCATTCCTATCTAGTTAGGCATCACATCGATGTGTGTCTGCTGCAAGAGATGCACCTGAACACTACACCATGTACCAGGCTGCAACACCGACGTTGGGGACATATTTATTCTTCTATATACTCTAATTACGCTCGGGGTGGCGGTGCTGGTAAGACGTGGACTAGACTGGAAAGAGAGTAAATACCACACAGACCCAGAGGGAAGGTACATCATATCAATGGGCTCCCTGGGTGGCACCCGGGTGGCTATAGTGGCGGTTTACGGGCCTAATGTGGACACCCCAGAGTTTTTCCAGGGTCTGTGGGCCAGAGTGAGGGCGACGGAGTGCAACACCATCATTTGGGGGGGGGGGATTTTAATGCGATTTTAGAAGACACATTGGATAGGAAAGGGCAGTCCCGATCCCTACACTCTAACGCCAGCGCTGCATTGAAGGCCATCATATCAGATGGCAATCTGGTGGACATATGGTGCCATTTGTGGCCAAGCGAGAGAAGGCACATGCATATCCGAATTCCATAAGGCCTGGTCTCGGTTGGACTTTTGCTTGGTGTCAAGAGACGTGGCGACATGGTCATGGGAAGTATCACACCTCCCGAGATATCTATCGGACCACGCCCCAAGCTTACCGCGCCTGGTGTTACGAGGTTCCCCCACCACAATGTTCAGCTGGCGGCTTCCCTCCAATGCACTCTTAGACGAAGCATTTAAGGAGGAGATTAGAGGGGACCCTGAATGCCGGCTCGGTAACAACTCAGACGTCCCTATGGGAGGCATTTAAGGTGGTAATCAGGGGGAAATGCATAGCTCGACAAGCGGGGGTGTTGAAGGCAATAAGGGGCACTCTGGCATCCCTGGAGAAACAGATTAGGGAGATGGAAACGCAATTCTATAACACTAACGATCCCAAAATCAAGCTACTGGAGTTTGAAGAGGAGGCTCAGCGTGAAGTACACTTCCTCGGCAAATATACAAAATCTAGGAGGTATGGGGAAGGTGATAGGCCCGGGAGAACCTTAGCAACTATGCTGCGTTCCCCGCGAACTACTGCCTATGTCACGGAGATTAAGGGAGAACCTCCTCATGTAATCAGAGGCCCGCAGGCAATCCTTAATAAATTCAACCAGTTTTACGCCACACTATACACGATGACACAGGGTCCAGTGCACGACAATCTCAAACCGTTTTTGGATTAGCTAGCGCTGCAGTGGCTGGGTCAGGGACACAGGGAGCACTTGGACGAACCTTTTGCGGTGGAGGATGTGCTTCAGGTAATCAGGAGTCTCCCACTGGACAAGGCCCCGGGATCTAACGGGCTGACCACAGCCTTTTATAAGACGTATGCCGAAGAACTGGCTCTACATCTTATAACGGTTTATGAAGAGGATGAACTTGACTCTTTCCGTCCACTTTCATTGATCAATGTGGATGTTAAAATACTTGCAAAACTGGTTGCTAACCGCCTGCAGCCTCTCCTTCCGCTGAACGCTCGCCTGGACCAGTTGGGTTTCATTCCGGGGCGCTCTACATCTCATAATCTCAGGACCTTTTTCTCAGTAGTGCACTCTCTCCACCCTGATACTAAAGATGCCGCAATCTTCCTTGGCGCTACAAAAGCGTTTGACACACTGGAGTGACCCTATCTCTTTGCGGTCCAGGAGCGGATGGGGTTCAGCCCCCTTTTTCTCAGTCTGGTGAGGCTGCTCTATACGAGACCCTCAGCCAGGATCAAAGTTAATGGTATGATATCGGACCAGTTCACAATATCACGGGGCATGAGGTAGGGGTGCCCGCTGTCCCCGTTGCTCTTCGCGATCACAATGGAGCCACTGGCGGCACGAATCAGGCAGCACCACACAGCTAGAGGCATAGGGTTTAGCTCGAGGAGCCTTCTGATCTCTCTATATGCTGACGACGTTACTTTATACATCTGCGATCCGGAGACGAACATAGCTCCTATCCTCCGAGAACTGATAAAATTTGGGGGTTTATCTGGTGTCTCTATAAACTGGCTGAAATCCACCATATTTCCCCTCACCGATGCCACAACGCCCTTTCCTCTCGACTACCCATTAAAATGGGCAGATGGCCCGGTAAAATATCTGGGTATTTGGTTAAGCAAGAAATTGCAGGACATTTGGGACATGAACTACGGACGCACAGTGTCCTGGGTGGAGGATAAGGTTACATCTTGCGCCGGTCTCCCTCTGTCTCTGGCTGGGAGAATAGCCATCGCCAAAATGGTGGTACTGCCTAAACTGCTGTATTTATTTGTGAACATCCCGATCCCTCTTACGACAAATCTTTTCAACTCCACACGCTCCTTATTGATCTCCATGGTTTGGGCGGGAAAACAGGCCCAGGTTTCGTGGGAACTTTTGACCTTGCCGCTGTCCCAGGGAGGTATGGGTGTCCCAGACATCCAACTGTACGCTTTGAGTGCACAGGCACAATATCTACACCATTGGGTGCACCC